>JAVLSZ010000094.1:295000-977500 GCA_032313775.1 Urocyon cinereoargenteus | reverse complement strand
CCCTAACCCTGACTCTAACACTAACCCTACCCCTAACCCGCACCCTAAACCTAACCCTAACCCTAACCCTAAAAGTACCCTAACCCTAAACCTTACCCTAACCCAAACACTAACCCTAACCCGTACTCTAACCTAACCCTAACCCTAACCCTAACCCTAACCCTAACCCTAACCCTGACCCTAACCCTAACCCTGACCCTAACCCTATCCCTAACCCTAAACAGTACCCTAAACCTAACCCGTAGCCTAACCCTAACCCTAACCCTAACCCGTACCCTAAACCTAACCTAACCCTAACTCGTACCCTAACCCTAACCCTAATCCTGACCCTAACCCTAACCCTAACCCGTACCCTAAGTCTAACCCATACCCTAACCCTAACCCTAAACCTAACCCTAACCCTAATCCCTACCCTAAACCTAACCCTATCCCTTGACCTAACCCGTACCCAACCCTATCCCGTAACCTAACCCTAAACCTAACCCGTACCCAAACCCTAACAGTAACCCTAACCCATACCCTAGCGCTAACCCTAACCCTAACACTAACCCTATCCCTAACCCGCACCCTAAACCTAAACCTAACCCTAACCCTAAACATAACCCTTACCCGTACCCTAAATCTAACCCATACCCTAACCCTAACCCTAACCTTAACAGTAACCCTGACCAGTAATCTAACCCTAAAACTAACCCGTACCCTAACTCCAACCCTAAACCTAACCCGTACCATAACCCTATCCCTAAGCTAACCCTAACCCTAAACCTAACCCTAAACCGTACCCTAACCCTAAACCTAAACCAACCATCATCAAAACCTAACCCTAAGCCTTACCCTAACCCTAACCGGTAATCTAAACGTAACCCTAACCCTAAACTTAACCCGTACGCTAACCCTATCCCGTACCCTAAACCTAACACTATACCGTACCTTAACCCTAAACCTAACCCTAACACTAAACATAAACTTTAACCGTACCCTATCCCTAACCAATACCCTAACCCTAACGCTAACCCTAAGTTTAACCGTAACCCTAACCCATACCCTAACCCTAAAACTAACCCGTACCCTAACCCCAACCCTATTCCTAACCCTAACCCTAACCCTAACCCACACCCTAAACCTAACCCTAAACCGTATCCTAACCCTAACCCGTACGGTTACCCGTACCTTAACCCTAACCATAACCCGTACCCTAACCCGTACCTAACCCTAAACCTAACCTGTACCCTAACACGTAGCATAACCCGAACCCTAACCCTAACCCTAACCCTTAACCTAACCCATACCCTACCCTTAACCCTACCCCGTACCCTAACCCTAAACCGTACCCTAACCCTAACCCTAACCCCTAACCCTAACCTTAACCTGTACCCTAAACCTAAACCTAACCCCACTCTTACCCTAACCCTAACCCTGACCCTAACCCTAAACCTAACCTGTACCCTAAACCGTACCCTAACCCTAACCTGTCCCCTAACCCTAACCCGTACCCTAAACCTAACCCTAACTCTAACCCTAAACCTGACCCTAACGCTAACACTATCCCGTTCCCTAAACCTAACCCTAACCTTTAACCTAACCTGTACCCAAACCTATCCCATACCCTAACCCTAACCCTAACCTGTACCCAAACCCTAACCATAAACCTAACCCATACCCTAACCCTAAAATTAACCCGTACCCTATCCCCAACCCTAACCCTAAACCGTAACGTAACCCTGTCCCTAACTCTAAACCTGACCTGAAACCTAACCCTAACCCTAACTCTAACAATAACCCTACCCCTAACTCGCATTCTAAACCTAACCCTGACCCTAACCCTGAAAGTACCCTAACCCTAAACCTAACCCTAACCCAAACACTAACCCTAAGCCATACTCTAACTTATCCCTAACCCTAAACCTAAACCTAACCCGTACTCTAACCCTAACTCTAACCATAACACTAACCATAACCCTAACACTAAACCTAACCCGTAATCTAACCCTAAACCTAACCCTAACACTAAACCTAACCCCTACATTAACCCTAACCCTAAAACTAACCCTAACCCTATACCTAACTCGTACCATAACCCTAACCCGTACCCTAACCCTAACCCTAACCCTAAACATAACCCTAACCCTGACCCTAACCCTAAACCTAATCCCATACCCTAACCCTAACCCTAACCCGCATCCTAAACCTAACCCTAACCCTAGGCCTAACCCGTACCCTAACCCTAACCCGTACCCTAAAACTAACCCTAACCCTAACCCTAACTCGTACCGTAACCCTAACACTAACCCTAACACGTACCCTAACCCTAACCTGTACCCTATCCCTAACCCGAAGCCTAACCCTAACCCACACCCTAAACCTAACACTAACACTAGACCTAAACCGTACCCTAAACCTAACTCCATACCCTCACCCTAAACCTAACCCTAAACCTAACCCTAACCCTGACCGTAACACTAAACCTAACCCGTACCCTAACCCAAACCCTAACCCGCATCCTAAACCTAATCGTAACCCTAGACGTAACCCGTACCCTAAACCTATCCCATACCCTAAACCTAACGCTAACCTGTACCCTAACCCTAACACTAACACTAACCCTAATCCTAACCCTATCCCGTACACTAACCCTAACCCTAACCCGTACCCTAACCCTAACCCGTACCATTACACGTACCTTAACCCTAACCCTAACCCGTACCCTAACCCATAACCTAACCCTAACCCTAACCTGTACCCAAACACGTACCATAACCCTAACCCTAATCCTAACCCTAACCCTAAACCTAACCCATACACTACACCTCACCTTAACCCATACCCTAACCCTAATCCGTACCCTAACCCTAACACTTACCCTAACACCTAACCCTTCCCTAACTCGTACCCTAACCCTAACCCTAACCCTGACCCCAACCCTAACCCTAAACCGTACCCTAAACCTAACCCATACCCTAACCCTAACCCTAAACCTAACCCCAACCCTAACCCATACCCTAAACCTAAACCTAACCCTTGCCCTAACCCATACAGAAACCTATCCCGTAGCCAAACCTTAACCCTATCCCGTACCCAAACCCTAACAGTAACCCTAACCCGTACCCAAGCACTAACCCTAACCCTAATCCTAACCCGCCCCCTAAACCTAACCCTAACCCTAACCATAACCCATAACCATACCCTAACACTAACCTATACCCTAACCCTAACCTTAACCGTAACCCTAACCCGTACCCTAACTCTAAAACTAACCCGTACCCTAACCCCAACCCTAACAGTAACCCGTACAATAACCCTATTCCCTAAACCTAAACCTAACACTAACCGTACCCTAACCCTAACCCTAACCCTGACCCTAAACTTAACCCACACCCTAAACATAACCCTAATACATACCCTAACACTAACCTTAACCCTAACCCGTACTCTAAAAATAACCCTAACCTAAACCTAACCCTAACCCGTACTCTAAACCTAACACTAACCATAACACTAACACTAACCCTAACCCTTACTCTAACCCTAAACCTAACCCCAACACTAACCCTAACCCCTACTATAACACTAACCCGTGTATTAACCCTAACCCTAAACCTAAACATAACACTACCCCTAACCCTAACACTAACCCTAATCCGGTACCCTAACCCTAACCCTAACCCGCATCCAAAACCTAATCCTAACCCTAGAACTAACCTGTACCCTAACCGTAACACGTACCCTAAACCTAACACTAAACCTAACTCGTACCCTAACCTAACGCGTACCCTAAACCTAACCCGATTCTTAACCCTAACCCACACCCTAAACCTAAACCTAAACCTAGACCTAAGCCGCACCCTAAACCTATCCCATACCCTAACCCTAACACTAACCCGTACCCTAACCCTAACACTAACACTAACCCTAACCCGCAACCTAACCCTAACCCTAAACCTAACCCTAACCCTAAAGATACTCTAAACCTAACCCTAACCCTAAATCTAAACCTAACCCGTACTATAACCCTAACCCTTACCCTAACACTAACCATAACCCTAAAACTAACCATAACACGTACTCTAACGCTAAACCTAACCTTAACACTAACCCTAACCCCCTACTATAACCCTAACCCTAAACCTAACCCTAAACCTAACCCTAGCCCTAACCCGTACCCTAACCCTAACCCGTAACCTAACCCTAACACTTACCCTAAACCTAAACCTAACCCTGACCCTAACCCTAAACCTAACCCGTACCCTAACCATAACCCGTACCCTAACCCTAGCCCTAAACCTAACCCGTACCCTAACCCTAAACGTAACTCTAACCCATACCCAGACCCTAAACCTAACACGTACCCTAACCCTAACCCTAACCCGCACACTAAACCTAACCAGAATCCTAGACCTAACACGTACTCTACCCTATCCCGTACCCTAACCTTTACCCTAACCCGTACCCTAAACCAGCACTAACCCTAACCCTAAACCTCACCCATACTCGTACGCGTACACTAACCCTAACCCTAAACCATACCGGAACTCGTACCCTAACCCTATCCCGTAGCCTGATATTAACGCTAACCCTAACACCTATACCTAACCCTAACCCTAACCCTTACCCTAACCCGTATCCAAACATTAAACCTAACCCGTACCCTAACACCAACCCAAACCCGTACCCTAACCCATACCCTAACCCTAACCCATACCGTTACCCGTACCTTAACCCTAACCCTACCAGTACACTAACCCGTACCATAACCCTAAACCTAACCCTAACGCTAAACCTAACCCATACCCGATTCCTAACCCTAACCCGTTCCCTAAACCTAACCCGTACCCTAAACCTAACCCTAACAAGTACACTAACCGTAAACCTAACCCTAACCCTAAACCTAACCCTAAACTACACCGTAACCCTAACCCGTACCCTAACCCTAACCGTAACACCAACCCTAAACCTAACCCTAAACCGTACCCTAACTTGTACCATAACCCTAAAACTAACCCGTACCCTAACCCTAATGTTAACCTTAACCCGGACCCTAACCCTAACCCATACCCTAAACCTAACCCTAACATGTACACTAACCGTAAACCTAACCCAAACCCTAAACCTAACCCTAAACTACAACGTACACCTAACCCGTACACTAACGCTAACCGTAACACCAACCCTAAACCGTACCCTAACCCGTACCATAACCCTAAACCTAACCCGTACCCTAACCCTAATTCTAACCTTAACCCGGACCCTAACCCTAACCCGTACCCTAATCCTAACCGTAACTCTAACCCTTACACAAACCCTAACCCTAACACTAAACCATACCCTAACCCTAACCCTAACCTTAACCGTAACCCTGACCTGTACCCTAACCCTAAAACTAACACGTACCCTAAGGCCAACCCTAACCATAACCCGTACCATAACCCTATCCCTAACCCTAACCCTCACCCTAAACCTAACCCTAACCCGTACCCTAACCCTAACCCTAAAACTAACCCTAACCCGCACCTAAACCTAACCCTAACCTGTACCCTAACCCTAACCCGTAACCTAAACCTAACACTAACCCTAAACTTAACCCGTACGCTAACCCTATCCCATACCTTAAACCTAACCCTAACCCATACCCTAACCCTAAACCTATCCCTAACCCTATCCGTACACTAACTCTAACACTAACCCTAGCCCGTACTCTAACGCTAACCCTAACCCTAAACCTAACCCTAAACCGTACTCTAACCCTAACCCGTACACTAACACTAACCCTAACCCTAACACTAACCCTAACCCGTACTCTAACCCTAACCCGTACTATAACCCTAAACCTAACCCTAACTCTAAACCTAACCCGTACTATAACCCTAACCCTTACCTTAAACCTAACCCTAACCCTAAACCTAACCCTAACCCATAACGTAACCCTAACCCGTACCCTAACCCTAACCCTAAACCTAAACCTAACCCATACCCTAACCCTAAACGCAACCCTAACCCGTACCCAAACCCTAACCCTAACACGTACCGTAACCCTAACCCTACCCTAACCCTAACCCTAACCCTAACCCTAAGACGTACACTAACCCTAACCCAAACCCTAATCCTAACCCTAACCCATACCCTAACACTACCCAGAGCCTAACCCTAACTCTAACCATAACCCCTAACCGTAACCCTGACCCTTGCCCTAACCCGTACCCAAACGGTAAACCTAACCCGTACCCTAACACTAAACCAAACCCGTACTCTAACTCTAAACCTAACTCTAACCCTAACCCACACCCTAAACTTAACCCTAACCCTAACCCAAACCATAAACCTTAAACGTAACTTAACCCTAACCCATCACCTAACCCTAACCTTAACCTTAACCATAACCCTAACCCGTACCGAAACCCTAACCCTAACACGTACCCTAACGCTAACCCCAACCCTAACCTGCACACTAAACCTAACCCTAACCTTAGACCTAACACGTACACTAACCCTATCCCGTACGCTATACTTAACCCTAACCCGTACCATAAACCTAACACTAACCCTAACCCTAACCCGTACACTAACCCTAACCCGAACCCTAACCCTAACCCTAACCCACACCCTAACAATACCTGTAGCCTAACCCTAACTCTAACCCTAACCCCTAACCCTAACCCTAACTCCAACCCTAACCCTAACCCGTACCATAACCCTATCCCTAAACCTAAACGTGACCCTAATCCTAACCCTAACCCGTACCCTAAACCTAACCCTAACCCTCGACCTAACCCATACCCAACACTATCCCGTACCCTAACCCTAAACCTAACCCGAACCCAAACCCTAACACTAACCCTAACGCATACCCTAGCGCTATCCCTAAACCTAACCCTAAGCCTAACCCGTACCGTAAACCTAAACCTAACCCTAAACCTAACCATAACCCTTACCGTACCCTAACCCTAACCCATACCCTAACACTAACCCTAACCTTAACTCTAACCCTAACACGTACCCTAACCCTAAAAGCAACCCGTACCCTAACCCCAACCCTATCCCTAACCCGTACCATAAACCTATACCTAACCCTAACCCTGAAGCTAAACCTAACCCTAACCCGTACCCTAACCCTAACCCGCACCTAAACCTAACACTAACCCATACCCTAACCCTAACCCGTAACCTATACCTAACCCTAACCCTAAACTTAACCCGTATACTAACCCTATCCCATACGCTATACCTAAACATAACCCGTACCCTAACCATAACCCTAACCCAAACACTATCCATACACTAACCCTAACCCTAAACCTAACACTAACCCTAACCCATACTCTAACCCTAACCCTAACCCTAAACCTAACCGTAACCCGTAATCTAACGCTAACACGTACCCTAACACTAACCCTTACCATAACCCTAAACCTAATCCGTACCCTAACCCTAAACGTAACCTTAACCCGTACCCAAACACTAACCCTAACCCGTACCCTAAACCTAACTCTAACCCGTACAATAACCGTAAACCTAACCCTCAACCTAAACCTAACACTAAACTGTACCATAACCCTAACCCATACCTTAACCCTAACCCTAACACCAACCCTAAACCTAAACCTAACCCATACCCTAACCCGTACCATAAACCGAAACCTAACCCGTATCCTAACGCTAATGCTAACCTTAACCCGGACCCTAACCCTAACCCGTACACTAATCCTAACCGTAATTCTAACCCTTACACAATCCCTAAACCTAACCCTAACCCACACCCTAACCCTAACCCTAACCTTAACCATAACCCTAACTCGTACCCTAACCCTAAAACTAACACATACCCTAACTCTAACCATAACCCTAACCCGTACCATAACCCTATCCCTAACCCTAACCCTGACCCTAAACCTAACCCTAACCCGTACCCTAACACTAACCCTAAATCTAACCCTAACCCGCACCTAAACCTAAACCTAACTCGTACCCTAACCCTAACCCGTAACCTAAACCTAACCCTAACCCTAAACTTAACCCGTACACTAACCGTATCCCGTACCCTAAACCTAACCCTAACCCTAACCCTAACCCTAACCCTATTCGTACACTAACCCTAACACTAACCCTAAGACGTACTCTAACCCTAACCCTAACACTAAAACTAACCCTAAACCATACTCTAACCCCAACCAGTACCCTAACACTAACCCTAACCCTAACACTAACGCTAACCCGTACTCTAAACCTAAACCTAACCCTATCTCTAAACCTAACCCGTACTATAACCCTAACCCTTACCCTAACCCTAACCCGTACCGTAACCCTAACCTGTACCCTAACAATAACCCTAACCCTAAACCTAACCCTAACCCTGAACCTAAACCTAACCCTAACCCGTACCCTAACCCTAATCCGTACCCTAGCCCTAACCATAAACCTAACCCGTACCCTAACCCTAAACGTACCCCTAACCCGTACCCAAACCCTAACCCTAACACTTACCCTAACCCTAAACCTAACCCTAACTCTAACCCGCACACTAAACCTAACCCTAACCCTAGACCTAACACGTACACTAAACCTATCCCGTACGCTAACCTTAAACCTAACCAGTACAGTAACCCTAACCCTAAACCTAACCTTAACCCGTACCTTAACCCTAACCCGTACCGTAACCCTAACCCTAAACCTAACCCTAAACCTGACCCTAAAACTAACTCTAACCCGTAACCTATCCCTAAACCGTACCCTAACCCTAAACCTAAACCGTACCCTAACCCTAAATGTAACCCTAACTCGTACCGAAACCCTAACCCTAACACGTACCCTAACCCTAACCCTAACCCGAATCTGTACACTATACCTAACCCTAATCCTAGACCTAACACGTACACTAACCCTATCCCGTACGCTAACCTTAACCCTAACCCGTACCGTAACCCTAACCCTAACCCTAAACCAAACCCTAACCCGTACACGAACCATAAACTGAACCATAACCCTAACCCTAACCCGTACCCTAACCCGACCCGTAGCCTCCCCTAACTCTAACCCTAACCCCTAACCCTAACCCTAACCCTAACCTTTGACTTAACCCGTACACAACACTATCCCGTACCTTAACCCTAACCCTAACCCCTACCCAAACCCTAACAGTAACCCTAACCCATACCCTAGCACTAACCCTAACCCTGACCCTAAGCCTAACCCACACTCTAAACCTAAACCTAACCCTAACCCTAATCATAACCCTTACCTTACCCTAACCCTGACCCATACCCTAACACTAACCATAACCTTAACTGTAAACCTAACCCGTACCCTAACCCTAACTCATACCCTAACCCTAACCATAACCCTGACCCTAACCCTAACCCAAACCCGTACCCTAAAACTAACACTAACGCTAACCTGTACTCTAAAACTAACCCTAACCCTAACCCTAACCCGTACCTTAACCCTACCCCGCACCATAAACCTAACCCTAACCAGCACCCTAACCCTCAACCTAACTCGTTACCTAACCGTAACCCTAAACCGGACCCTAAGCCTAACCCTAACCCTAAACCGTACCCTAAACCTAACCCATAGCCTAACTCTAACCCTAAGCCTAACCCTTACCCTAAACCTAACTTAACACCAACTCATACCCTAAACCTAACCCCAACCCTGACCCTAACCCTAACCCTAACCCGTACCCTAAGCCTAACCCATACCCTAAACCTAACCCTAAACCTAACCCTAACCCTAACCCCTACCCTAAACCTAACCCTATCCCTTGACCTAACCCGTACCCAACCCTATCCGGTAACACAACCCTAACCCTAACCCTATTCGTACCCTAACCCTAACCCTAACCCTCACCCTAAACCTAACCCGTACTGTAACCCTAACCCGTACCATAACCCAAATCCTAACCCGCACACTAACCCTAACCCTAACTCCTACCCAAACCCTAACACTAACGCTCACCCTAACCCTAACCCTAACACGTAACCTAAAACTAACCCGTACCCTAACCCTAACCTAATGCTTACTCTAAACCTAACCCTAACCCTACCTCGTACCCTAACCCTAACCCTAACCCTGACCCTGACCCTAACCCTAACCCATTCCCTAAACCTAACCCATGCCCTAACACGAAACCTAAACCTAACCCTAACCCTAAACATAAAACTTACCCGTACCCTAACCCTAACCCATACCCTAACACTAACCCTAACCTTAACCTTAACACTAACCCGTACCCTAACCCTAAAACTAACCCTTACCCTAAACCCAACCATAACTCTAACCCATACCATAACCCTATCCCTAACCCTACCCTGAACCTAAACCTAACACTAACCCGTACTCTAACCGTAACCCTAACCATAACCCGCACCTAAAACTCACCCTAACCCATACCCTAACACTAACCTGTAACCTAAACCTAACCCTAACCCTAAACTTAACCCGTACACTAACCCTATCCCATACACTAAACCTAACCCTAATCCCTACGCTAACCATAACCCTAACCCTAACCATATCCGTACAGTAACCCTAACCATAACCGTAACCCTAACCCTAACCCTAACCCTAAACCATACTCTAACCCTAACCCGTACCCTAAAACTAACCCTAACCCTAACACTAACCCTAACCAGTACTCTAACAATAAACCTAACCCTAAATCTAAACCTAACCCGTACTATAACACTAACCCTTACCCTAACCCTAACCCTAACCCTAAACCTAACGCTAACCCGTACCTTAACCCTAACCCGTACACTAACCCTAACCCTGACACTAAACCTAACCCTAAACCTGACCCTAAACCTAACCCTAACCCGTAACCTATCCCTAAACCATACCCTAACCCTAACCCTAAACCTAAACCGTACCCTAACCCTAAACGTAACCCTAACTTGTACCCAAACCCTAACCCTAACACGTACCCTAACCCTAACCCTAACCGAATCTGTACACAATACCTAAACCTAATCCTAGACCTAAGACGTACACTAACCCTATCCCGTACGCTAACCTTAACCCTAATCCGTACCGTAACCCTAACCCTAAAACGAACCCTAACCCGTAAATTACCATAACCCGAACCCTAACCCTAACCCGTACCCTAACCCTACCCGTAGCCTAACCCTAACTCTAACCGTAACCCCTAACCCTAACCCTAACCCTAACCTTTGACCTATCCCGTACCCAACCCTATCCTGTACCTTAACCCTAACCCTAACCCGTACCCAAACCCTAACAGTAGCCCTAACCCATACCCTAGCGCTAACCCTAACCCTAACCCTAAGCCTGACCTGCACTCTAAACCTAAACCTAAACCTAACCCTAACCATAACCCTTACCGTACCCTAACCCTAACCCATACCCTAACACTAACCATAAACTTAACTATAACCCTAACCCGTACCCTAACCCTAAAACTAACCCATACCATAACCCCAACCCTAAACCTAACCCGGACCATAACCCTATCCCGAACCGTAACCCTGACCCTAAACCTAACCCTAACCCATACCCTAACCCTAACCCACATCTAAACCTAACCCTAACCCATACCCCAACTCTAACCCGTAACCTAAACCTACCCGTAGCCTAACCCTAACTCTAACCCTAACCCCTAACCCTAATCCTAACCCTAACCCTTACCCTAACCCGTACCCAAACATTTAACGTAACCCGTACCCTAACACGAACCGAAACCCGTACGCTAACCCTAACCCTAACCCTAACCCGCAACCTAAACTTAACCCTAGCCCTAACCCAAACCATAACACTTAACCGTAAGCTAACCCTAACCCATACCCTAATACTAACTCTAAACTTAACCATGACCCTAACCTGTACCTTAACCCTAAAACTAACCCATACCCTAACTGCAAACCTAACCCTAACCTGTACCATAACACTAACCCTAACCCTAACCCTGACACTAAATCTAACCCTAACCCTTACACTAACCATAACCCTAACCCGCACCTAAACCTAACCCTAACCCGTACCCTAAGCCTAACCTGTAACCTAAACCTAACCCTAAACCTAAACTTAACCCGTACGCTAACTCTATCCCGTACACTAACCTAGCCCTAAACCGTATCCTAACACTAAACCTTACCCTAAGACTAACCCGTACATTAACCCTAACCCTAACACTACACTAACCCTACCCCGTACTCTAACATTAAACCTAACCCTAAACCGTGCCCTAACCCTAAACATAACCCTAACCCTAACACTAACCCTAACCCGTACTCTAACCCTAACCCTACCCTAACCGTACTCTAACCCTAACGCAAACAGTCACCTTACCCTAACGCGTACTGTAACCCTAACCCGTACCATAACCCTAATCCTAACCCGTACCCTAACCCTAAACCTAAATCGTACACTAACCCTAACCCTATCCCTGACCCTAACCCTATCCTGTACCCTAAACCTAACCCGTACCCAAACCTAACCCTAACCCTAACCCGTACACTAAACCTAACCCTAACCCTAACTCGTACCCTAACCCTAAACCTAACCCTGACCCTAACCCTAACCCTATCCCGTACCCTAAGCCTAACCCATACGCTAACCCTAACCCTAAACCTAACCCTAACCCTAACCTGTACCCTAACCCTAACCCTAACCCTTGTACCTAACGTGTACCCTACCCTATCCCGTAACCTAACCCTAACCCTACCCATAACCAAACCCTAACAGTAACCCTAACCCATACCATTGTGCTAACCCTAACCCTAACCCTAACACTAACCCGCACACTAAACCTAAACCTAACCCTAAACCCTAACCATAACCCTTACCCGTACCCTAACCCTAACGCATACCCTAACACTAACCCTAACCTTAACCGTAACCCTGACCTGTACCCTAACCATAAATCTAACCCGGACACTAACCCCATCCCTAACCCTAACCCGTACCATAACCCTATCCCTAACCCTAACCCTGAACCTAACCCTAACCCTAACCTGCACCCTAAACCTAAACTTAACCCTAACCATAACCATAACCCTTACCTGTACCCTAACCCTAACGCATAACCGAAACCTTACCCTAACCTTAACCATAACCCTGACCTGTACCCTAACCCTAAATCTAACCCGTACACTAACCCCAACACTAACCCAAATCCGTACCAAAACCCTATCCCTAACCCTAACCCTGACCCTAAACCTAACCCTAACCCGTACCCTAACCCTAACCCTAACCCTAATCCGTACTCTAAACCTAACCCTAACCCTAGACCTAACATGTAACTAACTCTACCCGTACCCTAACCTTAACCCTAACCCGTACCGTAACCCTAACACTAACCCAAACCCTGACACTAACCCTAACTCTAAACCTAACCCGTACACTAACCCTAACCCAAAACCTAACCCTAACCCGTACCCTAACCCTACCCGTAGCCTAACCCTAACTCTAACCCTAACCTAACCCTAACCCTAAACCTTACCCTAACTCATACCCAAACGATAAACCTACCCGTACCCTAACACTAACCCAAACCCGTAATCTAACCCTAACCCTAACCCTAACACTATCCCGCACCCTAAACTTAACTCTAACCCTAACCCAAACCATAACCCTTAACTGTAACCTAACCCTAACCCATACCCTAACCCTAACCCTAACCTTAACCGTAACCCTAACATGTACCCTAATCCTAAAACTAACCCGTACCCTAAAAGCAACCCTAACCCTAACCCGTACCCTAACACTAACCCTAACCCTAACCCGCACCCTAACCCTAACCTGTAACCTAAACCTAACCCTATCCCGAATCCTAACCCTAAACGTACCCCTAACCCTAACCCATACATTAAAACTAACACTAACCCTAACATTAACCTTACCCTGTACACTAACACTAACCTTAACCCTAAACCTAATCCGTACCCTAACCCTAACCCCACCCTTAAACCTAACCCTAACCCGTACTCTAAACCTAACCCTAACCCTAACCCTAACTCTAACCGTACTCTAACCCTAAACCTAACCCTCACCCTAACCCTAACCCGTACTGTAACACTAACACATGCCATAACCCTAACCCTAACCCGTATCCTAAACCTAACCCTAAGTCGTACCCTAACCCTAACCCTAACCCTGAACCTAAACCTATCCCTAACCCTAACCCTGAACCTAAACCTTACCCTAACCCGTACCCTAAACCTAAACCATACTCTAACCCTAACACTAAACATAACCCGTACCCTAAACCTAGCCCTAACCCTCGTACCCTAACCCTAACCCTAACCCGGACCCTAACCATAATCCTAACCCGTACTCTAAGCCTAACCCATACCCTAACCCTAAACCTAACCCTAACCCTAACCCATACCCTAAACCTAACCCTAATTCTTGACCTAACCCGTATCCAAACCTATCCCGTACCCTAACCCTAACCCTAACCCGTACCCAAAACTAACAGTAACCCTAACCCATACCCTCGCGCTAACCCTAACCCTAAACCTAACCCTAAACCTAACCCATACCCTAAACCTAAACCTAACCCTAACACTAACCATAACCCTTACCCGTACCCTAACCCATACCCTAACCCTAACCTTAACCGTAACCCTGCCCCGTACCCTATCTCTAACCCTAACCCGTACCCTAACCCTAAGCCTAAACCTAACCCTCACCTAAACCTAACCCTAACCCTAACCCGTACCCTAACCCTAACCCGTAACTAAACCTAACCCTAACACTAAAATTAACCCATACGCTAGCCCTATCCCGTACCCTAAATCTAACCCTAACTCGTAAACTAACCCTAAACCTAAACCTAAGCCTAACCCGTTCATTAATCCCAACCCTAACCCTAACACTAACCCTACCCAAACTCTAACCCTAACCCTAACCCTAAGCCTAACCCGTACCCTAACCCTTTCCCTACCCTTTCCCTAATCCTAACACTAACCCAACCCGTCCTCTAACCCTAATCCTAACCCTAACCCTAACCGTACACTAACCCTAACGCTAACCCTAACCCTAACCCATACTGTAAACCTAACCCATAACATAACCCTAACACTAACCCGTACCCAAACCCTAAACCTATCTCTTACCCTATGCCTAACCCTGACCCTAACACTAACCCTAACTCGTAACCTAAACCTAATCCATACCCTAACCCTAACCCTAACGCTAACCCATACCCTAAACGTAAACCTAACCCTAACCCGTACCCTAAATCTAACCCATACCCTAACCCTAAGCCTAAACCTAATCCTAACCCTAACCAGTACCCTAAACCTAACCCTAACCATTGACCTAACCCGTACCCAACCTTATCCCGTACCCTAACCCTAACCCTAACCCGTACCCAAACCCTAACTGTAACCCTAACCCATAACCTAGTGCTAAACCTAACCCTAAACCTAAGCCTAACCCGCACCCTAAACCTAAAACTAACCCTAACCCTAACCATAACCCTTACCCATACTCTATCATTAACCCATACCCTAACACTAACCCTAACCTTAATCGTAACCCTAACCCATACACTAACCCTAAAACTAACCCATACCCTAACACCAACCCTAACAATAACCAGTATCATAACCCTATCCCTAACCCTAACCCTGACCATAAAACTAACCCTAACCCGTACCCTAACACTAACCCGCACCTAAACCTAACCCTAACACGTACCCTAACCCTAACCCGTAACCAAAACCTAACCCTAACCCTAACCCGTACTCTAACCCTAACCCGTACCCTAACACTAATCCTTATCCTAACCCTAACCTAACTCGTACCTTAACCCTAAACATAACCCTAACCTGTACCCAAAACCTAACCCTAACACATACCCTAACCCTAACCCTAACACTAACCCTAACCCGCACACTAAACCTTACCCTAACCCTAGACCTAACACGTACACTAAACCTACCGTAACATTAACCCTAACCCGTACCGTCACCCTAACACTAACCCTAACCCTAAACCTAACCCTAACCCTAACCCGTACACTAACCCTAACACGAACACTAACCCTACCCTAACCCGTACCCTAAACCTACCCATAGCCGAAACCTAACTCTAACACTACCCCCTAACCGTAACTCTAACCCTAACCCTTACCCTAACCCGTACCCAAATGGTTAACCTACCCGTACCCTAACACTAACCCAAACGTGTACTCTAACCCTAACCTTAACCCTAACCCGCAACCTAAACTTAACCCTAACCCTAACCCAAACCATAATCCTTAACCGTAACCTAACCCTAACCCATACCCTAACCCTAACCCTAACCTTAACCATGACCCTAACCTGTACCTTAACCCTAAAACTAACCCGTACCATAATCAGAAACCTAACCCTAACCTGTACACTAACACTAACCCTAACACTAACCCTGACCTTAAACCTAACCCTAACCTGTACCCTAACCTTAACCCGTAACCTAAACCTAACCCTAACCCTAAACTTAACCCGTACGCTAACCCTATCCCATACCCTAAACCTAACCCTAACCCGTACCTTAACCCTAACCCTAGACCTAACCCTATCCGTACACTAACCCTACCACTAACCCGAACCCGGATTCTAACGCTAACCCTAACCCTAAACCTAACCCTAAACCGCACTCTACCCCTAACCCGTACCCTAACACTAACCCTAACTCTAACACTAACCCTAACACGTACTCTAAACCTAAACCTAACCCTAACTCTAAATCTAACCCGTACTATAACCCTAACACTTACCTTAAACCTAACACTAACCCTAAACCTAACCCTAACCCATACCGTAACACTAACCAATACCCTAACCCGAATCCTAATCCTGACCCTAAACCTAACCCTAATCAGTACCCTAACACTAAACCGAACACTAACCCTAACCCTAACCCATACCCTAACACTACCCGTAGCCAAACCCTAACTCTAACCCTAACCCCTAACTCTAACCCTAATCCTAACCCTTACCCTAACCCGTACCCAAACGGTAAACCTAACCCGTGCCCTAACACTAACCCAAACCCGTACTCTAACCCTAAACCTAACCCTAACCCTAACCCGCACCCTAAACTTAACCCCAACCCTAACCCAAACCATAACCCTTAACCGTAACCTATACCTAACCCATATCCTAACCCAAACCCTAACCTTAACCATAACCCTAACCCGTACCCAAACCCTAACCCTAAAACATACCCTAACCCTAACCCTAACCCTAACCCTAAACCGCACACTAAACCTAACCCGAACCCTAGACCTAACATGTACACTAACCCTATCCCGTATGCTAAACTTTACCCTAACCCGTACCGTAACCCTAACCCGAACCCTAACCCTAACCCATACACTAATTTAATCAGAACCCTAACCCTAACCCTAACCATACCCTAAGAATACCCGTAGCCTAACCCTAACTCTAACCCTAACCCCAAACCCTAACCCTAACCCCAACCCTAACCCTAACCCGTACCATAACCCTAACCCTAAACCTAAACGTGACCCTAACCCTAACCCTAACCCGTACCCTAAACCTAACCCTAACCCTTCACTTAACCCGTACCCAACCCTATCCCGTATGCTAACCATAAACCTAACCCCTACCCAAAACCTAACAGTACCCTAACGCATACCCTAGCGCTAACACTAACCCTAAGCCAAACCCGCACCCTAAACCTAAACCTAACCGTAAACCTAACCATAACCATTACCGTACCCTAACCCTAACCCATAACCTAACACTAACCCTAACCTTAACTGTAACCCTAACATGTACCCTAACTCTAAAACCAACCCGTACCCTAACCGCAACCCTAAACCTAACCCGTACCATGACCATTTACCTAACCCTAACCGTGACACTAAACCAAACCCTAATCCGTACCCTAACCCTAACCCGCACCTAAACCTAACCCTAACCCATTCCCTAACCCTAACCCATAACCTAATCCTAACCCTAACCCTAACCCTAACCCTATCCGTACAGTAACCCTAACCCTAACCCTAACACTAACCCTAACCCGTACTCTAACCCTAACCCATACCCTAACACAAACACTTACACTAACCCTAAACCTAACACGTACCCTAACCCTAACCCTAACCCGCACACTAAACCTAACCCAAACCCTAGACCTAACACGTACACTAACCCTATCCAGTACCGTAAACTTAACCCTAACCCGTGGCGTAAACCTAGCAATACCCTAACCCTAATCCTAACCCAAACACTAACCTTAAACCGAACACTAACCCTAACCCGAACCCTAACCCTAACCCGTACCCTAAACCTACCCATAGCCTAACCCTAACTCTAACCCTAAACCCTAATCCTAAACCTAACCCTAACCCTTACCCTAACCCGGATCCAGACGATTAACCTAACCCATACCCTAACACTAACCCAAACCCGTACTCTAACCCTAAACCTAACCCGCACCCTAAACTTAACCCTAACCCTAAACCAAACCATAACCCTTAACCGTAACCTAACCCTAAACCATAACCTAACACTAACCATAAACTTAACCATAACCCTAACCTGTACCCTAAGCCTAAAACTAACCCGTACCCTATCCACAACCCTAACCCTAACCCGTACCCTAACACTAATGTTAACCCTAACCCTGACCCTAAACCTAACCCTAAACCTTACACTAACCCTAACCCTAACACGCACCCTAAACAAACCCTAACCCGTACCCTAACCCTATCCCATAACCTAAACCTAACCCTTACCCTAAACTTAACCAGTACGCTAACCCTATCCAGTACCCTAAAGCTAACCCTAACCCGTATACTAACCCTAAACCTAACCCTAAGCCTAACCCGTATATTAACCCTAACCCTAACACTAACACTAACCCTAGCCCGTACTCTAACCCTAACCCTAACCATAAACATAACAGTACTCTAACCCTAAACCTCAGCCTAACTCTAACCCGTACTGTAACCCTAACACGTACCAAAACCCTAACACTAACCCGTACCCTAATCCTAACCCTAACCCTAACTCGTACCCTAAACCTAACCCTAACTCTGACCCTAACTCTAACCCGTACCCTAAACCTAACCCGTACCCTAAACCTAACCCTAACCCTTAATCGTACCCTAACCCTAAACCTAACCCTAACTCGTACCCTAACCCTAACCCTGACCCTAACCCTAACCCTAACACTTACCCTAAGCCTAACCCATACCCTAACCTTAACCCTAAACCTAACCCTAACCCTAACCCGTACCCTAAACCTACACCTAACCCTTGACCAAACCCGTACCCTACCCTATCCGGTAACCTAACCCTAACCCTAACCTGTACCCAAACCCTAACAGTAACCCTAACCCATACCCTAGCGCTAACCCTAACACTAACCCTAACCTTTACCCGCACCCTAAACCGAAACCTAACCCTAACCCTAACCGTAACCATTACCCGTACCCTAACTCTAACCCATACCCTACATCTAACCCTAACCTTAACCATAACCCTGACCTCTAACCTAAACCTAAACCTAACCCGTACCCTAACCCTAACCCTAACCCTAACCCGCACCTAAACCTAACCCTAACCCGTACCCTAACCCTAACCCATAAACTAAACCTAACCCTAACCCCTAACCCTACTCTAACCCTAACCCTTACCCTAACACTAACCATAACCCTAAAACTAACCCTAACACTTACTCTAACCCTAAACCTAAACTTAACACTAACCCTAATCCCCTTGTATAACCCTAACCCTAAAATTAACCCTAACCCTAACCCTAGCCCTAACCCGTACCCTAACCCTAACCCGTACCCTAACCCTAACCCTTACCCTAAACCTACACCTAACCCTGACTCTAACCCTAAACCTAAACCGTACCCTAACCATAACCCGTACCCTAACCCTAGCCCTAAACCTAACCCATACCCTAACCCTAAACGTAACCCTAACCCGTACCCAAACCCTAACCCTAACACGTACCCTAAAACTAACCCTAACCCGCACACTAAACCTAACCAGAATCCTAGACCTAACACGTACACTACCCTATCCCGTACCCTAACCTTTACCCTAACCCGTACCCTAAACCAGCACTAACCCTAACCCTAAACCTAACCCATACCCGTACGCGTACACTAACCCTAACCCTAAACCATACCCGAACTCGTACCCTAACCCTATCCCATAGCCTGATATTAATGCTATCCCTCACACCTAAACCTAACCCTAACCCTAACTTTTACCCTAACCCGTATCCAAACATTAAACCTAACCAATACCCTAACACCAACCCAAACCCGTACCCTAACCCATACCCTAACCCTAACCCGTACCATTACCCGTACCTTAACCCTAACTCTACACATACACTAACCTGTACCATAACTCTAAACCTAATCCTAACCCTAACCCTAAACCTAACCCATACCCGATTCCTAACCCTAACCCGTTCCCTAAACCTAACCCGTACCCTAAACCTAACCCTAACATGTACACTAACCATAAACCTAACCCTAACCCTAAACCTAACCCTAAACTACACCGTAACCCTAACCCGTACCCTAACCCTAACTGTAACACCAACCCTAAACCTAACACTAAACCGTACCCTAACCCGTACCATAACCCTAAACCTAACCCGTACCCTAACCCTAATGTTAACCTTAACCCGGACCCTAACCCTAACCCGTACCCTAATCCTAACCGTAACTCTAACCCTTACACAAACCCTAACCATAACACTAACCCATACCCTAACCCTAACCCTAACCTTAACCGTAACCCTAACCCGTACCCTAACCCTAAAACTAACACGTACCCTATCGCCAACCCTAACCCTAACCCGTACCATAACCCTATCCCTAACCCTAACCCTGACCCTAAATCTAACCTTAACACGTACCCTAAACCGAACCCTAAAACTAACCCTAAACCGCACCTAAACCTAACCCTAACCGGTAACCTAAACCTAACCCTAACCCTAAACTTAACCCGTACAATAACCCTATCCTGTACCCTAAACTTAACCCTAACCCGTAGCCTAACCCTAAACCTAAACCTAAGCCTAACCCTTGCATTAACCCTAACACTAACCGTAACACTAACCCTACCCCGTACTCTAACCGTAACCCTAAACCTAACCTGTACTCTAACACTTACCCTAACCCTAACTCTAACCCTAAACCGTACTCTAAACCAAAACCTAAACCTCACACTAACCCTAACCCGTACTGTAACCCAAACCGTACCATAACCCTAAACCTAACCCGTACCCTAACCCTAACCCTAACTTGTCCCCTAACCCTAACCCTAACCCTAACCCTGACCCTAACCCTAAAACTAACCCGTACCCTAAAACTAACACTAACGATAAACCGTACTCTAAACCTAACCCTAACCCTAACCGTACTCTAACCCTAACCCTAACCCTAACCCTAACTCGTTACCTAACCCTAACCCTAACCCTGACCCTAATCCTATCCCTAACCCTAAACAGTACCCTAAACCTAACCCGTAGCCTAACCCTAACCCTAACCCTAATCCGTGCCCTAAACCTAACCTAACCCTAACTCGTACCCTAACCCTAACCCTAACCCTGACCCTAACCCTTACCCTAACCCGTACCCTAAGTCTAACCCATACCCTAACCCTAACCCTAAACCTAACCCTAACCCTAATCCCTACCATAAACCTAACCCTATCCCTTGACCTAACCCATACCCAACCCTATCCCATAACCTAACCCTAAACCTAACCCGTACCCAAACCCTAACAGTAACCCTAACCCATACCCTAGCGCTAACCCTAACCTTAACACTAACCCTATCCCTAACCCGAACCCTAAACCTAAACCAAACCCTAACCCTAAACATAACCCTTACCCGTACCCTAAATCTAACCCATACCTTAACCCTAACCCTAACCGTAACAGTAACCCTGACCAGTAACCTAACCCTAAAACTAACCCGTACCCTAAAACTAACACTAACGCTAAACCGTACTCTAAACCTAACCCTAACACTAACCGTACTCTAAGCCTAACCCTAACCCTCACCCTAATCCTAACCCGTACTCTCACCCTAACCTGCACCATAACCCTAAACCTAACCCGTACCCTAACCCTAACCCTAACTCGTTACCTAACCCTAACCCTAACCCTGACCCTAACCCTATACCTAACCCTAAACAGTACCCTAAACCTAACCCGTAGCCTAACCCTAACCCTAACCCGTACCCTAAACCTAACCTAACCCTAACTCGTACCCTTACCCTAACCCTAATCCTGACCCTAACCCTAAAACTAACCCGTACCCTAAGTCTAACCCATACCCTAACACTAACCCTAAACCTAACCCTAACCCTAATCCCTACCCTAAACCTAACCCTATCCCTTGACCTAACTCGTACCCAATCCTATCCGTAACCTAACCCTAAACCTAACCCATACCCAAACCCTAACAGTAACCCTAACCCATACCCTAGCGCTAACCCTAACCCTAACACTAACCCTATCCCTAACCCGCACCCTAAACCTAAACCTAACCCTAACCCTAAACATAACCCTTACCCGTACCCTAAATCTAACCCATACCCTAACCCTAACCCTAACCTTAACAGTAACCCTGACCAGTAACCTAACCCTAAAACTAACCCGTACCCTAACTCCAACCCTAAACCTAACCCGTACCATAACCCTATCCCTAAGCTAACCCTAACCCTAAACCTAACCCTAAACCGTACCCTAACCCTAAACCTAACCCTAACCCTCATCAAAACCTAAACCTAAGCCTTACCCTAACCCTAACCCGTAATCTAAACGTAACCCTAACCCTAAAATTAACCCGTACGCTAACCCTATCCCGTACCCTAAACCTAACACTATACCGTACTCTAACCCTAAACCTAACCCTAACACTAAACATAACCTTTAACCGTACCCTATCCCTAACCAATACCCTAACCCTAACCCTAACTTTAACCGTAACCCTAACCCGTACCCTAACCCTAAAACTACCCCGTACCCTAACCCCAACCCTATCCCTAACCCTAACCCTAACCCTAACCCTAAACCACACCCTAAACCTAAACCTAACCTTAACAGTAACCCTGACCAGTAACCTAATCCTAAAATTAACCCGTACCCTATCCCCAACCCTAACCCTAAACCGTAACGTAACCCTGTCCCTAACTCTAAACCTGACCTGAAACCTAACCCTAACCCTAACTCTAACACTAACCCTACCCCTTACCCGCACCCTAAACCTAACCCTAACCCTAACCCTAAAAGTACCCTAACCCTAAATCTAACACTAACACAAACACTAACCCTAACCCATACTCTAACCTATCCCTAACCCTAAACCTAAACCTAACCCGTACTTTAACCCTAACCCTAACCATAACACTAACCATAACCCTAACACTAAACCTAACCCGTACTCTAACCCTAAACCTAACCCTAACACTAACCCTAACCCCTACATTAACCCTAACCCTAAAACTAACCCTAACCCTATCCCTAACTCGTACCGTAACCCTAACCCGTACCCTAACCCTAACCCTAACCCTAAACATAACCCTAACCCTGACCCTAACCCTAAACCTAATCCCATACCCTAACCCTAACCCTAACCCGCATCCTAAACCTAACCCTAACCCTAGACCTAACCCGTACCCTAACCCTAACCCGTACCCTAAAACTAACCCTAACCCTAACCCTAACTCGCACCATAACCCTAACACTAACCCTAACCCGTACCCTAACCCTAACCTGTACCCTATCCCTAACCCGTAGCCTAACCCTAACCCACACCCTAAACCTAACCCTAACACTAGACCTAAACCGTACCCTAAACCTAACTCCATACCCTCACCCTAAACCTAACCCTAAACCTAACCCTAACCCTGACCTTAACACTAAACCTAACCCGTACTCTAACCCAAACCCTAACCCGAAACCTAAACCTAATCCTAACCCTAGACCTAACCCGTACCCTAAACCTATCACATACCCTAACCCTAACGCTAACCTGTACCCTAACCCTAACACTAACACTAACCCTAATCCTAACCCTATCCCGTACACTAACCCTAATCCTAACCCTAACCCGTACCCTAACCCTAACCCGTACCATTACACGTACCTTAACCCAAACCCTAACCCGTACCATAACCCATAACCTAACCCTAACCCTAACCTGTACCCAAACACGTACCATAACCCTAACCCTAATCCTAACCCTAACCCTAAACCTAACCCATACCCTACACCTCAACTTAACCCATACCCTAACCCTAATCCGTACCCTAACCCTAACACTTACCCTAACACCTAACCCTTCCCTAACTCGTACCCTAACCCTAACCCTAACCCTGACCCCAACCCTAACCCTAAACTGTACCCTAAACCTAACCCATACCCTAACCCTAACCCTAAACCTAACCCCAACCCTAACCCATACCCTGAACCTAACCCTAACCCTTGCCCTAACCCGTACAGAAACCTATCCCGTAGCCAAACCTTAACCCTATTCCGTACCCAAACCCTAACAGTAACCCTAACCCGTACCCAAGCGCTAACCCTAACCCTAATCCTAACCCGCCCCCTAAACCTAACCCTAACCCTAACCATAACCCTTAACCATACCCTAACACTAACCTATACCCTAACCCTAACCCTAACCTTAACTGTAACCCTAACCCGTACCCTAACTCTAAAACTAACCCGTACCCTAACCCCAACCCTAACAGTAACCCGTACAATAACCCTATTCCCTAAACCTAAACCTAACACTAACCGTACCCTAACCCTAACCCTAACCCTGACCCTAAACTTAACCCGCACCCTAAACATAACCCTAATACATACCCTAACACTAACTTTAACCCTAACCCGTACTCTAAACCTAACCCTAACCTAAACCTAACCCTAACCCGTACTCTAAACCTAACACTAACCATAACACTAACACTAACCCTAACCCTTACTCTAACCCTAAACCTAACCCCAACACTAACCCTAACCCCTACTATAACACTAACCCGTGTATTAACCCTAACCCTAAACCTAAACATAACACTACCCCTAACCCTAACACTAACCCTAATCCGGTACCCTAACCCTAACCCTAACCCGCATCCAAAACCTAATCCTAACCCTAGAACTAACCCGTACCCTAACCGTAACACGTACCCTAAACCTAACACTAAACCTAACTCGTACCCTAACCTAACGCGTACCCTAACCCTAACCCGATTCTTAACCCTAACCCACACCCTAAACCTAAACCTAAACCTAGACCTAAGCCGCACCCTAAACCTATCCCGTACCCTAACCCTAACACTAACCCGTACCCTAACCCTAACACTAACACTAACCCTAACCCGCAACCTAACCCTAACCCTAAACCTAACCCTAACCCTAAACCATACTCTAAACCTAACCCTAACCCAAAACCTAAACCTAACCCATACTCTAACCCTAACCCTTACCCTAACACTAACCATAACCCTAAAACTAACCCTAACACGTACTCTAACGCTAAACCTAACCTTAACACTAACCCTAACCCCCTACTATAACCCTAACCCTAAACCTAACCCTAACACTAACCCTAGCGCTAACCTGTACCCTAACCTTAACCCGTAACCTAACCCTAACCCTTACCCTAAACGTAAACCTAACCTTGACCCTAACCCTAAACCTAACCCGTACCCTAACCGTAACCCGTACCCTAACCCTAGCCCTAAACGTAACCCGTACCCTAACCCTAAACGTAACCCTAACCCGTACCCAAACCCTAACCCTAACACGTACCCTAACCCTAATCCTAACCCGAACACTAAACCTAAACAGAATCCTAGACCTAACACGTACTCTACCCTATCCCGTACCCTAACCTTTACCCTAACCCGTACCCTAAACCAGCACTAACCCTAACCCTAAACCTAACCCATACCCGTACGCGTACACTCACCCTAACCCTAAACCATACCCGAACTCGTACCCTAACCCTATCCCATAGCCTGATATTAACGCTAACCCTAACACCTAAACCTAACCCTAACCCTAACCCTTACCCTAACCCGTATCCAAACATTAAACCTAACCCGTACCCTAACACCAACCCAAACCCGTACCCTAACCCATACCCTAACCCTAACCCATACCGTTACCCGTACCTTAACCCTAACCCTACCAGTACACTAACCCGTAACATAACCCTAAACCTAACCCTAACCCTAAACCTAAACCTAACCCATACCCGATTCCTAACCCTAACCCGTTCTCTAAACCTAACCCTAACATGTACACTAACCGTAAACCTAACCCTAACCCTAAACCTAACCCTAAACTACACCGTAACCCTAACCCGTACCCTAACCCAAACCGTAACACCAACCCTAAACCTAACCCTAAACCGTACCTAACACATACCATAACCCTAAACCTAACCCGTACCCTAACCCTAATGTTAACCTTAACCCGAACCCTAACCCTAACCCGTACCCTAAACCTAACCCTAACATGTACACTAACCGTAATCTTAACCCAAACCCTAAACCTAACACTAAACTACAACGTAAACCTAACCCGTACCCTAATCCTAACCGTAACACCTACCCTAAACCGTACCCTAACCCGTACCATAACCCTAAACCTAACCCGTACCCTAACCCTAATGCTAACCTTAACCCGGACCCTAATCTAACCCGTACCCTAATCCTAACCGTAAATCTAACCCTTACACAAACCCTAACCCTAACACTAACCCATACCCTAACCCTAACCCTAACCTTAACCGTAACCCTAACCTGTACCCTAACACTAAAACTAACACGTACCCTAAGGCCAACCCTAACCCAAACCCGTACCATAACCCTATCCCTAACCCTGACCCTGACCCTAAACCTAACCCTAACCCGTACCCTAACCCTAACCCTAAAACTAACCCTAACCCACACCTAAACCTAACCCTAACCTGTACCCTAACCCTAACCCGTAACCTAAACCTAACACTAACCCTAAACTTAACCCGTACGCTAACCCTATCCCATACCCTAAACTTAACCCTAACCCGTACCCTAACCCTAAACCTATCCCTAACCCTATCCGTACACTAACCCTAACACTAACCCTAGCCCGTACTCTAACGCTAACCCTAACCCTAAACCTAACCCTAAACTGTACTCTAACCCTAACCCGTACCCTAACACTAACCCTAAACCTAACACTAACCCTAACCCGTACTCTAACCCTAACCCGTACTATAACCCTAAACCTAACCCTAACTCTAAACCTAACCCGTACTATAACCCTAACCCTTACCTTAAACCTAACCCTAACGTTAAACCTAACCCTACCCCATACCGTAACCCTAACCCGTACCCTAACCCTAACCCTAAACCTAAACCTAACCCATACCCTAACCCTAAACGTAACCCTAACCCATACCCAAACCCTAACCCTAACACGTACCGTAACCCTAACCCTACCCTAACCCTACCCCTAACCCTAACCCTAAGCCGTACACTAACCCTAACCCAAACCCTAATCCTAACCCTAACCCATACCCTAACACTACCCAGAGCCTAACCCTAACTCTAACCATAACCCCTAACCCTAACCCTAACCCTTGCCCTAACCCGTACCCAAACGGTAAACCTAACCCGTACCCTAACACTAAACCAAACCCGTACTCTAACTCTAAACCTAACTCTAACCCTAACCCACACCCTAAACTTAACCCTAACCCTAACCCAAACCATAACCCTTAAACGTAACTTAACCCTAACCCATCACCTAACCCTAACCTTAACCTTAACCATAACCCTAACCAGTACCGAAACCCTAACCCTAACACGTACCCTAACGCTAACCCCAACCCTAACCTGCACACTAAACCTAACCCTAACCCTAGACCTAACACGTACACTAACCCTATCAGTACGCTAAACTTAACCCTAACCCGTACCATAAACCTAACACTAACCCTAACCCTAAACCTAACCCTAACCCGTACACTAACCCTAACCCGATCCCTAACCCTAACCTTAACCCACACCCTAACAATACCCGTAGCCTAACCCTAACTCTAACCCTAACCCCTAACCCTAACCCTAACCCCAACCTTAACCCTAACCCGTACCATAACCCTATCCCTAAACCTAAACGTGACCCTAATCCTAACCCTAACCCGTACCCTAAATCTAACCCTAACCCTCGACCTAACCCGTACCCAACACTATCCCGTACCCTAACCCTAAACCTAACCCGAACCCAAACCCTAACACTAACCCTAACGCATACCCTAACACTGTCCCTAAACCTAACCCTAAGCCTAAACCGTACCCTAAAACTAAACCTAACCCTAACCCTAACCATAACCCTTACCGTACCCTAACACTAACCCATACCCTAACACTAACCCTAACCTTAACTCTAAACCTAACACGTACCCTAAACTTAAAAGCAACCCGTACCCTAACCCCAACCCTATCCCTAACCCGTACCATAAACCTATACCTAACCATAACCCTGAAGCTAAACCTAACCCTAACCCGTACCCTAACCCTAACCCGCACCTAAACCTAAACCTAACTCGTACCCTAACCCTAACCCGTAACCTAAACCTAACCCTAACCCTAAACTTAACCCGTACACTAACCGTATCCCGTACCCTAAACCTAACCCTAACCCGTACGTTCACCCTAACCCTAACCCTAACCCTAACCCTATTCGTACACTAACCCTAACACTAACCCTAAGACGTACTCTAACCCTAACCCTAACACTAAAACTAACCCTAAACCATACTCTAACCCCAACCCGTACCCTAACACTAACCCTAACCCTAACACTAACGCTAACCCGTACTCTAAACCTAAACCTAACCCTATCTCTAAACCTAACCCGTACTATAACCCTAACCCTTACCCTAACCCTAACCCGTACCGTAACCCTAACCCGTACCTTAACCCTAACCCAAACCCTAAACCTAACCCTAACCCTGAAACTAAACCTAACCCTAACCCGTACCCAAACCCTAATCCATACCCTAGCCCTAACCGTAAACCTAACCCGTACCCTAACCCTAAACATACCCCTAACCCGTACCCAAACCCTAACCCTAACACATACCCTAACCCTAAACCTAACCCTAACCCTAACCCGCACACTAAACCTAACCCTAACCCTAGACCTAACACGTACACTAAACCTATCCCTTACGCTAACCTTAAACCAAACCAGTACAGTAACCCTAACCCTAAACCTAACCCTAAACCTAACCCTAATCCGTACCTTAACCCTAACCCTACCCTAACCCCAACCCTAACCCTAAACCTAACCCTAAACCTGACCCTAAACCTAACTCTAACCCGTAACCTATCCCTAAACCGTACCCTAACCCTAACCCTAAACCTAAACCGTACCCTAACCGTAAACGTAACCCTAACTCGTACCCAAACCCTAACCCTAACACGTACCCACCCCTAACCCTAACCCGAATGTGTACACTATACCTAACCCTAATCCTAGACCTAACACGTACACTAACCCTATCCCGTATGCTAACCTTAACCCTAACCCGTACCGTAACCCTAACCCTAACCCTAAACCAAACCCTAACCCGTACACTAACCATAACCCGAACCCTAACCCTAACCCTAACCCGTACCCTAACCCGACCCGTAGCGTAACCCTAACTCTAACCCTAACCCCTAACCCTAACCCTAACCTTTGACTTAACCCGTACCCAACACTATCCCGTACCTTAACCCTAACCCTAACCCCTACCCAAACCTAACAGTAACCCTAACCCATACCCTAGTGCTAACCCTAACCCTGACCCTAAGCCTAACCCACACTCTAAACCTAAACCTAACCCTAACCCTAACCATAATCCTTACCATACCCTAACCCTGACCCATACTCTAACACTAACCATAACCTTAACTGTAACACTAACCCGTACCCTAACCCTAACCCTAACTCGTACCCTAACCCTAACCCTAACCCTGACCCTAACCCTAACCCGTACTCTAAAACTAACACTAACGCTAACCTGTACTCTAAAACTAACCCTAACCCGTACCTTAACCCTAAGCCGCACCATAACCCTAACCCTAACCAGCACCCTAACCCTCAACCTAACTCATTACCTAACCCTAACCCTAAACCGGACCCTATGCCTAACCCTAACTCTAAACCGTACCCTAAACCTAACCCATAGCCTAACTCTAACCCTAAGCCTAACCCTTACCCTAAACCTAACCTAACACTGACTCATACCCTAAACCTAACTCTAACCCTGACCCTAACCCTAACCCTAACCCGTACCCTAAGCCTAACCCATACCCTAACCCTAACCCTAAACCTAACCCTAACCCTAACCCCTACCCTAAACCTAACCCTATCCCTTGACCTAACCCGTACCCAACCCTATCCCGTAACCTAACCCTAACCCTAACCCTATTCGTACCCTAACCCTAACCCTAACCCTCTCCCTAACCCTAACCCGTACTGTAACCCTAACCCGTACCATAACCCAAATCCTAACCCGCACCCTAACCCTAACCCTAACTCGTACCCAAACCCTAACACTAACACTCACCCTAACCCTAACCCTAACACGTAACCGAAAACTAACCCGTACCCTAACCCTAACCCTAAACCTAACGCTTACCCTAAACATAACCCTAACCCTAACTCGTACCCTAACCCTACCCTAACACTGACCCTGACTCTAACCCTAACCCATACCCTAAACCTAACCCATGCCCTAACACGAACCCTAAACCTAACCCTAACCCTAAACATAAAACTTACCCACCCTAACCCTAACCCATACCCTAACACTAACCCTAAACTTAACCTTAACACTAACCCGTACCCTAACCCTAAAATTAACCCTTACCCTAAACCCAACCATAACCCTAACCCGTACCATAACCCTATCCCTAACCCAACCCTGAACCTAAACCTAACACTAACCCATACTCTAAACATAACCCTAACCCTAACCCGCACCTAAAATGCACCCTAACCCATACCCTAACACTAACCTGTAACCTAAACCTAACCCTAACTCTAAACTTAACCCGTACACTAACCCTATCCCATACCCTAAACCTAACCCTAATCCCTACGCTAACCATAACCCTAACCCTAACCATATCCGTACACTAACCCTAACTGTAACCGTAACCCTAACCCTAACCCTAACCCTAAACCGTACTCTAACCCTAACCCGTACCCTAAAACTAACCCTAACCCTAACACTAACCCTAACCAGTACTCTAACAATAAACCTAACCCTAAATCTAAACCTAACCCGTACTATAACACTAACCCTTCCCCTAACCCTAACCCTAACCCTAAACCTAATGCTAACCCGTACCTTAACCCTAACCCGTACCCTAACCCTAACCCTGACCCTAAACCTAACCCTAAACCTGACCCTAAACCTAACCCTAACCCGTAACCTATCCCTAAACCATACCCTAACCCTAACCCTAAACCTAAACCGTACCCTAACCCTAAACGTAACCCTAACTTGTACCCAAACCATAACCCTAACATGTACCCTAACCCTAACCCTAACCAAATCTGTACACAACACCTAACCCTAATCCTAGACGTAAGACGTACACTAACTCTATCCCGTACACTAACCTTAACCCTAACCCGTACCGTAACCCTAACCCTAACCCTAAACCGAACACTAACCCGTACACTAACCATAACCCAAACCCTAACCCTAACCCTAACCCATACCCTAACCCTACCCGTAGCCTAACCCTAACTCTAACCCTAACCCCAAACCCTAACCCTAACCCTAACCTTTGACATATCCTGTCCCCAACCCTATCCTGTACCTTAACCCTAACCATAACCCGTACCCAAACCCTAACAGTAACCCTAACCCATACCCTAGCGCTAACCCTAACCCTAACCCTAAGCCTGACCCGCACTCTAAACCTAAACCTAACCCTAACCCTAACCATAACCCTAACCGCACCCTAACCCTAACCCATACCCTAACACTAACCATAACCTTAACTGTAACCCTAACCCGTACCCTAACCCTAAAACTAACCCGTACCATAACCCCAACCCTAAACCTAACCCGGACCATAACCCTATCCCGAACCGTAACCCTGACCCTAAACCTAACCCTAACCCATACCCTAACCCTAACCCCCATCTAAACCTAACCCTAACCCATACCCCAACTCTAACCCGTAACCTAAACCTAACCCTAACCCTAAACTTAACCCGTACACTAACCCTATCCCGTACCCTAAACCTAACCCTAACCCGTACCCTAATCATAACCCTAACCCTAACCCTATCCATACACTAACCCTAACCCTAACCCTAACACTAACCCTAACCCATACTCTAACCCTAACCCTAATCCTAAACCTAACCCTAACCCGTATTCTAACCCTAACCCGTACCCTAAAACTAACCCTTACACTAACCCTAAGCCTAACCCGTACCCTAACCATAACGTAACCCTAACCCGTACCCAAACCCTAACGCTAACACGCACCCTAACCCTAACCCTAACCCGCAAACTAAACCGAACCCTAATCCTAGACCTAACACGTACACTAACCCTATCCCGTACCGTAAACTTAACCCTAACCCATACCGTAACCCTAACACTAACCCTAATCCTAACCCTAACCCTAACCCGTACTCTAACCCTATCCCGTACCCTAACACTAACCATTAACCTAACCCTAAACCTAACCCATACCCTAACCCGTACCCAAACCCTAACCCTAACACGTACCCTAACCCTAACCCTAACCCTAAAACTAACCCTAACCCGCACCCTAAACCTAAACCTAACCCTAACCCTAAACCTAACCCTAACCTATATCGAAACGGTTATCCTAACCCGTACCTTAACACTAAACCAAACCGGTACTCTAACCCTAAACCTAACCCTAACACTAACCCTACTCCGTATTCTAACAGTAACCCTAACCCTAACCCGTACTCTAACCCTAACCCTAACACGTACCCTAACCCTATCCCTAACACTAAACTAAACCCTACCCCATACTCTAACACTAAACCTAACCCTAACCCTAACCCGTAACCTAACCCTAAACCTAACCCTAACCCTAACCCTAACACTAACCCTAATCCGTACTGTAACCCTAACCCAAACCGTAACCCTAACCCGTACCATAACCCTAACCCAAACCCTAACCCTTACCCTAACCCTAACCCTAACCCTAAGCGTACTCTAAACCTAACTCTAACCCTCACCCTAACCCTAACCCGTACTGTAACCCTAACCCGTACCATAATCCTAATCCTAACCCTAACCCTAAACCGCACCCTAAACTTAACCCTAACCCTAACCCTAAGATAACCCTTAACCATACCTAACCCTAACCCTTACTCGTACCCTAACCCTAACACTGACCCTAACTCTAACCCTAACACGTACCATAAACCTAACCCATACCCTAACGCTAACCCTAAACCTAACCCTAACCCTATCCCTTACCCTAAACCTAACACTAACCCTTGTCCTAACCCGTACCCAACACTATCCCGTACCCTAACTCTAACCCTAACCCGTACCCAAACCCTAAGGGTAAACCTAACCCATACCCTAGCGCTAACCCTAACCCTAACCCAAACCCTAACCCGCACCCTAAACCTAACCCTAACCCATACCCTAAGCCTAACCCGCACCTAAACCTAACCCTAACCCTAACCCGTAACCTAACCTAAACCAAACCCTAAACTTATCCTGTACACTAACCCTATACCGTACCCGAAACCTAACACTAACCTGTACCCTAAACCTAACCCTAACCCTAACCCTATCCGTACACTAACCCTAACCCTAACTCCAACACTAACCCTAACCCATACTCTAAACCTAATCCTAACCCTAAAGATAACCCTAAGCTGTACTCTAACCCTAACCCGTACCCTAACACTAACCCTTACCCTAACCCTAAACCTAGCCCGTACCCTAACCCTAAACGTAACCCTAATCCGTACCCAAACCGTAACCCTAACACGTACCCGAACCCTAACCCTAACCCGCACACTAAAACTAACCCTAACCCTATTCCTAACACGTACAATAACCTATCCCATACCGTAACATTAACCCTAACCCATACCGTAACCCTAACACTAACCCTAACCCGAACCCTAACCCTAACCCTGACCCGTAGAATAACCCTAACCTGAACCCTAACCCTAACCCTAACCCTAAACCTAACCCTAACCCTAAACGTACCGTAACCCTAACCCTAACCCTAACACTAACCCTAACCCGTACTCTAACTGAACCCTAACCCTGAACCTAACTCTTCCGGTACTCTAACCCTAACACTATCTCTAACACGAACCATAACCCTAACACTAAACCTAACCCGTACTCTAACCCTAAACCTAACCCTAAACCTAACCCTAAACCGTACTCTAACCCTATCCCGTACCCTGACACTAACGCTTACTCTAACCCTAAACCTAACCCGTAATCTAACCCTAAACGTAACCCTAACCCGTACCCAAACCCTAACACTAACACGTACCCGAACCCTAACCCTGACCCTAAACGTAACCCTAACCCGTACCCTAACCCTAACCCGCACCTAAACCTAACCCTCAACCGTACCCTAACTCTAACCCATAACCTAAACCTAACCATAACCTTAAACTTAACCCGTACACTAACCCTATCCCATACCCTAAACCTAACCCTAACCCATACCCTAACCCTAACCCTAACCCTATCCGTACACTAACTCTAACTCAAACCCTAACACTAAACCTAACCCATACTCTAACCATAACCCTAACCCTAAACCTAACCCTAGCCAGTACTCTAACGCTAACCAGTACCCTAACACTAACCCTTACCCTAACCCTAAACCTAACACGTACCCTAACCCTAACACGGACACTAAAACTAACCCTAACCCTAGACCTAACACGTACACTAAACCTATCCTGTACCGTAACCTTAACCCTAACCCGTACCGTAACCCTAACACTGACCCTAACCCTAACCCTAACCCTAACACTAACCCTAACCCGTACTCTAACTTAACCCTAACCCTAAACCTAACCCTAACCCGTACTCTAACCCTAACCCTAACCCTAACACTAACCATAATCCTAACACTAAACCTAACCCGTACTCTAACCCTAAAACTAACACTGACACTAACCCTAACCCCCTACTATAACCCTAACCCTAAACCTAACCCTATCCCTAACCCTAACTCGTGCTGTAACCCGAACCCGTACCCTAAGCCTAACCCTAACCCTAAACCTAACCCTAATGTTGATCCTAAACCTAAACCTAATCCCGTACCCTAACCCTGACCCTAACCCGCATCTAAACCTAAACCTAAACCTAGACCTAACCCATACCCTAACCCTAACCCGTATCCTAACACTAACCCTAACCCTAACCTAAAACCGTACCATAAACCTAACACTAACCCTAACCCGTACCCTAACCCTAAACAGTAACCTAAACCTAACCTGATGCCTAACCCTAACCCACACCCTAAACCAAACCCTAAACCTAGACCTAACCCGTACACTAACCCTAACCTGTACCCTAACACTAACCCTAACCCTAAACCTAAACCATACCGTAGCCCTAAACCTAACACTAACACTAACCATAATCCTAACCCTATCCTGTACACTAACCCTAACACTAACCCGTACCAGGACACTAATCCTAACCCTAACTCTAAACCTAACCCTAACACTAACCTTAAACCTTACCGTACCCTATCCCTAACCCATACCCTAAACCTAACCCTAACTTTAACCATAAACCTGACCTGTACCCTAACCCTAAAACTAACCCGTACCCTACCCCCAAACCTAACCCTAACCCATACCATAACCCTATCCCTAACCCTAACCCTGACCCTAAACCTAAACCTAACCCGTACCCTAACCCTAATCCTAACCCTAACCCACACCTAAACCTGACCCTAACCCATACCCTAACCCTAACCCGTAACCTAAACCTAATCCTAACCCTAAACTTAACCCGTACACAAACCCTATTCCGAAACCTAAACCGTACCCTAACTCTAACCCTAACCCTAACCCTTACCCTAACCCATACCCAAACGGTAACCTAGCCCATAACCTAACACTAACCAAACCGGTACTCTAACCCTAAACCTAACCCTAACACTAACCCTACTCCATACTCTAACACTAACCCTAACCCTAACCCTAGCTGTACCCTAACCCTAACCCTAACCCTAATACTAACCCTAACCCGTACTCTAACCCTAACACTAACACTAACACTAACCCTACCCAGTACTCTAACACTAACCCTAAACCTAACCGTAACCCATAACCTAACCTTAACCCTAACACTAACACTAACCCTAACCCGTACTCTAACCCTAACCCTAACACTAACACTAGCCCTACCCCGTACTCTAACACTAACCCTAAACCTAACCCTACCGGTAACCTAACCCTAACCCTAACCCTAACCCTAACATTAACCCTAACCCAAACCCTAACCCTAACCCGTACCATAACCCTAACCCGAAGCCTAACCCTTACCCTTACCCTTACCCTAACCCTAACCCTAACCCTAACCGTACTCTAAACCTAACTCTAACCCTCACCCTAACCCTAACTCGTACTGTAACCCTAACCCGTACCATAACCCTAACCCTAACCCTAACCCTAAACCACACCCTAAACTTAACCCTAACCCTAACCCTAACCATAACCCTTAACCGTACTTAACCCTAAACCTTACTCGTACCCTAACCCTAACACTGACCCTAAACCTAACCTGTACCCTAAACCTAACCCGTACCCTAACCCTAACGCTAACCCTATCCGTACTCTAACCCTAACCCTAACCCTACCCCTTAATCTAACCCTACCCCTAACTCTAACCCTAACCCGTACACTAACCCTAAATCTGACCCTAACACTAACCCTACCCCTTACTCTAACCCTAACCCTAACGGTAACCCAAACCCGTACCCTAAACCTACCTTAACCCTAACTCGTTCCCTAACCCTAACCCTGACCCTAACCCTAATCCTAACCCGTACCCTAAACCTAACCCATACCCTAACGCTAACCCTAAACCTAACCCTAACCCTTGTCCTAACCCGTACCCAACACTATCCCGTACCCTAACTCTAACCCTAACCCATACCCAAACCCTAAGAGTAACTCTAACCCATACCCTAGCGCTAACCCTAACCATAACCCAAAGCCTAACCCGCACCCTAAACCTAAACCTAACCATAACCTTAAACATAACACTTATCCGTACCCTAACCCTAACCCATAACCAAACACTAACCCTAACCTTAACCATAAACCTAACCCGTACCCTAACCCTAAAACTAACCTGTACCGTAACCCCAACCCTAACCCTAAACCGTACCATAACCCTACCCCTAAAACTATCCCTGACCCTAAACCTAACCCTAACGCGTACCCTAAGCATAACCCGCACCTAAACCTAACCCTAACCCGTACCCTAACCCTAACCCGTAACCTAACCTAAACCTAACCCTAAACTTATCCCGTAACTAACCCTATCCCGTACCCTAAATATAACCCTAACCTGTACCCTAAACCTAACCCTAACTCTAACTCATACCCTAACCCTAAACCTAACCCTGACACTAACCTTAACCCTAAGCTGTAACGTAAACCTAACCCATACACTAACCCTAACCCTAAACCTAACCGTAACCCTAACCCGTACCCTAACCCTAACCCTAACCCTTGACCTAACGCGTACCCAACCCTATCTCGTACCCTAACCCGAACCCTAACCCGTACCCAAACCCTAACAGTAACCCTAAACCATACCCTAGTGCTAACCCTAAACCTAACCCTAAGCCTAACGCGCACCCTAAACCTAAACCTAAAACTAACCCTAACCATAACCCTTACCTGTACCCTAACCCTAACCCATACCCTAACACTAACCCTAACCTTAACCGTAACCCCAACCCGTACCCTAACCCTAAACCTAACCCGTACCCTAACCCCAACCCTAACCCGAACCCATACCATAACCCTATCCCTAACCCTAACCCTGACCCTAAACCTAACCCTAACCCAACCTAACCCTAACCCGTAACCTATACCTAACCCTAATCCTAAACTTAACCCATAAACTAACCCTATCCCATACCCTAAACCTAACCCTCACCCATAGCCTAACCCTAACCCTAACCCTACCCTCTCTGTACACTAACCCTAACCCTAACCCTAACACTAACCCTAACATGTACTATAACACTAACCGTATCCCTAAAACTAACACTAACCCGTACTCTATCCCTAACCCGTACCCTAACACTAACCCTTACCCTAACCCTAAACCTAACCCATACCCTAACCCTAAACATAACCCTAACCCGTCCCCAAACACTAACCCTAACACGTACCCTAAACCTAATTCTAACCCTAACCGCACACTAAACCTAACACTAAACCTACACCGAACACGTACACTAACCCTAAACCGTACCGTATCCTTAACCCTAACCCGTACCGTAACCCTAACACTAAACCTAATCCTAACCCTAAACCTAACCCTAACCTTAACCGTAGACTAACCCTAACCCGAACCATAACCCTAACCCTAACCCGAACCCAAAACCTACACGTAGCCTAACCCTAACCCTAACCCTAACCCCTAAGGCTAACCCTAACCCTAACCATTACCCTAACCCGTTCCCAAATGGTAAACCTAACCCGACCCTAACACTAACCCAAACCCTTACTCTAACGCTAACCCTAATCATAACCCTAACCCACACCCTAAACTTAACCCTAATCCTAACCCAAACCATAACCCTTAACCGTAACCTAACAGTAACCCATACACTAACCCTAACCCTAACCTTAACCATAACCCTAACCCATATCCTAACCCTAAAACTAACCCGTACCCTAACACCAACCCTAACACTAATCCGTACGCTAACACTAACCCTAACCCTAACCCGCACACTAAACCTAACCCTAACACGGACCTCTACCCGAACCCGTAACCTAAACCTAACCCTAACCCTAAACTTAACCCGTATGCTAACCCTATCACGTTCCCTAAACCTAACCCTAAACCGTATCCTAACCCTAAACCTAACCCTAAGCCTAACCCGTACATTAACCCTACTCTAACCCTAACACTAACCCTAACACGTACTCTAAACCTAACCCTAACCCTAAACCGTACTCTAAACCTAACCCTAACCCTAACCCTAAACGGAACCCTAACCGGTACTCAAACCCTAACCCTAACACGTACTCTAACCCTAAACCTAACCTTAAACCTAACTATAACCCGCACAGTAAACCTAACCCTAACCCTAGACCTAACACTTACACTAACCCTATCGTGTACCGGAAACTTAACCCTAACCCATACCGGTACCCTAACACTAACCGTAAACCTAACCCTAACCCTAACCCTTACCCTAACCTTAACCCATACCCTAACACTAACCCTAAGCCTAACACTAACCATAACCCGTAATCTAACCCTAAACCTAACCCTAACTCTAACCCTAACCCGTACTGTAACCCTAACCCTAACCCTAACCCTAACCCTAACACTAACCCTACCCCATACTCTAACCCTAAACCTAACCCTAACTCTAACCCTAACCCGTACTGTAATCCTAACCCTAACCCTAACCCTAACCCTAACCCTAACCCGTACAGTAACCCTAACACGTATCCTAACCCTAACCCTAAACGTAACCCTAAACCTAACCCTAACCCTGACCCTAACCCTGACCCTAACCCTACCCTAACCCTTAAACGTACCCTAAACCTAACCCGAAACCTAACCCATACCCTAACCCTAAATGTAACCCTAATCTGTACCCAAACCCTAACCCTAAATTGTACCCTAACCCTAACTCTAACCCTAACCCGCACACTAAACCTAACCCTAAACCTAGACCTAACACGTACACTAACCCTATCCCGTACCCTAACCTTAAACCTAACCCGTACCGTAACCCTAACACTAACCCTAACCCTAACCCTAACCCTAACCGTAACCCTAACCCTAACCCTAACCCGAACCATAACCCTAACCCTAACCCGTACCCAAACGGTAAACCTAATCCGTACACTAACACTAACCCAAACCCGTACTCTAATCCTAAACCTAACCCTTACCCTAACCCGTACCCAAACGGTAAACCTAATCCGTACACTAACACTAACCCAAACCCGTACTCTAATCCTAACCCTAACCCTAACCCTAACCCTAAACCTAACCTGTACCCTAACCCTTCCCGTTGCCTAACCCTAACTCTAACCCTAACACCTAACCCTAACTATAACCCTAACCCTTACCCTAACACGTACCCAAACGGTAAACCTAACTCGTACCCTAACACTAACCCAAACCCGTACTCTAAACCTAACCCGAACCCTAACCCGCACCCTAAACTTAACACTAACACTAACGAAAACCATAACCCTTAACCATACCCTATCCCTAACCCATACACTAACCCGAACACTAAACTTAACCGTAACCCTATCTCGTACCCTAACCCTAAAACTAACCCGTACCCTAACCACAACCCTAACCTTAACGCGTACACTAACACTCACCCTAACCCTAACCCTGACCCTAAACCTAACCCTAACCACACATTAACCCAAACCCTAACCCTAACACTAACCCTATCCTGTACTCTAAACCTAACCCTAACCCTAATCCTAAACCTAATCCGTACTCTAACCATAACCCTAACCCTAACACTAACCCTAACCCCATACTATAATCCTAAACCTAATCCTGACCCTTACCCTAACCCTAACTCGTACCGTAATCCGAACACGTACCCAACCCTAAACCTAACCCTAAACCTAAACCTAACCATGACCCTAACCCTAACCCTAATCCCGTACCCTAACCCTAACCCTACCCACACCCTAAACCTAACCCTAAACCTAGAACTAACCCGTAGCCTAACCTTAACCCGTACCCTAACACTAACACATACCCTAACCCTAACCCGTACAATAACCCTAACCCAGGGCCTAACTCTAACCCGCACTGTAAACCTAACCCTAACCCTAGACATAACCCGTACCCTAACCCTATCCCGTATCCTAACCTTAGTCTTAAACCGTATCCTAACTCTAACACTAACGGTAACCCTAACACTAACCCTAACCTGTACACTAACCCTAAACCTAACCCTAATCCGTACCCTAACCCTAACCCATAACCTAAACCTAACCCTAAACTTAACCTGTACACTAACCCTATCCCATAACCTAAACCTAACCCTAACCCGTACCCTAACCGTAACTCTAACCCTAACCGTATCCATACACTACCCCTGACACTAACCCTAACACTAAACCTAACCCATACTCTAACACTAACCCTAACCCTAAACCTAACCCTAACCCGTACTCTAACCCTAACCCGTACCCTAACGCTAACCTTAACCCTATCCGTACACTAACCCTAACACCAACCCTAAACCTAACCCTAACCCGTACTCTAAACCTAACCCGTACCCTAACCCTAACCAGTACCCTAACACTAACCCTAACCCTAACATTAACCCTAACCCGTACTCTAACCCTAAACCTAAACCTAACTCTAACTTTAACCCGTACTATAACCCTAACCCGTACCCTAACACTAACCCTAACCCTAACACTAACCCTACCCCGTACGGTAACCTTAAACCTAACCCTAACTCTAACCCTAACCCGTAATGTAACCCTAAGCCTAACCCTAAACCTAACCCTAACCCGTACAGTAACATTAACGCGTACCCTAAACCTAAGCCTAACCCTAAACCTAACCCTAACCTTGACCCTAAATCTAACCCTAACACATACCCTAACCCTAAACCGTAACCTAACCCTAACCCAAAAACTAACCCATACCCTAACCCTAAACGGAACCCTAACCGGTACCCAAACCCTAACCCTAACACATACTCTAACCCTAACCCTAATCTTAAACCTAACCATAACCGGCACACTAAACCTAAACCTAACACTAGACCTAACACTTACACTAACCCTATCGCATACCGGAACCTTAACCCTAACACGTACCGGTACCCTAACACTAACCGTAAGCCTAACCCTAACCCTAAACCTTACCCTAAACTTAACCCGTACCCTAACACTAACCCTAAGCCTAACACTAACCATAACCCGTAATCTAACCCTAAACCTAACCCTAACTCTAACCCTAACCCGTACTATAACCCTAACCCGTACCCTAACACTAACCCTAACCCTAACACTAACCCTACCCCGTACCCTAACACTAAACCTAACCCTAACTCTAATCCTAACCCGTACTGTAACCCTAACCCTAACCCTAACCCTAACCCGTACAGACCCTAACGCGTCCCCTAACCCTAAACCTAACCCTAACCCTAACCCTAACCCTACCCTGTACCCTAACCCTTCCCGTAGCCTAACCCTAACTCTAACCCTAACCCCTAAACCTAACCCTAACCCTTACCCTAACACGTACCCAAACGGTAAACCTAACACGTACCCTAACACTAACCCAAACCCGTACTCTAAACCTAACCCTAACCCTAACCCTAACCCGCACCCTAAACTTAACCCTAACCCTAACGCAAACCATAACCCTTAACCGTACCCTAACCCTAACCCATACCCTAACCCGAACCCGAAACTTAACCGTAACCCTATCTCGTACCCTAAGCCTAAAACTAACCCGTACCCTAAACCCAACCCTAACCTTAACGCGTAAACTAACACTAACCCTAACCCTAACCCTAACCCTGACCCTAAACCTAACCCTAACCGCACACTAACCCTAACCCTAACCCTAAACCTAACATTAACCCTATCCCGTACTCTAAACCTAACCCTAACCCTAACCCTAATCATAACCCTAATCCGTACTCTAACCCTAACCCGTAACCTAAACCTAACCCTAACACTAAACTTAACCTGTACACTAACCCTATCCCATAACCTAAACCTAACCCTAACCCGTACCCTAACCCTAACTCTAACCCTAACACTATCCGTACACTAACCCTGACACTAACCCTAACACTAACCCTAACCCATACTCTAACACTAACCCTAACCCTAAACCTAACCCTAAACCGTACTCTAACCCTAACCCGTACCCTAAACGTAACCCTAACCCTATCCGTACACTAACTCTAACCCTAACCCTAAACCTAACCCTAACCCGTACTCTAACCCTAACACGTACCCTAACCCTAACCAGTACCCTAACACTAGCCCTAACCCTAACATTAACCTTAACCCATAATCTAACCCTAAACCTAAACCTAAATCTAACTCTAACCCATACCTTAACACTAACCCTAAACCTAACACTAACCCTACCCCGTACTCTAACCCTAAACCTAACCCTAACTCTAACCCTAACCCGTAATGTAACCCTAAGCCTAACCCTAAACCTAACCTTTACCCGTACAGTAACACTAACGCGTACCCTAACCCTAAGCCTAACCCTAAACCTAACCTTAATCTTGACCCTAAATCTAACCCTAACCCGTACCCTAACACTAAACCGTACCCTAACACTAACCCGAAACCTAACCCGTACCCTAACCCTAAATGTAACCCTAATCCATACCCAAACCCTAACCCTAACACGTACCCTAACCCTAAACCTAACCTTAACGCGCACACTAAACCTAACCCTAACCCTAGACCTAACACCTACACTTACCCTATCCCGTACCCTAACCTTAACCCAAACCCGTACCGTAACCCTAACACTAACCCTAACCCGTACCCTAACTCGTACCCTAACCCTACCCGTAGCCTAAAACTAACACTAACCCTAATCCTTAACACTAACCCTAACCCTTACCCTAACCCGTACCCTAACCCTAACTCTAACCCTAACCCTATCCGTACACTAACCCTAACCCTAACCCTAACACTAACCCTAACCCGTACTCTAACACTAACCCTAACTCTAACCTAAACCTAACCCGTACTGTAACCCTAAATCGTACCCTAACACTAACCCTTACCCTAACCCTAAACCTACCCCATACCCTAACCCTAAACGTAACCCTAACCCGTCCCAAACCCTAACCCTAACACGTACCCTAACCCTAACCCTAACCCGCACACTAAACCTAACCCTAACCCTACACCTAACACGTAGTGTAACCCTATCCCATACCGTAACCTTAACACTAACCCGTACCGTAACCCTAACACTAAAAATAACCCTAATCCTAACCCTAACCCGTACACTAACCCTAACCCGAACCCTAACTCTAACCCTAACCCATACCCTAACCCTACCCGTAGCCTAACCCTAACCCTAACCCTAAACCCTAACCCTAACTCTAACCCTAAACCTTACCCTAACCCGTACTCAAACGGTAAACCTAACCCGTACCCTAACACTAACCGAAATCTGTACTCTAACGCTAACCATAAACCTAACCCTAACCCTCACCCTAAATTAACACTAACCCTAACCCAAACCACAACCCTTAACCGTAACCTAACCCTAACCCATACCCTAACCCTAACCCTAACCTTAACCACAACCCTAACCCGTACACTAACCCTAAAACTAACCCGTACCCTAATCCCAACCCTACCCGTAACCCGTACCGTAACACTCACCCTAAACCTAACCTGTACCCTAACCCATACCAAAAACCTAGCCCTAACCCTAACCCGAAACCTAACACATACCCTAACCCTAACCCTAACCCGTACCCTATCCGTAACCCGTACCCAAACCTAACCCTAACCCCTAAAATTAACCCTAAACCGTACCCTAAACATAACCCTAAACCTAACTCGTACCCTACCCATAACGCTAACCCTGACCCTAACCCTAAACCTAACCCATACCCTAAGCCTAAACCGTACCCTAAATCTAACCCTAACCCTAACTCGTACCCTATCCCTAACCTTAACCGTGACCCTAACCCTAACCCTAACCCGTACCCTAACCCTAACACTAACCCTAACCCTAACCCGTACCCTAACCCTAACACTAACCCTAACCCTAACCCAATGCCTAACCCTAACTCACACCCCAAACCTAACCCTAACCCTAGACCTAACCCGTACCCTTACCCTATCCCGTACACTAACCCTAACGCTAACCTGTACCATAACCCTAACACTGACACTAACCCTATTCCTAACACTATCCCGTACAAAACCCTAAACCTAACCCTAACCCGTACACTACCCCTAACCTGTAGCCTAACCCTAACACTAACCCTAACCGCTAACCCTACCATAACACTAAACGTTACCCTAACCTGTCCCCAAACGTTAAACCTAACCCGTATCCTAACACTAACACAAACCCGTACCCTAACCCGTACCCTAACCCTAACCCGTACCATTACCCGTACCTTAAACCTAACCCTAACCCGTACCCAAACCCGTACACTAACACTAACCTTAACCTGTACGCTAACACGTAGCATAACCCTAACCCTAACCCTATCCCTAAACCTAAACCTAACCCATAACCTACACCTAACCCTAACCCATACCCTAACCCTAACCCTCACCCTAACCCATAACACTAACCCTACCCCATACCCTAAACCGAACCCTAACATTAACTCGTACCCTAACCCTAACCCTAACCCTGACCCTAAGCCTAACCCTCACCCGTACCCTAAACCATACCCTAAACCTATCCCATCCCCTAACCCTAAACTTAACCCTAACACTAACTCTAACCTCCTACTATAACCCAAACCCTAAACCTAACCCTAAACCTAACCCTAATTCGTACCGTTAATTTTACCCATACCCTAACTGTAACCCTAAACCTAAACCTAACCGTAACGCTGACCCTAACCCAAAACGTAATCCCGTACACTAACCCTAACACTAACCCGCATCCTAAACCTAACCATAACCCTAGACCTAACCCGTACCCTAACCCTAAACCGTACCCTAACACTAACCCTAACCCTAAACTGATGCCTAACCCTAACCCACACCCTAAACCTAAACCTAACCCTAAACCTAACCCTAACACTAACCATACCCCGTACTCTAAACCTAACCCTAACCCTAACCGTAACCCTAACCCGTACCCTAAACCTAACCCTAACTCGTACCCTAACACTAACCCTAACCTTGACGTTAAACCGAACTCTAACCCTAAACCTAACCCATACCCTAACCCTAACCCTAAATTTAACCCTAACCCTATACCGTACCCTAAACCTAAACCTAACCCTTGCCCTAACCCGTACCCAAACCTATCCCGTACCCTAACCCTAACCTTAACCCATACCTAAACCTAACCCTTACCCGTAACCTAACCTAACCCTAACACTAAACTTAACCCGTACGCTAACCCTATCCCGTACCCTAAACCTAACCCTAACCCATATCCTAACCCTAAACCTAACCCTAAGCCTAATCTGTACATTAACCCTAACACTAACCCTAACACTAACCCTACCCCGTACTCCAACCCTAACCCTAACCCTAACCCTAACCCGTACACTAACCCTAACCCTAACCCTAAACCTAACCCTAACCCTAACCCTAACCCTAACACTAACGCTAACCTGTACCCTAACCCTAACCCTAACCCTGACCCTAAACCTAACCTAACCCATACAATAACCCTAACCCTAACCCTAACACGCACCCTTAACCTAACACTAACCCGTACCCTCAACCTAACCCATAACCTAAACCTAACCCTAACCCTAAACTTAACCCGTACGCTAACCCTATCCCTTACCCTAAACCTAACCCTAAGCCTAAACCGTACATTAACCCTAACCCTAACCCTAACACCAACCCTACCCCGTACTCTAACCCTAACCCTAACTCTAACCCGTACCCTAACCCTAACCCTAACCCTAACACTAACTCTAACCCTAACCCTAACACTAACCCTACCCCGTACTCTAACACTAACCCTAATCCTAACCCTAACCTGTAACCTAACCCTAAACCTAAACCTAACCCTAACACTAAACCTAACCCGTAATCTATCCCTAACCCTAACCCTAACCCTAACCGTATTCTAACCCTAACCCTAACCCATATCCTAAACCTAACCCATACACTAACCCTAAACCTAACCCTGACCCGTACCCTAAACCTAACCCTAACCCGTACCCTAACCCTAACCCTAACCCTGACCCTAACACTAACCGTAACCCATACCCTAAGCCTACCCCATACCCTAACCCTAAACCTAATCCTAACCCTAACCCTAACCCGTACCCTAAACCTAACCCTAACTCTTAATCTAACCCGTAACATAACCCTAACCCTAACCCGTACCCAAACCCTAACAGTAACCCTAAACCATACCCTAGCGCTAACCCTAACCCTTACCCTAACTCTAACCCTAACCATTACCCGTACCCTAAACTTAACCCATACGCTAACCCTAACCCTAAACTTAACCGTAACCCTGACCCGTACACTAAACCTAAAATTAACCCGTACCCTAACCCCAAACCTAACCCTAACCTGTACCCTAACCCTAACCCTAACCCTAACCCACACCAAACCTAACCCTAACCCGTAACCTAAGCCTAACCCTAACCCTAACCCTATCCGCACTCTAACCCTAATCCTAACCCTAACCCTAACCCTAACACTAACCCTAACCCATATACTAACACTAAGCATAACCCTAAACCTAACCCTAACTCGTACTCTAACCCTAACCCGTACCCTAACACTAACCCTTACCGTAAACCTAAACTTAACCCATACGCTAACACTATCCCGTACACTAAACCTAACCCTAACCCATAACCTAACCCTAAACCTAATCCTAAGCCTAACCTGTACATTAACCCTAACCCTAACACTAACACTAACCCTACCCTGTACTGTAACCCTAACCCTAACTCTAACCATAAACCTAACCTTAATCTTGACCCTAAATCTAACCCTAACCCGTACCCTAACCCTAACTCATAAACTAAACCTAACCCTAACCCCTAACCGTACTCTAACCCTAACCCTTACCCTAACACTAACCATAACCCTAAAACTAACCCTAACACTTACTCTAACCCTAAACCTAAACTTAACACTAACCATAATCCTCTTGTATAACCCTAACCCTAAAATTAACCCTAACCCTAACCCTAGCCCTAACCCGTACCCTAACCCTAACCCGTACCCTAACCCTAACCCTTACCCTAAACCTACACCTAACCCTGACCCTAACCCTAAACCTAAACCGTACCCTAACCATAACCCATACCCTAACCCTAGCCCTAAACCTAACCCATACCCTAACCCTAAACGTAACCCTAACCCGTACCCAAACCCTAACCCTAACACGTACCCTAAAACTAACCCTAACCCGCACACTAAACCTAACCAGAATCCTAGACCTAACACGTACACTACCCTATCCCGTACCCTAACCTTTACCCTAACCCGTACCCTAAACCAGCACTAACCCTAACCCTAAACCTAACCCATACCCGTACGCGTACACTAACCCTTACCCTAAACCATACCCGAACTCGTACCCTAACCCTATCCCATAGCCTGATATTAATGCTATCCCTCACACCTAAACCTAACCCTAACCCTAACCTTTACCCTAACCCGTATCCAAACATTAAACCTAACCCGTACCCTAATACCAACCCAAACCCGTACCCTAACCCATACCCTAACCCTAACCCGTACCGTTACCCGTACCTTAACCCTAACCCTACACATACACTAACCCGTACCATAACTCTAAACCTAACCCTAACCCTAACCCTAAACCTAACCCATACCCGATTCCTAACCCTAACCCGTTCCCTAAACCTAACCCATACCCTAAACCTAACCCTAACATGTACACTAACCATAAACCTAACCCTAACCCTAAACCTAACCCTAAACTACACCGTAACCCTAACCCGTACCCTAACCCTAACTGTAACACCAACCCTAAACCTAACACTAAACCGTACCCTAACCCGTACCATAACCCTAAACCTAACCTGTACCCTAACCCTAATGTTAACCTTAACCCGGACCCTAACCCTAACCCGTACCCTAATCCTAACCGTAACTCTAACCCTTACACAAACCCTAACCATAACACTAACCCATACCCTAACCCTAACCCTAACCTTAACCGTAACCCTAACCCGTACACTAACCCTAAAACTAACACGTACCCGATCGCCAACCCTAACCCTAACCCGTACCATAACCCTATCCCTAACCCTAACCCTGACCCTAAACCTAACCTTAACACGTACCCTAAACCGAACCCTAAAACTAACCCTAAACCGCACATAAACCTAACCCTAACCGGTAACCTAAACCTAACCCTAACCCTAAACTTAACCCATACGATAACCCTATCCTGTACCCTAAACTTAACCCTAACCCGTAGCCTAACCCTAAACCTAAACCTTAGCCTAACCCTTGCATTAACCCTAACACTAACCGTAACACTAACCCTACCCCGTACTCTAACCGTAACCCTAAACCTAACCAGTACTCTAACACTTACCCTAACCCTAACTCTAACCCTAAACCGTACTCTAACCCAAAACCTAAACCTCACACTAACCCTAACCCGTACTGTAACCCAAACCGTACCATAACCCTAACCCTAACCTGTACCCTAACCCTAACCCTAACTTGTACCCTAACCCTAACCCTAACCCTAACCCTGACCCTAACCCTAAAACTAACCCGTACCCTAAAACTAACACTAACGATAAACCGTACTCTAAACCTAACCCTAACCCTAACCGTACTCTAACCCTAACCCTAACCCTAACCGTAACTCGTTACCTAACCCTAACCCTAACCCTGACCCTAATCCTATCCCTAACCCTAAACAGTACCCTAAACCTAACCCGTAGCCTAACCCTAACCCTAACCCTAACCCGTACCCTAAACCTAACCTAACCCTAACTCGTACCCTAACCCTAACCCTGACCCTAACCCTTACCCTAACCCGTACCCTAAGTCTAACCCATACCCTAACCCTAACCCTAAACCTAACCCTAACCCTAATACCTACCCTAAACCTAACCCTATCCCTTGACCTAACCCATACCCAACCCTATCCCATAACCTAACCCTAAACCTAACCCGTACCCAAACCCTAACAGTAACCCTAACCCATACCCTAGCGCTAACCCTAACCCTAACACTAACCCTATCCCTAACCCGAACCCTAAACCTAAACCAAACCCTAACCCTAAACATAACCCTTACCCGTACCCTAAATCTAACCCATACCTTAACCCTAACCCTAACCGTAACAGTAACCCTGACCAGTAACCTAACCCTAAAACTAACCCGTACCCTAAAACTAACACTAACGCTAAACCGTACTCTAAACCTAACCCTAACACTAACCGTACTCTAAGCCTAACCCTAACCCTCACCCTAATCCTAACCCGTACTCTCACCCTAACCTGCACCATAACCCTAAACCTAACCCGTACCCTAACCCTAACCCTAACTCGTTACCTAACCCTAACCCTAACCCTGACCCTAACCCTATACCTAACCCTAAACAGTACCCTAAACCTAACCCGTAGCCTAACCCTAACCCTAACCCTAACCCGTACCCTAAACCTAACCTAACCCTAACTCGTACCCTTACCCTAACCCTAATCCTGACCCTAACCCTAAAACTAACCCGTACCCTAAGTCTAACCCATACCCTAACACTAACCCTAAACCTAACCCTAACCCTAATCCCTACCCTAAACCTAACCCTATCCCTTGACCTAACTCGTACCCAATCCTATCCCGTAACCTAACCCTAAACCTAACCCATACCCAAACCCTAACAGTAACCCTAACCCATACCCTAGCGCTAACCCTAACCCTAACACTAACCCTATCCCTAACCCGCACCCTAAACCTAAACCTAACCCTAACCCTAAACATAACCCTTACCCGTACCCTAAATCTAACCCATACCCTAACCCTAACCCTAACCTTAACAGTAACCCTGACCAGTAACCTAACCCTAAAACTAACCCGTACCCTAACTCCAACCCTAAACCTAACCCGTACCATAACCCTATCCCTAAGCTAACCCTAACCCTAAACCTAACCCTAAACCGTACCCTAACCCTAAACCTAACCCTAACCCTCATCAAAACCTAAACCTAAGCCTTACCCTAACCCTAACCCGTAATCTAAACGTAACCCTAACCCTAAAATTAACCCGTACGCTAACCCTATCCCGTACCCTAAACCTAACACTATACCGTACCCTAACCCTAAACCTAACCCTAACACTAAACATAACCTTTAACCGTACCCTATCCCTAACCAATACCCTAACCCTAACCCTAACTTTAACCGTAACCCTAACCCGTACCCTAACCCTAAAACTAACCCGTACCCTAACCCCAACCCTATCCCTAACCCTAACCCTAACCCTAACCCTAACCCACACCCTAAACCTAACCCTAACCTTAACAGTAACCCTGACCAGTAACCTAACCCTAAAACTAACCCGTACCCTATCCCCAACCCTAACCCTAACCCGTACCCTAACCCATAACCTAACCCTAACCCTAACCTGTACCCAAACACGTACCATAACCCTAACCCTAATCCTAACCCTAACCCTAAACCTAACCCATACCCTACACCTCACCTTAACCCATACCCTAACCCTAATCCGTACCCTAACCCTAACACTTACCCTAACACCTAACCCTTCCCTAACTCGTACCCTAACCCTAACCCTAACCCTGACCCCAACCCTAACCCTAAACCGTACCCTAAACCTAACCCATACCCTAACCCTAACCCTAAACCTAACCCCAACCCTAACCCATACCCTGAACCTAACCCTAACCCTTGCCCTAACCCGTACAGAAACCTATCCCGTAGCCAAACCTTAACCCTATCCCGTACCCAAACCCTAACAGTAACCCTAACCCGTACCCAAGCGCTAACCCTAACCCTAATCCTAACCCGCCCCCTAAACCTAACCCTAACCCTAACCATAACCCTTAACCATACCCTAACACTAACCTATACCCTAACCCTAACCCTAACCTTAACCGTAACCCTAACCCGTACCCTAACTCTAAAACTAACCCGTACCCTAACCCCAACCCTAACAGTAATCCGTACAATAACCCTATTCCCTAAACCTAAACCTAACACTAACCGTACCCTAACCCTAACCCTAACCCTGACCCTAAACTTAACCCGCACCCTAAACATAACCCTAATACATACCCTAACACTAACCTTAACCCTAACCCATACTCTAAACCTAACCCTAACCTAAACTTAACCCTAACCCGTACTCTAAACCTAACACTAACCATAACACTAACACTAACCCTAACCCTTACTCTAACCCTAAACCTAACCCCAACACTAACCCTAACCCCTACTATAACACTAACCCGTGTATTAACCCTAACCCTAAACCTAAACATAACACTACCCCTAACCCTAACACTAACCCTAATCCGGTACCCTAACCCTAACCCTAACCCGCATCCATAACCTAATCCTAACCCTAGAACTAACCCGTACCCTAACCGTAACACGTACCCTAAACCTAACACTAAACCTAACTCGTACCCTAACCTAACGCGTACCCTAACCCTAACCCGATTCTTAACCCTAACCCACACCCTAAACCTAAACCTAAACCTAGACCTAAGCCGCACCCTAAACCTATCCCGTACCCTAACCCTAACACTAACCCGTACCCTAACCCTAACACTAACACTAACCCTAACCCGCAACCTAACCCTAACCCTAAACCTAACCCTAACCCTAAACCATACTCTAAACCTAACCCTAACCCAAAACCTAAACCTAACCCATACTCTAACCCTAACCCTTACCCTAACACTAACCATAACCCTAAAACTAACCCTAACACGTACTCTAACGCTAAACCTAACCTTAACACTAACCCTAACGCCCTACTATAACCCTAACCCTCAACCTAACCCTAACACTAACCCTAGCCCTAACCCGTACCCTAACCTTAACCCGTAACCTAACCCTAACCCTTACCCTAAACGTAAACCTAACCTTGACCCTAACCCTAAACCTAACCCGTACCCTAACCGTAACCCGTACCCTAACCCTAGCCCTAAACGTAACCCGTACCCTAACCCTAAACGTAACCCTAACCCGTACCCAAACCCTAACCCTAACACGTACCCTAACCCTAATCCTAACCCGAACACTAAACCTAAACAGAATCCTAGACCTAACACGTACTCTACCCTATCCCGTACCCTAACCTTTACCCTAACCCGTACCCTAAACCAGCACTAACCCTAACCCTAAACCTAACCCATACCCGTACGCGTACACTCACCCTAACCCTAAACCATACCCGAACTCGTACCCTAACCCTATCCCATAGCCTGATATTAACGCTAACCCTAACACCTAAACCTAACCCTAACCCTAACCCTTACCCTAACCCGTATCCAAACATTAAACCTAACCCGTACCCTAACACCAACCCAAACCCGTACCCTAACCCATACCCTAACCCTAACCCATACCGTTACCCGTACCTTAACCCTAACCCTACCAGTACACTAACCCGTAACATAACCCTAAACCTAACCCTAACCCTAACCCTAAACCTAACCCATACCCGATTCCTAACCCTAACCCATACCCTAAACCTAACCCTAACAAGTACACTAACCGTAAACCTAACCCTAACCCTAAACCTAACCCTAAACTACACCGTAACCCTAACCCGTACCCTAACCCTAACCGTAACACCAACCCTAAACCTAACCCTAAACCGTACCTAACCCGTACCATAACCCTAAACCTAACCCGTACCCTAACCCTAATGTTAACCTTAACCCGGACCCTAACCCTAACCCGTACCCTAAACCTAACCCTAACATGTACACTAACCGTAATCTTAACCCAAACCCTAAACCTAACCCTAAACTACAACGTAAACCTAACCCGTACCCTAACCCTAACCGTAACACCAACCCTAAACCGTACCCTAACCCGTACCATAACCCTAAACCTAACCCGTACCCTAACCCTAATGCTAACCTTAACCCGGACCCTAATCTAACCCGTACCCTAATCCTAACCGTAACTCTAACCCTTACACAAACCCTAACCCTAACACTAACCCATACCCTAACCCTAACCCTAACCTTAACCGTAACCCTAACCTGTACCCTAACACTAAAACTAACACGTACCCTAAGGCCAATCCTAACCCAAACCCGTACCATAACCCTATCCCTAACCCTGACCCTGACCCTAAACCTAACCCTAACCCGTACCTAACCCTAACCCTAAAACTAACCCTAACCCACACCTAAACCTAACCCTAACCTGTACCCTAACCCTAACCCGTAACCTAAACCTAACACTAACCCTAAACTTAACCCGTACGCTAACCCTATCCCATACCCTAAACCTAACCCTAACCCGTACCCTAACCCTAAACCTATCCCTAACCCTATCCGTACACTAACCCTAACACTAACCCTAGCCCGTACTCTAACGCTAACCCTAACCCTAAACCTAACCCTAAACCGTACTCTAACCCTAACCCGTACCCTAACACTAACCCTAAACCTAACACTAACCCTAACCCGTACTCTAACCCTAACCCGTACTATAACCCTAAACCTAACCCTAACTCTAAACCTAACCCGTACTATAACCCTAACCCTTACCTTAAACCTAACCCTAACGTTAAACCTAACCCTACCCCATACCGTAACCCTAACCCGTACCCTAACCCTAACCCTAAACCTAAACCTAACCCATACCCTAACCCTAAACGTAACCCTAACCCATACCCAAACCCTAACCCTAACACGTACCGTAACCCTAACCCTACCCTAACCCTACCCCTAACCCTAACCCTAAGCTGTACACTAACCCTAACCCAAACCCTAATCCTAACCCTAACCCATACCCTAACACTACCCAGAGCCTAACCCTAACTCTAACCATAACCCCTAACCCTAACCCTAACCCTTGCCCTAACCCGTACCCAAACGGTAAACCTAACCCATACCCTAACACTAAACCAAACCCGTACTCTAACTCTAAACCTAACTCTAACCCTAACCCACACCCTAAACTTAACCCTAACCCTAACACAAACCATAACCCTTAAACGTAACTTAACCCTAACCCATCACCTAACCCTAACCTTAACCTTAACCATAACCCTAACCAGTACCGAAACCCTAACCCTAACACGTACCCTAACGCTAACCCCAACCCTAACCTGCACACTAAACCTAACCCTAACCCTAGACCTAACACGTACACTAACCCTATCAGTACGCTAAACTTAACCCTAACCCGTACCATAAACCTAACACTAACCCTAACCCTAAACCTAACCCTAACCCGTACACTAACCCTAACCCGATCCCTAACCCTAACCTTAACCCACACCCTAACAATACCCGTAGCCTAACCCTAACTCTAACCCTAACCCCTAACCCTAACCCTAACCCCAACCTTAACCCTAACCCGTACCATAACCCTATCCCTAAACCTAAACGTGACCCTAATTCTAACCCTAACCCGTACCCTAAATCTAACCCTAACCCTCGACCTAACCCGTACCCAACACTATCCCGTACCCTAACCCTAAACCTAACCCGAACCCAAACCCTAACACTAACCCTAACGCATACCCTAGCACTGTCCCTAAACCTAACCCTAAGCCTAAACCGTACCCTAAACCTAAACCTAACCCTAACCCTAACCATAACCCTTACCGTACCCTAACACTAACCCATACCCTAACACTAACCCTAACCTTAACTCTAACCCTAACACGTACCCTAACCTTAAAAGCAACCCGTACCCTAACCCCAACCCTATCCCTAACCCGTACCATAAACCTATACCTAACCATAACCCTGAAGCTAAACCTAACCCTAACCCGTACCCTAACCCTAACCCGCACCTAAACCTAACACTAACCCATACCCTAACCCTAACCCGTAACCTATACCTAACCCTAACCCTAAACTTAACCCGTATACTAACCCTATCCCGTACCCTATACCTAAACATAACCCGTACCCTAACCATAACCCTAACCCTAACCCTAACCATACACTAACCCTAACCCTAAACCTAACACTAACCCTAACCCATACTCTAACCCTAACCCTAACCCTAAACCTAACCGTAACCAGTACTCTAACGCTAACACGTACCCTAACACTAACCCTTACCATAACCCTAAACCTAATCCGTACCCTAACCGTAAACGTAACCTTAACCCGTACCCAAACACTAACCCTAACCTGTACCCTAAACCTACCTCTAACCCGTACAATAACCGTAAACCTAACCCTCAACCTAAACCTAACACTAAACTGTACCATAACCCTAACCGTACCCTAACCCTAACCCTAACACCAACCCTAAACCTAACCCTAACCCATACCCTAACCCGTACCATAAACCGAAACCTAACCCGTATCCTAACGCTAATGCTAATCTTAACCCGGACCCTAACCCTAACCCATACACTAATCCTAACCGTAATTCTAACCCTTACACAATCCCTAAACCTAACCCTAACCCACACCCTAACCCTAACCCTAACCTTAACCGTAACCCTAACCCGTACCCTATCCCTAAAACTAACACATACCCTAGCCCCAACCAGAACCCTAACCCGTACCATAACCCTATCCCTAACCCTAACCCTGACCCTAAACCTAACCCTAACCCGTACCCTAACACTAACCCTAAATCTAACCCTAACCCGCACCTAAACCTAAACCTAACTCGTACCCTAACCCTAACCCGTAACCTAAACCTAACCCTAACCTTAAACTTAACCCGTACACTAACCGTATCCCGTACCCTAAACCTAACCCTAACCCGTACCTTCACCCTAACCCTAACCCTAACCCTAACCCTATTCGTACACTAACCCTAACACTAACCCTAAGACGTACTCTAACCCTAACCCTAACACTAAAACTAACCCTAAACCATACTCTAACCCCAACCCGTACCCTAACACTAACCCTAACCCTAACACTAACGCTAACCCGTACTCTAAACCTAAACCTAACCCTATCTCTAAACCTAACCCGTACTATAACCCTAACCCTTACCCTAACCCTAACCCGTACCGTAACCCTAACCCGTACCTTAACCCTAACCCTAACCCTAAACCTAACCCTAACCCTGAACCTAAACCTAACCCTAACCCGTAACCTAACCCTAATCCATACCCTAGCCCTAACCGTAAACCTAACCCGTACCCTAACCCTAAACATACCCCTAACCCGTACCCAAACCCTAACCCTAACACATACCCTAACCCTAAACCTAACCCTAACCCTAACCCGCACACTAAACCTAACCCTAACCCTAGACCTAACACGTACACTAAACCTATCCCTTACGCTAACCTTAAACCAAACCAGTACAGTAACCCTAACCCTAAACCTAACCCTAAACCTAACCCTAATCCGTACCTTAACCCTAACCCTACCCTAACCCTAATCCTAACCCTAAACCTAACCCTAAACCTGACCCTAAACCTAACTCTAACCCGTAACCTATCCCTAAACCGTACCCTAACCCTAACCCTAAACCTAAACCGTACCCTAACCCTAAACGTAACCCTAACTCGTACCCAAACCCTAACCCTAACACGTACCCACCCCTAACCCTAACCCGAATGTGTACACTATACCTAACCCTAATCCTCGACCTAACACGTACACTAACCCTATCCCGTATGCTAACCTTAACCCTAACCCATACCGTAACCCTAACCCTAACCCTAAACCAAACCCTAACCCGTACACTAACCATAACCCGAACCCTAACCCTAACCCTAACCCGTACCCTAACCCGACCCGTAGCCTAACCCTAACTCTAACCCTAACCCCTAACCCTAACCCTAACCTTTGACTTAACCCGTACCCAACACTATCCCGTACCTTAACCCTAACCCTAACCCCTACCCAAACCTAACAGTAACCCTAACCCATACCCTAGCGCTAACCCTAACCCTGACCCTAAGCCTAACCCACACTCTAAACCTAAACCTAACCCTAACCCTAACCATAATCCTTACCGTACCCTAACCCTGACCCATACTCTAACACTAACCATAACCTTAACTGTAACACTAACCCGTACCCTAACCCTAACCCTAACTCGTACCCTAACCCTAACCCTAACCCTGACCCTAACCCTAACCCGTACTCTAAAACTAACACTAACGCTAACCTGTACTCTAAAACTAACCCTAACCCGTACCTTAACCCTAAGCCGCACCATAACCCTAACCCTAACCAGCACCCTAACCCTCAACCTAACTCGTTACCTAACCCTAACCCTAAACCGGACCCTAAGCCTAACCCTAACTCTAAACCGTACCCTAAACCTAACCCATAGCCTAACTCTAACCCTAAGCCTAACCCTTACCCTAAACCTAACCTAACACTGACTCATACCCTAAACCTAACTCTAACCCTGACCCTAACCCTAACCCTAGCCCGTACCCTAAGCCTAACCCTTACCCTAACCCTAACCCTAAACCTAACCCTAACCCTAACCCCTACCCTAAACCTAACCCTATCCCTTGACCTAACCCGTACCCAACCCTATCCCGTAACCTAACCCTAACCCTAACCCTATTCGTACCCTAACCCTAACCCTAACCCTCTCCCTAACCCTAACCCGTACTGTAACCCTAACCCGTACCATAACCCAAATCCTAACCCGCACCCTAACCCTAACCCTAACTCGTACCCAAACCCTAACACTAACACTCACCCTAACCCTAACCCTAACACGTAACCTAAAACTAACCCGTAACCTAACCCTAACCCTAAACCTAACGCTTACCCTAAACCTAACCCTAACCCTAACTCGTACCCTAACCCTACCCTAACACTGACCCTGACCCTAACCCTAACCCATACCCTAAACCTAACCCATGCCCTAACACGAACCCTAAACCTAACCCTAACCCTAAACATAAAACTTACCCGTACCCTAACCCTAACCCATACCCTAACACTAACCCTAAACTTAACCTTAACACTAACCCGTACCCTAACCCTAAAATTAACCCTTACCCTAAACCCAACCATAACCCTAACCCGTACCATAACCCTATCCCTAACCGTACCCTGAACCTAAACCTAACACTAACCCGTACTCTAAACATAACCCTAAACTTAACCCGCACCTAAAACACACCCTAACCCATACCCTAACACTAACCTGTAACCTAAACCTAACCCTAACTCTAAACTTAACCCGTACACTAACCCTATCCCATACCCTAAACCTAACCCTAATCCCTACGCTAACCATAACCCTAACCCTAACCATATCCGTACAGTAACCCTAACCGTAACCGTAACCCTAACCCTAACCCTAACCCTAAACCGTACTCTAACCCTAACCCGTACCCTAAAACTAACCCTAACCCTAACCCTAACCCTAACCAGTACTCTAACAATAAAACTAACCCTAAATCTAAACCTCACCCGTACTATAACACTAACCCTTCCCCTAACCCTAACCCTAACCCTAAACCTAATGCTAACCCGTACCTTAACCCTAACCCGTACCCTAACCCTAACCCTGACCCTAAACCTAACCCTAAACCTGACCCTAAACCTAACCCTAACCCGTAACCTATCCCTAAACCATACCCTAACCCTAACCCTAAACCTAAACCGTACCCTAACCCTAAACGTAACCCTAACTTGTACCCAAACCCTAACCCTAACACGTACCCTAACCCTAACCCTAACCAAATCTGTACACAATACCTAACCCTAATCCTAGACCTAAGACGTACACTAAACCTATCCCGTACACTAACCTTAACCCTAACCCGTACCGTAACCCTAACTCTAACCCTAAACCGAACCCTAACCCGTACACTAACCATAACCCAAACCCTAACCCTAACCCTAAACCATACCCTAACCCTACCCGTAGCCTAACCCTAACTCTAACCCTAACCCCTAACCCTAACCCTAACCCTAACCTTTGACATATCCTGTACCCAACCCTATCCTGTACCATAACCCTAACCATAACCCGTACCCAAACCCTAACAGTAACCCTAACCCATACCCTAGCGCTAACCCTAACCCTAACCCTAAGCCTGACCCGCACTCTAAACCTAAACCTAACCCTAACCCTAACCATAACCCTAACCGTACCCTAACCCTAACCCATACCCTAACACTAACCATAACCTTAACTGTAACCCTAACCCGTACCCTAACCCTAAAACTAACCCGTACCATAACCCCAAACCTAAACCTAAACCGGACCATAACCCTATCCCGAACCGTAACCCTGACCCTAAACCTAACCCTAACCCATACCCTAACCCTAACCCGCATCTAAACCTAACCCTAACCCATACCCCAAATCTAACCCGTAACCTAAACCTAACCCTAACCCTAAACTTAACCCGTACACTAACCCTATCCCGTACCCTAAACCTAACCCTAACCCGTACCCTAATCAAAACCCTAACCCTAACCCTATCCATACACTAACCCTAACACTAACCCTAACACTAACCCTAACCCATACTCTAACCCTAACCCTAATCCTAAACCTAACCCTAACCCGTATTCTAACCCTAACCCGTACCCTAAAACTAACCCTTACACTAACCCTAAGCCTAACCCGTACCCTAACCATAACGTAACCCTAACCCGTACCCAAACCCTAACGCTAACACGTACCCTAACCCTAACCCTAACCCGCAAACTAAACCGAACCCTAATCCTAGACCTAACACGTACACTAACCCTATCCCGTACCGTAAACTTAACCCTAACCCATACCGTAACCCTAACACTAACCCTAATCCTAACCCTAACCCTAACCCGTACTCTAACCCTATCCCGTACCCTAACACTAACCATTAACCTAACCCTAAACCTAACCCGTACCCTAACCCTAAATATAACCCTAATCCGTACCCAAACCCTAACCCTAACACGTACCCTAACCCTAACCCTAACCCTAAAACTAACCCTAACCCGCACCCTAAACCTAAACCTAACCCTAACCCTAAACCTAACCCTAACCTATATCGAAACGGTTATCCTAACCCGTACCTTAACACTAAACCAAACCGGTACTCTAACCCTAAACCTAACCCTAACACTAACCCTACTCCGTATTCTAACAGTAACCCTAACCCTAACCCGTACTCTAACCCTAACCCTAACACGTACCCTAACCCTATCCCTAACACTAAACTAAACCCTACCCCATACTCTAACACTAAACCTAACCCTAACCCTAACCCGTAACCTAACCCTAAACCTAACCCTAAACCTAACCCTAACACTAACCCTAACCCGTACTCTAACCCTAACCCTAACACTAACACTAACCCTACCCTGTACTCTAACACTAACCCTAAACCTAACCCGAACCCGTAACCTAACCCTAAAACTAACCCTAACCCTAACCCTAACACTAACCCTAATCCGTACTGTAACCCTAACCCAAACCGTAACCCTAACCCGTACCATAACCCTAACCCAAACCCTAACCCTTACCCTAACCCTAACCCTAACCCTAAGCGTACTCTAAACCTAACTCTAACCCTCACCCTAACCCTAACCCGTACTGTAACCCTAACCCGTACCATAATCCTAATCCTAACCCTAACCCTAAACCGCACCCTAAACTTAACCCTAACCCTAACCCTAAGATAACCCTTAACCATACCTAACCCTAACCCTTACTCGTACCCTAACCCTAACACTGACCCTAACTCTAACCCTAACACGTACCATAAACCTAACCCATACCCTAACGCTAACCCTAAACCTAACCCTAACCTTATCCCTTACCCTAAACCTAACACTAACCCTTGTCCTAACCCGTACCCAACACTATCCCGTACCCTAACTCTAACCCTAACCCGTACCCAAACCCTAAGGGTAAACCTAACCCATACCCTAGCGCTAACCCTAACCCTAACCCAAACCCTAACCCGCACCCTAAACCTAACCCTAACCCATACCCTAAGCCTAACCCGCACCTAAACCTAACCCTAACCCTAACCCGTAACCTAACCTAAACCAAACCCTAAACTTATCCTGTACACTAACCCTATACCGTACCCGAAACCTAACACTAACCTGTACCCTAAACCTAACCCTAACCCTAACCCTATCCGTACACTAACCCTAACCCTAACTCCAACACTAACCCTAACCCATACTCTAAACCTAATCCTAACCCTAAAGATAACCCTAAGCTGTACTCTAACCCTAACCCGTACCCTAACACTAACCCTTACCCTAACCCTAAACCTAGCCCGTACCCTAACCCTAAATGTAACCCTAATCCGTACCCAAACCGTAACCCTAACACGTACCCGAACCCTAACCCTAACCCGCACACTAAAACTAACCCTAACCCTATTCCTAACACGTACAATAACCTATCCCATACCGTAACCTTAACCCTAACCCATACCGTAACCCTAACACTAACCCTAACCCGAACCCTAAACCTAACCCTGACCCGTAGAATAACCCTAACCCGAACCCTAACCCTAACCCTAACCCTAACTCTAACCCTAAACGTACCGTAACCCTAACCCTAACCCTAACACTAACCCTAACCCGTACTCTAACTGAACCCTAACCGTGAACCTAACTCCTCCGGTACTCTAACCCTAACACTATCTCTAACACTAACCATAACCCTAACACTAAACCTAACCCGTACTCTAACTCTAAACCTAACTCTAACCCTAACCCACACCCTAAACTTAACCCTAACCCTAACACAAACCATAACCCTTAAACGTAACTTAACCCTAACCCATCACCTAACCCTAACCTTAACCTTAACCATAACCCTAACCAGTACCGAAACCCTAACCCTAACACGTACCCTAACGCTAACCCCAACCCTAACCTGCACACTAAACCTAACCCTAACCCTAGACCTAACACGTACACTAACCCTATCAGTACGCTAAACTTAACCCTAACCCGTAACATAAACCTAACACTAACCCTAACCCTAAACCTAACCCTAACCCGTACACTAACCCTAACCCGATCCCTAACCCTAACCTTAACCCACACCCTAACAATACCCGTAGCCTAACCCTAACTCTAACCCTAACCCCTAACCCTAACCCCAACCTTAACCCTAACCCGTACCATAACCCTATCCCTAAACCTAAACGTGACCCTAATCCTAACCCTAACCCGTACCCTAAATCTAACCCTAACCCTCGACCTAACCCGTACCCAACACTATCCCGTACCCTAACCCTAAACCTAACCCGAACCCAAACCCTAACACTAACCCTAACGCATACCCTAGCACTGTCCCTAAACCTAACCCTAAGCCTAAACCGTACCCTAAACCTAAACCTAACCCTAACCCTAACCATAACCCTTACCGTACCCTAACACTAACCCATACCCTAACACTAACCCTAACCTTAGCTCTAACCCTAACACGTACCCTAACCTTAAAAGCAACCCGTACCCTAACCCCAACCCTATCCCTAACCCGTACCATAAACCTATACCTAACCCTAACCCTGAAGCTAAACCTAACCCTAACCCGTACCCTAACCCTAACCCGCACCTAAACCTAACACTAACCCATACCCTAACCCTAACCCGTAACCTATACCTAACCCTAACCCTAAACTTAACCCGTATACTAACCCTATCCCGTACCCTATACCTAAACATAACCCGTACCCTAACCATAACCCTAACCCTAACCCTAACCATACACTAACCCTAACCCTAAACCTAACACTAACCCTAACCCATACTCTAACCCTAACCCTAACCCTAAACCTAACCGTAACCAGTACTCTAACGCTAACACGTACCCTAACACTAACCCTTACCATAACCCTAAACCTAATCCGTACCCTAACCGTAAACGTAACCTTAACCCGTACCCAAACACTAACCCTAACCCGTACCCTAAACCTACCTCTAACCCGTACAATAACCGTAAACCTAACCCTCAACCTAAACCTAACACTAAACTGTACCATAACCCTAACCCGTACCCTAACCCTAACCCTAACACCAACCCTAAACCTAACCCTAACCCATACCCTAACCCGTACCATAAACCGAAACCTAACCCGTATCCTAACGCTAATGCTAATCTTAACCCGGACCCTAACCCTAACCCATACACTAATCCTAACCGTAATTCTAACCCTTACACAATCCCTAAACCTAACACTAACCCACACCCTAACCCTAACCCTAACCTTAACCGTAACCCTAACCCGTACCCTATCCCTAAAACTAACACATACCCTAGCCCCAACCAGAACCCTAACCCGTACCATAACCCTATCCCTAACCCTAACCCTGACCCTAAACCTAACCCTAACCCGTACCCTAACACTAACCCTAAATCTAACCCTAACCCGCACCTAAACCTAAACCTAACTCGTACCCTAACCCTAACCCGTAACCTAAACCTAACCCTAAACTTAAACTTAACCCGTACACTAACCGTATCCCGTACCCTAAACCTAACCCTAACCCGTACCTTCACCCTAACCCTAACCCTAACCCTAACCCTATTCGTACACTAACCCTAACACTAACCCTAAGACGTACTCTAACCCTAACCCTAACACTAAAACTAACCCTAAACCATACTCTAACCCCAACCCGTACCCTAACACTAACCCTAACCCTAACACTAACGCTAACCCGTACTCTAAACCTAAACCTAACCCTATCTCTAAACCTAACCCGTACTATAACCCTAACCCTTACCCTAACCCTAACCCGTACCGTAACCCTAACCCGTACCTTAACCCTAACCCTAACCCTAAACCTAACCCTAACCCTGAACCTAAACCTAACCCTAACCCGTACCCAAACCCTAATCCGTACCCTAGCCCTAACCGTAAACCTAACCCATACCCTAACCCTAAACATACCCCTAACCCGTACCCAAACCCTAACCCTAACACATACCCTAACCCTAAACCTAACCCTAACCCTAACCCGCACACTAAACCTAACCCTAACCCTAGACCTAACACGTACACTAAACCTATCCCTTACGCTAACCTTAAACCAAACCAGTACAGTAACCCTAACCCTAAACCTAACCCTAAACCTAACCCTAATCCGTACCTTAACCCTAACCCTACCCTAACCCTAATCCTAACCCTAAACCTAACCCTAAACCTGACCCTAAACCTAACTCTAACCCGTAACCTATCCCTAAACCGTACCCTAACCCTAACCCTAAACCTAAACCGTACCCTAACCCTAAACGTAACCCTAACTCGTACCCAAACCCTAACCCTAACACGTACCCACCCCTAACCCTAACCCGAATGTGTACACTATACCTAACCCTAATCCTAGACCTAACACGTACACTAACCCTATCCCGTATGCTAACCTTAACCCTAACCCGTACCGTAACCCTAACCCTAACCCTAAACCAAACCCTAACCCGTACACTAACCATAACCCGAACCCTAACCCTAACCCTAACCCGTACCCTAACCCGACCCGTAGCCTAACCCTAACTCTAACCCTAACCCCTAACCCTAACCCTAACCTTTGACTTAACCCGTACCCAACACTATCCCGTACCTTAACCCTAACCCTAACCCCTACCCAAACCTAACAGTAACCCTAACCCATACCCTAGCGCTAACCCTAACCCTGACCCTAAGCCTAACCCACACTCTAAACCTAAACCTAACCCTAACCCTAACCATAATCCTTACCGTACCCTAACCCTGACCCATACTCTAACACTAACCATAACCTTAACTGTAACACTAACCCGTACCCTAACCTTAACCCTAAATCGTACCCTAACCCTAACCCTAACCCTGACCCTAACCCTAACCCGTACTCTAAAACTAACACTAACGCTAACCTGTACTCTAAAACTAACCCTAACCCGTACCTTAACCCTAAGCCGCACCATAACCCTAACCCTAACCAGCACCCTAACCCTCAACCTAACTCGTTACCTAACCCTAAACCTAAACCGGACCCTAAGCCTAACCCTAACTCTAAACCGTACCCTAAACCTAACCCATAGCCTAACTCTAACCCTAAGCCTAACCCTTACCCTAAACCTAACCTAACACTGACTCATACCCTAAACCTAACTCTAACCCTGACCCTAACCCTAACCCTAACCCGTACCCTAAGCCTAACCCATACCCTAACCCTAACCCTAAACCTAACCCTAACCCTAACCCCTACCCTAAACCTAACCCTATCCCTTGACCTAACCCGTACCCAACCCTATCCCGTAACCTAACCCTAACCCTAACCCTATTCGTACCCTAACCCTAACCCTAACCCTCTCCCTAACCCTAACCCGTACTGTAACCCTAACCCGTACCATAACCCAAATCCTAACCCGCACCCTAACCCTAACCCTAACTCGTACCCAAACCCTAACACTAACACTCACCCTAACCCTAACCCTAACACGTAACCGAAAACTAACCCGTACCCTAACCCTAACCCTAAACCTAACGCTTACCCTAAACCTAACCCTAACCCTAACTCGTACCCTAACCCTACCCTAACACTGACCCTGACCCTAACCCTAACCCATACCCTAAACCTAACCCATGCCCTAACACGAACCCTAAACCTAACCCTAACCCTAAACATAAAACTTACCCGTACCCTAACGCTAACCCATACCCTAACACTAACCCTAAACTTAACCTTAACACTAACCCGTACCCTAACCCTAAAATTAACCCTTACCCTAAACCCAACCATAACCCTAACCCGTACCATAACCCTATCCCTAACCCTACCCTGAACCTAAACCTAACACTAACCCGTACTCTAAACATAACCCTACCCTAACCCGCACCTAAAACGCACCCTAACCCATACCTTAACACTAACCTGTAACCTAAACCTAACCCTAACTCTAAACTTAACCCGTACACTAACCCTATCCCATACCCTAAACCTAACCCTAATCCCTACGCTAACCATAACCCTAACCCTAACCATATCCGTACAGTAACCCTAACCGTAACCGTAACCCTAACCCTAACCCTAACCCTAAACCGTACTCTAACCCTAACCCGTACCCTAAAACTAACCCTAACCCTAACACTAACCCTAACCAGTACTCTAACAATAAAACTAACCCTAAATCTAAACCTCACCCGTACTATAACACTAAACCTTCCCCTAACCCTAACCCTAACCCTAAACCTAATGCTAACCCATACCTTAACCCTAACCCGTACCCTAACCCTAACCCTGACCCTAAACCTAACCCTAAACCTGACCCTAAACCTAACCCTAACCCGTAACCTATCCCTAAACCATACCCTAACCCTAACCCTAAACCTAAACCGTACCCTAACCCTAAACGTAACCCTAACTTGTACCCAAACCCTAACCCTAACACGTACCCTAACCCTAACCCTAACCAAATCTGTACACAATACCTAACCCTAATCCTAGACCTAAGACGTACACTAACCCTATCCCGTACACTAACCTTAACCCTAACCCGTACCGTAACCCTAACCCTAACCCTAAACCGAACCCTAACCCGTACACTAACCATAACCCAAACCCTAACCCTAACCCTAACCCATACCCTAACCCTACCCGTAGCCTAACCCTAACTCTAACCCTAACCCCTAACCCTAACCCTAACCCTAACTTTTGACATATCCTGTACCCAACCCTATCCTGTACCATAACCCTAACCATAACCCGTACCCAAACCCTAACAGTAACCCTAACCCATACCCTAGCGCTAACCCTAACCCTAACCCTAAGCCTGACCCGCACTCTAAACCTAAACCTAACCCTAACCCTAACCATAACCCTAACCGTACCCTAACCCTAACCCATACCCTAACACTAACCATAACCTTAACTGTAACCCTAACCCGTACCCTAACCCTAAAACTAACCCGTACCATAACCCCAAACCTAAACCTAACCCGGACCATAAACCTATCCCGAACCGTAACCCTGACCCTAAACCTAACCCTAACCCATACCCTAACCCTAACCCGCATCTAAACCTAACCCTAACCCATACCCCAAATCTAACCCGTAACCTAAACCTAACCCTAACCCTAAACTTAACCCGTACACTAACCCTATCCCGTACCCTAAACCTAACCCTAACCCGTACCCTAATCATAACCCTAACCCTAACCCTATCCATACACTAACCCTAACCCTAACCCTAACACTAACCCTAACCCATACTCTAACCCTAACCCTAATCCTAAACCTAACCCTAACCCGTATTCTAACCCTAACCCGTACCCTAAAACTAACCCTTACACTAACCCTAAGCCTAACCCGTACCCTAACCATAACGTAACCCTAACCCGTACCCAAACCCTAACGCTAACACGTACCCTAACCCTAACCCTAACCCGCAAACTAAACCGAACCCTAATCCTAGACCTAACACGTACACTAACCCTATCCCGTACCGTAAACTTAACCCTAACCCATACCGTAACCCTAACACTAACCCTAATCCTAACCCTAACCCTAACCCGTACTCTAACCCTATCCCATACCCTAACACTAACCATTAACCTAACCCTAAACCTAACCCGTACCCTAACCCTAAATATAACCCTAATCCGTACCCAAACCCTAACCCTAACACGTACCCTAACCCTAACCCTAACCCTAAAACTAACCCTAACCCGCACCCTAAACCTAAACCTAACCCTAACCCTAAACCTAACCCTAACCTATATCGAAACGGTTATCCTAACCCGTACCTTAACACTAAACCAAACCGGTACTCTAACCCTAAACCTAACCCTAACACTAACCCTACTCCGTATTCTAACAGTAACCCTAACCCTAACCCGTACTCTAACCCTAACCCTAACACGTACCCTAACCCTATCCCTAACACTAAACTAAACCCTACCCCGTACTCTAACACTAAACCTAACCCTAACCCTAACCCGTAACCTAACCCTAAACCTAACCCTAAACCTAACCCTAACACTAACCCTAACCCGTACTCTAACCCTAACCCTAACACTAACACTAACCCTACCCTGTACTCTAACACTAACCCTAAACCTAACCCGAACCCGTAACCTAACCCTAACACTAACCCTAACCCTAACCCTAACACTAACCCTAATCCGTACTGTAACCCTAACCCAAACCGTAACCCTAACCCGTACCATAACCCTAACCCAAACCCTAACCCTTACCCTAACCCTAACCCTAACCCTAAGCGTACTCTAAACCTAACTCTAACCCTCACCCTAACCCTAACCCGTACTGTAACCCTAACCCGTACCATAATCCTAATCCTAACCCTAACCCTAAAACGCACCCTAAACTTAACCCTAACCCTAACCCTAAGATAACCCTTAACCATACCTAACCCTAACCCTTACTCGTACCCTAACCCTAACACTGACCCTAACTCTAACCCTAACACGTACCATAAACCTAACCCATACCCTAACGCTAAACCTAAACCTAACCCTAACCCTATCCCTTACCCTAAACCTAACACTAACCCTTGTCCTAACCTGTACCCAACACTATCCCGTACCCTAACTCTAACCCTAACCCGTACCCAAACCCTAAGGGTAAACCTAACCCATACCCTAGCGCTAACCCTAACCCTAACCCAAACCCTAACCCGCACCCTAAACCTAACCCTAACCCATACCCTAAGCCTAACCCGCACCTAAACCTAACCCTAACCCTAACCCGTAACCTAACCTAAACCAAACCCTAAACTAATCCTGTACACTAACCCTATACCGTACCCGAAACCTAACACTAACCTGTACCCTAAACCTAACCCTAACCCTAACCCTATCCGTACACTAACCCTAACCCTAACTCCAACACTAACCCTAACCCATATTCTAAACCTAATCCTAACCCTAAAGATAACCCTAAGCTGTACTCTAACCCTAACCCGTACCCTAACACTAACCCTTACCCTAACCCTAAACCTAGCCCGTACCCTAACCCTAAACGTAAACCTAATCCGTACCCAAACCATAACCCTAACACGTACCCGAACCCTAACCCTAACCCGCACAGTAAAACTAACCCTAACCCTATTCCTAACACGTACAATAACCTATCCCATACCGTAACCTTAACCCTAACCCATACCGTAACCCTAACACTAACCCTAACCCGAACCCTAAACCTAACCCTGACCCATAGAATAACCCTAACCCGAACCCTAACCCTAACCCTAACCCTAACTCTAACCCTAAACGTACCGTAACCCTAACCCTAACCCTAACACTAACCCTAACCCGTACTCTAACTGAACCCTAACCCTGAACCTAACTCCTCCGGTACTCTAACCCTAACACTATCTCTAACACTAACCATAACCCTAACACTAAACCTAACCCGTACTCTAACCCTAAACCTAACCCTAAACCTAACCCTAAACCGTACTCTAACCCTATCCCGTACCCTGACACTAACGCTTACCCTAACCCTAAACCTAACCCGTACTCTAACCCTAAACGTAACCCTATCCCGTACCCAAACCCTAACACTAACATGTACCCGAACCCTAACCCTGACCCTAAACGTAACCCTAACCCGTACCCTAACCCTAACCCGCACCTAAACCTAACCCTCAACCGTACCCTAACTCTAACCCATAACCTAAACCTAACCATAACCTTAAACTTAACCCGTACACTAACCCTATCCCATACCCTAAACCTAACCCTAACCCATACCCTAACCCTAACCCTAACCCTAACCCTATCCGTACACTAACTCTAACTCAAACCCTAACACTTAACTTAACCCATACTCTAACCATAACCCTAACCCTAAACCTAACCCTTGACAGTACTCTAACGCTAACCAGTACCCTAACACTAACCCTTACCCTAACCCTAAACATAACACGTACCCTAACCCTAACACGGACACTAAAACTAACCCTAACCCTAGACCTAACACGTACACTAAACCTATCCTGTACCGTAACCTTAACCCTAACCCGTACCATAACTCTAACACTAACCCTAACCCTAATCATAACCCTAACACTAACCCTAACCCGTACTCTATACTAACGCTAACCCGAACACTAACGCTACCCCGTACTCTAACACTAACCCTAACCGTAATCATAACCCGCACCCTAACCCTAACACTAACCCTAACACTAACCCTAACCCATATTCTAACCCTAACCCTAACCCTAACACTAACCCTACCCCGTACTCTAACCCTAACCCTACCCTAACCCGTACCCGTACCCTTACCCTAACACTAACCCTAACCCGTACTCTAACCCTAACCCTTACCCTAACCGTACTGTAACCCTAACCCTAACCCTCACCCTAACCCTAACCCGTACTGTAACCCTAACCCATACCATAACCCTAACCCTAATCCGTACCCTAAACCTAACCCATTCCCTAACCCTAAACTAACCCTAACCCGTACCCTAACCCTAAACCTAACCCTAACACTAACCCTACCCCGTACTCGAAACCTAACCCTAACCCTAACACTAAACCGTACCCTAAACCTAACCCTAATCCTAACTCATACCCTAACCCTAACCCTAACCCTGACCCTAACCCAAACCCTAACCCGTACTGTAAACCTAACCCATACCTTAACCCTATCTCTAAACCTAACCCTAACCCTATCCCGTACCCTAAAACTAACCCTAACCCTTGTCCTAAACCGTACCCAAAACTATCCCGTACCCTGACCCTAACCCGTACCCAAACACTAAGAGTAACCCTAACCCATACCCTAGCGCTAACCCTAACCCTAACCCTAGCCTAACCCGCACCCTAAAACTAAACCTAACCGTAACCCTAACCATAACCCTTACCCGTACCCTAACCCTAACCCATAACCTAACACTAACCCTAACCTTAACCGTAACCCTAACCCGTACCCTAACCCTAAAACTAACCCGTACCGTAACCCCAACCCTAACCCTTACCCGTACCATAACCCTATCACTAATCCTAACCCTGACCCTAAACCTAACCCTAACCCATAACCTATACCTAAACCTAAACCTAAACTTATCCCGTACACTAACCCTATCCCGTACCCTAAATCTAACCCTAACCTGCACCCTAACCCTAACCCTAACCCTAACCCTATCCGAACACTATCCCTTACCCAAACACTAACACTAACCCTAACCCATACTCTAACCCAAATCCTAACCCTAAATCTAACTCTAACCCGTACTCTAACCCTAACCCGTACCCTAACACTTACTCTTACCCTAACCCTAAACCTAACCCATACCCTAACCCTAAACGTAACCCCAACCCGAACCCAAACCCAAAACCTAACACGTACCCTAACCCTAACCCGCACACTAAAACTAACCCTAACCCTAGACCTAACACGTACACTAAACCTATCCTGTACCGTAACCTTAACCCTAACCCGTACCGTAACCCTAACACTGACCCTAACCCTAACCCTAACCCTAACACTAACCCTAACCCTAAACCTAAACCGTACCGTAGCCCTAAACCTAACACTAACACTAACCATAATCCTAACCCTATCCTGTACACTAACCCTAACACTAACCCGTACCCGGACACTAACCCTAACCCTAACTCTAAACCTAACCCTAACACTAACCTTAAACCTTACCGTACCCTATCCCTAACCCATACCCTAAACCTAACCCTAACTTTAACCATAAACCTGACCTGTACCCTAACCCTAAAACTAACCCGTACCCTACCCCCAAACCTAACCCTAACCCATACCATAACCCTATCCCTAACCCTAACCCTGACCCTAAACCTAAACCTAACCCGTACCCTAACCCTAATCCTAACCCTAACCCACACCTAAACCTAACCCTAACCCATACCCTAACCCTAACCCGTAACCTAAACCTAATCCTAACCCTAAACTTAACCCGTACACAAACCCTATTCCGAAACCTAAACCGTACCCTAACTCTAACCCTAACCCTAACCTTTACCCTAACCCATAACCAAACGGTAATCCTAGCCCGTAACCTAACACTAACCAAACCGGTAATCTAACCCTAACACTAACCCTACTCCGTACTCTAACACTAACCCTAACCCTAACCCTAGCTGTACCCTAACCCTAACCCTAACCCTAATACTAACCCTAACCCGTACTCTAACCCTAACCCTAACACTAACACTAAACCTACCCAGTACTCTAACACTAACCCTAAACCTAACCGTAACCCATAACCTAACCTTAACCCTAACACTAACACTAACCCTAACCCGTACTCTAAACCTAACCCTAACACTAACACTAGCCCTACCCCGTACTCTAACACTAACCCTAAACCTAACCCTAACCGGTAACCTAACCCTAACCCTAACCCTAACCCTAACATTAACCCTAACCCAAACCCTAACCCTAACCCATACCATAACCCTAACCCGAAGCCTAACCCTTACCCTTACCCTTACCCTAACCCTAACCCTAACCCTAACCGTACTCTAAACCTAACTCTAACTCTCACCCTAACCCTAACCCGTACTGTAACCCTAACCCGTACCATAACCCTAACCCTAACCCTAACCCTAAACCACACCCTAAACTTAACCCTAACCCTAACCCTAACCATAACCCTTAACCGTACTTAACCCTAAACCTTACTCGTACCCTAACCCTAACACTGACCCTAAACCTAACCTGTACCCTAACCCTAACCCGTACCCTAACCCTAACGCTAACCCTATCCGTACTCTAACCCTAACCCTAACCCTACCCCTTAATCTAACCCTACCCCTAACTCTAACCCTAACCCGTACACTAACCCTAAATCTAACCCTAACACTAACCCTACCTCTTACTCTAACCCTAACCCTAACGGTAACCCAAACCCGTACCCTAAACCTACCTTAACCCTAACTCGTTCCCTAACCCTAACCCTGACCCTAACCCTAATCCTAACCCGTACCCTAAACCTAACCCATACCCTAACGCTAACCCTAAACCTAACCCTAACCCTTGTCCTAACCCGGACCCAACACTATCCCGTACCCTAACTCTAACCCTAACCCATACCCAAACCCTAAGAGTAACCCTAACCCATACCCTAGCGCTAACCCTAACCATAACCCAAAGCCTAACCCGCACCCTAACCCTAAACCTAACCATAACCTTAAACATAACACTTATCCGTTCCCTAACCCTAACCCATAACCAAACACTAACCCTAACCTTAACCGAAAACCTAACCCGTACCCTAACCCTAAAACTAACCTGTACCGTAACCCCAACCCTAACCCTAAACCGTACCATAACCCTACCCCTAAAACTATCCCTGACCCTAAACCTAACCCTAACGCGTACCCTAAGCCTAACCCGCACCTAAACCTAACCCTAACCCGTACCTTAACCCTAACCCGTAACCTAACCTAAACCTAACCCTAAACTTATCCCGTAACTAACCCTATCCCGTACCCTAAATATAACCCTAACCTGTACCCTAAACCTAACCCTAACTCTAACTCATACCCTAACCCTAAACCTAACCCTGACACTAACCTTAACCCTAAGCTGTAACGTAAACCTAACCCATACACTAACCCTAACCCTAAACCTAACCGTAACCCTAACCCGTACCCTAACCCTAACACTAACCCTTGACCTAACGCGTACCCAACCCCATCTCGTACCCTAACCCGAACCCTAACCCGTACCCAAACCCTAACAGTAACCCTAAACCATACCCTAGTGCTAACCCTAAACCTAACCCTAAGCCTAACGCGCACCCTAAACCTAAACCTAAAACTAACCCTAACCATAACCCTTACCTGTACCCTAACCCTAACCCATACCCTAACACTAACCCTAACCTTAACCGTAACCCCAACCCGTACCCTAACCCTAAAACTAACCCGTACCCTAACCCCAACCCTAACCCTAACCCGTACCATAACCCTATCCCTAACCCTAACCCTGACCCTAAACCTAACCCTAACCCAACCTAACCCTAACCCGTAACCTATACCTAACCCTAATCCTAAACTTAACCCATAAACTAACCCTATCCCATACCCTAAACCTAACCCTCACCCGTAGCCTAACCCTAACCCTAACCCTACCCTCTCTGTACACTAACCCTAACCCTAACCCTAACACTAACCCTAACACGTACTCTAACACTAACCGTAACCCTAAAACTAACCCTAACCCGTACTCTATCCCTAACCCGTACCCTAACACTAACCCTTACCCTAACCCTAAACCTAACCCATACCCTAACCCTAAACATAACCCTAACCCGTCCCCAAACACTAACCCTAACACGTACCCTAAACCTAATTCTAACCCTAACCGCACACTAAACCTAACACTAAACCTACACCGAACACGTACACTAACCCTAAACCGTACCGTATCCTTAACCCTAACCCGTACCGTAACCCTAACACTAAACCTAACCCTAACCCTAAACCTAACCCTAACCTTAACCGTAGACTAACCCTAACCCGAACCATAACCCTAACCCTAACCCGAACCCAAAACCTACACGTAGCCTAACCCTAACCCTAACCCTAACCCCTAAGGCTAACCCTAACCCTAACCATTACCCTAACCCGTTCCCAAACGGTAAACCTAACCCGTACCCTAACATTAACCCAAACCCTTACTCTAATGCTAACCCTAACCATAACCCTAACCCACACCCTAAACTTAACCCTAATCCTAACCCAAACCATAACCCTTAACCGTAACCTAACAGTAACCCATACACTAACCCTAACCCTAACCTTAACCATAACCCTAACCCATATCCTAACCCTAAAACTAACCCGTACCCTAACACCAACCCTAACACTAATCCGTACGCTAACACTAACCCTAACCCTAACCCGCACACTAAACCTAACCCTAACACGGACCTCTACCCGAACCCGTAACCTAAACCTAACCCTAACCCTAAACTTAACCCGTATGCTAACCCTATCACGTTCCCTAAACCTAACCCTAACCCGTATCCTAACCCTAAACCTAACCCTAAGCCTAACCCGTACATTAACCCTACTCTAACCCTAACACTAACCCTAACACGTACTCTAAACCTAACCCTAACCCTAAACCGTACTCTAAACCTAACCCTAACCCTAACCCTAAACGGAACCCTAACCGGTACTCAAACCCTAACCCTAACACGTACTCTAACCCTAAACCTAACCTTAAACCTAACTATAACCCGCACAGTAAACCTAACCCTAACCCTAGACCTAACACTTACACTAAACCTATCGTGTACCGGAAACTTAACCCTAACCCATACCGGTACCCTAACACTAACCGTAAACCTAACCCTAACCCTAACCCTTACCCTAACCTTAACCCATACCCTAACACTAACCCTAAGCCTAACACTAACCATAACCCGTAATCTAACCCTAAACCTAACCCTAACTCTAACCCAAACCCGTACTGTAACCCTAACCCTAACCCTAAACCTAACCCTAACCCTAACCCTAACACTAACCCTACCCCATACTCTAACCCTAAACCTAACCCTAACTCTAACCCTAACCCGTACTGTAACCCTAACCCTAACCCTAACCCTAACCCTAACCCTAACCCGTACAGTAACCCTAACACGTATCCTAACCCTAACCCTAAACGTAACCCTAAACCTAACCCTAACCCTGACCCTAACCCTGACCCTAACCCTACCCTAACCCTTAAACGTACCCTAAACCTAACCCGAAACCTAACCCATACCCTAACCCTAAATGTAACCCTAATCCGTACCCAAACCCTAACCCTAACTTGTACCCTAACCCTAACTCTAACCCTAACCCGCACACTAAACCTAACCCTAACCCTAGACCTAACACGTACACTAACCCTATCCCGTACCCTAACCTTAATCCTAACCCGTACCGTAACCCTAACACTAACCCTAACCCTAACCCTAATCCGTACCCTAACCCTACCCGTAGCCTAACACTAACTCTAAACCTAACCCCCAACCCTAAACCTAACCCTTACCCTAACCCGTACCCAAACGGTAAACCTAATCCGTACACTAACACTAACCCAAACCCGTACTCTAATCCTAACCCTAACCCTAACCCTAACCCTAAACCTAACCTGTACCCTAACCCTTCCCGTTGCCTAACCCTAACTCTAACCCTAACACCTAACCCTAACTATAACCCTAACCCTTACCCTAACACGTACCCAAACGGTAAACCTAACTCGTACCCTAACACTAACCCAAACCCGTACTCTAAACCTAACCCGAACCCTAATCCGCACCCTAAACTTAACACTAACACTAACGAAAACCATAACCCTTAACCATACCCTATCCCTAACCCATACACTAACCCGAACACTAAACTTAACCGTAACCCTATCTCGTACCCTAACCCTAAAACTAACCCGTACCCTAACCACAACCCTAACCTTAACGCGTACACTAACACTCACCCTAACCCTAACCCTGACCCTAAACCTAACCCTAACCGCACATTAACCCAAACCCTAACCCTAACACTAACCCTATCCTGTACTCTAAACCTAACCCTAACCCTAATCCTAACCCTAATCCGTACTCTAACCATAACCCTAACCCTAACACTAACCCTAACCCCATACTATAATCCTAAACCTAATCCTAACCCTTACCCTAACCCTAACTCGTACCGTAATCCGAACACGTACCCAACCCTAAACCTAACCCTAAACCTAAACCTAACCATGACCCTAACCCTAACCCTAATCCCGTACCCTAACCCTAACCCTACCCACACCCTAAACCTAACCCTAAACCTAGAACTAACCCGTAGCCTAACCTTAACCCATACCCTAACACTAACACATACCCTAACCCTAACCCGTACAATAACCCTAACCCAGGGTCTAACTCTAACCCGCACTGTAAACCTAACCCTAACCCTAGACATAACCCGTACCCTAACCCTATCCCGTATCCTAACCTTAGTCTTAAACCGTATCCTAACTCTAACACTAACGGTAACCCTAACACTAACCCTAACCCGTACACTAACCCTAAACCTAACCCTAATCCGTACCCTAACCCTAACCCGTAACCTAAACCTAACCCTAAACTTAACCTGTACACTAACCCTATCCCATAACCTAAACCTAACCCTAACCCGTACCCTAACCGTAACTCTAACCCTAACCGTATCCATACACTACCCCTGACACTAACCCTAACACTAAACCTAATCCATACTCTAACACTAACCCTAACCCTAAACCTAACCCTAACCCGTACTCTAACCCTAACCCGTACCCTATCCCTAACCTTAACCCTATCCGTACACTAACCCTAACACCAACCCTAAACCTAACCCTAACCCGTACTCTAACCCTAACCCGTACCCTAACCCTAACCAGTACCCTAACACTAACCCTAACCCTAACATTAACCCTAACCCGTACTCTAACCCTAAACCTAAACCTAACTCTAACTTTAACCCGTACTATAACCCTAACCCGTACCCTAACACTAACCCTAACCCTAACACTAACCCTACCCCGTACTGTAACCTTAAACCTAACCCTAACTCTAACCCTAACCCGTAATGTAACCCTAAGCCTAACCCTAAACCTAACCCTAACCCGTACAGTAACATTAACGCGTACCCTAAACCTAAGCCTAACCCTAAACCTAACCCTAACCTTGACCCTAAATCTAACCCTAACCCATACCCTAACCCTAAACCGTACCCTAACCCTAACCCGAAAACTAACCCATACCCTAACCCTAAACGGAACCCTAACTGGTACCCAAACCCTAACCCTAACACATACTCTAACCCTAACCCTAATCTTAAACCTAACCATAACCGGCACACTAAACCTAAACCTAACACTAGACCTAACACTTACACTAACCCTATCGCATACCGGAACCTTAACCCTAACACATACCGGTACCCTAACACTAACCGTAAGCCTAACCCTAACCCTAAACCTTACCCTAAACTTAACCCGTACCCTAACACTAACCCTAAGCCTAACACTAACCATAACCCGCAATCTAACCCTAAACCTAACCCTAACTCTAACCCTAACCCGTACTATAACCCTAACCCGTACCCTAACACTAACCCTAACCCTAACACTAACCCTACCCCGTACCCTAACACTAAACCTAACCCTAACTCTAATCCTAACCCGTACTGTAACCCTAACCCTAACCCTAACCCTAACCCGTACAGACCCTAACGCGTCCCCTAACCCTAAACCTAACCCTAAACCTAACCCTAACCCTAACCCTAACCCTAACCTGTACCCTAACCCTTCCCGTAGCCTAACCCTAACTCTAACGCTAACCCCTAAACCTAACCCTAACCCTTACCCTAACACGTACCCAAACGGTAAACCTAACACGTACCCTAACACTAACCCAAACCCGTACTCTAAACCTAACCCTAACCCTAACCCTAACCCGCACCCTAATCTTAACCCTAACCCTAACGCAAACCATAACCCTTAACCGTACCCTAACCCTAACCCATGCCCTAACCCGAACCCGAAACTTAACCGTAACCCTATCTCGTACCCTAAGCCTAAAACTAACCCGTACCCTAAACCCAACCCTAACCTTAAGGCGTACACTAACACTAACCCTAACCCTAACCCTAACCCTGACCCTAAACCTAACCCTAACCGCACACTAACCCTAACCCTAACCCTAAACCTAACATTAACCCTATCCCGTACTCTAAACCTAACCCTAACCCTAACCCTAATCATAACCCTAACCCGTACTCTAACCCTAACCCGTAACCTAAACCTAACCCTAACACTAAACTTAACCTGTACACTAACCCTATCCCATAACCTAAACCTAACCCTAACCCGTACCCTAACCCTAACTCTAACCCTAACACTATCCGTACACTAACCCTGACACTAACCCTAACACTAACCCTAACCCATACTCTAACACTAACCCTAACCCTAAACCTAACCCTAAACCGTACTCTAACCCTAACCCGTACCCTAAACGTAACCCTAACCCTATCCGTACACTAACTCTAACCCTAACCCTAAACCTAACCCTAACCTGTACTCTAACCCTAACACGTACCCTAACCCTAACCAGTACCCTAACACTAGCCCTAACCCTAACATTAACCTTAACCCATAATCTAACCCTAAACCTAAACCTAAATCTAACTCTAACCCATACCTTAACACTAACCCTAAACCTAACACTAACCCTACCCCGTACTCTAACCCTAAACCTAACCCTAACTCTAACCCTAACCCGTAATGTAACCCTAAGCCTAACCCTAAACCTAACCTTTACCCGTACAGTAACACTAACGCGTACCCTAACCCTAAGCCTAACCCTAAACCTAACCTTAATCTTGACCCTAAATCTAACCCTAACCCGTACCCTAACACTAAACCGTACCCTAACCCTAACCCGAAACCTAACCCGTACCCTAACCCTAAATGTAACCCTAATCCATACCCAAACCCTAACCCTAACACGTACCCTAACCCTAAACCTAACCTTAACGCGCACACTAAACCTAACCCTAACCCTAGACCTAACACCTACACTTACCCTATCCCGTACCCTAACCTTAACCCAAACCCGTACCGTAACCCTAACACTAACCCTAACCCGTACCCTAACTCGTACCCTAACCCTACCCGTAGCCTAAAACTAACACTAACCCTAATCCTTAACACTAACCCTAACCCTTACCCTAACCCGTACCCTAACCCTAACTCTAACCCTAACCCTATCCGTACACTAACCCTAACCCTAACCCTAACACTAACCCTAACCCGTACTCTAACACTAACCCTAACTCTAACCTAAACCTAACCCGTACTGTAACCCTAAATCGTACCCTAACACTAACCCTTACCCTAACCCTAAACCTACCCCATACCCTAACCCTAAACGTAACCCTAACCCGTCCCAAACCCTAACCCTAACACGTACCCTAACCCTAACCCTAACCCGCACACTAAACCTAACCCTAACCCTACACCTAACACGTACTGTAACCCTATCCCATACCGTAACCTTAACACTAACCCGTACCGTAACCCTAACACTAAAAATAACCCTAATCCTAACCCTAACCCGTACACTAACCCTAACCCGAACCCTAACTCTAACCCTAACCCATACCCTAACCCTACCCGTAGCCTAACCCTAACCCTAATCCTAAACCCTAACCCTAACTCTAACCCTAAACCTTACCCTAACCCGTACTCAAACGGTAAACCTAACCCGTACCCTAACACTAACCGAAATCTGTACTCTAACGCTAACCATAAACCTAACCCTAACCCTCACCCTAAACTTAACACTAACCCTAACCCAAACCACAACCCTTAACCGTAACCTAACCCTAACCCATACCCTAACCCTAACCCTAACCTTAACCATAACCCTAACCCGTACACTAACCCTAAAACTAACCCGTACCCTAATCCCAACCCTACCCGTAACCCGTACCGTAACACTCACCCTAAACCTAACCTGTACCCTAACCCATACCAAAAACCTAGCCCTAACCCTAACCCGAAACCTAACACATACCCTAACCCTAACCCTAACCCGTACCCTATCCGTAACCCGTACCCAAACCTAACCCTAACCCCTAAAATTAACCCTAAACCGTACCCTAAACATAACCCTAAACCTAACTCGTACCCTACCCATAACGCTAACCCTGACCCTAACCCTAAACCTAACCCATACCCTAACCCTAAACCGTACCCTAAATCTAACCCTAACCCTAACTCGCACCCTATCCCTAACCTTAACCGTGACCCTAACCCTAACCCTAACCCGTACCCTAACCCTAACACTAACCCTAACCCTAACCCGTACCCTAACCCTAACACTAACCCTAACCCTAACCCAATGCCTAATCCTAACCCACACCCCAAACCTAACCCTAACCCTAGACCTAACCCGTACCCTTACCCTATCCCGTACACTAACCCTAACGCTAACCTGTACCATAACCCTAACACTAACACTAACCCTATTCCTAACACTATCCCGTACAAAACCCTAAACCTAACCCTAACCCGTACACTACCCCTAACCTGTAGCCTAACCCTAACACTAACCCTAACCCCTAACCCTACCATAACACTAAACGTTACCCTAACCTGTCCCCAAATGTTAAACCTAACCCGTACCCTAACACTAACACAAACCCGTACCCTAACCCGTACCCTAACCCTAACCCGTACCATTACCCGTACCTTAAACCTAACCCTAACCCGTACCCAAACCCGTACACTAACACTAACCTTAACCTGTACGCTAACACGTAGCATAACCCTAACCCTAACCCTATCCCTAAACCTAAACCTAACCCATAACCTACACCTAACCCTAACCCGTACCCTAACCCTAACCCTCACCCTAACCCATAACACTAACCCTACCCCATACCCTAAACCTAACCCTAACCTTAACTCGTACCCTAACCCTAACCCTAACCCTGACCCTAAGCCTAACCCTCACCCGTACCCTAAACCGTACCCTAAACCTATCCCATCCCCTAACCCTAAACTTAACCCTAACACTAACTCTAACCTCCTACTATAACCCAAACCCTAAACCTAACCCTAAACCTAACCCTAATTCGTACCGTTAATTTTACCCATACCCTAACTGTAACCCTAAACCTAAACCTAACCGTAACCCTGACCGTAACCCAAAATGTAATCCCGTACACTAACCCTAACACTAACCCGCATCCTAAACCTAACCATAACCCTAGACCTAACCCGTACCCTAACCCTAAACCGTACCCTAACACTAACCCTAACCCTAAACTGATGCCTAACCCTAACCCACACCCTAAACCTAAACCTAACCCTAAACCTAACCCTAACACTAACCATACCCCGTACTCTAAACCTAACCCTAACCCTAACCGTAACCCTAACCCGTACCCTAAACCTAACCCTAACTCGTACCCTAACACTAACCCTAACCTTGACGTTAAACCGAACTCTAACCCTAAACCTAACCCATACCCTAACCCTAACCCTAAATTTAACCCTAACCCTATATCGTACCCTAAACCTAAACCTAACCCTTGCCCTAACCCGAACCCAAACCTATCCCGTACCCTAACCCTAACCTTAACCCATACCTAAACCTAACCCTTACCCGTAACCTAACCTAACCCTAACACTAAACTTAACCCGTACGCTAACCCTATCCCGTACCCTAAACCTAACCCTAACCCATATCCTAACCCTAAACCTAACCCTAAGCCTAATCTGTACATTAACCCTAACACTAACCCTAACACTAACCCTACCCCGTACTCCAACCCTAACCCTAACCCTAACCCTAACCCGTACACTAACCCTAACCCTAACCCTAAACCTAACCCTAACCCTAACCCTAACCCTAACACTAACGCTAACCTGTACCCTAACCCTAACCCTAACCCTGACCCTAAACCTAACCTAACCCATACAATAACCCTAACCCTAACCCTAACACGCACCCTTAACCTAACACTAACCCGTACCCTCACCCTAACCCATAACCTAAACCTAACCCTAACCCTAAACTTAACCCGTACGCTAACCCTATCCCTTACCCTAAACCTAACCCTAACCCGTAAAAGAACCCTAAACCTAACCCTAAGCCTAAACCGTACATTAACCCTAACCCTAACCCTAACACCAACCCTACCCCGTACTCTAACCCTAACCCTAACTCTAACCCGTACCCTAACCCTAACCCTAACACTAAATCTAACCCTAACCCTAACACTAACCCTACCCCGTACTCTAACACTAACCCTAACCCTAACCCTAACCCGTAACCTAACCCTAAACCTAAACCTAACCCTAACACTAAACCTAACCCGTAATCTATCCCTAACCCTAACCCTAACCCTAACCGTATTCTAACCCTAACCCTAACCCATATCCTAAACCTAACCCATACACTAACCCTAAACCTAACCCTCACCCGTACCCTAAACCTAACCCTAACCCGTACCCTAACCCTAACCCTAACCCTGACCCTAACACTAACCCTAACCCATACCCTAAGCCTACCCCATACCCTAACCCTAAACCTAATCCTAACCCTAACCCTAACCCGTACCCTAAACCTAACCCTAACCCTTAATCTAACCCGTAACATAACCCTAACCCTAACCCGTACCCAAACCCTAACAGTAACCCTAAACCATACCCTAGCGCTAACCCTAACCCTTACCCTAACTCTAACCCTAACCATTACCCGTACCCTAAACCTAACCCATACGCTAACCCTAACCCTAAACTTAACTGTAACCCTGTCCCGTACACTAAACCTAAAATTAACCCGTACCCTAACCCCAAACCTAACCCTAACCTGTACCCTAACCCTAACCCTAACCCTAACCCACACCAAACCTAACCCTAACCCGTAACCTAAGCCTAACCCTAACCCTAACCCTATCCGCACACTAACCCTAATCCTAACCCTAACCCTAACCCTAACACTAACCCTAACCCATACACTAACACTAAGCATAACCCTAAACCTAACCCTAACTCGTACTCTAACCCTAACCCGTACCCTAACACTAACCCTTACCGTAAACCTAAACTTAACCCGTACGCTAACACTATCCCGTACACTAAACCTAACCCTAACCCATAACCTAACCCTAAACCTAATCCTAAGCCTAACCTGTACATTAACCCTAACCCTAACACTAACACTAACCCTACCCTGTACTGTAACCCTAACCCTAACTCTAACCATAAACCTAACCTTAATCTTGACCCTAAATCTAACCCTAACCCGTACCCTAACCCTAACCCATAAACTAAACCTAACCCTAACCCCTAACCGTACTCTAACCCTAACCCTTACCCTAACACTAACCATAACCCTAAAACTAACCCTAACACTTACTCTAACCCTAAACCTAAACTTAACACTAACCATAATCCTCTTGTATAACCCTAACCCTAAAATTAACCCTAACCCTAACCCTAGCCCTAACCCGTACCCTAACCCTAACCCGTACCCTAACCCTAACCCTTACCCTAAACCTACACCTAACCCTGACCCTAACCCTAAATCTAAACCGTACCCTAACCATAACCCATACCCTAACCCTAGCCCTAAACCTAACCCATACCCTAACCCTAAACGTAACCCTAACCCGTACCCAAACCCTAACCCTAACACGTACCCTAAAACTAACCCTAACCCGCACACTAAACCTAACCAGAATCCTAGACCTAACACGTACACTACCCTATCCCGTACCCTAACCTTTACCCTAACCCGTACCCTAAACCAGCACTAACCCTAACCCTAAACCTAACCCATACCCGTACGCGTACACTAACCCTAACCCTAAACCATACCCGAACTCGTACCCTAACACTATCCCATAGCCTGATATTAATGCTAACCCTCACACCTAAACCTAACCCTAACCCTAACCTTTACCCTAACCCGTATCCAAACATTAAACCTAACCCGTACCCTAACACCAACCCAAACCCGTACCCTAACCCATACCCTAACCCTAACCCGTACCGTTACCCGTACCTTAACCCTAACCCTACACATACACTAACCCGTACCATAACTCTAAACCTAACCCTAACCCTAACCCTAAACCTAACCCATACCCGATTCCTAACCCTAACCCGTTCCCTAAACCTAACCCATACCCTAAACCTAACCCTAACATGTACACTAACCATAAACCTAACCCTAACCCTAAACCTAACCCTAAACTACACCGTAACCCTAACCCGTACCCTAACCCTAACTGTAACACCAACCCTAAACCTAACACTAAACCGTACCCTAACCCGTACCATAACCCTAAACCTAACCCGTACCCTAACCCTAATGTTAACCTTAACCCGGACCCTAACCCTAACCCGTACCCTAATCCTAACCGTAACTCTAACCCTTACACAAACCCTAACCATAACACTAACCCATACCCTAACCCTAACCCTAACCTTAACCGTAACCCTAACCCGTACACTAACCCTAAAACTAACACGTACCCTATCGCCAACCCTAACCCTAACCCGTACCATAACCCTATCCCTAACCCTAACCCTGACCCTAAACCTAACCTTAACACGTACACTAAACCGAACCCTAAAACTAACCCTAAACCGCACCTAAACCTAACCCTAACCGGTAACCTAAACCTAACCCTAACCCTAAACTTAACCCGTACGATAACCCTATCCTGTACCCTAAACTTAACCCTAACCCGTAGCCTAACCCTAAACCTAAACCTTAGCCTAACCCTTGCATTAACCCTAACACTAACCGTAACACTAACCCTACCCCGTACTCTAACCGTAACCCTAAACCTAACCTGTACTCTAACACTTACCCTAACCCTAACTCTAACCCTAAACCGTACTCTAACCCAAAACCTAAACCTCACACTAACCCTAACCCGTACTGTAACCCAAACCGTACCATAACCCTAACCCTAACCTGTACCCTAACCCTAACCCTAACTTGTACCCTAACCCTAACCCTAACCCTAACCCTGACCCTAACCCTAAAACTAACCCGTACCCTAAAACTAACACTAACGATAAACCGTACTCTAAACCTAACCCTAACCCTAACCGTACTCTAACCCTAACCCTAACCCTAACCGTAACTCGTTACCTAACCCTAACCCTAACCCTGACCCTAATCCTATCCCTAACCCTAAACAGTACCCTAAACCTAACCCGTAGCCTAACCCTAACCCTAACCCTAACCCGTACCCTAAACCTAACCTAACCCTAACTCGTACCCTAACCCTAACCCTGACCCTAACCCTTACCCTAACCCGTACCCTAAGTCTAACCCATACCCTAACCCTAACCCTAAACCTAACCCTAACCCTAATACCTACCCTAAACCTAACCCTATCCCTTGACCTAACCCATACCCAACCCTATCCCATAACCTAACCCTAAACCTAACCCGTACCCAAACCCTAACAGTAACCCTAACCCATACCCTAGCGCTAACCCTAACCCTAACACTAACCCTATCCCTAACCCGAACCCTAAACCTAAACCAAACCCTAACCCTAAACATAACCCTTACCCGTACCCTAAATCTAACCCATACCTTAACCCTAACCCTAACCGTAACAGTAACCCTGACCAGTAACCTAACCCTAAAACTAACCCGTACCCTAAAACTAACACTAACGCTAAACCGTACTCTAAACCTAACCCTAACACTAACCGTACTCTAAGCCTAACCCTAACCCTCACCCTAATCCTAACCCGTACTCTCACCCTAACCTGCACCATAACCCTAAACCTAACCCGTACCCTAACCCTAACCCTAACTCGTTACCTAACCCTAACCCTAACCCTGACCCTAACCCTATACCTAACCCTAAACAGTACCCTAAACCTAACCCGTAGCCTAACCCTAACCCTAACCCTAACCCGTACCCTAAACCTAACCTAACCCTAACTCGTACCCTTACCCTAACCCTAATCCTGACCCTAACTCTAAAACTAACCCGTACCCTAAGTCTAACCCATACCCTAACACTAACCCTAAACCTAACCCTAACCCTAATCCCTACCCTAAACCTAACCGTATCCCTTGACCTAACTCGTACCCAATCCTATCCCGTAACCTAACCCTAAACCTAACCCATACCCAAACCCTAACAGTAACCCTAACCCATACCCTAGCGCTAACCCTAACCCTAACACTAACCCTATCCCTAACCCGCACCCTAAACCTAACCCTAACCCTAACCCTAAACATAACCCTTACCCGTACCCTAAATCTAACCCATACCCTAACCCTAACCCTAACCTTAACAGTAACCCTGACCAGTAACCTAACCCTAAAACTAACCCGTACCCTAACTCCAACCCTAAACCTAACCCGTACCATAACCCTATCCCTAAGCTAACCCTAACCCTAAACCTAACCCTAAACCGTACCCTAACCCTAAACCTAACCCTAACCCTCATCAAAACCTAAACATAAGCCTTACCCTAACCCTAACCCGTAATCTAAACGTAACCCTAACCCTAAAATTAACCCGTACGCTAACCCTATCCCGTACCCTAAACCTAACACTATACCGTACTCTAACCCTAAACCTAACCCTAACACTAAACATAACCTTTAACCGTACCCTATCCCTAACCAATACCCTAACCCTAACCCTAACTTTAACCGTAACCCTAACCCGTACCCTAAACCTAAAACTAACCCGTACCCTAACCCCAACCCTATCCCTAACCCTAACCCTAACCCTAACCCGAACCCACACCCTAAACCTAACCCTAACCTTAACAGTAACCCTGACCAGTAACCTAACCCTAAAACTAACCCGTACCCTATCCCCAACCCTAACCCTAAACCATAACGTAACCCTGTCCCTAACTCTAAACCTGAACTGAAACCTAACCCTAACCCTAACTCTAACACTAACCCTACCCCTAACCCGCACCCTAAACCTAACCCTAACCCTAACCCTAAAAGTACCCTAACCCTAAATCTAACCCTAACCCAAACACTAACCCTAACCCATACTCTAACCTATCCCTAACCCTAAACCTAAACCTAACCCGTACTTTAACCCTAACCCTAACCATAACACTAACCATAACCCTAACACTAAACCTAACCCGTACTCTAACCATAAACCTAACCCTAACACTAACCCTAACCCCTACATTAACCCTAACCATAAAACTAACCCTAACCCTATCCCTAACTCGTACCGTAACCCTAACCCGTACCCTAACCCTAACCCTAAACATAACCCTAACCCTGACCCTAACCCTAAACCTAATCCCATACCCTAACCCTAACCCTAACCCGCATCCTAAACCTAATCCTAACCCTAGACCTAACCCATACCCTAACCCTAACCCGTACCCTAAAACTAACCCTAACCCTAACCCTAACTCGTACCATAACCCTAACACTAACCCTAACCCGTACCCTAACCCTAACCTGTACCCTATCCCTAACCCGAAGCCTAACCGTAACCCACACCCTAAACCTAACCCTAACACTAGACCTAAACCGTACCCTAAACCTAACTCCATACCCTCACCCTAAACCTAACCCTAAACCTAACCCTAAACCTGACCGTAACACTAAACCTAACCCGTACTCTAACCCAAACCCTAACCCACAACCTAAACCTAATCCTAACCCTAGACCTAACCCGTACCCTAAACCTATCCCATACCCTAACCCTAACGCTAACCTCTACCCTAACCCTAACACTAACACTAACCCTAATCCTAACCCTATCCTGTACACTAACCCTAATCCTAACCCTAACCCGTACCCTAACCCTAACCCGTACCATTACACGTACCTTACCCCTAACCCTAACCCGTACCCTAACCCATAACCTAACCCTAACCCTAACCTGTACCCAAACACGTACCATAACCCTAACCCTAATCCTAACCCTAACCCTAAACCTAACCCATACCCTACACCTCACCTTAACCCATACCCTAACCCTAATCCGTACCCTAACCCTAACACTTACCCTAACACCTAACCCTTCCCTAACTCGTACCCTAACCCTAACCCTAACCCTGACCCCAACCCTAACCCTAAACCGTACCCTAAACCTAACCCATACCCTAACCCTAACCCTAAACCTAACCCCAACCCTAACCCATACCCTGAACCTAACCCTAACCCTTGCCCTAACCCGTACAGAAACCTATCCCGTAGCCAAACCTTAACCCTATCCCGTACCCAAACCCTAACAGTAACCCTAACCCGTACCCAAGCGCTAACCCTAACCCTAATCCTAACCCGCCCCCTAAACCTAACCCTAACCCTAACCATAACCCTTAACCATACCCTAACACTAACCTATACCCTAACCCTAACCCTAACCTTAACCGTAACCCTAACCCGTACCCTAACTCTAAAACTAACCCGTACCCTAACCCCAACCCTAACAGTAACCCATACAATAACCCTATTCCCTAAACCTAAACCTAACACTAACCGTACCCTAACCCTAACCCTAACCCTGACCCTAAACTTAACCCGCACCCTAAACATAACCCTAATACATACCCTAACACTAACCTTAACCCTAACCCGTACTCTAAACCTAACCCTAACCTAAACCTAACCCTAACCCGTACTCTAAACCTAACACTAACCATAACACTAACACTAACCCTAACCCTTACTCTAACCCTAAACCTAACCCCAACACTAACCCTAACCCCTACTATAACACTAACCCGTGTATTAACCCTAACCCTAAACCTAAACATAACACTACCCCTAACCCTAACACTAACCCTAATCCGGTACCCTAACCCTAACCCTAACCCGCATCCAAAACCTAATCCTAACCCTAGAACTAACCCGTACCCTAACCGTAACACGTACCCTAAACCTAACACTAAACCTAACTCGTACCCTAACCTAACGCGTACCCTAACCCTAACCCGATTCTTAACCCTAACCCACACCCTAAACCTAAACCTAAACCTAGACCTAAGCCGCACCCTAAACCTATCCCGTACCCTAACCCTAACACTAACCCGTACCCTAACCCTAACACTAACACTAACCCTAACCCGCAACCTAACCCTAACCCTAAACCTAACCCTAACCCTAAACCATACTCTAAACCTAACCCTAACCCAAAACCTAAACCTAACCCGTACTCTAACCCTAACCCTTACCCTAACACTAACCATAACCCTAAAACTAACCCTAACACGTACTCTAACGCTAAACCTAACCTTAACACTAACCCTAACGCCCTACTATAACCCTAACCCTCAACCTAACCCTAACACTAACCCTAGCCCTAACCCGTACCCTAAACTTAACCCGTAACCTAACCCTAACCCTTACCCTAAACGTAAACCTAACCTTGACCCTAACCCTAAACCTAACCCGTACCCTAACCGTAACCCGTACCCTAACCCTAGCCCTAAACGTAACCCGTACCCTAACCCTAAACGTAACCCTAACCCGTACCCAAACCCTAACCCTAACACGTACCCTAACCCTAATCCTAACCCGAACACTAAACCTAAACAGAATCCTAGACCTAACACGTACTCTACCCTATCCCGTACCCTAACCTTTACCCTAACCCGTACCCTAAACCAGCACTAACCCTAACCCTAAACCTAACCCATACCCGTACGCGTACACTCACCCTAACCCTAAACCATACCCGAACTCGTACCCTAACCCTATCCCATAGCCTGATATTAACGCTAACCCTAACACCTAAACCTAACCCTAACCCTAACCCTTACCCTAACCCGTATCCAAACATTAAACCTAACCCGTACCCTAACACCAACCCAAACCCGTACCCTAACCCATACCCTAACCCTAACCCATACCGTTACCCGTACCTTAACCCTAACCCTACCAGTACACTAACCCGTAACATAACCCTAAACCTAACCCTAACCCTAACCCTAAACCTAACCCATACCCGATTCCTAACCCTAACCCATACCCTAAACCTAACCCTAACATGTACACTAACCGTAAACCTAACCCTAACCCTAAACCTAACCCTAAACTACACCGTAACCCTAACCCGTACCCTAACCCTAACCGTAACACCAACCCTAAACCTAACCCTAAACCGTACCTAACCCGTACCATAACCCTAAACCTAACCCGTACCCTAACCCTAATGTTAACCTTAACCCGGACCCTAACCCTAACCCGTACCCTAAACCTAACCCTAACATGTACACTAACCGTAATCTTAACCCAAACCCTAAACCTAACCCTAAACTACAACGTAAACCTAACCCGTACCCTAACCCTAACCGTAACACCAACCCTAAACCGTACCCTAACCCGTACCATAACCCTAAACCTAACCCGTACCCTAACCCTAATGCTAACCTTAACCCGGACCCTAATCTAACCCGTACCCTAATCCTAACCATAACTCTAACCCTTACACAAACCCTAACCCTAACACTAACCCATACCCTAACCCTAACCCTAACCTTAACCGTAACCCTAACCTGTACCCTAACACTAAAACTAACACGTACCCTAAGGCCAATCCTAACCCAAACCCGTACCATAACCCTATCCCTAACCCTGACCCTGACCCTAAACCTAACCCTAACCCGTACCCTAACCCTAACCCTAAAACTAACCCTAACCCACACCTAAACCTAACACTAACCTGTACCCTAACCCTAACCCGTAACCTAAACCTAACACTAACCCTAAACTTAACCCGTACGCTAACCCTATCCCATACCCTAAACCTAACCCTAACCCGTACCCTAACCCTAAACCTATCCCTAACCCTATCCGTACACTAACCCTAACACTAACCCTAGCCCGTACTCTAACGCTAACCCTAACCCTAAACCTAACCCTAAACCGTACTCTAACCCTAACCCGTACCCTAACACTAACCCTAAACCTAACACTAACCCTAACCCGTACTCTAACCCTAACCCGTACTATAACCCTAAACCTAACCCTAACTCTAAACCTAACCCGTACTATAACCCTAACCCTTACCTTAAACCTAACCCTAACGTTAAACCTAACCCTACCCCATACCGTAACCCTAACCCGTACCCTAACCCTAACCCTAAACCTAAACCTAACCCATACCCTAACCCTAAACGTAACCCTAACCCATACCCAAACCCTAACCCTAACACGTACCGTAACCCTAACCCTACCCTAACCCTACCCCTAACCCTAACCCTAAGCTGTACACTAACCCTAACCCAAACCCTAATCCTAACCCTAACCCATACCCTAACACTACCCAGAGCCTAACCCTAACTCTAACCATAACCCCTAACCCTAACCCTAACCCTTGCCCTAACCCGTACCCAAACGGTAAACCTAACCCATACCCTAACACTAAACCAAACCCGTACTCTAACTCTAAACCTAACTCTAACCCTAACCCACACCCTAAACTTAACCCTAACCCTAACCCAAACCATAACCCTTAAACGTAACTTAACCCTAACCCATCACCTAACCCTAACCTTAACCTTAACCATAACCCTAACCAGTACCGAAACCCTAACCCTAACACGTACCCTAACGCTAACCCCAACCCTAACCTGCACACTAAACCTAACCCTAACCCTAGACCTAACACGTACACTAACCCTATCAGTATGCTAAACTTAACCCTAACCCGTACCATAAACCTAACACTAACCCTAACCCTAAACCTAACCCTAACCCGTACACTAACCCTAACCCGATCCCTAACCCTAACCTTAACCCACAGCCTAACAATACCCGTAGCCTAACCCTAACTCTAACCCTAACCCCTAACCCTAACCCTAACCCCAACCTTAACCCTAACCCGTACCATAACCCTATCCCTAAACCTAAACGTGACCCTAATTCTAACCCTAACCCGTACCCTAAATCTAACCCTAACCCTCGACCTAACCCGTACCCAACACTATCCCGTACCCTAACCCTAAACCTAACCCGAACCCAAACCCTAACACTAACCCTAACGCATACCCTAGCACTGTCCCTAAACCTAACCCTAAGCCTAAACCGTACCCTAAACCTAAACCTAACCCTAACCCTAACCATAACCCTTACCGTACCCTAACACTAACCCATACCCTAACACTAACCCTAACCTTAACTCTAACCCTAACACGTACCCTAACCTTAAAAGCAACCCGTACCCTAACCCCAACCCTATCCCTAACCCGTACCATAAACCTATACCTAACCCTAACCCTGAAGCTAAACCTAACCCTAACCCGTACCCTAACCCTAACCCGCACCTAAACCTAACACTAACCCATACCCTAACCCTAACCCGTAACCTATACCTAACCCTAACCCTAAACTTAACCCGTATACTAACCCTATCCCGTACCCTATACCTAAACATAACCCGTACCCTAACCATAACCCTAACCCTAACCCTAACCATACACTAACCCTAACCCTAAACCTAACACTAACCCTAACCCATACTCTAACCCTAACCCTAACCCTAAACCTAACCCTAATCCGTACCTTAACCCTAACCCTACCCTAACCCTAATCCTAACCCTAAACCTAACCCTAAACCTGACCCTAAACCTAACTCTAACCCGTAACCTATCCCTAAACCGTACCCTAACCCTAACCCTAAACCTAAACCGTACCCTAACCCTAAACGTAACCCTAACTCGTACCCAAACCCTAACCCTAACACGTACCCACCCCTAACCCTAACCCGAATGTGTACACTATACCTAACCCTAATCCTAGACCTAACACGTACACTAACCCTATCCCGTATGCTAACCTTAACCCTAACCCATACCGTAACCCTAACCCTAACCCTAAACCAAACCCTAACCCGTACACTAACCATAACCCGAACCCTAACCCTAACCCTAACCCGTACCCTAACCCGACCCGTAGCCTAACCCTAACTCTAACCCTAACCCCTAACCCTAACCCTAACCTTTGACTTAACCCGTACCCAACACTATCCCGTACCTTAACCCTAACCCTAACCCCTACCCAAACCTAACAGTAACCCTAACCCATACCCTAGCGCTAACCCTAACCCTGACCCTAAGCCTAACCCACACTCTAAACCTAAACCTAACCCTAACCCTAACCATAATCCTTACCGTACCCTAACCCTGACCCATACTCTAACACTAACCATAACCTTAACTGTAACACTAACCCGTACCCTAACCCTAACCCTAACTCGTACCCTAACCCTAACCCTAACCCTGACCCTAACCCTAACCCGTACTCTAAAACTAACACTAACGCTAACCTGTACTCTAAAACTAACCCTAACCCGTACCTTAACCCTAAGCCGCACCATAACCCTAACCCTAACCAGCACCCTAACCCTCAACCTAACTCGTTACCTAACCCTAACCCTAAACCGGACCCTAAGCCTAACCCTAACTCTAAACCGTACCCTAAACCTAACCCATAGCCTAACTCTAACCCTAAGCCTAACCCTTACCCTAAACCTAACCTAACACTGACTCATACCCTAAACCTAACTCTAACCCTGACCCTAACCCTAACCCTAACCCGTACCCTAAGCCTAACCCATACCCTAACCCTAACCCTAAACCTAACCCTAACCCTAACCCCTACCCTAAACCTAACCCTATCCCTTGACCTAACCCGTACCCAACCCTATCCCGTAACCTAACCCTAACCCTAACCCTATTCGTACCCTAACCCTAACCCTAACCCTCTCCCTAACCCTAACCCGTACTGTAACCCTAACCCGTACCATAACCCAAATCCTAACCCGCACCCTAACCCTAACCCTAACTCGTACCCAAACCCTAACACTAACACTCACCCTAACCCTAACCCTAACACGTAACCTAAAACTAACCCGTAACCTAACCCTAACCCTAAACCTAACGCTTACCCTAAACCTAACCCTAACCCTAACTCGTACCCTAACCCTACCCTAACACTGACCCTGACCCTAACCCTAACCCATACCCTAAACCTAACCCATGCCCTAACACGAACCCTAAACCTAACCCTAACCCTAAACATAAAACTTACCCGTACCCTAACCCTAACCCATACCCTAACACTAACCCTAAACTTAACCTTAACACTAACCCGTACCCTAACCCTAAAATTAACCCTTACCCTAAACCCAACCATAACTCTAACCCGTACCATAACCCTATCCCTAACCCTACCCTGAACCTAAACCTAACACTAACCCGTACTCTAAACATAACCCTAACCTTAACCCGCACCTAAAACGCACCCTAACCCATACCCTAACACTAACCTGTAACCTAAACCTAACCCTAACTCTAAACTTAACCCGTACACTAACCCTATCCCATACCCTAAACCTAACCCTAATCCCTACGCTAACCATAACCCTAACCCTAACCATATCCGTACAGTAACCCTAACCGTAACCGTAACCCTAACCCTAACCCTAACCCTAAACCGTACTCTAACCCTAACCCGTACCCTAAAACTAACCCTAACCCTAACCCTAACCCTAACCAGTACTCTAACAATAAAACTAACCCTAAATCTAAACCTCACCCGTACTATAACACTAACCCTTCCCCTAACCCTAACCCTAACCCTAAACCTAATGCTAACCCGTACCTTAACCCTAACCCGTACCCTAACCCTAACCCTGACCCTAAACCTAACCCTAAACCTGACCCTAAACCTAACCCTAACCCGTAACCTATCCCTAAACCATACCCTAACCCTAACCCTAAACCTAAACCGTACCCTAACCCTAAACGTAACCCTAACTTGTACCCAAACCCTAACCCTAACACGTATCCTAACCCTAACCCTAACCAAATCTGTACACAATACCTAACCCTAATCCTAGACCTAAGACGTACACTAACCCTATCCCGTACACTAACCTTAACCCTAACCCGTACCGTAACCCTAACCCTAACCCTAAACCGAACCCTAACCCGTACACTAACCATAACCCAAACCCTAACCCTAACCCTAACCCATACCCTAACCCTACCCGTAGCCTAACCCTAACTCTAACCCTAACCCCTAACCCTAACCCTAACCCTAACCTTTGACATATCCTGTACCCAACCCTATCCTGTACCATAACCCTAACCATAACCCGTACCCAAACCCTAACAGTAACCCTAACCCATACCCTAGCGCTAACCCTAACCCTAACCCTAAGACTGACCCGCACTCTAAACCTAAACCTAACCCTAACCCTAACCATAACCCTAACCGTACCCTAACCCTAACCCATACCCTAACACTAACCATAACCTTAACTGTAACCCTAACCCGTACCCTAACCCTAAAACTAACCCGTACCATAACCCCAAACCTAAACCTAAACCGGACCATAACCCTATCCCGAACCGTAACCCTGACCCTAAACCTAACCCTAACCCATACCCTAACCCTAACCCGCATCTAAACCTAACCCTAACCCATACCCCAAATCTAACCCGTAACCTAAACCTAACCCTAACCCTAAACTTAACCCGTACACTAACCCTATCCCGTACCCTAAACCTAACCCTAACCCGTACCCTAATCAAAACCCTAACCCTAACCCTATCCATACACTAACCCTAACCCTAACCCTAACACTAACCCTAACCCATACTCTAACCCTAACCCTAATCCTAAACCTAACCCTAACCCGTATTCTAACCCTAACCCGTACCCTAAAACTAACCCTTACACTAACCCTAAGCCTAACCCGTACCCTAACCATAACGTAACCCTAACCCGTACCCAAACCCTAACGCTAACACGTACCCTAACCCTAACCCTAACCCGCAAACTAAACCGAACCCTAATCCTAGACCTAACACGTACACTAACCCTATCCCGTACCGTAAACTTAACCCTAACCCATACCGTAACCCTAACACTAACCCTAATCCTAACCCTAACCCTAACCCGTACTCTAACCCTATCCCGTACCCTAACACTAACCATTAACCTAACCCTAAACCTAACCCGTACCCTAACCCTAAATATAACCCTAATCCGTACCCAAACCCTAAACCTAACACGTACCCTAACCCTAACCCTAACCCTAAAACTAACCCTAACCCGCACCCTAAACCTAAACCTAACCCTAACCCTAAACCTAACCCTAACCTATATCGAAACGGTTATCCTAACCCGTACCTTAACACTAAACCAAACCGGTACTCTAACCCTAAACCTAACCCTAACACTAACCCTACTCCGTATTCTAACAGTAACCCTAACCCTAACCCGTACTCTAACCCTAACCCTAACACGTACCCTAACCCTATCCCTAACACTAAACTAAACCCTACCCCATACTCTAACACTAAACCTAACCCTAACCCTAACCCGTAACCTAACCCTAAACCTAACCCTAACCCTAACCCTAACACTAACCCTAATCCGTACTGTAACCCTAACCCAAACCGTAACCCTAACCCGTACCATAACCCTAACCCAAACCCTAACCCTTACCCTAACCCTAACCCTAACCCTAAGCGTACTCTAAACCTAACTCTAACCCTCACCCTAACCCTAACCCGTACTGTAACCCTAACCCGTACCATAATCCTAATCCTAACCCTAACCCTAAACCGCACCCTAAACTTAACCCTAACCCTAACCCTAAGATAACCCTTAACCATACCTAACCCTAACCCTTACTCGTACCCTAACCCTAACACTGACCCTAACTCTAACCCTAACACGTACCATAAACCTAACCCATACCCTAACGCTAACCCTAAACCTAACCCTAACCCTATCCCTTACCCTAAACCTAACACTAACCCTTGTCCTAACCCGTACCCAACACTATCCCGTACCCTAACTCTAACCCTAACCCGTACCCAAACCCTAAGGGTAAACCTAACCCATACCCTAGCGCTAACCCTAACCCTAACCCAAACCCTAACCCGCACCCTAAACCTAACCCTAACCCATACCCTAAGCCTAACCCGCACCTAAACCTAACCCTAACCCTAACCCGTAACCTAACCTAAACCAAACCCTAAACTTATCCTGTACACTAACCCTATACCGTACCCGAAACCTAACACTAACCTGTACCCTAAACCTAACCCTAACCCTAACCCTATCTGTACACTAACCCTAACCCTAACTCCAACACTAACCCTAACCCATACTCTAAACCTAATCCTAACCCTAAAGATAACCCTAAGCTGTACTCTAACCCTAACCCGTACCCTAACACTAACCCTTACCCTAACCCTAAACCTAGCCCGTACCCTAACCCTAAACGTAACCCTAATCCGTACCCAAACCGTAACCCTAACACGTACCCGAACCCTAACCCTAACCCGCACACTAAAACTAACCCTAACCCTATTCCTAACACGTACAATAACCTATCCCATACCGTAACATTAACCCTAACCCATACCGTAACCCTAACACTAACCCTAACCCGAACCCTAAACCTAACCCTGACCCGTAGAATAACCCTAACCCGAACCCTAACCCTAACCCTAACCCTAACCTTAACCCTAAACGTACCGTAACCCTAACCCTAACCCTAACACTAACCCTAACCCGTACTCTAACTGAACCCTAACCGTGAACCTAACTCCTCCGGTACTCTAACCCTAACACTATCTCTAACACTAACCATAACCCTAACACTAAACCTAACCCGTACTCTAACCCTAAACCTAACCCTAAACCTAACCCTAAACCGTACTCTAACCCTATCCCGTACCCTGACACTAACGCTTACCCTAACCCTAAACCTAACCCGTACTCTAACCTTAAACGTAACCCTAACCCGTACCCAAACCCTAACACTAACATGTACCCGAACCCTAACCCTGACCCTAAACGTAACCCTAACCCGTACCCTAACCCTAACCCGCACCTAAACCTAACCCTCAGTCGTACCCTAACTCTAACCCATAACCTAAACCTAACCATAACCTTAAACTTAACCCGTACACTAACCCTATCCCATACCCTAAACCTAACCCTAACCCATACCCTAACGCTAACCCTAACCCTAACCCTATCCGTACACTAACTCTAACTCAAACCCTAACACTAAACCTAACCCATACTCTAACCATAACCCTAACCCTAAACCTAACCCTAGACAGTACTCTAACGCTAACCAGTACCCTAACACTAACCCTTACCCTAACCCTAAACCTAACACGTACCCTAACCCTAACACGGACACTAAAACTAACCCTAACCCTAGACCTAACATGTACACTAAACCTATCCTGTACCGTAACCTTAACCCTAACCCGTACCATAACTCTAACACTAACCCTAACCCTAATCATAACCCTAACACTAACCCTAACCCGTACTCTATACTAACGCTAACCCGAACACTAACGCTACCCCGTACTCTAACACTAACCCTAACCATAATCATAACCCGCACCCTAACCCTAACACTAACCCTAACACTAACCCTAACCCATATTCTAACCCTAACCCTAACCCTAACACTAACTCTACCCCGTACTCTAACCCTAACCCTACCCTAACCCGTACCCGTACCCTTACCCTAACACTAACCCTAACCCGTACTCTAACCCTAACCCTTACCCTAACCGTACTCTAACCCTAACCCTAACCCTCACCCTAACACTAACCCGTACTGTAACCCTAACCCATACCATAACCCTAACCCTAATCCGTACCCTAAACCTAACCCATTCCCTAACCCTAAAACTAACCCTAACCCGTACCCTAACCCTAAACCTAACCCTAACACTAACCCTACCCCGTACTCGAAACCTACCCCTAACCCTAACACTAAACCGTACCCTAAACCTAACCCTAATCCTAACTCATACCCTAACCCTAACCCTAACCCTGACCCTAACCCAAACCCTAACCCGTACTGTAAACCTAACCCATACCTTAACCCTATCTCTAAACCTAACCCTAACCCTATCCCGTACCCTAAAACTAACCCTAACCCTTGTCCTAAACCGTACCCAAAACTATCCCGTACCCTGACCCTAACCCGTACCCAAACACTAAGAGTAACCCTAACCCATACCCTAGCGCTAACCCTAACCCTAACCCTAACCCGGACCCTAAACCTAACCCTAACCCTGACCCTAAAACTAACCCTATCCTGTACCCTAAACCTAAACCGTACACGAACCCTAACCCTAAACCTAACCCATACCCTAACGCTAAACGTAAACCTAGCCTGTACCCAAACCCTAACCCGGACCTTTACATTAAAACTAACCCGTACCCGAACCCTACCCGTAGCCTAATCCTAACTCTAACCCTAACCCCTAACCCTAAGCCTAACCCTAACCCTTACCCAAACCCGTACCCAAACGGTAAACCTAACCCGTACCCTAACACTAACCCAAACCCGTACTCTAACCCTAACCATAAACCTAACCCTAACCAGCACCCTGAACTTAAACCTAACCCTAACCCAAACCATAACCCTTAACCGTAACCTAACCCTAACCCATAACCTAACCCTAACCCTAACCTTAAACGTAACCCTAATCAGTACCTAAACCCTAAAACTAACCCATACCCTAACCCCTACCTAAGGCTAACCCGTACCCTAACACTAACCCTAACCCTAACCCTGACCCTAAACCTATCCATAACCCTTACACTAACCCTAAACCGTAACCTAAACCGAATCCTAACCCTAAGCTTAACCCGTTCGCTAACCCTATCCCGAACCCTAAACCTAACCTGTACCCTAACCCTAAACCTAACCCTAACCCGTACCCTAAAGCTAACACTAACCCGTACCCTAACCCTAAACAAACCCTAAACCTGACCCTAACCCTAACCCAAACACGTACCCTAAGCCTAACCCATAACCTAACCCTAACCCTAAACCTAACACTAACACTAAACCTACCCCGTACACTAAACCTAACCCTAACCCTAACCCGTACCCGTACACTAAACCTAACCCTAACCATAACCCTAACACTAACCCTAACCCGTACTCTAACCCTAATCCTAACCCTAAAACTAACCCGTACTCTAACCCTGACCCTAACCCTAACCCTAACACTAACCCTAACCCGTACTCTAACCCTAAACCTAACCCTAACCGTCACCTACCACTAACCCTAACCCTCAACCTAACCCGAACCCGCAATGTAACCCTAATCCGTACCATAACCATAAACCTAATGCGTACTCTAACCCTAACCCTAATTCGTACCCTAACCCTAACCCTATCCCTGACCCTAACCCTAACCCTAACCCGTACCCTAAACCTAACCTGTACCCTAACCCTAACCCTAACCTAACTCACACCCTAAACTTAACCCTAACCCTAACCCAAACCATAACCCTTAACCGTAACTTAACCCTAACCCATACCCTAACCCTAATCCTTACCTTAACCATAATCCCTACCTGTACCCTAAACCTAAAACTAACCCGTACCCTAACCGCAACCCTAACCCGTGCCCTAACACTAACCCTAACCCTAACCCTGACCCTAAACCTAAGCCTAACCCTTACACTAACCCTAACCCGCACCCTAAACCTAACCCTAACCTGAACCCTAACCCTAACCCGTAACCTAAACCTAACCGTAACCCTAAACTGAACCAGTACACAAACCCTATCCCGTACCCTAAATCTAAACATAACCCGTATACTAACCCTAAACCTAACCCTAAGCCTAACCCGTACATTAACCCTAACCCTAACCCTAACACTAACCCTACCCCGTACTCTAACACTAACCCTAACCCTAACCCGTACCCTAACCCTAAACTTAACCCTAACCCTAACCCTAACCGTGCTCTAACCCTAACCCTAACCCTCACCCTAACCCTAACCCGTACTGTAACCCTAACCCGTACCCTAACCCTAAAGCTACCCTAAACCTGACCCTAACCCTAAACCTAACACGTACCCTAAGCCTAACCCATAACCTAAACCTAACACTAACCCTAACACTAACACCAAACCTAACCCGTACTCTAACCATAACCCTAACCCTAACCCGTAACCGTACACTAAACCTAACCCTAACCCTAACACTAACCCTAACCCGTACTCTAACTCTAACCCTAACCCTAACACTAACCATACCCCGTACTCTAACACTAACCCTAACCCTAACCCTAACCCGTACTCTAACCCTGACCCTAACCCTAACCTTAACCCTAACACTAACCCTAACCTGTACTCTTTTTTTTTATTTTTTTAATATTTTTTTCCTAACCTGTACTCTAACCCTAACCCTAACCCTAACCGTAACCTAACCCTAACCCTAACCCTAAACCTAACCCTAACCCGTACTCTAACCCTAACCCGTACCCTAACCCTAACCCGTAACCTAAACCTCAACCTAACCCTAAACTTATCCCGTACACTAACCCTATCCCGTACCCTAAACCTAACCATAACCCTAACCCTAACCCTAACCCTAATAATAATACTATGCCATACTCTAACCCTAATCCTAACCCTAACCCTAACACTAACCCTAACGTGTACTCTAAACCTAACCCTAACCCTAAACGTAACATTACCCATTATCTAACACTAACCCGTACCCTAACACTAACCCTAACCTTAACACTATCCAGAACCCGTACCCTAACCCTAAATGTAACCCTAACCCGTACCCAAACCCTAACCCTAACACGTACCCTAAATCTAACCCTAACCCGCACACTAAAACTAACCCTAAACCTAGACCTAACACGTACTCTAAACCTATCCTGTACCGTAACCTTAACCCTAACCCGTACCGTAACCCTAACACTAACCCTTACCCTAACCCTAACCCTAACCGAGAGACTAACCCTAACCCGAACCCTAACCCTAACCCAAACGCTCAACGTACCCTAACCCTAACCCTAACCCGTACCCTAACACTAACCCTTACCCTAACCCTAAACCTAACCCTTACCCTAACCCTTAACGTAACCCTAACCCGTACCCAAACCCTAACGCTAACACGTACCCTAACCCTAACCCTATGCCGAAACCGCACACTAAACCTAAACCAAACCCTAGACCTAACACGTACACTAAACCTATCCCATACCGTAACCTTAACCCTAACCCGTACCGTAAACCTAACACTAACCCTAACCCTAACCCTAACCCTAACCATAACCCGTACACTAACCCTAACCCTAACCCTAAACTTACCCTAATGCTAACCCTAACCCTAACCCTAACACTAACCCTTACCCGTACTCTAACCTAACCTTAACCTAAACCTAAACCTAACCCGTACTCTAACCCTAACCCTAACCCTAACACTAACCATAAGCCTAACACTAAACCTAAAACGTACCCTAACAATAAACCTAACCCTAACACTAACCCTAACCCCCTACTATAACCCTAACCCTAAACCTAAACCTAACCCTAACCCTAAATCATACCGTAACCCGAACTCGTACCCTAACCCTAACCCTAACCTTAAACTAACCCTAACCCTGACCCTAACCCTAAACCTAATCCTGTACCCTAACCCTAACCCTAACCCGCATGCTAAACCTAACCCTAAACCTAGACCTAACACGTACCCTAAACCTAACCCGTACCCTACAACTAACCCTAACCCTAACCCTTACCCTAACCCATACCCAAACGGTAAACGTAACCCATACCCTAACACTAACCCAAACACATACTCTAACCCTAACCCTAAACCAAACCTGCACCCTTAAATTAACCCTAACCCTAACCCAAACCATAACCCTTAACCGTAACCTAACCCTAACCCATACCCTAAACCTAACCCTAACCTTAACCGTAACCCTAACCCGTAACTTAAACCTAACACTAACCCATACCCCAACCCCAACCCTAACCCTAACCCGTACCCTAACACTAACCCTAACCCTAACCCTGACCCTAAACCTAAACCTAACCCGTACACGAACACTAACCCTAACCCTAACCCACACCCTAAACCTAACCCTAACCGGTACCCTAACCCTAACCCGTAACCTCAACCTAACCCTAACCCTAAACTTAACCCCTACACTAACCCTATCCCGTAACCTAAACCTAACCCTAAACCGTATCCTAACCCTAAACATAACACTAAGCCTAATCTGTACATTCACCCTAACCCTAAACCTAACCCTAACACTAACCATAACCCGTATTCTATCCCTAACCCTACCGTATTCTAACCCTAACCCTAACCCTCACCCTAACCCTAACTCTTACTGTAACCCTAACCCATTCCATAACCCTAAACCTAACCCTTACACTAACCCTAACCCTAATTCGTACCCTAACCCTAACCCTCACCCTGAACCTAACCCTAACCCTAACCTGTATCCTAAAACTAACCCATACCCTAACCCTAAACCTAACCCTAACCTGTGCTCTAACTCTATCCCGTACCCTAACACTAACCCTAATCCTAACGCTTGACCTAACCCGTAACCTAACCCTAACCCTAACCCGTGTCCAAACCCTAACAGTAACCCTAAACCATACCCTAATGCTAACACTCACCCTAACCCTAACTCTAACCATTACCCGTACCCTTACCCTAACCCATATCCTAACCTAACCCTAAACTTAACCGTAAACCTGACCAGTACACTAAACCTAAAATTAACCCGTACCCTAACCCCAACCCTAACCCTAACCCGTACCCTAACCCTAACTCTAACCCTAACCCTAACCCACACCTAAACCTAACCCTAACCCATGACCTAAGCCTAACCCTAAACCTAAACTTAACCCAAATGCTAACCCTATCCCGTACTCTTAACCTAACCCTAAACCGTAAACTAACCCTAACCTAACCCTAAGCCTAACCCGTACATTAACCCTAACCCTAACACTAACACTAACACTAACCCTACCCCGTACTCTAACCCTAACCCTAACTCTAACCCTAACCCGTACCCTAACCCTAACCCTAAACCTAACCCTAACCCTAACACTAACCCTACCCCGTACTCTAACCCTAACAAAAACCCTAACCCTAACCCGTACCCTAACCCTAACCCTAACCCTAACACTAACCCTAACCCGTACTCTAACCCTAACCCTAACACTAACACTAACCCTACCCCGTACTCTAACACTAACCCTAATCCTAACCCTAACTCGTACCCTAACCCTAACCCTAAACCTAACCCTATCCCTAACACTAACACTAAACCTAACCCGTACTCTATCCCTAACCCTAACCGTATTCTAACCTAACCCTAAACCTCACCCTAACCCTAACACATACTGTAACCCTAACCCATACCATAACCCTAAACCTAACCGTACCCTAACCCTAACCCTAATTCGTACCCTAACCCTAACCCTAACCCTGACAATAACCCTAACCCTAACCCGTATCCTAAATCTAACCCATACCCTAACCCTAAACCTAACCCTAACCCGTTCTCTAAACCTATCCCGTACACTAACACTAACCCTAATCCTAACCCTTGACCTAACCTAACCCGTAACCTAACCCTAACCCTAACTCGTAGCCAAACCCTAACAGTAACCCTAAAGAATACCATAGCTCTAACACTAACCCTAACCCTAACCCTAACCATTACCCATACCCTATCCCTAACCCATAACCTAACCCAAACCCTAAACTTAACCGTAACCCTGACACGTACACTAAACCTAAAATTAACCCATACCATAACCCTAACCCTAACCCTAACCCTAACCCTAACACTAACCCTACCCCGTACTCTAACCCTAACAAAAATCCTAACCCTAACACGTACCCTAACCCTAACCATAAACCTAACCCTAACACTAACCCTAACCCGTACTCAAACCCTAACCCTAACCCTAACCCTAACCCTAACCCTAACACTAACACTTACCCTAAACCTAACCCTAACCCTAACCCTAACACTAACCCTAAAGCGTACTCTAACCCCAACCCTAACACTAACACTAACCCTACCCCGTACTCTAACACTAACACTAATCCTAACCCTAACTCGTACTCTAAACCTAACCTTAACCCTCACCCTACACTAACCCGTACTCTGACCCTACCCGTAACATAACCCTAATTCTATCCGTAACCTAACCCTAACCCTAACTCGTACCCTAAACCTAACCCTGACCCTAACCCTAACGCGTACCCTAAACCTAACCCTAACCCTAAATCATACCCTAACCTAACCCTAACCCTGACAATAACCCTAACCCTAACCCGTACCCTAAACCTAACCCATACCCTAACCCTACCCTAAACCTAACCATAACCCTAACCCGTACCCTAAACCTAACCCTAACCCTTGAACTAACGCGTTCCCAACCCTATCTCGTACCCTAACCCTAACCCTAACCGGTACCCAAACCCTAACAGTAACCCTAACCCATACCCTAGCGCTAACCCTAACCCTAACCCTAAGCCTAACGTGCACCCTAATCCTAAACCTAAAACTAACCCTAACCATAACCCTTACCCGTACCCTACCCTAACCCATACCCTAACACTAACCCTAACCTTAACCGTAACCCTAACTCGTACCCTAACCCTAAAAGTAACCCGTACCCTAACCCCAACCCTAACCCTAACCCGTACCATAACCCTATCCCTAACCCTAACCCTGACCCTAAATCTAACCCTATCCCGTACCCTAACCCTAACCCGCACCTAAACCTAACCCTAACCCGTACCCAAACCCTAACCCATAACCTATACCTAACCCTAACCCTAAACTTAACCCATACACTAACCCTATCCCATACCCTAAACCTAACCCTCACCCGTACCCTAACCCTAACCCTAACCCTATCCGTACACTAATCCTAACCCTAACCCAAACACTAACCCTAACCCATACTCTAACCCTAAACCTAACCCTAACCCTAAACCTAACCCTAACCTGTACTCTAACCCTAACCCGTACCCTAACACTAACCCTTACCTTAACCCTAAACCTAACCAGTACCCTAACCCTAAACGTACCCCTAACCCGTACACAAACCCTAACCCTAACACGTACCCTAAAACTAATCCTAACGCTAAACCTAACCTGCACACTAAACCTAACACTAACTCTACACCTAACAAGTATACTAACCCTAAACTGTACCGTAACCTTAACCCTAACCCGGACCATAACCCTAACACTGAACTTAACCCTAACCCTAAACCTAACCCTAACCCCAACCCGTAGACTAACCCTAACAAGAACCCTAAACCTAACCCTAACCTATACCCTAAACCTACGCGTAGCCTAACCCTAACACAAACCCTAATCCCTAACCCTAACCCTAACCCTTACCCTATCCCGTTCCCAAACGGTAAACCTAACCCGTATCCTAACACTAACCCAAACCCGTACTCTAACGCTAACTCTAACCCTAACCCTAACCTGCACCCTAAACTTAACCCTAATCCTAACCCAAACCATAACCCTTAACCGTAACCTAACACTAAACCATACCCTAACCTTAACCCTAACCTTAACCATAACCCTAACCCATACCCTAACCCTAAAACTAACCCGTACCATAACACCAACCCTAAACCTAATCCATACCCTAACACTAACCCTAACCCTAACCCTGACCATAAACTTAACCCTAACACTTACACTAACCCTAACCCTAACCCTAAACCGCACCCTAAACCTAACCCTAACACGTACCCTAACCTTAACCCGTAACCTAAACCTAACCCTAACCCTAAACTTAACCCATACGCTAACCCTATCCCATACCCTAAACCTAACCCTAACCCGTATCCTAACCCTAAACCTAACCCTAAGCCGAACCCGTACATAAACCCTAACTCTAACCCTAACACTAACCCTAACACGTACTCTAAACCTAACCCTAACCCTAACCTGTACTCTAAACCTAAACCTAACCCTTCCCTAACCCTAACCCGTGCTTTAACCCTAACCCGTACTATAACCCTAACCCTAACCCGTACCCTTACCCTAACGCTAACTCGTACACTAACCCTAACCCTAACCCGTACTATAAGCCTAACCTTAAACCTAACCCTAACCCTAACACTACCCCTTACTCTAACTCTATCCCGTAGCCTAACACTAATTCTAACACTAAACCCTAACTCTTACTCTAACCGTTACCCTAACTCGTACCCAAATGGTAAACCTAACCCGTACCCTAACACTAACCCAAACCCATACTCTAAACCTAAACCTAACACTAACCCTAACCCTAAACCGCACCCTAAACTTAACCTTAACCCTAACCCTAACCATAACCATTAACCGCACCCTAAGCCTAACCCACACCCTAACCCTATCCCTAACTTTAAACGTAAACCTAACCCGTACCCTAACCCTATAATTAACCTGTACCCTAACCCCAACCCTAAGGCTAACCCATACCCTAACACTAACCCTAACCCTAACCCTGACCCTTAACCTAAACCTAACCCATACACTAACCCTAACCCTAACCCTAACCCACACACTAAACCTAACCATAACCCGTACCCTAACCCTAACGCGTAACCTATACCTAAACCTAACCCTAAACTTAACCCATACGCTATCCCTAACCCGTACCCTAAACATAACCCTAACCCGTAACCTAACCCTAAACCTAACCCTAAGCCTAAACCGTACATTAACCCTAACCCTAACCCTAACACTAACCCTACCCAGTACTCTAACCCTAACCCTAACCATAACCATAACCCGTACCCTAACCCTAACCCTAACCCTAACCCTTTCCCTAACCCTAACACTAACCCTAACCCGTACTCTAACCCTAACCCTAACCCTAACCCTAACCCCAACTGTATTCTAACCCTAACCCTAACCCTCAACCTAACCCTAACCCGTACTGTAACCCTAACCCATAACATAAACCTAAATCTAACCCGAACCCTAACCCTAAACCTAAGTTGTACCCTAAATCTAACCCTGACCCAAACACTAATGCAAACCTGTAACCTAAACCTAACCTGTACCCTAACCCTAACCCTAACCCTACACCGTACCCTAAACTTAACCCTAACCCTAACTCATACCCTAACCCTAACCCTAAACCGTACCCTAAATATAACCCATACCCTAACCCTAACCCTAAACCTAACCCTAACCCTAACCTGTACCCTAAACCTAACCCTAACCCTTGACCAAACCCGTACTCAACCCTATCCTGTACCCTAACCCTAACCCTAACCCGTACCCTAACCCTAACCCTAAGTCGTACCCTAAATCTAACCCTGACCCAAACACTAATGCAAACTCGTAACCTAAACCTAACCTGTACCCTAACCCTAACCCTAACCCTACACCGTACCCTAAACTTAAACCTAACCCTAACTCATACCCTAACCCTAACCCTTACCCGTACCCTAAATATAACCCATACCCTAACCCTAACCCTAAACCTAACCCTAACCCTAACCTGTACCCTAACCCTAACCCTAACCCTTGACCAAACCCGTACTCAACCCTATACTGTACCCTAACCCTAACCCTAAGTCGTACCCTAAATCTAACCCTGACCCAAACACTAATGCAAACCCGTAACCTAAACCTAACCTGTACCCTAACCCTAACCCTAACCCTACACCGTACCCTAAACTTAACCCTAACCCTAACTCATACCCTAACCCTAACCCTAACCCGTACCCTAAATATAACCCATACCCTAAACCTAACCCTAAACCTAACCCTAACCCTAACCTGTACCCTAAACCTAACCCTAACCCTTGACCAAACCCGTACCCAACCCTATCCTGTACCCTAACCCTAAACCTAACCCATACCCTAACCCTAACAGTAACACTAACCCATACACTAGCGCTAACCGTAACCCTAAACCTAAGCCTAATCCCAACCCTAAACCTAAATCTAACCCTAACACTAACCATAAAACTTACCCGTACCTTAAACTTAACCCTTACCGTAACACTAACCTGAACCTTTACTGTAACCCTAACCCATACCCTAACCCTAAAACTAACCTGTACCCTAACCCCACCCCTAACCCTAACCCGTTCCTTAACCTTATCCTTATCCTTAACCCTGACCCTAAACCTAACCCTAACCCGTACCCTAACCCTAACCTGCACCTAAACCTAACCCTAACCCGTACCCTAACCTTAACCCGTAACCTAAACCTAACCCTAACCCTAAACTTAACCCGTACACTAACCCTATCCCGTACCCTAAACTTAACCCTAACCCTTACCCTAACCCTAAACCTAACGCTAACCCTAAAACTTCCGCACACTAACACTAACCCTAACCCAAACCCTAAACCTAATCCTAACCCGTACTCTAACCCTAACCCATACACTAAAACTAAACCTTACCCTAACCCTAAACCTAACACATACCCTCACCCTAAAGGTAACCCTAACCCATAACCAAACCCTAACCCTAACACGTACCCTAACCCTAAACCTAACCCTAACCCGTACACTAACCCTAACCCTAACCCTAAACTTACCATAACGCTAACCCTAACCCTAACCCTAACACTAACCCTAACCCATACTCTAACCTAACCCTAACCCTAACACTAACCATAACCCTAACACTAAATCTAACATGTACTCTAACCCTAAACCTAACCCTAACACTAACCCTAACCCCCTACTTTAACCCTAACCCTAACCCTAAAACTAACCGTAACCTAAATCGTACTGTAACCCGAACTCGTACCCTAACCCTAACCCTAACCTTAAACTAACCCTAACCCTGACCCTAACCCAAAAATTAATCCTGTACACTAACCCTAACCCTAACCCGCAACCTAAACCTAAACCTAACCCTAGACCTAACCCGTACCCTAACCCTAACCCGTACCCTAACACTAACCCTAACCCTAAACCATACCATAACCCTAGCACTAACCCTAACCCGTACCCTAACCCTAACCCATACCCTATCCTTAACCCAATGCCTAACCCTAACCCACACCCTAAACCTAACCCTAACCCTAGACCTAAACCATACCCTAAACCTATCGCATAAACTAACCGTAACGCGAACCTGTACCCTAACCCTAACACTAACACTAACCCTAATCCTAAACCTATTCCGTACACTAACCCTAACCCTAACCCTAAACAGTACCCTAACCCTAACCCTAACCCTAAACCTAACCCTAACCCTGAACCTAACCCTAACCCTATCCCGTACCCTAAACCTAACCCTAACCCGCACACTAAACCTAACCCTATCCCTAGACCTAACACGTACACTAACCCTATCCCGTACCCTAACCTTAACCCTAACCGTACCGTAAACCTAACACTAACCCCAACCCTAACCCTAACCCTTACCCTATCCCGTTCCCAAACGGTAAACCTAACCCATATCCTAACACTAACCCAAACCTGTACTCTAACCCTAACCCTAACCCTAACCCGCACCCTAAACTTAACCCTAATCCTAACCCAAACCATAACCCTTAACCGTAACCTAACACTAAACCATACCCTAACCTTAAACCTAACCTTAACCATAACCCTAACCCATACCCTAACCCTAAAATTAACCCCTACCCTAACACCAACCCTAACCCTAATCCATACCCTAACACTAACCCTAACCCTAACCCTGACCATAAACTTAACCCTAACCCTTACACTAACCCTAACCCTAACCCTAAACCGCACCCTAAACCTAACCCTAACACATACCCTAACCTTAACCCGTAACCTAAACCTAACCCTAACCCTAAACTTAACCCATACGCTAACCCTATCCCATACCCTAAACCTAACCCTAACCCATATCCTAACCCTAAACCTAACCCTAAGCCTAACCCGTACATAAACCCTAACTCTAACCCTAACACTAACCCTAACACGTACTCTAAACCTAACCCTAACCCTAACGTGTACTCTAAACCTAACCCTAACCCTTCCCCTACCCTAACCCGTGCTGTAACCCTAACCTGTACCATAACCCTAACCCTAACCCGTACCCTTACCCTAACCCTAACTCGTACACTAACCCTAACCCTAACCCGTACTATAAGCCTAACCTTAAACCTAACCCTAACCCTAACACGACCCCTTATTCTAACTCTATCCCGTAGCCTAACCCTAACTCTAACACTAAACCCTAACTCTTACCCTAACCGTTACCCTAACCCATACCCAAACAGTAAACCTAACCCGTACCCTAACACTAATCCAAACCCATACTCTAACCCTAAACCTAACACTAACCCTAACCCTAAACCGCACCCTAAACTTAACCCTAACCCTAACCCTAAACATAACCCTTAACCGTACCCTAAGCCTAACCCACACCCTAACCCTATCCCTAACTTTAAACGTAACCCTAACCCATACCCTAACCCTAAAATTAACCCGTAACCTAACCCCAACCCTAAGGAAAACCCATACCCTAACACTAACCCTAACCCTAACCCTGACCCTTAACCTAAACCTAACCCGTACACTAACCCTAACCCTAACCCTAACCCACACACTAAACCTAACCATAACCCGTACCCTAACCCTAACCCGTAACCTATACCTAAACCTAACCCTAAACTTAACCCGTACGCTATCCCTATACCGTACCCTAAACATAACCCTAACCCATAACCTAACCCTAAACCTAACCCTAAACCTAACCGTACATTAACCATAACCCTAACCCTAACACTAACCCTACCCAGTACTCTAACCCTAACCCTAACCCTAAACATAACCCGTACCCTAACCCTAACCCTAACCCTAACCCTAACCCTTTCCCTAACCCTAACACTAACCCTATCCCGTACTCTAAACCTAACCCTAACCCTAACCCTAACCCCAACCGTATTCTAACCCTAACCCTAACCCTCACCCTAACCTTAACCCGTACTGTAACCCTAACCCATAACATAAACCTAACCCTAACCCGTACCATAACCCTAACCCTAAGTCGTACCCTAAATCTAACCCTGACTCAAACACTAATGCAAACCCGTAACCTAAACCTAACCTGTACCCTAACCCTAACCCTAACCCTACACCGTACCCTAAACCTAAACCTAACCCTAACTCATACACTAACCCTAACCCGTACCCTAAATATAACCCATACCCTAACCCTAACCCTAAACCTAACCCTAACCCTAACCTGTACCCTAAACCTAACCCTAACCCTTGACCAAACCCGTACCCAAACCTATCCTGTACCCTAACCCTAACCCTAACCGGTACCCTAACCCTAACAGTAACACTAACCCATACCCTAGCGCTAACCGTAACCCTAAACCTAAGCCTAACCCCAACCCTAAACCTAAACCTAACCCTAACACTAACCATAAAACTTACCCGTACCCTAAACCTAACCCTTACCGTAACACTAACCCGAACCTTTACTGTAACCCTCACCCGTACCCTAACCCTAAAACTAACCCGTACCCTAACCCCCCCCAACCCTAACCCGTACCTTAACCTTATCCCTAACCTTAACCCTGACCCTAAACCTAACCCTAAACCCGTACCCTAACCCTAACCTGCACCTAAACATAAACCTAACCGGTACCCTAACCCTAACCCATAAACTAAACCTCACCCTAACCCTAAACTTAACCCGTACACTAACCCTATCCCGTACCCTAAACTTAACCCTAACCCTTACCCTAACCCTAACCCTAACGCTAACCCTAAAACTTCCGCACACTAACATTAACCCTAACCCAAACCCTAAACCTATCCCTAACCCGTACTCTAACCCTAACCCGTACCCTAAAACTAACCCTTACCCTAACCCTAAACCTAACCCATACCCTAACCCTAATGGTAACCCTAACCCATAACCAAACCCTAACCCTAACACGTACCCTAACACTAACCCTAACCCATACTCTAAACTAACCCTAACCCTAACACTAACCATAACCCTAACACTAATCCTAACATGTACTCTAACCCTAAACCTAACCCTAACACTAACCCTAACCCCCTACTTTAACCCTAACCCTAACCCTAAAACTAACCCTAAACCTAACTCGTACCGTAACCCGAACTCGTATCCTAACCCTAACCCTAACCTTAACCTAACCCTAAACCTGACCCTAACCCAAATACTAATCCTGTACACTAACCCTAACCCTAACCCGCAACCCTAAACCTAACCCTAACCCTAGACCTAACCCGTACCCTAACCCTAACCCGTACCCTAACACTAACCCTAACCCTAAACCGTACCATAACCCTAGCACTAACCCTAACCCATACCCTAACCCTAAACTGTACCCTATCCTTAACCCAATGCCTAACCCTAACCCACACCCTAAACCTAACCCTAACCCTAGACCTAAAACATACCCTAAACCTATCCCGTAACCTAACCCTAACGCGAACCTGTACCCTAACCCTAACACTAACATTAACCCTAATCCTAAACCTATTCCGTACACTAACCCTAACCCTAACCCTAAACAGTACCCTAACCCTAACCCTAACGCTAAACCTAACCCTAACCCTGAACCTAACCCTAACCCTAATCCCGTACCCTAAACCTAACCCTAACCCGCACACTAAACCTAACCCTATCCCTAGACCTAACACGTACACTAACCCTATCCTGTACCCTAACCTTAACCCTAACCCGTACCGTAAACCTAACACTATCCCCAACCCTAACCCTAACCCTTACCTTAACCAGTACCCAAACGTTAAACCTAACCCCTACCCTAACACTAAACCAAAACCGTACTCTAATCCTAACCCTAACCCTAACCCTAACCCGTACCCTAACCCTACCCGTAGCCTAACCCTAACTCTAACCCTAACCCCCAACACTAACCATAACCCTTACCCTAACCCGTAACGAAACGTTAAACCTAACCCGTACCCTAACACTAACCGAAACCCGTACTCTAAACCTACCCTAACCCTAACCCGCACCCTAAACTTAACCCTAACCCTAACGCAAACCAGAACCCTTAGCCATAACCTAACCCTAACCCATACCCTAACCCTAACCCTAACCCTAACCCTAACCCTAACCCTAAACCTGACCCTAAGACTAACCGGTACATTAACCCTAACCCTAAACCTAACACTAACCCTAACCCATACTCTAACCATAACCCTAACACTAATCCTAAACCTAACCCTAACCCGTACCCTAACCCTAACCCTAACCCTTTCCCTAACACTAACCCTAACCCGTACTATAACGCTAACCCTAACCCTAACCCTAACCACAATCCTAACCTTACTCTAACCCTAAAACTAACCCTCACACTAACCCTAACCTGTACTGTAACCCTAACACGTAACATAACCCTAACCCTAAGACGTACCCTAAACCTAACCCTAACTCGTACCCTAACCCTAAACCTAACCCTTGACCTAACCGGTGCCCAACCCTATACCTTACCCTAACCCTAACCCTAAACCAGACCCAAAACCTAACAGTTACCCTAACCCATACCCTAGCGCTAACCCTAACCCTAACCCTAAGCCTAACCCGCACCCTAAACCTAAACCTAACCCTGACCCTAAACATAACCCTAACCTGTACCCTAACCCGTATCATAACCCTACCCCTAACCCTAACCCTGACCCTAAACCTAACCCTAAGCCGTACCCTAACCCTAACCCACACCCAAACCTAACCCTAACCTGTACCCTAACTTTAACCCTTAACCTAAACCTAACCCTATCCCTAAACTTAACCCTTACACTAACCCTATCCCGTAGCCTAAACCCAACCCTAACCCATACCCTAACCCTAACCCTAACCCTATCCGTACTCTAAACCTAACCCTAACCCTAACACTAACCCTAACCTGTACTCTAACCCTAACCCTAACCCTAAACCTAACCCTAACCCATACTCTAACCCTAACCCGTACCCAACACCTAACCCTAACACGTATCCTAACCGTAACCCTAACCCTTACCCTAACCCGCACACTAAACCTAAACCTAATCCTAGACCTAACACGTACACTAACCATATCCCGTATCGTAACCTTAACCCTAACCCGTACCGTAACCCAAAAACTAACCCTAAACCTAAACCTAACCCTAACCCAACCCGTACACTAACCCTAACCCGAACCCTAAACATAACCCGTACCCTAACCCTACCCATAGCCTAACCCTAACTCTAACCCTAAGCCCTAACCCTAACACTAACTCTAACCCTTACTCTAACCCGTACCCAAACGGTACCTAACCCATACCCTAACACTAACCCAAACCCGTACTCTAACCCTAACCCTAACCCTAACCCTATCCATACACTAAACCTAACCCTAACAGTAAGCCTAACCCGTACTCTAACCCTAACCCTAACCCATACTCTAACCCTAACCCGTACCCAACACCTAACCCTAACATGTATCCTAACCGTAACCCTAACCCTAACCCGCACACTAAACCTAAACCTAATCCTAGACCGAACACGTACACTAACCATATCACGTAACGTAACCCTTACCCTAACCCGTACCGTAACCCAAACACTAACTCTAAACCTAAACCTAACCCTAACCCAACCCATACACTAACCATAACCCGAACCCTAAACCTAACCCGTACCCTTACCCTACCCGTAGCCTAACCCTAACTCTAACCCTAAGCCCTAACCATAACACTAACTCTAACCCTTACCCTAACCCGTACCCAAACAGTAAACATAACCCGTACCCTAACACTAACCCAAACCCGTACTCTAACCTTAACCCTAACCCTATCCCGCAACCTAAACTTAACCCTAAACTTAAAACAAACAATAACCATTAACCGTAACCTAATCCTAACCCATACCCTAACCCTAAAACTAACCCGTACCCTAAACCCTACCCTAACCATAACCCGTACCCTACCACTAACCCTAACCCTAACCCTGACCCTAAACCAAACCATAACCATTACACTAACCCTAAACCTAACCCTAACCCGCACCCTAAAACAAACCCTAACCCGTAGCCTAACCGTAAAACTAACCCGTACCCTAACCCCAACCATAACCCTAACCCGTACCCTAACACTAACCCTAACCCTAACCCTAACCCTAACCCTGACACTAAACCTAACCCTAAACCATACACTAACCCTAACCCTAAACTTATCCCGTACCCTAAACCTAACCCTAACCCGTATCCTAACCATAAACCTAACCCTAAGCCTAACCCGTACATTAACCCTAAACCTAACTCTAAAATTAACCATACACCGTACTGTAAACCTAACCCTAACCCTAATCCTAACCCAAACCCTAACCCTAACACGAACCCTAACCCGTACTCTAACCCTAACCCTAACCCTCACAGTAACCATAACCCGTACTGTAACCCTAAACTGTACCATAACCCTAACCCTAACCCGTAACCTAACCCTAACCCTAACTCGTACACTAACCCTAACCCTAACCCTGACCCTAATCATAACCCTAACCCGTACCCTAAACCCAAGCCGTACCCTAACCCTAATCCTATCCCTAACCCGTACCCTAAACCTAACATTAACCCTAACTCATACCCTAACCCTCACCTTAACCCTGACCCTAACCCTAACCCTAACCCGTACACTAAGCCTAACCCATACCCTAACCCTAACCCTAAACCTAACCCTAACCCTAACCCGTACCCTAAACCTAAACCTATCCCTTGACCTAACCCATACCCAACCCTATCTGGTACCCTAACCCTAACCCTAACCCGTACCCAAACCCTAAAAGTAACCCTAACCAATACCCTAGCTCTAAACCTAAACCTAACCCTAATTCTCACCCTAAACCTAAGCCTAACCCTAAACCTAACGCTAACCCTAAACCTAACCCTTACACTGACCCTAAACCTAACCCTATACCGTACCCTAACCCTAACCCTAAACCTAACCCGCACATTAAAACTAACCCTAACCCTAGACCTAACACATACACTAACCCTATCCCGTAACCTAACCTTAAACCTAACCCGTACCGTAACATTACACTAACACTAACACTAACCCTAACCCTAACCTTAACCCGTACACTAACCCTAACCTAAACCCTAACCCTAACCCTATCCCGTACCCTAACCTTAAACCTAACCCGTACCGTAATGCTAATACTAACACTAACCCTAACCCTGACCCTAACCCGTACATTAACGCTAACCTAAACTCTAACCCTAACCCTAACCCATACCCTAACACTAACCCTAACCCTAACCCTACCCCTAACACTAACGCTAACCCGTACTTAACCCTAACCCTAACCCTAAACCTAAACCTAATTTTAACCATAACCCTAACCCGTACACTAACCCTAAAACTAACCCGTACCCTAACGCTAACCATAACACTAACTCGTACCGTAACCCAATCCCTAATCCTAAACCTGACCCTAAATCTAACATTAACCCGTACCCTAACCCTAACCCTAACCCTAACCCGATCCGTACACTAAGCCTAACCCTAACCCTAACCCTAACCCTAACCCTAACCCGTACTCTAACCATAATCCTAACCCTAACTCGTACCCTAACCCTATCCCTAACCCTGACCCTAACCCGTACCCTAACCCATACCCTAAGCCTAACACATACCCTAACACTAACCCTAAGCCTAACCCTAACCCTAACCCGTACCCTAAACCTAAACCTACCCCTTGACCAAACCCGTACCCAACCCTATCATGTACCCTATCCCTAACCTTAACCAGTATCCAAACCCTAACAGTAACCAAACCCATACCCTAGCACTAATCCTAAACCTAACCCTAACCCGCACCCTAAACCTAAGCCTAAACCTAACCCTAACCCGAACCCTAAACCTAACCCTTACCCTGAACCTAACCCTAACCCTATCCCGTACCCTAACCCTAAACCATACCCTAACCCTAATCCTAAACCTAAACCGTACCCTAACCCTAAACGTAAACCTAACCCATACCAAAATCCTAACCCTAACACGTACCCTAACCCTAACCCTAAACCTCACCCGCACACTAAACCTAACCCTAACCCTAGGCCTAACACTTACACTAACCCTATCCCGTGCACTAACCTTAACCCTAACTCGTACCGTAACCCTATCCCTAACCCTAGACCTGACCCTAAACCTAACCCTAACCCTAACCCGCACTCTAAACCTAACCCTAACTCGTACCTTAACCCTAATCCGTAACCTAAACCTAACCCTAACCATAAACTTAACCTGTACGCTAACCCTATCCCGTACCCTAAACCTAACCCTAACCCATACCCTAACCCTAACCCAAGGCCTAACTCTAAACCACACCGTAAAGCTAACCCTAACCCTAGACCTAACCCGTACCCTAACCCTATCCCGAACCCTAACCCTAACCCTAACCCGTATCCTAACCCTAACACTAAACCTAACCCTAACCATAACCCTAACCCTAACCCGTACACTAACCCTAACCCTACCCTAACCCATATCCTACCCTAACCCGTACACTAACCCTAACCCTACCCTAACCCATATCCTACCCTAACCCGTAGCCTAACCCTAACCCTAACCCTAACCCTAACCCTAATCCTTACCCTAACTCGTACACAAACGCTAAACCTAACCCATACCCTCACGCTAAGCCAAACCCGTACCCTAACACGTACCCTAACCCTAAAACGTACCCTTACCCGTACCTCAACCCTAACCCTAACTTGTACCCTAACCCATACCATAAACCTAGCCCTAACCCTAACCCTAAATCTAACTCATACCCTACCCTGAACCCTAACCCATACCCTAACCCTAACCCGTACGTAAACCTAACCCTAGCCCCTAAACCTAACCCTAACCCGTACCCTAAACCTAACCCTATCCCTAACTCGTACCCTTTCCCTAACCCTAACCGTGACCCTAACCCTAACCCTATCACGTACCGTAACTTTAACACTAACCCTAACACTAAACCTAACCCTAACCCTAACCCTAACCTGTACACTAAACCTAACCCTAACCCTAGACCTAACACATACACTAACCATATCCCGTACCATAACCTTAACCCTAACCCGTACCGTAACCTAACACTAACCGAAAACCTAACCCTAACCCTAAACCTAACCCGTACACTAACCCTAACCCGAACCCGAACCCTAACCCAAACCCAAAACCTAACCCTACCCGTAGACTAACCCTAACTCTAACCCTAAGCCCTAACCCTAACCCTAACTCTAACCCTTACCCTAACCCGTACCCAAACTGTAAACCTAAACCGTACCCTAACAATAATCCAAACCCGTACTCTAACCCTAACCCTAACCCTAACCAGCACCCTAAACTTAATCCTAACCCTAACACAAACCATAACCCTTAACCGTAACCTAACCCTAACCGATATCCTAACCCTAACCCTAACCTTAACCATAACCCTAATCCGTACCCTAACCCTAAAACTAATCCGTACCCTAAACCCAACCTGAACCCTAACCCATACCCTAACACTAACCCTGACCCTAACCTAACTCTAACCCTTACACTAAACCTGACTCTAACCCTAACCCGCACCCTAAAACTAACCATAACCCGTACCCTAACCGTAAAACTAACCCTTACCCTAACCCCAACCATAACCCTAACCCGTACCCTAACACGAACCTGTACTTAACCCTAACCCTAACCCTAACCCTAACTTTAACTGTAACCCTAACTAATACACTAACCCTAAAACTAACCCGTACCCTAACACCAACCATAACTCTAACTCGTACCGTAAGCCTATCCCTAGCCCTAAACCTGACCCTAAACCTAACCCTAACCCGTACCCTAACCCTAACCCTAACCCACACTCTAAACCTAACCCTAACTCGTACCCTAAACCTAATCCATAACCTAAACCTAACCCTAACCCTAAACTTAACCCGTACGCTAACCCTATCCCGTACCCTAAACCTAACCCTAACCCGTTCCCTAACCCTAACCCTAACCCTAACCCGTACTCTAACCCTAACCCCTAACCTAACACTAACCCTTACCCTAACCCTAAAACTAACCCGTACCCAAACCCTAAACGTAACCCTAACCCGTTCCCAACACCTAATCCTAACACGTATCCTAACCCTAACACTAACCCTAACCCTATCCGTAACCCGCACACTAAACCTAACCCTAAACCTAGACCTAACACGTACACTAACCATATCCCATACCGTAACCTTAACTCTAACCCATACCGTAACCCTAACACTAACCCTAAACCTAACCCTAACCCTAATAAGTACACTAACCCTAAACCGAAACCTAACCCTAAACCTAACCCGTACCCTAACCCTACCTGTAGCCTAACCCTAACTCTAACCCTAACCCCTAACCCTAACACTAACTCTAACCCTTACCCTAACCCGTACCCAAACGGTAAACCTAACCTGTACCCTAACACTAACCCAAACCCGTACTCTAACCCTAACCCAAACCCTAACCCGCACCCTAAACTTAACCCTAACCCTAACACAAACCATAACCATTAACCGTAACCTACCCTAACCCATACCCTAACCCTAACCCTAACCTTAACCATAACCCTAACCCGTACCCTAAGACTAAAACTAACCCGTACCCTAAACCCAACCCTAACCCTAAACCGTACACTAACACTAACCCTAACCCTAAACCTGAACCTAAACCTAACCCTAACCCTTACACTAACCCTAAGCCTAACCCTAACCCGCACCCTAAAACTAACCCTAACACGTACCCTAACCGTAAAACTAACCCGTAGCCTAACCCCAACCATAACCCTAACCCATACCCTAACACTAACCCTAACACTAACCCTGACCCTAAACCTAACCCTAAACCGTACACTAAACCTAACCCTAACCTTATCCTGTACCCTAAACCTAACCCTAACCCGTATCCTAACCCTAAACATAACCCTAAGCCTAACCCGTACATTAACCCTAACCCTAACCCTAAAATTAACCCTACCCCGTAGTCTAAACCTAACCCTAACCCTAACCTTAACCCAAACCTAAATATAACACTAACCCTAAACTGTACTCTAACCCTAACCCTCACCCTAAACATAACCCATACTGTAACCCTACCCCGTACAATAACCCTAACCCTAACCCGTAACCTAACCCTAACCCTAACTCGTACACTAACCCTAACACCAACCCTGACCCTAACCCTAACCCTAACCCGTACCCTAAACCTAAACCGTACCCTAACCCCAACCCTAACACTAACCTGTACTCTAAAACTAACTCTAACCCTAACTCGTACACTAACCCTAAACCTAACCCTGACCCTAAACCTAACCCTAACCCGTACCCTAAGCCTAACCCATACCCTAACCCTAACCATAAACCTAACCCTAACCCTAACCCGTACCCTAAACCTAAACCTAACTCTTGACCTAACACGTACCCAACCCTATCCCATACCCTAACCCTAACCCTAACCCTTACCCAAACCCTAACATTAACCCTATCCCATACCCTAGCGCTAACTCTAAACCTAACCCTAACCCGCACCCGAAACCTAAGCCTAACCCTAACCATAACGCTAACCCTAAACCTAACCCGTACCTTAACCCTAAACGTAACCCTAACCCATACCAAAACCCTAACCCTAACACGTACTCTAACATTAACCCTAAAGCTAAACCGCACACTAAACCTAACCCTAACCCTAGACCTAACACGTACACTAACCCTATCCCATACCCTAACCTAAACCCTAACCCGTACCGTAATCCTAACACTAACACTAACACTAACCCTAACCCTAATCCTAACCCGTACACTAACCCTAACCCGAACCATATCCCTAACCCTAACCTGTACCCTAACCCTAACCCTAACCCTAACCCTAAACCTAACCCTAACCCTAACGCTAACCCATACTTAACCCTAACCCTAACCCTAACCCTAAACCTAACTTTAACCGTTACCCTAACCCGTACACTAACCCTAAAACTAACCCGTAACCTAACGCCAACCATAACACTAACTCGTACCGTAACCCTATCCCTAACCCTAAACCTGACCCTAAACCTAACCCTAACCCCACCCTAACCCTAAACCTAATCCGCACCCTAAACCTAAGCCTAACTCGTACCCTAACCCTAATCCATAACCTAAACCTTACCCTAACCCTAAACTTAACCCGTACGCTAACCCTATCCCATACCCTAACCCTAACCCTAACCATACCCCGTACCATAAACCTAAACCTAACCGTACACTAACCCTAACACTAACCCTAACCCTAACACTAACACTATCCCGTACTCTAAACCTAACCCTAACCCTAATCCTAACCCTAACCCGTACTCTAACCCTAACCCTAACACTAACACTAACCCTAACCCTAACCCGTAACCTAAACCTAACCCTAACCAGTAACCTAAACCTAAACCGTACCCTAACCCTAACCTTAACCATAACCCGTACCCTAAACCTAACCCATACCCTAACCCTAACCCTAAACCTAACCCTAACCCTAACCCATACCCTAAAACTAAACCTAACCCTTGACCTAACCCGTACCCAACCCTATCCCGTACCCTAACCCTAACCATAACCCGTACCCAAACCCTAACAATAACCCTAACCCATACCCTAGCGCTTACCCTAAACCTAACCCTAAGCCAAACCCGCACCCTAAACCTAAACCTAACTGTAACCATAGCCATAACACGTACCTGTACCCTAACCCTAACCCACACCCTAAAACTAACCCTAACCTTAACCGTAACCCTAACCCGCACCCTAACCCTAAAACTAACCTGTACCCTAACCCAACCCTAACCCTAACCCGTACCATAACCCTATCCCTAACCCTAACCCTGACCCTAAAACAACCATAACCCGTACCCTAAACCTAACCCTAACTCATACCCTAACCCTAACCCTGACCCTAACCCTAACCCTAACCCATACCCTAAACCTAAACCGTACCCTAACCCTAATTCTAACCCTAAACCGTACACTAAACCTAACCCTAACCCTAACTTGTACCCTAACCCTAAACCTTCCCCGTACCCTAAGCCTAACCCTTACCATAAACCTAACCCTAAACCTAACCCTAAGCCTAACCCGTACCCTAAACCGAAACCTAACCCTTGACCTAACCCGTACCCAACCCTATCCCGTACCCTAAACCTAACCCTAACCCGTACCCAAGCCCTAACAGTAACCCTATCCCATACCCTAGTGTTAACCCTTAACTTAACCCTAACCCGCACCCTAAAACTAAGCCTAACCCTAATCCTAACCCTAACCCTAAACCTAACCCTTACACTGACCCTAAACCTAACCCTATACCGTACCCTAACCCTAACCCTAAACCAAACCCGCACACTAAACCTAACCCTAACCCTAGACCTAACCCTAACCCATACACTAACCCTAACCTAAACTCTAACCTTAACACTAACCCATACCCTAACCCTAACACTAACCCTAACCCTAACCCTAACCCTAACCCTAACACTAACACTAACGCTAACCCATACTTAACCCTAACCCTAACCCTAAACCTAAACCTAACTTTAATTGTAACCCTAACCCGTACACTAACCCTAAAACTAACCCGTACCCTAAGCCAACCATAACACTAACTCGTACCATAACCCTATCCCTAAACCTAAACCTGACCCTAAACCTAACCCAAACCCGTACTCTAACCCTAACCCTAACCCTAACCCGCACCGTAAACTTAATCCTAACCCTAAAAAAACCATAACCCTTAACCGTAACCTAACCCTAACCCATATCCTAACCCTAACCCTAACCTTAACCATAACCCTAACCCGTACCCTAAATCTAAAACTAACCCGTACCCTAAACCCAACCTGAACCCTAACCTGTACCCTAACCCTAACCCTGACCCTAAACCTAACCCTAACCCTTACACTAAACCTGACCCTAACCCAAACCCGCACCCTAAAACTAACCCTAACCCGTACCCTAACCGTAAAACTTACCCTTACCCTTACCCCAACCATAACCCTAACACAAACCCGTACTTAACCCTAACCCTAACCCTAACCCTAAACCTAACTTTAACCGTAACCCTAACCCGTACACTAACCCTAAAACTAACCCATACCCTAACGCCAACCATAACACTAACTCGTACCGTAACCCTATCCCTAGCCCTAAACCTGACCCTAAACCTAACCCTAACCCGTACCCTAACCCTAACCCTAACCCACACTCTAAACCTAACCCTAACTCATACCCTAACCCTAATCCGTAACCTAAACCTAACCCTAACCCTAAACTTAACCCGTACGCTAACCTTATCCCGTACCCTAAACCTAACCCTAACCCGTTCCCTAACCCTAACCCTAACCCTATCCATACACTAAACCTAACCCTAACCCTAACACTAACCCTAACCCGTACTCTAAACCTAACCCTAACCCTAAACCTAACCCTAACCCGTACTCTAACCCTAACCCGTAACCTAACACTAACCCTTAACCTAACCCTAAACCTAACCCGTACCCTAACCCTAAACGTAACCCTAACCTGTACCCAAAACCTAACCCTAACACATATCCTAACCGTAATCGTAACCCTAACCCTAACCCTAACCCGCACCCTAAACCTAAACCTAATCCTAGACCTAACACGTACACTAACCATATCCCGTATCGTAACCTTAACCCTAACCCGTACCGTAACTCAAACACTAACCCTAAACCTAACCCTAACCCTAAACCTAAACCATACACTAACCCTAACCTGAAACCTAAACCTAACCCGTACCCTAACCCTACCCGTAGCCTAACCCTAACTCTAACCCAAAGCCCTAACCCTAACACTAACTCTAACCCTTACCCTAACCCGTACCCAAATGTAAACCTAACTCGTACCCTAACACTAACCCAAACCCGTACTGTAAACCTAACCCTAACCCTAACCCGCAACCTAAACGTAACCCTAACCCTACCACAAACTATAACCCTTAACCGTAACCTAACCCTAACCCATACCCTAACCCTAAAAATAACCGGTACCCTAACCCAACCCTAACCCTAACCCGTACCCTAACACTAACCCTAACCCTAACCCTGACCCTAAACCAAATCATAACACTTACACTAACCCTAACCCTAACCCGCACCCTAAAACTAACCCTAACCCGTACCCTAACCGTAAAACTGACCCGAACCCTAACCCCAAACATAACCCTAACCCTTACCCTAACACTAACACTAACCCTAACACTGACCCTAAACCTAACCCTAAACCGTACACTAACCCTAACCCTAACCTTATCCCGTACCCTAAACCTAACCCTAACCCGTATCCTAACCCTAAACCTAAGCCTAACCCGTACATTAACCCTAAACCTAACCCTAAAATTAACCCTACCCCGTATTCTAAACCTAACCCTAACTCTAATCCTAACCCAAACCCTAACCCTAACACGAACCGTAACCCGTACTCTAATCCTAACCCGAACCCTAACACTAACGCTAACCCGCACTTAACCCTAACCCTAACCCTAACCCTAAACCTAACTTTAACCATAATCCTAACCCATACACTAACCCTAAAACTAACCCGTAACCTAACGCCAACCATAACACTAACTCGTACCGTAACCCTATCGCTAACCCTAAACCTGACCCTAAACCTAACTCTAACCCGTACCCTAACCGTAACCCTAACCCTAACACTATCCGTACACTAACCTAACGCTAAACTTAACACTAACCCTAACCCATACTCTAACCCTAACCCTAACCCTACAACTTACCCTAACCCGTACTCTAACCCTAACCCATACCCTAACACTAACCCTTACCCTAACCCTAAACATAACCCATAGCCTAACCCTAAACGTAACCCCAACCCATACCCAACACCTAACCCTAACACGTATCCTAAACCTAACCCTAACCCTAATCCTAACCCGCACACTAAACCTAAACCTAACCCTAGACCTAACACGTAACCATATCCCGTACCGTAACCTTAACCCTAACCCGTACCGTAACCCTAACACTAACCCTAAACCTAAACCTAACCATAACCCTAACCCGTACACTAACCCTAACCTGAAACATAACCTAACCCTAACCCGTACCCTAACCCTACCCGTAGCCTAACCCTAACTCTAACCCTAAGCCCTAACCCTAACACTAACTCTAACCCAAACCCTAACCCTAACACTAACCCTAACCCGTACTCTAACACTAAACCTAATCCTAAACCTAACCCTAACCCGTACTCTAACCATAACCCATACCCTAACACTAACCCTTACACTAACCCTAAACCTAACCCGTACCCTAACCCTAAATGTAACCCTAACTCATACCCAAACTTCAACCCTAACAGGTACCCTAACCCTAACCCTAACCCGCACACTAAACCTAACCCTAACCCTAGACCTAACACCTACACTAACCCTATCCCATATCCTAAACTTAACCCTAAACCGTAACGTAACCCAAACACTAACCCTAACCCTAAACCTAACCTGAACCCTAACCCCACCCGTAGCCTAACACTAACTATAAACCTAACCCCTAACACTAACCCTAACCCTTACCCTAACCTGTACCCAAATGGAAAACCTAACCCGTACCCTAACACTAACTGAAACCCATACTCTAATCCAAACCCTAACCCTAACCCTAACCCGTACCCTAACCCTTCCCGTAGCCTAACCCTAACTCTAACCCTAACCCCTAAACCTAACCCTAACCCTAACCCTAACCCTTACCCTAACACTTACCCAAATGGTAAACCTAACACGTACCCTAACACTAACCCAAACCCGTACTCTAACCCTAACCCTAACCCGCACCCTAAACTTCACTCTAACCCTAACACAAACCATAACCCTTAACCTTAACCTAAACCTAACCCATACCCTATCCCTAACCCTAAACTTAACCATAACCATAACCCATACCCTAACCCTAAAACTAACCCGTACCCTAAACCCAACCTGAACCCTAACCCATACAATAACACTAAACCTAACCCTAACCCTGACCCTAAACCTAACCCTAACCCTTACAATAAACCTAAACCTAAACCTAACCCGCACTCTAAAACTAACCCTAACCCGTACCCAAACCGTAAAAATAACCCGTACCCTAACCCCAACCATAAACCTAACCCATACCCTAACACTAACACTAACCCTAACCCTGACCCTAAACCTAACCCTAAACTGTACACTAACCCTAACCCTAACCTTATCCCGTACCCTAAACCTAACCCAAACCCGTACCCAAACCCTAAACCTAACCCTAAGCTTAACCCGTACATTAACCTAACCCTAACTTTAAAATTAACCCTACCCCGTACTCTAAACCTAACCCTAACACTAACCCTAACCCAAACCCTAACCCTAACACTAACCCTAAGCCGTACTCTAACCCTCACCCTAACCCTAACCCTAACCGTACTCTAACCCTAACCCTAAAACTCTCCCTAACCATAACCCGTACTGTAACCCTATCCTGTACCATAACCCTAACCCTAACCCGTAACCTAACCCTATCTCTAACTCGTACACTAACCCTAACCCTAACCCTTACCCTAACCCTAACCCGTACCCTAAACCTAATCCGTACCCTAACCCTAACCCTAACCCTAACACTAACCCGTACCCTAAACCTAACCCTAACTCTAACTCGTACCATAACATTAACCCTAACCCTGACCCTAACCGTAACCCTAACCTGTACCCTAAGCCTAACCCATACCCTAACACTAAACCTAAACCTAACACTAACCCTAGAGCTAACACGTACACTAACCATATCCCGTACCATAACCTTAACTCTAACCCGTACCGTAACCCTAACCGTAACCCTAAACCAAACCCTAACCCTAACACGTACACTAACCATAACCCTAATCCTACCCGCACACTAAACCTAACACTAACACGTACCGTAACCCTAACCCATAACATAAACCTAACCCTACCATAAACTTAACCCGTACGCTAACCTTATCCCGAACTCTAAAGCTAACCCTAACCCGTAACCTAACCCTAAATATAACCCTAAGACTAACTGGTACATTAACCCTAACCCTAAACCTAACACTAACCCTACCCCATACTCTAACCCTAAACCTAACACAAACCCTAACCCTAACCCGTAACCTAACCCTAACACTAACTCTTTCCCTAACACTAACCCTAACCCGTACTATAACCCTAACCCTAACCCTAACTTAACCATAATCCTAACCGTACTCTAACCCTAAAACTAACCCTCACCCTAACCCTAACCCATACTGTAACCCTAACCCGTAACATAACCCTAACCCTAACCCGTACCCTAAACCTAACCCTAACTCGTACCCTAACCCTAACCCTAACCCTTGACCTAACCCATACCCAACCCTATCCCGTACCCTAACCCTAATCCTAACCCGGACCCAAACCCTAACAGTAACCCTAACCCATACCCTAGCGCTAACCCAAACCCTAACCCTAAGCCTAACCCGCACCCTAAACCTAAACCTAACCCTGACCCTAACCATAACCCTAATCCGTACTCTAACCCTTACCATAACCCTACCCCTAACCCTAACCCTGACTCTAAACCTAACCCTAACCCGTACCCTAACCCTAACCCACACCGAAACCTAACCCTAACCCGTACCCTAACCCTAACCCGTAACCTAAACCTAACCCTAAACCTAAACATAACCTGTACACTAACCCTATCCCGTAGCCTAAACCTAAACCTAATCCTAGACCTAACACGTACATTAACCATATCCCATATTGTTACCTTAACCCTAACCCGTACCGTAACCCAAACACTAACCCCAAACCTAAACCTAACCCTAACCCTAACCCGTACACTAACCCTAACCCGAACCCTAAACCTAACCGGTAACCTAACCCTACCCATAGCCTAACCCTAACTCTAACCCTAACCCCTAACCCTAATACTAACTCTAACCCTTACCCTAACCCGTACCCAAACGGTAAACCTAACCCGTACCCTAACACTAACCCAAACCTGTACTCTTACCCTAACACTAACCCTAACCAGCACCCTAAACTTAACGCTAACCTTAACACAAACCATAACCCTTAACTGTAACCTAACCCTAACCCATACCCTAACCCTATAACTAACCCGTACCTTAAACCCAATCCTAACCCTAACCCGTACCCTAACACTAACACTAACCCTAACCCTGACCCTAAACCAAACCATAACACTTATACTAACCCTAACCCTAACCCTAACCCGCACCCTAAAACTAACCCTAACCAATACCCTAATCGTAAAACTGACCCGAACCCTAACCCCAACCATAACCCTAACCCGTACCCTAACACTAACCCTAACCCTAACACTGACCCTAAACCTAACCCTAAACCGTACACTAACCCTAACCCTAACCTTATCCTGTACCCTAAACCTAACCCTAACCCGTAACCTAACCGTAAACCTAACCCTAAGCATAACCCATACATTAACCCTAAACCTAACCCTAAAATTAACCCTACCCCGTGCTCTAAACCTAACCTTAACCCTAACCCTAACCCAAACCCTAACCCTAACATGAACCCTAAACCGTACTCTAACCTAACCCTAACCCTCACACTAACCATAACCCGTACAGTAACCCTAACCCGTACCATAACCCTAACCCTAACCCGTAACCTAACCCTAACCCTAACTCGTACACTAACCCTAACCCTAACCCTGACCCTAAACCTAACCCTAAACTGTACCCTAAGCCTAACCGATACCTTACCCTTATCCCTAACCTAACCCTAACCCGTACCCTAAATCTAAACCTAAGCCTTGACCTAACCCGTACCCAACACTATCCTGTACCCTAACCCTAACCCATACCCTAACCCTAACCCTAACCTTAACCGTAACCCTGACCCGTACCCTAACCCTACAACTAACCCGTTTCCTAAACCCAACCCTAAACCTAACAAGCACCATAACCCTAACCCTAACACGAACCCTAACCCGTACTCTAACCCTAACCCTAACACTAACCTAACCGTACTATAACACTAACCCTAACCCTCACCCTTACCCTAACCCGTACTGTAACACTAAACCGTACCAATACCCTAACCCTAATCCATACCCTAACCCTAACCCTAATTCGTACCCTAACCCTAACCCTAACCCTGACCCTAACCCTATCCCTTACCCTAAACCTAACCCTAACATGTAACCTAACGCTAATCCTAACCCTAACCCTGACGCTAACCCTAACCCGTACACTAAGCCTAACCCATACCCTAAACCTAAACCTAATCCTAACCCTAACCCTAACCTGTACCCTAAACCTAAACCTAACCCTTGACCTAACCTGTACCCAACCCTATCCCGTAACCGAACCCAAAACTAACCCGTACAAACCCTAACAGTAACACTAACCCATTCCTGAGCGCTAACCCTAACACTTATCCTAACCCTAACACTAACCCGCACCCTAAAGCTAAAGCTAAACCTAACCCTGACCATAACCCTTACCCTAACCCTAAACCTAACACTAACCCTAACCCGCACTCTAACCCTAACCCTAACCCTAACCCTGACCCTAACCCTAACCCTAACCCTTACCCTAAACCTAACCCTAACATGTAACCTAACGCTAATCCTAACCCTAACCCTGACGCTAACCCTAACCCGTACACTAAGCCTAACCCATACCCTAAACCTAAACCTAAAACTAACCCTAACCCTAACCTGTACCATAAACCTAAACCTAACCCTTGACCTAACCTGTACCCAACCCTATCACGTAACCTAACCCAAAACTAACCCATACAAACCCTAACAGTAACACTAACCCATTCCCGAGCGCTAACCCTAACACTAACCCTAACCCTAACACTAACCCGCACCCTAAACCTAAAGCTAACCCTAACCCTGACCATAACCCTTACCCTAACCCTAAACCTAACAAAACCCTAACCCGCACTCTAACCCTAACCCTAACCCTAACCCTACCCGTACTCTAACCCTAACCCTAACCCATTCCCTAACCCCAACCCTAACCCTAAACCGTACCATAACCCTATCACTGACCCTAAACCTGACCCTAAACCTAACCCTAACCCGTACCCGTACCCTAAACCTAACCCTAACCCTAACTCGTACCCTAAACCTAACCCTAACCCTGACCCTATCCCTAACCCTAACCCGTACCCTAAGCCTAACATATACCCTAAACCTAACCCTAAACCTAAACCTAACCCTATCCCGTACCCTAAAGCTAACCCTAACCCTTGACCTAACCCGTACACAAACCTATCCAGTACCCTAACCCTAAACCTAACACATACCCAAAACCTAACATTAACCGTAACCCATAACCTAGCGCTAACCCTAACCCTAACCCAAACCCGTCCCCTAAACCTAAACCTTACCTTAACACTAAACATAACCCTTACCCGTACCCTAACCCTAACCCATACCCTAACCCTAAACCTAACCTTAACCATAACACTGACACGTACCCTAATCCTAAAACTAACCCGTACCCTAACCCCAAACCTAACCCTAACCCGTAACCTAACCCTATCCCTAACGCTAATCCTGACACTAAACCTAAACCTAACCCTAACCCTAACCCTATCCCTCACCTAAACCTAACCCTAACCCGTATCCTAACCATATCCCGTACCCTAAACCTAACCCTAACCCGTACCCTAACCCTAACCCTAACCCTATCCATACTCTAACCCTAACCCTAACCCTACCCTAAAACTCTCCCTAACCTATATTCTAACCCTAAACCTAACCCTAACCCTAACCCTAACCCGTACTATAACCCTAACCCTAACCCTAACCCTAAACCTAACACTAACCCGTACTCTAACCCGATCCCATAGCCTAACACACACTCTAACCCTAACCCCTAACCCTAACCCTACCCCTTAACCTAACCCATACCCAAATGGTAAACCTAACCCGTACCCTAACACTAACACTAACCCAAACCCGTACTCTAACCCTAACCCTAAACCTAACCCAAAACCACACCCTAAAATTAACCATAAACCTAACCCTAACCATAACCCTTAAACGTACCCTAACCCTAACCTACACCCTAACCCTAACCCTAACTTTAACCATAACCCTAACCCGAACCTTAACCCTAAAACTAACCCATACACTAACCAGTACACTAACGCTTACCCTAAACCTAACCCTAAACCTGACCCTAAACATAAACCTAACCCGTAACCTAACCCTAAACCGTATCCTAACCCGAGCCCTAAACCTAACCCATACCCTAACCCTAAACATAACCCTAACCCATACCCAAACCCTAACCCTAACTCGTACCCTAACCCTCACCGTAACTCTGACCCGCACACTAAAACTAACCCTAATCCTAGACCTGACATGTACACTAACCCTATCCCGTACCCTAAACTTAACCCTAACACGTACCCAAAACCTAACAGTAACCCTAACCCATACCCTAGCACTAACCCTAACCCTAACCCTAAGCCTAACCCGCACCCTAAACCTAAACCTAACGCTGATCCTAACCATAACCCTTACCCGTACACTAACCCTACCCATACCCTAACACTAACCCTAACCTTAACCGTAACCCTATACCGTACCCTAACCCGTACCATAACCCTACCCCTAACCCTAACCCTGACCCTAAACCTAACCCTAACCCGTACCCTAACCCTAACTCACACCGAAACCTAACCCTAAACCGTACCCTAACCCTAACCCATAACCTAAACCTAACCCTAAAACTAAACTTAACCCGTACACTAACCCTATCCCGTAGCCTAAACCTAACCCTAACCCGTACCCTAACCCTAACCCTAACCCTATCCGTACACTAAACTTAACCCTAACCCTAACATTAACCCTAACCCGTACACTAACCCTAAATCTAACCCTAAACCTAACCCTACCCCGTACTCTAACCCTAACCCGTACCCTAACACTAACCCTTACCCTAACCCTAAACATAATCCGTACTCTAACCCTAAACGTAACTCTAAACCTAACCCATACCCTAACCCTAACCCTAAACCTAACCCTAACCCTAACCCTAACCCGTACCCTAAACCTAACCCTTACCCTTCACCTAACCCGTACACAACCCTTTCCTGTACTCTAATCCTAACCCTAACCCTAACCCTAACCCGTACCCTAACCCTAACCCTAACATTTACCCTAACCCGAACTGTAACACTAACGCGTACCAATACCCTAACCCTGACCAGTACCCTAACCATAACCCTAACTCATACCCTAACCCTAACCCTAACCCTGACACTAACCCTAACCTAACCCGTACCCTAAACCTAACCCTAACGCGTAACCTAACGCTAACCCTAACCCTAACCCTGAAGCTAACCCTAACCCGTACCCTGCGCCTAACCCATACCCTAAACCTAAACCTAATCCTAACCCTAACCCTAACCCTAACCTGTACCCTAAACCTAAACCTAACCCTTGACCTAACCCGTACACAACCCTATCCCGTAACCTAACCCTAAACTAACCCGTACCCAAACCCTAACAGTAACACTAACCCATTTCCGAGCGCTAACCCTAACACTAAACCTAACCCTAACCCTAACCCGCAACCTAAACCTAAAGCTAACCCTAACCCTAACCCTAATACTAACCCTAACCTGTACTCTAACCCTAACCCTAACCCTAACCCTACCCGTACTATAACCCTAAATCTAACCCTAACCCGAACCCTAAAATTAACCCTAATCCTAAACCAAACCATAACCCTTAAGCGTAACATAACCACAATCCATACCCTAACCCTAACCCTGACCTTAACCATAACCCTAACCCGTACCCTAACCCTAAAACTAACCCGTACCCTAAGCCCAACCCTAACCCTAAACCGTACACTAACACTAACCCTAACCCTAACCCTGACCCTAAACCTAACCCTAACCCTTACACTAACCCTAAGCCTAACCCTAACCTGCACCGTAAAACTAACCCTAACACGTACCCTAACCGTAAAACTAACCCGTACCCTAACCCCAACCATAACCCTAACCCGTACCCTAACACTAACCCTAACCCTATCCCTGACCCTATACCTAACCCTAAACCGTACACTTAACCTAACCCTAACCTTATCCCGTACTCTAAACCTAACCCTAACCCGTACCCTAACTTAACCCTAACCCTAAACCGTACCATAACCCTATCCCTAACCCTAACCCTGACCCTAAACCTAACCATAACCCGTACCCTAATCCTAACCCTAAACCGTACACTAACTCTAACCCGAACCCTAACCCTAACCCATACCCTAACCCTACCCGTAGCCTAACCCTAACTCCTACCCTAACCCCTAACCCTAACCCTAACCCTAAACCTTACCCTAACCTGTACCCAAAAGGTAAACCTAACCCGAACCCTAACACTAACCCATACCCTTACTCTAACCCTAACCCTAACCCATACACTAACCCTAACCCTAACCCTAAACCGCACCCTAAACCTAACCCTTCCCTAAACTTAACCCGTAAGCTAACCCTATCCCGTATTCTAAAGCTAACACTATCCCATAACCTAACCGTAAACCTAACCCTAAGCCTAACCATAATCCTAACCGTACTCTAACCATAACCCTAACCCTCACCCTAACCCTAACCCGTACTGTAAACCTAACACGTAACATAACCCTAACCCTAACCCGTATCCTAACCCTAACCCTAACTCGTACCCTAACCCTAACCCTGACCATAACCCTAACACTAACCAGTAACCTAAACCTAAACCATACCCTAACCCTAACCCTAACCTGTACCCTAAACTGAACCCTAACCCTAACTCGTACCCTAACCCTAACTCTAACCCTGACCCTTACCCTAACCCTAACCCATACCCTAAAACTAACCCAAACCCTAACCCTAACCATAACCCTTTACCTAACCCGTACCCAACCCTATTCCGTACGCTAACCCTAAGCCTAACCCGTTCCCAAATCATAACAGTAAACCTAACCCATACCCTAGCGCTGACACTAACCCTAACCCTAAGCCTAAACCGCACCCTAAACCTAAACCTAACCCTGACCCTAACCATAATCCTTACCCGTACCCAAACCCTAACCCATACCCTAACACTAACCCTAACCTTAACCATAACCCTACTCCCTAACCTACCCGTACCATTACCCTACCCCTAACCCTGACCCTGACCCTAAACCTAACCCTTACCCGTACCCTAAACCTAACCCAGACCTAAACCTCACCCTATTCCGTACCCCAACCCTAACCCATAACCTAAACCTAACCCTAACCCTAAACTTAACCCGTAAACTAACCCTATCCCGTACCCTAAACCCTACCCTAAACCGTACCCTAACCTTAACCCTAACCCTAACCCGCACCCTAAACTTAACCCTAACCCTAAAACAAACCATAACCCTTAACCGTAACCTAACCCTAACCCATACCCTAACCCTAAAACTAACCCGTACCCTAAACACAACCCTAACCCTAACCCGTACCCTAACAGTAACCCAACCCTAAACCTGACCCTAAACCAAACAATAAACCTTACACTAACACTAAACCTAACCCTAACCCTCTCCCTAAAACAAACCCTAACCCGTACCCTAACTGTAAAACTAACCCGTACCCTAATCCCAAACATAACCCTAACCCGTACCCTAACACTAACCCTAACCCTAACCCTGACCCTAAACCTAACCCTAACCCGTACACTAACCTTAACCCTAACCTTATCCCGTAACCTAAACCTAACCCTAACCCGTATCCTAACCCTAAACCTAACCTTAAGCCTAACCCGTACATTAACCCTAACCCTAACTCTAAAATTAACTCTACCCCGTACTCTAAACCTAACCCTAACCCTAATCCTAACCCAAACCCTAACCCTAACACGAACTCTAACCCATACTCTAACCCTAACCCAAACCCTCACACTAACCATAACCCGTCCTGTAACCCTAACCCGTACCATAACCCTAACCCTAACCCGTAACCTAACCCTAACCCTAACTCGTACACTAACCCTAACCCTAACCCTGACCCTAACCCTAACCCTAAACCGTACCCTAAACCCAAGCCGTACCCTAACCCTAATCCTATCCCTAACCCATACCCTAAACCTAACCCTAACCCTAACTCGTACCCTAAACCTCACCCAAACCCTAACCCTAACCCTAACCCTAAACCGAACCCAACCCGTACCCTAAACCTAACCCTAACGCGTAACCTAACGCTAACCCTAACCCTAACCCTGACGCTAACCCTAATTCGTACCCTAAGCCTAACCCATACCCTAAATTAAACCTAATCCTAACCCTAACCCTAACCTGTACCCTAAACCTAAACCTAACCCTTGACCTAACCCATACCCAACCCTATCCCGTAACCTAACCCTAAACTAACCCGTAGCCAAACCCTAACAGTAACACTAACCCATTTCCGAGCGCTAACCCTAACACTAACCCTAACCCTAACCCTAACCCTCACCCTAAACCTAAGCCTAACCCTAACCCTAATGCTAGCCCTAAACCTAACCCTTACACTGACCCTAAACCTAACCCTAAACCTTAACCTAACCCCCACACTAAACCTAACCCTAACCCTAGACCTAACACGTACACTAACCCTATCCCATACCCTAACCTTAAACCTAACCCGTTCCGTAACATTACACTAACACTAACACTAACCCTAACCCTAACCCTAACCCGTATACTAACCTTAAACTAAACCCTAACCCTAACCCTACCCCGTACCCTAACCTTAACCTAACCCATACCGTAACGCTAATACTAACACTAACCCTAACCCTGACCCTAAACCGTACACTAACCCTAACCTAAACCCTAACCCTAACCCTAACCCGTACCCTAACCCTAACCCTAACCCTAATCCTACCCCTAACACTAACGCTAACCCATACTTAACCCAAACCCTAACCCTAACTCTAAACCTAATTTTAACCATAACCCTAACCCATACACTAACCCTAAAACTAACCCGTACCCTAACGCTAACCATAACACTAACTCGTACCGTAACCCTATCCAAAACCCTAAACCTGACCCTATAGCTAACCCTAACACGTACCCTAACCCTAACCCTAACCCTAACCCGATCCATACACTAAACCTAACCCTAACCGTAACCCTAACCCTAACCTGTACTCTAACCCTAACCCTAACCCTAACTCGTACCCTAACCCTAACCCTAACCCTGACCCTAACCCGTACCCTAACCCGTACCCTAAGCCTAACACATACCCTAACACTAACCCTAAACCTAACCCTAACCCTAACCCGTACCCAAACCCTAACAGTAACCAAACCCATACCCTAGCACTAATCCTAAACCTAACCCTAACCCGCACCCTAAACCTAAGCCTAAACCTAACCCTAACCCTAACCCGAACCCTAAACCTAACCCTTACCCTGACCCTAAACCTAACCCTGTCCCATACCCTAAACCTAACCCGTACCCTAACCCTAATCCTAAACCTAAACCGTACCTTAACCCTAAACGTAAACCTAAACTGTACCAAAACCCTAACCCTAACACGTACCCTAACCCTAAACCTAAACCTCACCCGCACACTAAACCTAACCCTAACCCTAGACCTAACACGTACACTAACCCTATCCCGTACCCTAACCTTAACCCTAACCCGTACCGTAACCCTAACACTAACCCTAACCCCAACCCTAACCCTAACCCGTACCCTAAACCTAAACCTAACCCTAACTCGTACCCTTTCCCTAACCCTAACCGTGACCCTAACCCTAACCCTATCCCGTACCATAAACTTAACACTAACCCTAACACTAAACCTACCCCTAACCCTAACCCTAACCTGTACACTAAACCTAACCCTAACCATACCCTAACCCTAACCCGTACCCTAACCCTAAAACGATGCCTAACCCTAACCCACACCCTAATCCTAACCCTAAACCTAGACCTAACCCGTACCCTAACCCTATCCAGTACCCTAACCCTAATGCTAACCCGTACCCTAACCCTAACACTAACACTAACCCTAATGCTAACCCTATCCCGTACACTAACCCTAACCCTAACCCGTACCCTAACACTAACCAGTAGCCTAACCCGAGCCCTAAACCTAAAGCCTAACCCTACCATAAACCTAACCATTACCCAAAACCGTACCCAAACATTAAACCTAACACATACACTAACACTATCCCAAACCCGTACCCTAACCCGTACGCTAACCCTAAACCGGACCATAACCCGTACCTTAAACCTAACCCTAAACTGTACCCAAACCCGTACCCTAACACTAACCCTAACCTGTACCCTAACACGTAGCATAAACCTAACCCTAATCCTAACACATACCCTAACCCTTACCCTAAACCTGACCCTAACCCTAAACCTAACCCGTACCCTAAACCTAACCATACCCTAAACCTAAACCTAAAGCTAACCCTAACCCTAACCCCTACCCTAAAACTAACCCTAACCCTTGACCTTACCCGTACCAACCCTATCCCATACCCTCACCCTAACCATAAGCCGTACCCAAACCCTAACAATAACCCTAACCCATACTCTAGTGCTAACCCTAAACCTAAACCTAAGCCTAAGCCGCACCATAAACCTAAACCTAACACTAACACTAACCATAACCCTTACCCGTACCCTAATCCTAACCCATAACCTAAAACTAACCCTACCATAACCATAACCCTAACCTATACCCAAACCCTAAAACTAATCGTACCCTAACCCAACCCTAACCCTAACCCGTACCATAACCCCATCATTAACCTAACCCTGACCCTAAACCTAATCCTAACCCGTACCATAACCCTAATCCGCAACTAAACCTAACCCTAACCCTAAACCTAACCCTAACCCTAACCCTAACCCGTACACTAACCCTAACCCGAACCCTAACCCTAACCTGTACCCTAACCCTACCCGTACTCTAACCCTAACCCTAACCCTACCCGCACCCTAAACCTAACCCTAACACGTACCGTAACCCTAACCCATATCCTAAACCTAACCCTACCATAAACTTAACCCATACGCTTACCCTATCCCGTACGCTAAGGCTAACCGTAACCCGTAACCTAACCCTAAACCTAACCCTAAGACTAACCGGTACATTAACCCTAACCCTAAACCTAACACTAACACTACCCCATACTCTAACCCTAACCCTAACACTAACCCTAACCCTAACCCGTACCCTAACCCTAACCCTAACCCTTTCCATAACACTAACCCTAACCCGTACTATAACCCGTACCCTAACCCTAACCCTAACAAAATCCTAACCGTACTCTAACACTAAAACTAACCCTCACCCTAACCCTAACCCGTACTGTAACCCTAACCCGTAACATAACCCTAACCCTAAACTTAACCCGTACACTAACCCTATCCCGTAAACTAAACCTAACCCTAACCCTTACCCTAACCCTAACCCTAACCCTAACCCTATCCGTACACTAACCCTAACCCTAACACTAACACTAACCAACCCATACTCTAACCCTAACCCTAAACCTAAAACTAACCCTAACCCATAATCTACCCCTAACCTGTCCCCTACACTAACCCTTACCCTAACCCTAAACCTAACCCATACCCTAACCCTAAACGTAACCCTAACCCGTACCCAAACCCTAACCCTAACACGTACCCATCCCTAACCCTAACCCTAACCCTAACCCGCACACTAAACCTAACCCTAACCCTAGACCTACCACGTACACTAACCCTATCCCGTACCCTAACCTTAAACCTAACCCGTAACCTAACACTAACCCAAACCCGTACTATAATCCTAACCCTAACCCTAACCCATACCATAACCCTACCCGTAGCCTAACCCTAACTCTAACCCTAACCCCTAACCCTAACCCTAAACCTTCCCTTAACCCGTAGCCAAACGGTAAACCTAACCCGTAACCTAACACTTACCCAAACCCGTAGTCTAACCCTAACCCTTACCCAAACCCTAACCCTAACCCGCACCCAAAATTTAACCCTAACCCTAACACAAACCATAACTCTTAACCGTAACCTAAACCAAACCCATACCCTAAACCTAACCCTAACATTAACCGTAACCCTAACCCATACTCTAACCCTAAAACAAACCCGTACCCTAACCCCAACCCTAACCTTAACGCGTACACTAACACTAACCCTAACCCTAACAATGACCCTAAACCTAACCCTAACCCTTACACTAATCCTAACCCTAACACTAACACGCACCCTAAACCTAACACTAACCCGTACCATAAACCTAACCCGTAACCTAAACCTAACCCCAACCCTAAACTTAACCCATAGGCTAACCCTATCCGTACCCTAAACCTAACCCTAAACTGTATCCTAACCCTAAACCTAACCCTAAGCCTAATCTGTACATTAACCCTTACCCTAACCCTAACACTAACCCTACCCTGTACTCCAACCCTAACCCTAACCCTAACCCGTACACTAACCCTAACCCTAACCCTAACCCTAACACTAACACTAATGCTAACCTGTACTCTAACCCTAACCCTAACACTCACCCTAACCCTGACCCTAAACCTAACCCTAACCCGGACACTAACCCTAACCCTAACCCTAACCCGCACCCTAAACCTAACCCTAACCCATACCCTAACCCTAACCCGTAACCTAAACCTAACCCTAAACTTAAACCGTACGCTAACCCTATCCCGTACCCTAAACCTAACCCTAACCAGTACCCTAACCCTAACCCTAACCCTATCCGTACACTAACCCTAACACTAACCCGAACCCGGATTCTAACGCTAACCCTAACCCTAACCCTAACCCTAAACCGTACTCTAACCCTAACCCGTACCCTAACACTAACACTAACTCTAACACTAACCCTAACACGTACTCTAAACCTAAACCTAACCCTAACTCTAAACCTAACCCGTACTATAACCCTAACACTTACCTTTAACCTAACACTAACCCTAAACCTAACCCTAACCCATACCGTAACACTACCCGTACCCTAACCCTAACCCTAAAACTAAACCTAACCCTAATCCTGACCCTAAACCTAACCCTAACCAGTACCCTAACCCTAAACCGTACCCTAACCCTAAACCTAAACCTAACCCGTCCCCCAACCCTAAACGTAACCCTAATCCGTACCCAAACCCTAACCCTAACACGTACCGTAACCCTACACCGAACCCTAACCCTAACCCTAACCCATACCCTAACACTACCAGTAGGCTAACCCTAACTCTAACCCTAACCCCTAACCCTAACCCTAATCCCTACCCTTACCCTAACCCGTACCCAAATGGTAAACCTAACCCGTACCCTAACACTAACCCAAACCCGTACTCTAACCCTAAACCTAACCCTAACCCTAACCCGCACCCTAAACTTAACCCCAACCCTAACCCAAACCATAACCCTTAACCGTAACCTAACCCTAACCCATATCCTAACCCAAACCCTAACATTTCCATAACCCTAACCCGTACCCAAACCCTAACCCTAAAACGTACCCTAATCCAAACCCTAACCCTAACCCTAACCCGTACCGTAACCCTAACCCTAACCCTAACCATAACCCGTACACTAACCCTAATCAGAACCCTAACCCTAACCCTAACCATACCCTAAGAATACCCGTAGCCTAATCCTAACTCTAACCCTAACCCCTAACCCTAACCCTAACCTCAACCCTAACTCTAACCCGTACCATAACCCTAACCATAAACCTAAACGTGACCCTAACCTTAACCCAAACCCGTACGCTAAACCTAACTCTAACCCTTCACCTCACCCGTACCCAACCCTATCCCGTACGCTAACCCTAAACCTAACCCGTACCCAAAACCTAACAGTACCCTAACGCATACCCTAGCGCTAACCCTAACCCTAAGCCAAACCCGCACCCTAAACCTAAACCTAACCGTAAACCTAACCATAACCCTTACCGTACCCTAACCCTAACCCATAACCTAACACTAACCCTAACCTTAACTGTAACCCTAACATGTACCCTAACCCTAAAACCAACCCGTAACCTAACTGCAACCCTAACCCTAACCCGTACCATGACCATATACCTAACCCTAACCCTGACGCTAAACCAAACACTAATCCGTACCCTAACCCTAACCCGCACATAACCTAACCCTAACCCATTCCCTAACCCTAACCCTAACCCTAACCCTATCCGTACACTAACCCTAACCCTAAACTTAACACTAATCCTAACCCGTACTCTAACCCTAACCCTAACCCTAACCCTAAACCTAACCCTAACTCGTACCGTTAACTTTACCCGTACCCTAACCATAACCCTAAACCTAAACTTAACCGTAACCCTAAACCTAACCCTAACCCGAATCCCGTACCCAAACCATAACCCTAACCCGCATCCTAAACCTAACCCTAACCCTAGACCTAACACGTACCCTAACCCTAACCCGTACCCTAACACTAAACCTAACCCTAACCCTAACACGTACCCTAACCCTAACAAGTACCCTAATCCTAACCCTAACCCTAACCCGTACCCTAACCCTAAACTGTACCCAAACCCTTACCATAACACGTACCCTAACCCTAACCCTAACCCTAACCCGCACACTAAACCTAACCCTAACCCTAGACCTAACACGTACACTAACCCTATCCCGAACCCTAACCTTAACCCTAACCCGTAGCGCGTAACCCTAACACTAACCCTAAACCTAACCCTAAACCTAACCCTAACACGTTCACTAACCCTCCCCCGAATGCTAACCCTAATCCTAACCCGTACCCTAACCCTACCCGTAGCCTAACCCTAACTCTAACACTAACGCCTAAACCTAAACCTATCCCTAACCCTTACCCTACCCGTAGCCTAACAGTAAACCTAACCCGTACACTTACACTAACCCCAAACCCGTACTCTAACCGTAACACTAAACCTAACCCTAACCCTAACCCGCACCCTAAATTTAACCCTAACCCTAACCCAAAATATAACATTTAACCGTAACCTAAACCTAAACCATACCCTCAACCTAAACCTAACCTTAACGATAACCCTAACCCGTACCAAACCCTAAAACTAACCCGTACCCTAACCCCAACCCTAACCATAACCTGTACACTAACACTAACCCTAACCCTAACCCTGACCCTAAACCTAACCCTAACCCTTACACTAACCCTAACCCTAACCCGCACCCTAAACCTAACCCTAACCCGTACCCTAACCCTAAACTGTACCCAAACCCTTACCATAACACGTACCCTAACCCTAACCCTAACCCTAACCCGCACACTAAACCTAACCCTAACCCTAGACCTAACACGTACACTAACCCTATCCCGAACCCTAACCTTAACCCTAACCCGTAGCGCGTAACCCTAACACTAACCCTAAACCTAACCCTAAACCTAACCCTAACACGTTCACTAACCCTCCCCCGAATGCTAACCCTAATCCTAACCCGTACCCTAACCCTACCCGTAGCCTAACCCTAACTCTAACACTAACGCCTAAACCTAAACCTATCCCTAACCCTTACCCTACCCGTAGCCTAACAGTAAACCTAACCCGTACACTTACACTAACCCCAAACCCGTACTCTAACCGTAACACTAAACCTAACCCTAACCCTAACCCGCACCCTAAATTTAACCCTAACCCTAACCCAAAATATAACATTTAACCGTAACCTAAACCTAAACCATACCCTCAACCTAAACCTAACCTTAACGATAACCCTAACCCGTACCAAACCCTAAAACTAACCCGTACCCTAACCCCAACCCTAACCATAACCTGTACACTAACACTAACCCTAACCCTAACCCTGACCCTAAACCTAACCCTAACCCTTACACTAACCCTAACCCTAACCCGCACCCTAAACCTAACCCTAAAGCGTACCCTAACTCTAACCCGTAACCTAAACCTAACCCTAAACTTAACCCGTACGCTAACCCTATTCCGTACCCTAAACATAACCCTAACCCATATCCTAACCCTAAGCTAACCAATACATTAACCCTAACCCTAACCCTAACACTATCCCTACCCCGTACTCTAACCCTAACACTAACCCTAACCCTAACCCATATCCTAAACCTAACCCTAACCCTAACTCGCACCGTTAACTTTACCCGTACGCTAACCGTAACCCTAAACCAAAACTAAAACGTAACCCTAACCCTAACCCTAACCCGAATCCCGTACCCTAACCCTAACCCGCATCCTAAACCTAACCCAAACCCTAGACCTAAACCGTACCCTAACCTTAACCCGTACCCTAACACTAACCCTAACCCTAACCCTAGCACGTACCCTAACCCTAACCAGTACCTTATCCTAACCCTAACCCTAACCCGTACCCTAATCCTAAACTGTACCCAAAACCTTACCCTAACACGTACCCTAACCCTAACCCGCACACTAAACCTAACCCTAACCCTAGACCTAACACATACACTAACCCCATCCCGTACCCTAACCTTAACCCTAACCTGTACCGTAACCCTAACACTAACCCTAACCCTTACCATAACCCTAACGCGTACACTAACCCTCACCCGAATGCTAACCCTAACCCTAACCTGTACCCTAACCCTACCCGTAGCCTAACCCTAACCCTAACCCTAACGCCTAACCCTAACCCTATCCCTCACCCTTACCCTAACACGTAGCCAAACGGTAAACCTAACCCGTACCCTAACACTAACCCAAACCCGTACTCTAACGCTAACCCTAACTCCAACCCTAACCCTAACCCGCACCCTAAACTTAACCCTAAACCTAACCCAAACTATAACACTTAACCGTAACCTAACCCTAACCCATACCCTCAAATTAAACCTAAACTTAACCATAAACCTAACCTGTACCATAACCCTAAAACTAACCCGTACCCTAACCCCAAACCTAACCCTAACCCGTAACCTAAACCTATCCCTAACGCTAATCCTGACACTAAACCTAAACCAAACCCTAACCTAACCCTAACCCTAACCCTCACCTAAACCTAACCCTAACCCGTACCCTAACCCTATCCCGTACCCTAAACCTAACCTTAACCCATTCCCTAACCCTAACCCTAACCATAACCCTATCCGTACTCTAACCCTAACTGTAACCCTAACACTAACCCTAATCCGTACTCTAACCCTAACCCTACCCCTAAACCTAACCCTAACCCGTACTCTAACCATAACCCATACCCTAACACTAACCCTAACCCTAACACTATCCATAACCCATACTCTAACCATAAACCTAACCCTAACCCTATCCGCACTCTAACCCTAACCCTAACCCTAACCCTTACACTCACCCTAACCCATACTCTAACCCTAACCCTAACCCTAAACCTAACCCTAACCCGTACTCTAACCCTAAAACGTACCCTAACACTAACCCTTACCCTAACCCTAAACTTAACCCATACCCTAACCCTAAACATAACCCTAACCCGTACCCAAACCCTAACCCTAAAACATACCCTAACCCTAACCCTAACCGTAACCCGCACACTAAACCTAACCCTAACCCTAGACCTAACACTTACACTAAACCTATCCCTTACCGTAACCTTAACCCTAACCCGTACAGTAACCCTAACACTAACCCTAACCCTAACCCGTACACTAAACCTAACCCGTACACTAACCCTAACCGTAACCCTAAACGTACCCTAACCCTAACCCTAACACTAACCCTAACCCGTACTCTAAGCCTATCCCATCCCCTAACACTAACCCTTACCCTAACCCTTAACCTAACCCGTACTCTAACCCTAAGCGTATCCCTAACCCGTACCCAAACCCTAAACCTAACACGTACCCAAACCCTAAACCTAACCCTAACCCTTACCCTAACCTGTACCCAAACGGTAAAACTAACCCGTAGCCTAACACTAACCCAAACCCGTACTCTAACCCTAACCCTAACACTAACACTAACCCTACCCCACACTCTAACACTAACCCTAAACCTAACCCTAACCCGTAACCTAACACTAACCCTCACCCTAACACTAACACTAAACTGTACTCTAACCGTAACCCTAACCCTAACACTAATCCTAACTCTAACACTAACCCTACCACGTACTCTAACACTAACACAAACCCTAACCCTAAACCGTACCCTAACCCTATCCCTAACCCTAACTCTAACACTAACCCTAACCCGTACTCTAACCCAAACACAAAACCTAACCCTAAACCATTCCCTAACCCTAACCCTAACCCTAACCCTAACCCTATCCCGTACTCTAACCCTAACCCAAACCCTAACCCTAACCGTACTCTAACCCTAACCCTAAACCTCACTCTAACCCTAACCCATAGTGTAACCCTAACCCAAACCATAACCCTAAACCTAATCCGTACCCTAACCCTTACCCTAATTCGTACCCTAACCCTAACCCTAACCCTGACCCTAACCCTAACCCTAACCCGTACCCTAAACCTAACCTGTACCCTAACCCTAAACCTGACCCGAACCGTAACCTAAAACTAACACTAACCCGTACCCTAACCCTAACGCTAACCCTGACCCTAACCGTAACCCGTACCCTAAGCCTAACCCATACCCTAACGTTAACCCTAATCCTAACCCTAACTCTACCCGTAACCTAAACCTAACCCTAACCCTTGACCTAACCCATACCCAACCCTATCCCGTAACCTAACACTAACCCTAACCCGTACCCAAAACCTAACAGTAACCCTAACCCATACCCTAGCGCTAACCCTAACCCTAACCCTAACCCGCACCCTAAACCTAAACCTAACCCTAACTCTAACCATAACCATAACACGCACCCTAAACTTAACCGTAACCCTAACCCAAACCATAATCCTTAACCGTAACCTAACCCTAACTCATAACCTAACTCTAATCCAAACCTGAACCGTAACCCTGACCCTTACCCTAACCCTAAAAGTAACCCGTACCCTAACCCCAACCCTAACCCAAGCCCGCACCTAAACCTAACCCTAACCCTAACCCTAACCCACACCTAAACCTAACCCTAACCCTAAACTTAACCAGTACGCTAACCCTATCCCATACCCTAAACCTAACCCTAACCCGTACCCTAACCCTAACCCTAAACCTAACCCTAACCCAATCCGTACTCTAACCCTAACCCTAACCCTAACACTAACACTAACAATAACCCGTACTCTAACCCTAACCCTAAACCTAACCCCAACCCGTACCCTAACCCTACCCGCAACCTAAACCTAACCCTAACCCTAAACTTAACCCGTACCCTAACCCCAACCCGTACCCTAAACCTAACCCTAACCCGTACACTAACCCTAACCCTAACCCTAACCGAAACCCTAACCCTATCCGCACTCTAACCCTAACCCTAACCCTAACCATTACACTAACCCTAACCCATACTCTAACACTAACCCTAACCCTAAACCTAACCCTAACCCGTAGTCTAACCCTAAACCGTACCCTAACACTAACCCTTACCCTAACCCTAAACTTAACCCATACCCTAACCCTAAACGTAACCCTAACCCGTAACCAAACCCTAACCCTAACACATACCCTAACCCTAACCCTAACCGTAACCCGCACACTAAACCTAACCCTAACCCTAGACCTAACACTTACACTAAACCTATCCCGTACCGTAACCTTAACCCTAACCCATACAGTAACCCTAACACTAACCCTAACCCTAACCCGTACACTAAACCTAACCAGTACACTAACCCTAACCCTAACCCTAAACATACCCTAACCCTAACCCTAACCCTAACACTAACCCTAACCCTTACTCTAAACTAAGCCTAACCCTAAACATAACCCTTAACCATACCCTATCCCTAACACATACCCTAACACTAAACCTAACTTTAACCATAACACTAACCCGTACCCCAACCCTAAAACTAACCCGTACCCTAACCCCAACCCTAACCCTAACCCGTACCATAACCCTATCCCTAACCCTAACCCTGACCCTAAACCTAACCCTAACACGTACCCTAACCCTAACCCGCACCTAAACCTAACCCTGTCCCATACCCTAACACTAACGTGTAACCTAAACCTAACCCTAACCCTAAATTTAACCCGTACACTAACCGGATCCTGTACCCTAAACCTAACCGTAACCCGTACCCTAACCCTAACCCGTAACCTAAACCTAACCCTAAACTTAACCCGTACGCTAACCCTATCCCGTACCCTAAACCTAACCCTAACCAGTACCCTAACCCTAACCCTAACCCTAACCCTATCCGTACACTAACCCTAACACTAACCCGAACCCGGATTCTAACGCTAACCCTAACCCTAACCCTAACCCTAAACCGTACTCTAACCCTAACCCGTACCCTAACACTAACACTAACTCTAACACTAACCCTAACACGTACTCTAAACCTAAACCTAACCCTAACTCTAAACCTAACCAGTACTATAACCCTAATACTTACCTTAAACCTAACACTAACCCTAAACCTAACCCTAACCCATTCCCTAACCCTAACCCTAACCCTAACCCTATCCGTACACTAACCCTAACCCTAAACTTAACACTAATCCTAACCCGTACTCTAACCCTAAACCTAACCCTAAACCTAACCCTAACCCGTACTCTAACCCTAACCCATACCCTAACACAAACACTTACACTAACCCTAAACCTAACACGTACCCTAACCCTAACCCTAATCCGCACACTAAACCTCACCCTAACCCTAGACCTAACACATACACTAACCCTATCCAGTACCATAAACTTAACCCTAACCCATGGCGTAAACCTAACAATAACCCTAACCCTAATCCTAACCCAAACCCTAACCTTAAACCGTACACTAACCCTAACTCGAACCCTAGCCCTAACCCGTACCCTAAACCTACCCGTAGCCTAACCCTAACTCTAACCCTAAACCCTAATCCTAAACCTAACCCTAACCCTTACGCTAACCCGGATCCAAATGATTAACCTAACCCGTACCCTAACACTAACGCAAACCCGTACTCTAACCCTAACCCTAATCCGCACCCTAAACTTAACCCTAAACCTAAACCAAACCATAACCCTTAACCGTAACTTAACCCTAACCCATAACCTAACACTAACCATAAACTTAACCATAACCCTAACCTGTACCCTAACCCTAAAACTAACCCGTACCCTATCCACAACCCTAACCCTAACCCGTACCCTAACAATAACCCTAACCCTGACCCTAAACCTAACCCTAAACCTTACACTAACCCTAAACCTAACCCGCACCCTAACCCTAACCCTAACCCGTACCCTAACCCTATCCCGTAACCTAAACCTAACCCTACCCCTAAACTTAACCGGTACGCTAACCCTATCCAGTACCCTAAAGCTAACCCTAACCCGTATACTAACCCTAAACCTAACCCTAACCCTAACCCGTACATTAACCCTAACCCTAACACTAATACTAACCCTACACCATACTCTAACACTAACCCTAACCTTACCCGGACCTTAACGCTAACCCTAACGCTAAAACTAACCCTAGCCCGTACGCTAACCCTAACCCTAACCATAAACATAACAGTACTCTAACCCTAACCCTCAGCCTAACCCTAACCCGTACTGTAACCCTAAACCGTACCAAAACCCTAACACTAACCCGTACACTAACCCTAACCCTAACCCTAACTCGTACCCTAAACCTAACCTTAACCCTGACCCTAACCCTAACCCATACCCTAAACCTAACTCGTACCCTAAACCTAACCCTAACCCTTACCCATACCCTAACCCTAAACCTAACCCTAACTCGTACCCTAACCCTAACCCTAACCCTAACACTTACCCTAAGCCTAACCCATACCCTAACCTTAACCCTAAACCTAACCCTAACCCTAACCCGTACCCTAAACCTAAACCTAACCCTTGACCAAACCCGGACCCTACCCTATCCAGTAACCTAACCAACCCTAAGCTGTACCCAAACCCTAACAGTAATCCTAACCCATACCCTAGTGCTAACCCTAACACTAACCCTAACCTTAACCCGCATCCTAACCCTAACACTAACCGTAACTCTTACCCGTACCCTAACTCTAACCCATACCCTACATCTAACCCTAACCTTAACCATAACCCTGACCTCTACCCTAACCATAAAACTAACCCGTACCCTAACCCCAACCCTAACCCTAACCCGTACCATAACCCTATCCGTAACCCTAACCAAGACCTGAAACCTAACCCTAACCTGTACCCTACCACTAACCCTAACCCTAACCCGCACCTAAACCTAGCCCTAACCCGTACCCTAACCCTAACCCATAACCTAAAACTAACCCTAATCCCTAATCGTACTCTAACCCTAACCCTTACCCTAACACTAACCATAACCCTAAAACTAACCCTAAACGTACTCTAACCCTAAACCTAACCTTAACACTAACCCTAACCCCCTACTATAACCCTAACCCTAAACCTAACCCTAAACCTAACCCTAGCCCTAACCCGTACCCTAACCCTAACCCGTAACCTAACCCTAACCCTTACCCTAAACCTAAACCTAACCCTGACCCTAACCCTAAACCTAACCCGTACCCTAACCATAACCCGTACCCTAACCCTAGCCCTAAAACTAACCCGTACCCTAACCCTAAACGTAACCCTAACCCGTACCCAAACCCTAACCCTAACACGTACCCTAACCCTAACCCTAACCCGCACACTAAACCTAACCAGAATCCTAGACCTAACACGTACACCACCCTATCCCGTACCCTAACCTTTACCCTAATCCATACCCTAAACCAGCACTAACCCTAACCCTAAACCTAACCCATACCCGTACGCGTACACTAACCCTAACCCTAAACCATACCCGAACTCGACCCTAACCCTATTCCGGAGCCTGATATTAACGCTAACCCTAACACCTAAACCTAACCCTAACCCTAACCCTTACCCTAACCCGTATCCAGACATTAAACCTAACCCGTACCCTAACACCAAACCAAACCCCTACCCTAACCCATACCCTAACCCTAACCTGTACCGTTACCCGTACCTTAACCCTAACCCTACCCGTACACTAACTCGTACCATAAGCCTAAACCTAACCCTAACCCTAACCCTAAACCTAACCCATACCCGATTCCTAACCCTAACCCGTTCCCTAACCCTAACCCGTACCCTAAAACTAACCCTAATATGTACACTAACCATAAACCTAACCCTAACCCTAAACCTAACCCTAAACTACACCGTAACCCTAACCTGTACCCTAACCCTAACTGTAACACCAAAACTTAACCTAACCCTAAACCGTACCCTAACCTGTACCATAACCCTAAACCTAACCTATACCTTAACCCTAATGCTAACCTTAACCCGGACCCTAACCCTAACCCGTACCCTAATCCTAACCGTAACTCTAACCCTTACACAAACCCTAACCATAACACTAACCTATACCCTAACCCTAACCCTAACCTTAACCATAACCCTAACCCGTACTCTAACCCTAAAACTAACACGTACCCTAATGCCAACCCTAACCCTAACCCGTACCATAACCCTATACCTAACCCTAACCCTGACCCTAAACCTAACCTTAACACGTACCCTAAACCTAACCCTAAAACTAACCCTAAACTGCACCTAAACTTAACCCTAACCGGTAACCTAAACCTAACCCTAACCCTAACCTTAACCAGTAGGCTAACCCTATACCGTACCCTAAACCTAACCCTAACCCGTAGCCTAACCCTAAACCTAACCCTAAGCCTAACCCGTGCATTAACCCTAACACTAACCGTAACACAAACCCTACCCCGTACTCTAACCGTAACCCTAACCCTAACCCGTACTCTAACACTTACCCTAACCCTAACTCTAACCCTAAACCGTACTCTAACCCAAAACCTAAACCTCACACTAACCCTAACCCGTACTGTAATCCAAACCGTACCATAACCCTAACCCTAACCCGTACCCTAACCCTAACTCTAACCCTGACCCTAACCCTAAAACTAACCCGTACCCTAAAACTAACGCTAACGCTAAACTGTACTCTAAACCTAACCCTAACCCTAACCGTACTCTAAACCTAACCCTAACCCTCACCTTAATCCTAAACCATACTCTCACCCTAACCTGCACCATAACCCTAAACCTAACCCGTACCCTAACCCTAACCCTAACTCGTTACCTAACCCTAACCATAACCCTGACCCTAACCCTAACCCTAACCCATACCCTAAGTCTAACCCATACCCTAACCCTAACCTTAATCCCTACCCTAAACCTAACCCTATCCCTTGACCTAACCCGTACCCAACCCTATCCCGTAACCTAACCCTAAACCTAACCCGTACCCAAACCCTAACAGTAACCCTAACCCATACCCTAGCGCTAACCCTAACCCTAAAACTAATCCTATCCCTAACCCGCAACCTAAACCTAAACCAAACCCTAACCCTAAACATAACCCTTACCCGTACCCTAAATCTAACCCATACCCTAACCCTAACCCTAACCTTAACAGTAACCCTGACCAGTAACCTAACCCTAAAACTAACCCGTACCCTAACTCCAACCCTAAACCTAACCCGTACCATTACCCTATCCCTAAAACTAACCCTAAACCTAAACCTAACCCTAAACCGTACCCTAACCCTAAACCTAACCCTAACCCTCATCAAAACCTAACCCTAAGCCTTACCCTATCCCTAACCCATAATCTAAACGTAACCCTAACCCTAAACTTAACCCGTACGCTAACCCTATCCCGTACCCTAAACCTAACTCTATACCGTACCCTAACCCTAACCCTAACCCTAACACTAAACATAAACTTTAACCGTACCCTATCCCTAACCAATACCCTAACCCTAACCCTAACTTTAACCGTAACCCTAATCCGTACCTAACCCTAAAACTAACCCGTACCCTAACCCCAACACTAACCCTAACCCATACCCAAACCCTAAACCTGACCCTAAACCTAAGCCTAACCCATACACTAACCCAAACACTAACCCTACCCACACCCTAAACCTAACCCTAAACCGTATCCTAACCCTAACCCGTACGGTTACCCGTACTTTAACCCTAACCATAACCCGTACCCTAACCCATACCTAACCCTAAACCTAACCTGTACCCTAACACGTAGCATAACCCTAACCCTAACCCTAACCCTAACCCTTAACCTAACCCATACCCTACCCTTAACCTTACCCCGTACCCTAACCCTAAACCGTACCCTAACCCTAACCCTAACCCCTAACCCTAACCCTAACCTGTACACTAAACCTAACCCTAACCCTAACTCTTACCCTAACCCTAACCCTGACCCTAACCCTAACCCTAACATGTACCCTAAACTGTACCCTAACCCTATTCCGTCCCCTAACCCTAACCCGTACCCTAAACCTAACCCTAAACCTAACCCTAAACCTGACCCTAACGCTAACACTATCCCGTTCCCTAAACCTAACCTTTCACCTAACCTGTACCCAAACCTATCCCATACCCTAACCCTAAACCTAACCTGTACCCAAACCCTAACCATAAACCTAACCCATAGCCTAACCCTAAAACTAACCCGTACCCTATCCCCAACCCTAACCCTAAACCATAACGTAACCCTGTCCCTAACTCTAAACCTGACCTGAAACCTAACCCTAACCCTAACTCTAACACTAACCCTACCCCTAACCAGCACCCTAAACCTAACCCTAACCCTAACCTTAAAAGTACCCTAAACCTAAACCTAACCCTAACCCAAACACTAACCCTACCTCGTACTCTAAATGTAACCCTAACCCTAACCCGTACTCTAACACTTACCCTAACCCTAACTCTAACCCTAAACCGTACTCTAACCCAAAACCTAAACCTCACACTAACCCTAACCCGTACTGTAACCCAAACCATACGATAACCCTAACCCTAACACGTACCCTAACCCTAACCCTAACTCGTACCCTAATGCTAAACCTAACTCTGACCCTAACCCTAAAACTAACCCGTACCCTAAAACTAACACTAAAGCTAAACCGTACTCTAAACCTAACCCTAACCCTAACTGTACTCTAACCCTTACCCTAACCCTCACCCTAATCCTAACCCATACTCTCCCCCTAACCCGCACCATAACCATAAACCTAACCCGTACCCTAACCCTAACCCTAACTCGTTACCTAACCCTAACCCGAACCCTGACCCTAACCCTATCCCTAACCCTAAACAGTACCCTGAACCTAACCCGTAGCCTAACCCTAACCCGTACCCTAACCCGTACCCTAAACCTAACCTAACCCTAACTCGTACCCTAACCCTAACCCTAACCCTGACCATAACCCTAACCCTAACCCGTACCCTAAGTCTAACTCATACCCTAACCCTAACCCTAAACCTAACCCTAACCCTAATCCCTACCCTAAACCTAACCCTATCCCTTGACCTAACCCATACCCAACCCTATCCCGTAACCTAACCCTAAACCTAACGTGTACCCAAACACTAACAGTAACCCTAACCCATACCCTAGAGCTAACCCTAACCCTAAAACTAACCCTATCCCTAACCCGCACCCTAAACCTAAACCTAACCCTAACCCTAACCCTAAACATAACCCTTACCCGTACCCTAAATCTAACCCATACCCTAACGCTAAACCTAACCTTAACAGTAACCCTGACCAGTAACCTAACCCTAAAACTAACCCGTACCCTAACTCCAACCCTAAACCTAACCCGTACCATAACCCTATCCCTAAGCTAACCCTAACCCTAAACCTAACCCTAAACCGCACCCTAACCCTAAACCTAACCCTAACCCTCATCAAAACCTAACCCTGGCCTTACCCTAACCCTAACCCGTAATCCAAATGTAACCCTAACCCTAAACTTAACCCGTAACCTAACCCTATCCTGTACCCTAAACCTAACTCTATACCGTACCCTAACCCTAACCCTAACCCTAACACTAAACTGGGATCCCTGGGTGGCGCAGCGGTTTGGCGCCTGCCTTTGGCCCAGGGCACGATCCTGGAGACCCAGGATCGAATCCCACATCGGGCTCCCGGTGCATGGAGCCTGCTTCTCCCTCTGCCTGTGTCTCTGCCTCTCTCTCTCTGTGACTATCATAAATAAATAAAAAAAAATTAAAAAAAAAAACACTAAACATAACCTTTAACCATACCCTATCCCTAACCAATACCCTAACCCTAACCCTAACTTTAACCGTAACCCTAACCCGTACCCTAACCCTAAAATTAACCCGTACCCTAACCCCAACACTAACCCTAAACCATACCCGAACCCTAACCCTGACCCTAAACTTAAGCCTAACCAATACACTAACCCTAACACTAACCCTAACCCACACCCTAAACCTAACCCTAACCCCTACCCTAACCCTACCCGTACGGTTACCCATACCTTAACCCTAACCATAACCCGTACCCTAACCCGTACCTAACCCTAAACCTAACCTGTACCCTAACACGTAGCATAACCCTAACCCTAACCCTAACATTAACCCTTAACCTAACCGATACCCTACCCTTAACCCTACCCCGTACCCTAACCCTAAACCGTACCCTAACCCTAACCCTAACCCCTAACCCTAACCCTAACCTGTACCCTAAACCTAACCCTAACCCTAAATCTTACCCTAACCCTAACCCTGACCCTACCCTAACCCTAACCTGTACCCTAAACCGTACCCTAACCCTAACCCGTCCCCTAACCCTAACCCGTACCCTAAACCTAACCCTAAACCTAACCTTAAACCTGACCCTAACCCTAACACTATCCCGTTCACTAAACCTAACCCTAACCTTTAACCTAACCTGTACCCAAACCTATCCAGTACCCTAAACCTAACCCTAAACTGTACCCAAACCCTAACCATAAACCTAACCCATACCCTAACCCTAAAACTAACCCATACCCTATCCCCAACCCTAACCCTAAACCGTAACGTAACCCTGTCCCTAACTCTAAACCTGACTTGAAACCTAACCCTAACCCTAACTCAAAAACTAACCCTACCCCTAACCAGCACCCTAAACCTAAACCTAACCCTAACCCTAAAAGTACCCTAAACCTAAACCTAATCCTAACCCAAACACTAACCCTACCCCGTACTCTAACTGTAACCCTAACCCTAACCCGTACTCTAACACTTACCCTAACCCTAACTCTAACCCTAAACCGTACTCTAACCCAAAACCTAAACCTCACACTAACCCTAACCCGTACTGTAACCCAAACCGTACCATAACCCTAACCCTAACCCGTACCCTAACCCTAACCCTAACCCGTACCCTAACGCTAACTCTATCCGTACTCTAACCCTAACCCTAAACCTAAACCTAACACTAACCCTAACCCTAACCCTAACCCGTACCATAAACCTAACACTAACATTAACCCGTACCCTAACCCTAACCCGTAACCTAACCTGTAACCTAACCCTAACCCTAACCTATACACTAACACGTACCATATCCCTAACCCTAATCCTAACCCTAACCCTAAACCTAACCCATACCCTACCCCTCACCCTATCCCATGCCCTAACCCTCACTCGTACACTAACTCTAAACTTACTTAAACCCTAACCCTAACACTAACCTGTACCTTAAACCTAACCTTAACCCTAACTCGTACCATAACCCTAACCCTAACCCTGACCCTAACCGCACCCTAAAACTAAACCTAACCCTAACCCTAACCATAAACCTTACCATACCCTAACCCTAACCCATACCCTAAACCTAACCCTAAAATAACCGTAACCCTGACCCGTACCCTAACCCTGAAATTAACCCGTACCCTAACCCCAACCCTAACCCTAACCCGTACACTAACCATATCCCTAACGCTAACCCTGACCCTAAACCTAACCCTAAACCTTACACTAACCCTATCCCTAATTCTAACCCGCACCCTAAACCTAACCCTAACCCATACCCTAACCCTAACCCGTAACATAAGCCTAACCCTAACCCTAAACTTAAACCGTACGCTAAACCTATCCCGTACACTTAACCTAACACTAACCCGTAACCTAACCCTAAACATAACCCTAAGCCTAACCCGTACATTAACCCTAACCCTAACCCTAACACTAACCCTACACCGTACTCTAACCCTACCCCTAACTCTAACCCTAACCCATACCCTAACCCTAACCCTAACCTAACCCTACCCCGTAATCTAACCCGAACACAAACCCTAAACCTAACCCGTACTCGAACCCTAACCCTAACCCTAACCCTAACCCTAACCCTAACGCTAACCGTACTCTAACCCTAACACTAACCCTCACCTTAACCCTAACCGTACTATAACCCTAACCCGTACAATAACACTAACCCTAACCGGTACCCTAAACCTAACCCGTAACCTAAACCTAAGACTAACCGTAAACTTAACCCATACGCTAAACCTATCCTGTACCCTAAACCTAACCCTAACCTGTACCCTAACCCTAAGCCTAACCCTAACCCTATCCGTACTCCAACCCTAAGCCTAACCCTAACCCTAAAACTAACCCTAACCCATACTCTAACACTAACCCTAACCCTAAACGTAACCCAAACCCTTACGCTAACCCTAACCGTACCCTAACACTAACCCTAAACCTAACACTATCCCTAACCCGTACTCTAACCCTAAACCTAACCCTAACTCTAATCATAACCCGTAATATAACCCTAAACCTAACCCTAACCCTAAACCTAACCTTAACCCGTACTCTAACCCTACCCGTAGCCTAACCGTAACTCTAACCTTAACCCCTAACCCTAACACTCACCCTCTTCCTTACCCAATCCCGTACCCAAACGTACCTTACCAAAAGGTACACCTAACCCGTACCCTAACACTAACCCAAACCCGTACTCTAACCCTAACCATAACCCTAACCCTATCCCTAAACCGCACCCTAAACTTAACCCTAAACCTAACCCTAACCTTAACCATTAACCGTACCCTAACCCTAACCCACACCCTAACCCTAACCCTAACTTTAACCATAACCCTAACCCGTAACCTAACTCTAAAACTAACCCGTACCCTAACCCCAACCCTAACCCTTACCCATACCCTAACACTAACCCTAACACTAACCCTGACCCTAAACCTAACCCTAACCCGTACACTAACCCTAACCATAACCCTAACCCGCATCCTAAACCTAACCATAACATGTACCCTAACCCTATCCCGTAACCTAAACCTAACCCTAACCCTAAACTTACCCCGTACTCTAACACTATCCCGTACCCTAAACCTAACCCTAACCCGTAACCTAACCCTAAACATAACCCTAAGCCTAACCCATACATTAACCCTAACCCTAACCCTAACCCTAACACTAACCCTACCCCGTAATCTAACCCTAACCCTAACCCTAACCCATACCCTAACCGGTACCCTAACCCTAACCCTAAACCTTTCCCTAACCCTAACACTAACCCTAAACCTTACTCTAACCATAACCCTAACCCTTACCCTAACTGTACTCTAACCCTAACCCTCACCCTAACCCTAACCCGTACTGTAACCCTAACCCGTAACATAACCCTAACTCTAACCGGTACCCTAAACCTAACCCTAACTCATAGCCTAACACTAACCCTGAACCTAACCCTAACCCGTACCCTAACCTAACCCGTACTCAAACCCTAAACCTAACCTAAGCCGTACCCTAAACCTAAACCTAACCCTAACTCATACCCTAAACCTAACCCTAACCCTGACCCTAACCCTAATCCGTACCCTAAACCTAACCCATACCCTAACCCTAATCCTACACCTAACCCTAACCCTAACTCTTACACTAAACCTAACCCTAACCCTTGACCTAACCTGTACCCAGCCCTATCTCAAACCCTAACCCTAACCCTAACCCATACCCAAACCCTAACAGTAACCCTAACGCATTCCCTAGCGCTAACCCTAACCCTAAACCTAATTCTAACCCGCACCCTACACCTAAACCTAACCCTAACCCTAAACATAAACCTTACCCGTATCCTAGCCCTAACCCATACCCTAACACTAACCCTAACCTTAACCGTAACCCTAACCCATACCCTAACCCTAAAACTAACCCATAACCTAACCCCAACCCTAACCCTAACCCGCACCGAAACCTAACCCTAACCCGTACCCTGCCCTAACCCGTAACCTAAACCTAACCCTAACCCTAAACTTAACCTGAACACTAAACCTATCCCGTACACTAAATCTAACCCTAACCCGTACACTAACCCTAACCCTAACCCTAACACTATCCGTACACTAACCTTAACCCTAACACTATCCCTAAACCGTACTCTAACACTAAACCTAACCCTAAACCTAACCCTAACCCGTACTCTAACCCTAACCCGTACACTAACACTAACACTTACCCTAACCCTAAACCTAACCCGTACCCTAAACGTAAACGTAACCCTCACCCGTACCCAAAACCTTACCCTAACACGTACCCTAACCCTAACCCTAACCCGCAAACTAAACCTAACCCTAACCCTAGACCTAACACATACACTAACCCTATCCCGTACCGTAACCTTAACCCAACACGTACCATAACCCTAACCCTAACCCTAACCCTAACCCCAACCCTAACCCTAACCCATACACTAACCCTATTCCTAACGCTAACCCTGACCCTAAACCTAACCCTAACCCGTACCCTAACACTAACCCTAACCCTAACCGTCACCTAAACCTAACGCTAACCCGTACCCTAAACCTAACCCGTAACCTAAACCTAACCCTAACCCTAAACTTAACCCATACACTAACCCTATCCTGTACCCTAAACCTAACCCTAACCTTAACCCTAACCGTACTCTAACCCTAACACTAACCCTCCCCCTAACCCTAACCGTACTATAACCCTAACCCGTACCCTAACCCCAACCCTAAACCTAACCCGTACCCTAACCTAACCCTAACCCTAACCCACACCTAAACCTAACCCTAACCCATAACCTAAGCCTAACCCTAACCCTAAACTTAACCCGTACGCTAAACCTATCCCGTACACTTAACCAAACCCTAACCCGTAACCTAACCCTAAACATATCCCTAAGCCTAACCCGTACATTAACCCTAACGCTAACTCTAACCCTAACCCGTACCCTAACCCTAACCCTAACCCGCAAACTAAACCTAACCCTAACCCTAGACCTAACACATACACTAACACTATCCCGTACCGTAACCTTAACCCAACACGTACCGTAACCCTAACCCTAACCCTAACCCTAATCCTAACCTGTACACTAACCCTAAACCGAACCCTAACCCTAACCCTAACCCATACCCTAACCGTACCCGTAGCCTAACCCTAACCCTAAACACAACTCCTAAACCTAACGCTAACCCTAACCCTTACCCTAACCCGTACCCAAACGGTAAACCTAACCCGTACCCTAACACTAAACCAAACCCGTACTCTAACCCTAAACCTAACCCTAACCCTGACCCTAACCCTAACCCTAACCCATACCCTAAGCATAACCCATTCCCTAACCCTAACCCTAACCCTAACCCTAACCCTAATCCGTACCCTAAACCTAACCCTAACCCTTGACCTAACCTGTACCCAAACCTATCCCGTACCCTAAACCTAACCCTAACCCGTATTCAAACACTAACAGTAATCCTAACCCATACCTTACCCTAACCCTAACCTTAACCCTAACCCTAACCATACTCTAACACTAACCCTAACCCTCTCCCTAACCCTACCCCGTACTGTAAACCTAACCCGTACCATAACCCTAAACCTAACCCATACCCTAGCCCTAACCCTTACTCGTACCCTAACACTAACCCTAATATTGACCCTAAACCTAACCCTAACCCGTACCCTAAACCTAACCCGTACTTTAACCCTAACCCTAACCCGTACCCGTACCCTAAACCACCCTAACACTAACTCGTACCCTAACCCTAACCCTAACCCAGACCCTAACCCTAACCCTAACCCATACCCTAAGCATAACCCATACCCTAACCCTAAACCTAAACCTAACCCTTACCCTAACCTGTACCCTAAAACTAACCCTAACCCTTGACCTAACCTGTACCCAAACCTATCCCGTATGCTATCCCTAACCCTAACCCGTACCCAAACCCTAAAAGTAACACTAACCCATACCCTAGCACTAACACTAACCCTAACCCTAACCCTAACCCGGACCCTAAACCTAACCCTACCCTGACCCTAACACTAACCCTATCCCATACCCTAACCCTAAACCCTACCAAACACTAACCCTACACCTAACCCATTCCCTAACCCTAAACGTAACCCTAGCCCGTACCCAAACCCTAAACCTAACATGTATCCTAACCCTAAACCTCACCCTAACCCTAATCCGCACACTTAACCTAACACTAACCCTAGACCTAACACGTACACTAACCCTATCCCGTACCCTAAACTTAACCCTAACCTGTACCGTGTCCCTAACACTAACCCTAACTCTAACCCTAACCCGTACACTAACCCTAACCGAACTTTAACCCTAACCCTACCCGTAGCCTATTCTTAACACTAACCCTAACCCCTAACCCTAAGCCTAACCATAAACCTTACCCGAACCCGTACCCAAACGGTAAACCTAACCCGTACCCTAACACTAACCCAAATCCGTACTCTAACCCTAACCGTAACCCTAACCCTAACCCGCACCCTAAACTTAACCTAAACCCTAAACCAAACTATAACCCTTAACCGTAACCTAACCCTAACCCATAACCTAAACCTAACCCTAACCTTAACCATAACCCTAATCCGTAACCTAACCCTAAAACTAACCCGTACCCTAAACCCAACCCTAACCCTAACACTAACACTACCCCGTACTCTAACCCTAACCCCAACCCGTACCCTAAACCTAAACCTAATCCTAACTCGTACCCTATTCCTAACAATAAGCCTTACCCTAACCCTAACCCTAACCCGTACCCTAAACCTAACCCTAACCCTTGACCTAACCCGTACACAAACCTATCCTGTACCCTAACCCTAACCCTAACCCGTACCCAAAACCTAACAGTTACCCTAACCCATACCTTAGCGCTAAACCTAACCCTAAGCCTAACCCGCACCCTAAACCTAAACCTAACCCTAACCCTAACCATAACGCTTACCCGTACCCTAACCCTAACCCATACCCTAACACTAACCCTAACCTTAACCGTAACCCTAACCCGTACCCTAACCCTAAAATTAACCTGTACCCTAACCCGAACCCTAACCCTAACCCGTACCATGATCCTATCCCTAACCCTAACCTTGACCCTAAACCTAACCCTAAACCGTACCCTAACCCTAACCCGTATCCTAGCTCTAACCCATAACCTAACCCTAACCCTAACCCTAAACTTAACCCGTACACTAACCCTAACCTATACCCTAACCCTAACCCTAACCTTAAACATAACCGTAAACCGTACCCTAACTATAAATACTAACCTGCACCCTTACCTCAACCCTAAACCTAATCCGTAACCTAACACTAACCCTAACCCTAACCCTGACCCTAAACCTAACCTTAACCCTTACACTAACACTAACCCTAACCCTAACCCGCACCCTAAACTTAACCCTAACCCGTACCCTAACCCTAACCCATAAACTAAACCTAACCCTAACCCTAACTTAACCCTTACGCTAAACCTATCCCTTACTCTAAACCTAACCTAAACCGTATCCTAACCCTAAACCTAACCCTTAGCCTAACACGTACATTAACCCTAACTCGAACCCTAACGCAGACACTAAACCTAACCCGTACTCTAACCCTAACCCTAACCCTAACCATACTCTAACCCTAACCCTAAACCTCACCCTAACCCTAAACCGTACTGTAACCCTATACTGTACCATAAACCTAAACCGAACCCGTACCCTAAACCTAACCCTAACTCGTACACTAACCCTAACCCTAACCCTGAACCTAACACTAACCCCAACCCATACCCTAAACCTAACCCGTACCCTAAACCTAACCCTAACCCTAACCCTTACCCTCGCCCGTAAACAAACGGTAAACCTAACCCATACCCTAACACTAACCCAAACCCGTACTCTAACCCTAACCCTAATCGTAAACCTAACACGCACCCTAACTTAACCCTAACCCTAACACAAACCATAACCCTTAACCGTAACTTAACCCTAACCCATACCCTAACCCTAACCCAAACCTTAACCGTAACCTTAACCCATCCCCAAACCCTAAAACTAACCCATACCGTAACCCCAAACCTAAACCTAACCCGTACCCTAACACTAACCCTAACCCTAACCCTGACCCTAAACCTAACCCTAACCCTTACACTAATCCTAACCCTAACCCTAACCCGTAAACTAAACCTAACCATAACCCTAAACTTAACCCTTATGCTAACCCTATCCCGTACCCTAAACCTAACCCTAACCCGTATCCTAACACTAAACCTAACCCTAAGCCTAAACCATACATTAACCCCAACACTAACCCTAACACTAAACCTACCCCGTACTCTGACCCTAAACCTAACCCTGACCCTAACCTGTACAATAACCCTAACCCTAACGCTAACCCGTACTTAACCCTAACCCTAGACCTAAACCTAAACCTAACTTTAAACATAACCCTAACCCATACAGTAACCCTAAAACTAACCCGTACCCTAACGCCAACCATAACACTAACTCGTACCGTACCCTATCCCTAACCCTAAACCTGACCCTAAACCTAACTCTAACCCTTACCCTAACCCTAACACTAACCCTAACCCATTCCGTACACTAACCTAACCCTAACCATAACACTAGACCTAACCCGTACTCTAACCCTAACCCTAACCCTAAAACTAACCCAAACCCGTACTCTAACCCTAACCCGTACCCTAACACTAACCCTAACACTAACCCTAACCCGTACCCAAACCCTAACCCGTAACCTAAACCTAAACCTAAACTTATCCCGTACACTAACCCTATCCCGTACCCTAACCTTAAACCTAACCCATACCATAACATTACACTAATACTAACCCTAACCCTAACCCTAACCCGTACACTAACCCTAACCTAAACCCTAACCCTAACCCGTACCCTAACACTAACCCTAACACTAACCCTAACCCGTACCCTAACACTAACCCTAACACTAACCCTAACCCGTACCCAAACCCTAACACGTAAACTAAACCTAAACCTAAACTTATCCCGTACACTAACCCTATCCCGTACCCTAACCTTAAACCTAACCCATACCGTAACATTACACTAATACTAACCCTAACCCTAACCCTAACCCGTACACTAACCCTAACCTAAACCCTAACCCTAAACCTAACCCGTACCCTAACCATAACCCTAACCCTAACCCTAACCGTAACCCTAAACCTAACCCGTACTCTAACCCTAACCCTAACCCTAACACTAACCCTAATCCTAACCGTACTCTAACCCTAACCCTAACCCTCACCCTAACCCTAACCCGTACTATAACAGTAACCCGTACCATAACCCTAAAACTAACCCTAACCTTAAGCGTAACCCTGACCCGTACCCTAACCCTAAATCTAACCTGGAACCAAACCCCATCCCTAACCCTATCCCTTACCCTAACCCTAACCCTAATGCTAAACCTGACCTTAAACCTAACCCTAACCATACCCTAACTCTAACCTTTACCCTAACACTCACGTAAATGTAACCCTAACCTGTACCCTAACCCTAACCCAAACCCTAACCCTATCCGTACTCTAACCCTAACCCTAACACTAACACTAAGCCTAACTTGAACTCTAACCCTAACCCCAACCTATACGTAACCCTAACCCGTACTCTAACCCTAACCCGTACCCTAACACTAACCCTAACCCTAACACTATCCCTAACCCGTACTATAAACCTAAACCTATCCCTAACCCTAAACCTAAACCTAACCCGTACTCTAACCCAACCCGTAGCCTAACACTAACTCTAACCCTAACCCCTAACCCTAACCCTAACCCTAAACCTTACCCTAACCTGTACCCAAAAGGTAAACCTAACCCATACCCTAACACTAACCCAAAACCGTACTCTAACCCTAACACTAACTCTAACCCTAAACCGCACCCTAAACTTAACCCTAACCCTAACCCTAACCATAACCCCTAACCATACCCTAACCCTAACCCTAACTCGTACCCTAAAACGAACGCTTACCCTAACCCTAACCCATACCATAACCTAACCCGTACCAACCCTAACCCTAACCCTAACCCTAACCCGTACCCTAAACCTAACCCTAACCCTAACTCGTACCCTAACCCTAACCCAAACCCTGACAATAAACCTAACCCTAACCCGTACCCTAAACCTAACCCATACCTTAATCCTAACCCTAAACCTAACCCTAACCCTATCCCGTACCCTATACCTAACCGGTACCCAACCCTATCCCATACCCTAGCCCTAACCCGTACCCAAACCCTAAGAGTAACCCTAAACCATACCCTAGTGCTAAACGTAACCCTAACCCTAAGCCTAACCCGCACCCTAAACCTAAACCTAACCCTAACCCTAACCATAACCCTTAACCGTAACCTAACCCTAAACCATACCCTAACCCTAACCCTAACCTTAACCATAACCCTAACCCGTAACCTAACCCTAAAACTAACCCATACCCTAACCCCAACCCGAACCCTAACCCGTACCCTACACTAACCCTAACCCTAAACCTGACCCTAAACCTAACCCTAACACTTATACTAACCCTAACCCTAACCCTAAACCGCACCCTAAACCTAACGCTAACCAGTACCATAACCCTAACCCGTAACCTAAACCTAACCCTAACCCTAAACTTAACACGTACGCTAACCCTATCCCGGAAGCTAAACCTAACCCTAAACTGTATCCTAACCCTACACCTAACACTAAGCCTAATCTGTACATTAACCCTAACCCTAACCCTAACACTAACCCTACCCCGTACTCCAACCCTAAACCTAACCCTAACCCTAAGCCTTACACTAACCCTTACCCTAAACCTAAACCTAACCCTAACACTAAACCTAACACTAACGCTAACCTGTACTCTAACCCTAAACCTAACCCTAACCCTAACCCTAACCCTGACCCTAATCCTAACCTTAACACGTACACTAACCCTAACCCTAACCCTAAGCTGAAGCCTAAACCTAACCCTAACCTGTACCCTCACCCTAACCCGTAACCTAAACCTAACCCTAACCCTAAACTTAACCCTTATGCTAACCCTATCCCTTACTCTAAACCTAACCCTAACCTGTACCCTAAACCTAACCCTATCCGTACACTAACCCTAACCCTAACACTAACCCTATCCCATACTCTAACCCTAACCCTAACCCTAACCCGTACCCTAACCCTAAACCTAAACCTAACCCTAACACTAACCCTAACCCGTACTCTATCCCTATCCCTAACCCTAACCCTAACCCTAACCGTATTCTAACCCTAACCCTAACCCTCACCCTAACCCTAACCTGTACTGTAACCCTAACCCTTACCATAACCCTAAATCTAACCCGTACCCTAAACATAACCCTAATTCGTACATTAACCCTAACCCTAACCCTGACCCTAACCCTAACCCTAACCCGTATCCTAAACCTAACCCATACCCTAAACCTAAACCTAACCCTAAACCGTACCCTAAACCTAACCCTAATCGTACCCTAGCCCTAACCCTAACCCTGACCCTCACCTAAACCTAACCCTAACCCGTAACCTAACCCTAACCCGTAACCTAAACCTGACCCTAACCCTAAACTTAACCCCTACACTAACCCTCTCCCGTACACTAAACCTAACCCTAACCCCTACCCTAACCCTAACCCTAACCCTATCCGCATTCTAACCCTAAACCTAACCCTAACCCTAACACTAAACCTAACCCTAACACTATGCCTAACCCATATTCTAACCCTAAACCTAACCCTATCTCTAACCCAAACCCGTACTATAAACCTAAACCTAACCCTAACTTTACCTAACCCTAACCCGTACTCTAAATCTATCCCATAGCCTAACACTAACTCTAACCCTAACCCCTAACCGTAACCTTAGCCCTTACCTAACCCATACCCAAACGGTAAACATAACCCGTACCCTAACACTATCCCAAACCCGTACTCTAACCCTATCCTTAACCCTAACCGTAACCGTAACACGTACCCTAAACCTAACCCTAACCCTAACTCGTACCCTATCCCTAACCCTAACCCTGACCCTAACCCTAACCCTAACCCGTACCCAAAGCCTACCTCATACCCTAACCATAACCCTAAACCTACCACTAAACCTATCCCGTAACCAAAACCTCACCCTAACCCTTGTCCTAACCCGTACCCAATCCTATCCCATGCACTAACGCTAACCCTAACCCATACACTAGCGCTACCCTAACCCTAACCCTAAGCCTAACCCGCACCCTAAACCTAAACCTAACCATAACCCTAACCATAAACCTTACCCGTACCCTAACCCTAACACATAACCTAACACTAACCCTAACTTAAACGTAACCCTAAACTGTACCCTAACCCTAAAACTAACCCGTACCTTAACCCCAACCCTAACCCTAACCCGTACCATAACCCGATCCCTAATCCTAACCCTGACCCTAAACCTAACCCTAACCCTAACCCGTACCCTAACCCTAACCCGCACCTAAACTTAACGCTAACCTGTACCCTAACCCTAAACCGTAACCTAAACCTAAACCTAACCATAAACTTATCCTGTACACTAACCCTATCCCGTACCCTAAACCTAAACCTAACCTGTACCCTAACCCTAACCCTAACCCTATCCGTACACTAATCCTAACCCTAACCCTAACAGTAAACCTAACACATACTCTAACCCTAACCCTAACCCTAAACCTAACCCTAACCCGTACCCTAACACTAACCCTTAACCTAACCCTAAACCAAACCCGTACCCTAAACCTAAACGTAACCCTTGACCTAACCCGTACCCAACCCTAATTCGTAACCTAACCCTAACCCGTACCCAAACCCTAACAGTAACCCTAACCATACCCTTGCGCTAACCCAAACCCTAACCCTAACCCTCGCCCTAAAACTAACCCTAACCCTAACCATAACCATAACCCTTACCCGTACCCTAACCCAACCCATAACCTAACCCTAACCCTAAACTTAACCGTAACCCTGACTCGTACCCTAACCCTAAAATTAACCCGTACCAAACCACAACACTAACCCTAACCCGTACCATAAACCGAACCCTAACCCTAACTCTAACACTAACCCGTACCCTAACCCTAACCCTAACCCTAACACTAACCCTAACCCGTACTCTAACCCTAACCCTAGCCCTAATACTAACCCTAACCATACTCTAACCCTAACCCTAAACCTCACCCTAACCCTAACCCGTACTGTAACCCTAACCCGTAACATAATCCTAACCCTAACAATAAACTTAAGTGTAACCCTGACCCTTACCCTAACCCTAAATCTAACCCGTACCCTAACCCTATCCCTAACGCTAACCCTGACCCTAAACTTAACCCTAACCCGTACCCTAACCCTTACCCTAACACTAACCCTCACCTAAACCTAATCCTACCCCGTACCCTAACCCTAACCCGTAACCTAAACCTAACCCTAACCCTAAACTTAACCCGTACACTAACCCTATCCCGTACCCTAAACCTAACCCTAACCCGTACCCTAACCCTAAACCGTAACCTCAACCTAACCATAACCCTAAACTTAACAAGTACGGTAACCCTATCCCGTACCTTAAACCTAAACCTAACCCGTATCCTAACCCTAAACCTATCCCTAAGCCTAACCCATACATTAACCCTAACCCTAACACTAATACTAACCCTACCCCGTATTCTAACACTAACCCTAACCCTAACCAGTACCCTAACCCTAACCCTAACCCTGTCCCTAACCGTAACCCCAACCCGTACCCTTAACCTAACCCATACCCTAACCTAACCCTAACACTTGACCTAAGCCATACCCAACCCTTACCCGTACCCTAACCCTAACCCATACCCTAACACTAACCCTAACTTTAACCATAACCCTAACCCGTACCCTATCCCATACCATAACCCTATCCCTAACCCTAACCCTGACCCTAAACCTAACCCTAACCCTAACCCGTACCCTAACCCGAAACCTGACCCTAATCCTAACCCTAACACGTACCCTAAGCCTAAACCATACCCTAACCCTAACCCTAACCATAACCCTACCCGGTACTCTAACCCTAACCCTTACCCTAATCGTACTCTAACCCTAACCCTAACCCTAACCCTAACCCTAACCCTAACCCTAAACCGAACTGTAACTGTAACCCATACCATAAACCTAACCCTAAACCTTACCCTAACCCTAACCCTAATTCGTACCCTAACCCTAACCCTAACCCTGACACTAAACCTAACCTTAACCCGTAACCTAAACCTAACCCATTCGCTAACCCTAAACCTAATCCTACCCTGTACCCTAAACCTAACCCTAACGTGTACCCTAAACCTAACTCTAACACGTACCCAAACCGTAACCTGTACCCTAACCCTAACCCTAACGCTCACCTAAACCTAACCCTAACCCGTACCCTAACCCTAACCCGTAACCTAAACCCAAACCTAACCCTAAAATTAACCCGTACGCTAACCCTATCCCGTACCCTAAACCTAACCCTAACCCGTACCCTAACCCTAACCCTAACCCTAACCCTAACCCTAACCCTAACCCCAACCCTAACCCTCACCCTAAGCCTAACCCGTACTGTAACCCTAACCCATAACATAACCCTAACTCTAACCCGTACCCTAACCCTAACCCTAATTCGTACCCTAACCCTAACCGTAACCCTGACCCTAACTCTAACCCTATTCCGTACCCTAAACCTACCTGTACACTAACCCTAAACCGTACCCTAACCCGTACCCTAACCCTAACCCAAACACGTACCCTAAGCCTAACCCGTACCCTAACCCTAACCCAAACCCTAACACTAACACTAAACCCACCCCGTACTCTAACGCTAACCCTAACCCTAACCGTACCCGTACCCTAACCCTAACCGTAACACTAACAATAAACCTACCCCGTACTCTAACACTAAGCATAACCCTAACCCTAACCCGTACACTAAACCTAAACCTAACCCGAAACCTGACCCTAACACTAACCCTAAAACGTACCCTAAGCCTAACCCTTACACTAACCCTAACCCTAACCCTAACACTAACCCTACCCCGTACTCTAACCCTAACCCTAACTCTAACCCGTACCCTAACCCTAACCCTAACCCTAACACTAACCCTAACCCGTGCTCTAACCCTAACCCTTACCCTAACCGTACTCTAACACTAACCCTAACCCTCACCCTAACCCTAACCTGAAATGTAACCCTAACCCATACCATAACCCTAAACCTAACCCATACCATAACCCTAACCCTAATTCGTACCCTAACCCTAACCCTAACGCTTACCCTAACCCAAACCCTAACACTTAACCTAAACCTAACCCATACCCTAACCCTAAACCTAATCCTACCCTGTACCCTTAACCTAACCCTAACCCGTAACCTAACCCTAATCCTAACCCGTACCCTAAGCCTAAACCATACCCTAAACCTAACCCTAATCCTAACCCTAACCCTAACCCGTACCTAAACCTAACCTTAACCCTTGACCTAACCCGTACACAACCCTATCCTGTAACCTAAACCTAACCCTAACCTGTACCCAAACCCTAACAGTAACCCTAACCCATACCGTAGCGCTAACCCTGACCCTAACCCTCACCCTAACCCACACCCTAAAACTAAACCTAACCCTAACACTAACCATAAACATTACCCGTACCCTAACCCTAACCCATAGCCTAACCCTAACCCTAAACTTAACCGTAACCCTGACCCATACCCTAAACCTAAAATTAACCCATACCTTTACCCCAAACTTATCCCTAACCCGTACCCTAACCCTAACCCTAACCCTAACCCAAACCCACACCTAAACCTAACCCTAACCCGTAACCTAAGCTTAACCCTAACCCTAAACTTTACCCCTACCCTAACCCTATCCCATACACTAAATCTAACCCTAAACTGTAACCTAACCCTAAACCTAAGCCTAAGCCTAACCCGTACATTAACCATAACCGTAACACTAACACTAACCCTACCCCGTACTCTAACCCTAACCCTAACTCTAACCCTAACCCGTACCCTAACCCTAACCCTAACCCTAACACTAACCCTACCCCGTACTCTAACCCTAACCCAAATCCTAACCCTAACCCGTACCCATACCCTAACCCAAACCCTAACCCTTACCCTAACCCTAAACCTAACCCTAACCGTACTCTAAACCTAAATCTAACCCTCAACCTAACCCTAACCCATGCTGTAACCCTAACCCGTACCATAAACCTAAACCTAACCCTAAACTTAACCGTAAACCTGACCTGTACCCTAACCCTAAAACTAACCCGTACCCTAACGCCAACCCTAACCCTAACCTGTACCCTAACCCTTTCCCTAACGCTAACCCTGACCCTAAACCTAACCCTAACCCGTACCCTAACCCTAACCCTAACCCTCACCTAAACCTAACCCTAACCCGTACATAACCCTAACCCGTAACCTAAACCTAAACCTAACCCTAAACTTAACCCGTGCGCTAACCCTATCCCGTACCCTAAACCTAACCCTAACCCATACCCTAAACCTAACCCTAACCCGTACCCTATCCGTACTCTAACCCTAACCCTAACCATATACTTAACCCTAAACCTAACCCGTACCCTAACCCTAACCCTAACACTAACCCTAACCCATACTCTAACCTTCACACTTACGCTAACCATACTCTAACCCTAACCCTAACCCTCACCCTAACCCTAACCCGAAATGTAACCCTAACCCATACCATAAACCTAACCCTAACCCGTACCCTAATCCTAAACCTAATTCGTACCCTAATCCTAACCATAACCCTAACCCTAACCCTAACACATAACCTAAACCTAACCCATACCCTAACCATAAAACTAATCCTACCCTGTACCCTAAACCTATCCCTAACCCGTACCCTAAGCCTAAACCGTATATTAACCCTTACCCCAACCCTAACACTAACCCTACCCCGTACTCTAACCCTAACCCTAACCCGTACCCTCACCCGTACCCTTAACCTATACCTAACCCTAACTCGTACCCTAACCCTAACCCTAAACCTGACCCTAACCCTAACCCTAACCCGTACCCTAAAACTAACCCATACCCTAACCCTAATCATAAACCTAACCCTAACCCTAACCCGTACCCTAAACCTAACCCTAACCCTTGACCTAACCCGTAGCCAACCTTATCCCGTACCCTAAACCTAACTCTAACCCGTACCCAAACCCTAACAGTAACACTAACCCATACCCTAGCGCTAACCCTAAACCTAACTCTAACCTAACCCTCACCCTAAACCTAAACCTAACCCTAACACTAACCATAAAACTTGACCGTACCCTAACACTAACCCATACCCTAACACTAAACCTAACCTTAACCGTAACCCTAACCCGTACCCTAACCCTAAAACTAACCCGTACCCTAACCCCAACCCTATCCCTAACACGTACCATAACCCTATCCCTAATCCTAACCCTGACCCTAAAACTAACCCTAACCCGTACCCTAACCAAACCCGCACCTAAACATAACCCTACCCCATACCCTAACTATAACCCATAACCTAAACCTAACCCTAACTGTAAAATTAACCAGTGCACTAACCCTATCCCGTACCCTAAACCTAACCCTAACCCGTACCCAAACCCTAACCCTAACACGTACCCTAACCCTAAAACTAACCCTAACACTTTCCCTAACCCGTACCCAAATGGTAAAATTACCCGTACCCTAACACTAACCCAAACCCGTAACCTAACCCTAAAACTAACCCTAACCCGTACTCTAACCCTAACCCTAACACTAACACTAACCCTACCCCTACTCTAACACTAACCCTAAACTGAAACCTAACGTGTACTCTAACCCTAACCCTAACCATACGCCTAACACTAACCCTAACCCGTACTGTAACCCTAACCCGTACCATAACCCTAACCCTAACCAGTACCCTAACCCTAACAATAATTCGTACCCTAACCCTAACCGTAACCCTGACCCTAAACCTAACCCTAACCCGTACCCTAAACCTGACCCTAACCCGTACCCTAACCCTAAACTTAACCATAACCTGACCCTAAACCTAACCCTAAAATGTACCCTAAGCCTAACCCATAACCTAACCCTTACCCTAACCCTAACCCTATCCGTACTCTAACCCTAACCCGAACCCTACACCGTACTCTAACCCTAACCCTAACTCTAACCCTAACCCGTACCCTAACCCTAAACCTAACCCTAACACTAACCTTACCCCGTAATCTAACACTAGCCCTAACCCTCACACTAACCCGTACCATAAACCTAACCCTAACAATAATTCGTACCCTAACCCTAACCCTAACCCTGACCCTAAACCTAACCCTAACCCGTACCCTAACCCTAACCCGCACTTAAACCTAACCCTAACACGTACCCTAACCCTAACCCGTAACCTAAACCTAAACATAAACCTAAACTTATCCCGTAAACTAACCCTATCCCGTACCCTAAACCTAACCTTAACCTGTACCTTAACCCTAACCCTAACCCTAACCCTATTCGTAAACTAACCCTAACCCTAACCCTAAGAAAACCCTAACCCATACTCGAACCCTAACCCTAACCCTAAACCTAACCCCAACCCGTACTCTAACCCTAACCCGTACCCTAACACTAACCCTTACCCTAACCATAAACCTGACCCGTACCCTCACCCTAAACGTAACCCTAACCCAAAACTGAAACCCTAAACCTAACACGTACCCTAACCCTAACCCTAAACTGCACACTAAAACTAACCCTAACCCTAGACCTAACACGTACACTAAACCTATCCTGTACCGTAACCTTAACCCTAACCCATATTGTAACCCTAACCCTAACCCTAACCCTAACCCTAACACTAACCCTAACACTAACCCTAACCCGTACTCTAACTTAAGCCTAACCCTAAACATAACCCTAACCCGTACTCTAACCCTAACCCTAACCCTAACACTAACCATAATCCTAACACTAAACCTAAACCGTCCTCTAACCTAAGCCTAACCCTTAACCTAACTTAAGCCTAACCCTAAACCTAACCCTAACCCGTACTCTAAACCTAACCCTAACCCTAACACTAACCATAATCCTAACACTAAACCTAACCCGTACTCTAACCCTAAACCTAACACTGACACTAACCCTAACCCCCTACTATAACCCTAACCCTAAACCTAACCCTATCCATAACCCTAACTCGTACCATAACCCGAACCCGTACCCTAACACTAACCCTAACCCTAACCTTGACCCTTACCCTAAACATAATCCCGTACCCTAACCCTGACCCTAACCCGCATCTAAACCTAACCCTGACCCTAGACCTAAACCGTACCCTAAACCTGAACCGTACCCTACAACTAACCCTAACCCTAACACTAACCCGTACCGTAAACCTAACACTAAACCTAACCCATACCCTAACCCTAACCCATACCCTAACCCTAACCCAATGCCTAACCCTAACCCACACCCTAAACCAAACCCTAACCCTAGACCTAAACCGTACCCTAAACCTATCTCGTACCCTAATCCTAATGCTAACCTCTCCATAAACCTAGACCTAACCCGTACCCTAACACTAACCCGTACCCTAACACTAACCCTAACCCTAAACCTAAAACGTACCCTAACCTTAACCCTAACCCTAACACTAACACTAACTCTAATCCTAACCCTACCCATACACTAACGCTAACCCTAACCCGTACCCGTACCCTAACCCTAAACCTAACTCTAACCCTAACACTAAACCTACCCCATACTCTAACCCTAACCCAAACCGTAACCCTAACCCGTACCCTAACCCTCACTGTAACCCTAACCCTAACCCTAACCCATACTCTATCCCTAACCCTAACCGTACTCTTTCCCTAGCCCTAACCCTCACCCTAAACCTAATCCGTACTGTAGTCCTAACCCATACCATAACCCTAAAACTAACCCGTACCCTATTTCTAACCCTAACTCGTACCCTAAACCTAACCCTAAACCTGACGCTCACCCTAACCCTAACCCGTACCCTAAACCTAAACCGTACTTTAAACCTAACCCTAACCCTAACCCGTACCCTAAACCTAACCCAACCCTAACTTGTACCCTAAACCTACCCTAACCCTGACCCTAACCCTAACCCTAACCCATACCCTAAGCCTAACCCTAACCCTAAACCTAACCCTAACCCTAAACCGTACACTAAACGTAAACCTAACCCTCTACCTAACCGGTACCCAAACCTATCCCGTAACCTAACCCTAATGCGTACGCAAACCCTAACAGTAACCCTAACCCATACCCTACCGCTAACCCTAACCCTAACACTAACCCGGACCCTAAACCTAACCCTTACCCTGACCCTAACACTAACCCTATCACGTACCCTAACCGTAACCGTACACGAACCCTAATCCTAAACCTAACCCATACCCTAACCCTAAACGTAACACTAACCCGTACTCAAACATTACCCGAACCTTAACCCTAACCCTAACCCATACCCTAACCCTACCCGTAGCCTAATCCTAACTCTAACCCTAACCCCTAACCCTAAGCCTAACCCTAACCCTTACCCGAACCCGTACCCTAACGGTAAACCTAACCCGTACCCTAACACTAACCCAAACCCGTACTCTAACACTAACCATAACCCTAACCCTAACCCTAACCCGCACCCTAAGCTTAACCCTAACCCTAAACCAAACCATAACCCTTAACCGTAACCTAACCCTAACACATACCCTAACCCTAACCCTAACCTTAAACATAACCCTAATCTGTGCCCAAACCCTAAAACTAACCCATACCCTAACCCCAACCCTAAGACTAACCCGTACCCTAACACTAACCCTAACCCTAACCCTGACCCTAAACCTAACCCTAACCCTTGACCTAACCAGTACCCAACCTTATCCTGTCCCTAACCATAACCCTAACCCGTACCCAAACCCTAACAGTAAACCTAACCCATAACCTAGCGCTAACCCTAAACCTAACCCTAAGCCTAACCCGCACCCTAAACCTACACCTCACCCTAACCCTAACCATAAACCTTACCCGTACCCTAACACTAACCCATACCCTAAAACTAACCCTAACCTTAACCGTAACCCTAACCCGTACCCTAACCCTAAAACTAACCCGTACCCTAACCCCAACCCTAACCCTAACACTAACCGTAACCCTAACACTAACCCTAACCAGTGCTCTAACCCTAAACGTAACCCTAACACTAACCCTAACTCCCTACTATAATCCTAATCCTAAACCTAAACCTTACCCTAACCCTAACTCGTACCGTAACCCGAACCCGTACCCCACCCTAACCCTAAACCTAAACCTAACACTAAACCTGACCCTAAACCTAACCCTAATCCCGTACCCTAAACATAACCCTAACCCACATCCTAACCCTAACCCAAAACCTAGACCTAACCCGTAGCCTAACCCTAACCCGTACCCTAACACTAACCCGTACCCTAACCCTAACATTAACCCTAACCCTAACCCGTACACTAACCATAACCCTAACCCATAACCTAACCCTAACCCATACCCTAACCCTAACACAGGGCCTAACTGTAACCCGCACCCTAAAACTTACCCTAACCCTAGACATAACCCATACCTTAAGCCTATCCCGTACCCTAACCCTAGTCCTAACCCATATCCTAACCCTGACACTAACCCTAACACTAACCCCTAACCCTAACCCTAACCCTAACCCACACCTAAACCTAAACCTAACCCTAACCCTAACCCGCACCTAAACCTAACCCTAAACCGTACCCGAACCCTAACCCGTAACCTAAACCTAAACCTAACCCTAACTTAACCCGTACGCTAACCCTATTCCGTACCCTAAACCTAACCCTCACCCTTACCCTCACCCTAACCCTAACCCTAACCCTAAACCTAACGCTATCCGTACACTGACCCTAACCCTAACCCTAAACCTAACCCTAACCCATACTCTAACCCTAACCCGTACCTTAACCCTAACACATACACTAACACTAACCCTAACCCTAACCCTAACACTAACCCTAACCAGTAATCTAACCCTAAACCTAACCCTAACTCTAACCCTAACCCGTACTATAACCCAAACCCGTACCCTAACACTAACCCTAACCCTAACAATAAACCTACCCCGTACTCTAACCCTAAACCTAACCCTAACACTAACCCTAGCCCGTAATGTAACCCTAAACCTACCCTACCCTAACCCTAACCCATACAGTAACCCTCACGCGTACCCTAACCCTAATCCTGACCCTAAACCTAACCCTAACTATACACTAAACCTAACACTAACCCTAACCCTAACACTAAACCTATCCCGTACTCTAACCCTAACCCTAACCCTAATCCTAACCCTAACCCGTACTCTAACCTTAACCCGAACCCTAACACTAACCATAACCCTAAAACTAACCCTAACCAGTACTCTAACCCTAAACGTAACCCTAACACTAACCCTAACCCCCTACTATAATCCTAAACCTAAACCTAACCCTTACCCTAACCCTAACTCGTACTGTAAGCCGAACCCCTACCCAACCCTAACCCTAAGCCTAAACCTAACCCTAACCCTGACCCTAACCCTAAACCTAATCCCGTACCCTAAACCTAACCCTAACCCGCATCATAAACCTAACCCAAAACCTAGACCTAACCCGTAGCCTAACCCTAACCCGTACCCGAACACTAACCCACACCCTAACCCTAACACTAACCCTAACCCTAACCCGTACACTAACCATAACCCTAACCCATACCCTAACCCTAACCCGTACCCTAACCCTAACCCAGGGTCTAACTCTAACCCGCACCGTAAACCTAACCTTAACCCTAGACATAAACCATACCCTATCCCTATCTCGTACCCCTACACAAGTCCAACCCGTATCCTAACCCTAACACTAACCCTAACCCGTACACTAACCCTAACCCGTACACTAACCCTAACCCTAACCCTAACCCGTACCCTAACCCTAACCCTAACCCTAACCCGTACACTTACCCTAACCCGTACTCTAACATTAACCCTAACCCTAACCTAACCCTAACCCATACTCTAACCCTAACCCGTACGCTAACACTAACCCTTACCCTAACCCTAAACCTACCCCGTACCCTAACCCTAAACATAACCCTAACCCGTACCAAAACCCTAACCCTAACACATAACCTAACCCTAACCCTAAGCCTAACCCTTATCCGTGCACTAAACCTAACCCTAACCCTACACCTAACACGTACACTCACCCTAGCCCATACCGTAACCTTAACCCTAACCCGTACCTTAACCCTAACACTAAATATAACCCTAACCCTAACCCTAACCCGTACACTAACCCTAACCCGTACCCTACCTCTAACCCTAACCCGTACCCTAACCCCTAACCCTAACCCTAACCCTTTCCCTAACCCGTACCCAAACGGTAAACCTAACCCATACCCTAACACTAACCCAAAACCGTACTCTAACCCCTACTCTACCCCGTACCCTAACCCCTAACCCTAACCCTAACCCTAACCCGCACCCTAAACTTAAACCTAACCCTAACCCAAACCATAACATTAATCGTAACCTAACCCTAACCCATACCCTAACCCTAACCCTAACCTTAACCATAACCGTAACCCATACCCTAACCATAAAACAAACTCGTACCCTAATCCGAAACCTAACCCTAACCGTACCCTAACACTAACCCTAACCCTAACCTGAACCCTAAACCATACCATAAACCTAGCCATAACCCTAAACCGAAACCTAACCCATACCCTAACCCTACCCCTAACCCGTACCCTATCCGTAAGCCGTACACAAACCTAACCCTAACTCCTAAACCTAACCCTAAACCGTACCCTAAACATAACCCTAAACCTAACTCGTACCTAATCCTGACCCTAACCCTGACCCTAACCCTAAACCTAACCCGTACCCTAACCCTAAACCGTACCCTAAATCTAACCCTAACCCTAACTCGTAAACTATCCCTAACCCTAACCATGACCCTAACCCTAACACTATCCCGTAACCTAACCCTAACACTAACCCTAACCCTAACCCTAAACCTTACACTAACCCTAACCCTAACCCGTACCCTAACCCTAACAATAACCCTAACCCTAACACGATGCCTAACCCTAACCCACATCCTAAACCTAAACCTAAACCTAGACCTAAACCGTACCCTAACCCTATCCCGTACACTAACCCAAACGCTACCCCGTACCATAACCCTAACACTAACACTAACCCTAATCCTAACCCTATCCCGTACACTAACCCTAACCCTAAACCTAAACCCTACCCTAACCCTAATCCGTAGCCTAACCCTAACACTAACCCTAACCCCTAAACCTACCATAACCCTAAACATTACCCTAACCCATACCCAAACATTAAACCTAACCCGTACCCTAACACTAACACAAACCCATACCCTAACCCGTACCCTAACCCTAACCCGTACCGATACCCGTACCTTAAACCTAACCCTAACCCGTACCCAAACCCGTACACTAACCCTAACACTAACCTGTACCCTAACACCTAGCATAACCCTAACCCTAACCCTAACCCTAACCCTAACCCTAAACCTAACCCATAACCTACGCCTAACCCTAACCCGTACCCGAACCCTAACCCTCACCCTAACTCCTAACACTAACCCTAACCCGTACCCTAAACCTAACACTAACCTTAACTCGTATCCTAACCCTAACCCTAACCCTGACACTAATCCTAACCCTAACCCGTACCCTAACCCGTACCCTAACCCTAACCCTTCCCCTAACCCTAAACTTAACCCTAACACAAACCCTAACCCCCTACTATAATCCTAACCCTAAACCTAACACTTACCCTAGCCCTAAATCGTACTGTTAACTTTACCTTTAACATAACCCTAACCCTAACCCTAAACCTAACCCTAACCCTGACCCTAACCCTAAACCTAATACCGTACCCTAACCCTAACACTAACCCGCATCCTAAAACTAACCCTAACCCTAGACCTAAACCGTACCCTATCTCTAACCCGTACCCTAACCCTAACCCGTACCCAAACACTAACCCTAACTCGTACCCTAACCCTAACCCTAACCCTAACCCGTACACTAACCCTAACCCGAACCCTAACTCTAACCCTAACCCATACCCTAAGCCCTAACCCTAACCCTAAACTTAGCCATAACCCTAACCCATACCCTAACCCTAAAACTAACCTGTACCCTCACCCCAAACCTAACTATAACCCGTACCCTAAAACTAACCCTAACCTTAAACCTGACCCTAACCCTTACACTAACCCTAACCCAAACCGCACCCTAAACCTAAACCTAACCCGTACCCTAACCCTAACCCGTAACCTAAACCTAACCCTAACCCTAAACTTAACCCGTTCGCTAAACCTATCCCGTACACTAAACCTAACCCTAACCCGTATCCTAACCCTAACCTAACCCTAAGCCTAACCCATACATTAACCCTAACCATAACCACAACATTAACCCTACCCCATACTCTAACCCTAACCCTAAACCTAACCCTAACCCTAACCCATAACCTAACCCTAATCCTAACCCTAACCCTAACTTGTACCCTAACCTGTTCCTTAACCCATACGCTGACCCATACCCTAACTCTAACCCTAACCCGTACCCAAACCCTAACCCTTACCCTAGCGCTAACACTAACCCTAACCCTAACCCAAACCCGCACACTAAACCTAACCTTAACCCTAGACCTACCACGTACACTAACCCTATCCCGTACCCTAACCTTATCCCTAACACGTACCGTAACCCTAACACTAACCCTAACCCTAACCCTAAACCTAACCCTAAGCTGTACACTAACCTTAACCCGAACCCTAAACCAAACCCTAACCTGAACCCTAACCCTACCCATAGCCTAACGGTAACTCTATCCCTAACCCCTAACCCTAACCCTAACCCTAAACCTTACACTAACCCGTACCCAAACGGTAAACCTTACCCATACCCTAACACTAACCCAAACCCGTACTCAAACCCTAACCCTACCCTAACCCTAACCAGCACCCTAAACATAACCCTAACCCTAACCCAAACCATAACCCTTAACCGTAACCTAACCCTAACCCATACCTTAACCCTAAACCTAACCTTAACCATAACGCTAACCCGTATCCTAACCCTAAAACTAACCCGTACCCTGAAACCAACCCTAAACCTAACCCGTACCCTAACACTAAAGCTAACCCTAACCCTGACCCTAAACCTAACCTTACCCCTTACACTAACCCTAACCCTATCCCGCGCCCTAAACCTAACCCTAACCCGTACCCTAACCCTCACCCGTAAGCTAAACCTAACCCTAACCCAAACTTAACCCATACGCTAACCCTATCCCTTACCCTAAACCTAATCCTAACCAGTATCCTAACCCTAATCCTAATCCTAACCCGGACCCTAACCCTAACCCTAACCCTATCACTAACCCTCACACGTACTCTAACCCTAACCCTATCCCTAACCCTAACCGTACTCTAACCCTAACCCTAACCCTCACCCTAACCCTAACCCGTACTGTAACCCTAACCCGTACCAATACCCGAACCCTAACCCGTACCCTAACCCTAACCCTAACCCTGACCCTAAACCTAACCCAAACCCATACCCTAAAACTAACCCGTACCCTAACCTTAACCCTAAACCTAATCCGTACCCTAAACCTAACCCTAAACCGTACCCTAACGCTAACCCTAACCCTAACACTGACGTTAACCCTAACCCTAACTCGTACCCTAAGCCTAACCCATACCCTAAACCTAACCCTAATCCAAAACCTAACCCTAACCCATACCCTAAACCTAACCCTAATCCTTGACCTAACCCATACCCAACCCTATCCCATAACCTAACCCTCATACTAACCTGACCCAAACCATTAGAGTAACCCTAAACCATTTCCTAGTGCGAACACTAACACTAACCCTAACCCTAACCCTAAACCGCACCCTAAACCTAAAGCTAACCCTAACCCTAACCATAACCCTTACCCGTACCGTAACTCTAACCCATACCCTAACCCTAACCCTAACCTTAAACGTTACCCTAACCCGTAACCTAACCCTAAAACTAACCTGTACCCTAACCCCAACCCTAACCCTAATCCGTATCATAACCCTATCACTAACCCTAACCCTGACCCTAAACCTAACCCTAACCCGTTCCCTAACCCTAACCCTAACCCGCACCTAAATCTAAACATAACCCGGAACCTAAACCTAACCTTAACCCTAAACATAACCCGTACACTAACCCTATCCCGTACCCTAAACCTAATCCTAACCCGTAGCCTAACTGTAACCCTAAAACTATCCGTACACTAACCCTAACATTAACCCTAAAACTAACGCTAAGCCTAACCCGTACTCTAACCCTAACCCTAACCATAAGCCTAACCCTAACCCGTACTCTAACCCTAACCTGTAAATAACACTAACCCTAACCCTAACACTAACCCTAACCCGTATTCTAACCCTCAACCTAACCCTAACTCTAAAGCTAACCCGTACTATAACCCTAACCCTAACCCTAACCCGTACAGTAAACATAACCCGTACCCTAAACCTACCCTAACCCGTAACCTAACCCTAAACCGTACCCTAACCCTAACCCTAAACCTAAACCGTACCCTAACCCTAAACGTAACGCTAACCCGTACCCAAACCCTAACCCTAACACGTATCCTAACCCTAAACCTAACCCTAACCCGCACACTAAACCTAACCCTAACCCTAGACCTAACACGTACACTACGCAGATCCCGTACCCTAAACTTAACCCTAACCGGTAGCATAACCCTAAAACTAACCCTAACCCTAACCCTAACCCTAACCCTAACCCGTACACTAACCCTAAACCGAACCCTAACCCTAACACTAACCCGTACCCTAACCCTACCCGTAGCCTAACCCTAACTCTAACCCTAACCCCTAACCCTAGCCCTAACCCTAACCCTTACCCTAACCCGCACCCAAACGGTAAACCTACCCATACCCTAACACTAACCCAAACCCGTACTCTAACCCTAACCCTAACCCTAACCCTAACCCGTACAGGAACCCTAACGTGTACCCTAACCCTAAATCTAACCCTAAACCTAACCCTAATATTGAACCTAAACCTAACCCTAACCAGTACCCTAACCCTAAACCGTACCCTAACCATAACCCTAAACCCAATCCGTACCCTAACCCTAAATGTAAACCTAACCCGTACCCAAACACTAACCTTAACACGTACCCTAACCCTAACCCTAACCCTAACCCGTACCGGTACCCTAAAACTAACCCTAAACTTAACCCTAACCCTAACCCTAACCCTAACCCTAAGTCGTACACTAACCCTAACCCAAACCCAAACCCTAACCGTAACCCGTACCCTAACCCTACCCGTAGCCTAACTCTAATTCTAACCCTAACCCCTAACCCTAACCCTAACCCGCACATAAACCTAACCCTAACCCTAACCCTAACCCGCACCTAAACCTAAACCTAACCCGTACCCGAACCCTATCCTGTAACCTAATCCTAAACCTAACCCTAAACTTAACCCGTACGCTAACCCTATTCTGTACCCTAAACCTAACCCTAACGCGTACCATAATCCTAACACTAACCCTAACACTATCCGAACACTAACGCTAACCCTAACCCTAAACCTAACCCTAACACGTTCTCTAACCCTAACCCGTACCCTAACCCGAACCCATACCCTAACACTAACCCTAACCCTAACCCTAACACTAACCCTAACCCGTAATCTAACCCTAAACCTAACCCTAACTCTAAATCTAACCCGTACTATAACCCTAACCCGTACCCTAACACTACGCTAACCCTAACACTAACCCAACCCCGTACTCTAACCCTAAACCTAACCCTAACTCTAACCCTAACCGGTAATGTAACCCTAATCCTAACCCTACCCCGTACTCTAACCCTAAACCTAACCCTAACTCTCACCCTAACCCGTACTGTAACCCTAACCCTAAACCTAACCCTAACGCTAACCCGTACAGTAACCCTAACGCGTACCCTAACCCTAACCCTAAACCTAACCCTAACCTTGACCCTAAACCTAACCCTAACCCGTAACCTAACCCTAAACCGTACCCTAACCCTAACCCTAAACCTAACCCGTGCCCTAACCCTAAATGTAACCCTAACCCGTACCCAAACCCTAAACCTAACACGTACCCTAACCCTAACCCTAACACGCACACTAAACCTAACCCTAACCCTAGACCTAACACCTACACTAACCCTATCCCGTGCCTTAACCTTAACCCTAACCCGTAATGTAACCCTAACACTAACCCTAAATCTAACCCGTACCCGTAACCTAACCCTAACCGTAGCCTAACCCTAACTCTAACACTAACCCCTAACCCTAACTCTAACCCTTACCCTAACACGTACCCAAACGGTAAACCTAACCTGTACCGTAACCCTAACCCGTAACCTAAACCTAACCCTAACCCTAAACTTAACCCGTACACTAACCCTATCCCATACCCTAAACCTAACCCTAACCCGTACTCTAACCCTAACTCTAACCCTAACCCTATCCGTATACTAACCCTAACCCTAATCCTAACACTAAACCTAAACCCGTACTCTAACACTAAACCTAACCCTAAACCTAACCCTAACCCGTAATCTAACCCTAACCCGTACCTTAACAAAACCCTTACCCTAACCCTAAACCTTACCCGCACCCTAACCCTAAACGTAACCCTAAACCATACCCAAACCCTAACCCTAAAACGTACCATAACCCTAACACTAACCCTAACCCCTAACCCTAACACAAACCCTAATCCTTACCCTAACCCATACCCAAACGGTAATCCTAACCTGTACCCTAAACCTAACCCAAAACCGTACTCTAACGCTAACCATAACCCTAACCCTAACCCGCACTCTAAACTTAAACCTAACCCTAACCCAAAACATAACCCTTAACCGTAACCTAACCCTAACCCATACCCTAATCCTAACCCTAACCTTAACCATAACCCTAACCCGTACTCTAACCCTAAAACTAACTCGTACCCTAATCCCAAACCTAACCCAAACCCGTACTCTAATACTAACTTTAACCCTAACCTGAACCCTAACCCATACCATAAACCTAGCCCTAACCCTAACCCGAAACCTAACCCATACTCTACCCCTACCCCTAACCCGTACCCTAACCCTAACCCGTACCCAAACCTAACCCTAACACCTAAACCTAACCCTACACCGTACCCTAAACATAACCCTAAAACTAACTAGTACCCTACCCCTTACCCTAACCCTAACCCTAACTCTAAACCTAACCCATACCCTAACCCTAAACCATACACTAAACCTAAACCTAACCCTAACTTGTACCCTATCCCTAAACCTAACCGTGACCCTAACCCTAACCCTAACCAGTACCCTAACCCTAACACTAATCCTAACCCTAACCCTAACCCTAACCCGTACACTAAACCTAACCTTAAACCGTACCCAAACCCTAACACTAACCCTAACCCTAACCCGATGCCTAACCCTAACCCACACCCTAAACCTAACCCTAACCCTAGAACTAACCCGTACCCTAACCCTATCCCGTACACTAACCCTAACGCTAACCCGTACCATAACCCTAACACTAACACTAACCCTAATCCTAATCCTATCCCGTACCCTAACCCTAACCCGTACCCTAACCCTAACCCGTAGCCTAACCCTAACACTAACCCTAACCCCTAACCCTACCATAACCCTAACCCTTACCCTAACCCGTATCCAAACGTTAAACCTAACCCGTACCCTAACACTAACACAAACCCGTACCGTAACCCGTACCCTAAACCTAACCCGTACCGTTACCCGTACCTTAAACCTAACCCTAACTCTTACCCAAACGCGTACACTAACCCTAACCCTAACCTGTACCCTAACACGTAGCATAGCCCTAACCCTAACCCTAAACCTAACCCATAACCTACGACCAACCCTAACCCGTACCCTAACCCTAACCCTCACCATAACCCCTAACACTAACCCTAAACCGTACCCTAAACCTAACCCTAACCTTAACTCGTACCCTAACCCTAAACCTAACCCTGACCCTAACCCTAAACCTAACCCGTACACTAACCCTAACCCGAACCCTAACTCTATCCCTAACCCGTACCCTAACCGTACCCGTAGCCTATCCCTAACCCTAACCCTAACCCCTAACACTAACCCTAACCCTTACCCTAACCCGTACCCAAACGTTAAACCTAACCCGTACCCTAACACTAACCCAAAACCATACTCTAACGCTAACCCAAACCCTAACCCTAATCCGCACACTAAACTTAACACTAACCCTAACCCAAACCATAACCCTTAACCATAACCTAACCCTAACCCATACCCTAACCCTAACCCTAACCCTTTACCTAACCCTAACACTAACCCATACCCTAATCCCAAATCTAACCCTAACCAGTACCCTAACCCTAACCGTAACCTAAACCTAACCCTAACCCTAAACTTAACCCATCCACTAACCCTATCCCGTACCCTAAACCTAAACCTAACCCGTACCCGAACCCTAACCTTAACCCTAACCCTATCTGTACACTAACCCTACCCCTAACCCTAACACTAACCCCAACCCGTACTCTAACACTAACCTAACCCTAAACCTAACCCTAACCCGTACTCTAACCCTAACCCGTACACTAATACTAACCTTTACCGTAACCCTAAACCTAACCCGTACACTAACCCTAAACGTAACCCTAAACCGTACCCAAACCCTAACCCTAACCCTAACCCTAACCCGCACACTAAACCTAACCCTAACCCTACACCTAACACGTACACTAACCCTATTCCGTACCGTAACCTTAACCCTAACCCTAACCCGTACCGTAACCCTCACACTAAACCTAACCCTAACCCTAACCCGTACACTAACCCTAACCCGAAACCTAACTCTAACCCTAAATCATACCGTAACCCTACCCGTAGCCTAACCGTAACCCTAAACCTAACCCCTAACCCTAACCCTAACACTAATCCTTACCCAAACGGTAAACCTAACCTGTACCCTAACACTAACTCAAAACTGTACACTAGCGCTAACCCAAACCCTAAACCTAACCCGCACCCTAAACTTAACACTAACCCTAACACAAACCATAACCCTTAACCGTAACCTAACCCTAACCCATACCCTAATCCTAACCCTAAACTTAACCGTAACCCTAACCTGTACCCTAACCCTAAAACTAACCCGTACCCTAATCCCAACCCTAACCCTAACCCATACCCTAACACTAACCCTAATCCTAACCTGTACCCTAACCCATACTATAAAACTAGCCCTAACCCTAACCCGAAACCTAACCCATACCCTACCCCTACCCATAACCCGTACCCTAACCCTAACCCGTACCCAAACCTAACACTAACCCCTAAAACGTACCCTAAACCGTACCCTAAACATAACCCTAAACCTAACTCGTACCCTACCCCTAACCCTAATGCTGACCCTAAACCTAAACCTAACCCGTACCGTAACCCTAACCCGTACACTAAACCTAACCCTAACCCTAACTCGTACCCTATCCCTAAACCTAACCGTGACCCAAACCCTAACCCTAACCAGTACCCTAACCCTAACACTAACCCTAACACTAACCCTAACCAGTATACTAAACCTAACCCTAACCCGTACCCTAACCCTAACACTAACCCTAACCCTAACCCGATGCCTAACCCTAACCGACACCGTAAACCTAACCCTAACCCTAGAACTAACCCGTACCCTTACCCTATCCCATATACTAACCCTAACGCTAACCCGTACAATACCCGAACACTAACACTAACCCTAATCCTAACCCTATCCCATACACTAACCCTAACCCTAAACCTAACCCGTACCCTAACCCTAACCCGTAGCCTAACCCTAATACTAACCCTAACCCCTAACCCTACCATAACCCTAAACCTTACCCTAACCTGTACCCAAATGTTAAACTGAACCCGAACCCTAACACTAACACAAACCCGTACCCTTACCCGTACCCTAACCCTAACCCGTACTGTTACCTGTACCTTAACCTAACCCTAACCCGTACCCAAACCCATACCTTAACCCTAACCCTCACCTTTACCCTAACACGTAGCATAACCCTAACCCTAACCCTAACCTTAAACCTAAACCTAAACCATAACCTACTCCTAACCCTAACCCGTACCCTAACCCTAACACTCACCCTAACCCCTAACACTAACCCTAACCCATACCCTAAACCTAACCCTAACCTTAACTCCTACCCTAACCCTAACCCTGAACCTAAACCATAACCTACGTCTAACCCTAAACCGTACCCTAACCCTAACACTCACCCTAACCCCTAACACTAACCCTAAACCATACCCTAAACCTAACCCTAACCTTAACTCGTACCCTAACCCTAAACCTAACCCTGACCCTAACCCTAACCTTAACACTTACCCTAACCCGTACCCTAGCCCTAACCCGTCCCCTAAACCTAACCTAACACTAACCCTAACCCCCTACTATAACCCAAACCTTAACCTAACCCTAAACCTAACCCTAACTCGTACCGTTAACTTTACCCGTACCCTAACCGTAATCCTAACCCAAAACCTAACCGTAACCCTGATCCTAACCCTAACCCTAATTCCGTACCCTAACCCTAACACTAACCCGCATCCTAAGCCTAACCCTAACCCTAGACCTAAACCGTACCCTAACCCTAACCCGTACCCAAACCCTAAACCTTACCCTAATCCTAACCCTAACCATAACCCGTACCCTAACCCTAACCCATACCCAAACCCTAACCCTAACACGTACCCGAAACCTAACCCTAACCCTAACCCTAATCCGCACACTAAACCTAACCCTAACCCTAGACCTAACATGTACACTAACCCTATCCCATACCCTAACCTTAACCCTAACCCGTACCGTAACCCTAACACTAAACCTAACCCTAACCCTAACCCTAACCCGTACATTAACCCTCACCCGAACCCTAACCCTAACCCTAACCCGTACCCTAATCCTACACGTAGCCTAACCCTTACACTAATCCTAACCCCTAACCCTAACACTAACCCTAGCCCTTACCCTAACCCGAACCCAAACGGTAAACCTCACCCGTAACCTAACACGAAACCAAACCCGTACTCTAAACCTACCCTTAAACCTAACCCTAACGCTAACCCGCACCCTAAACTTAACCCTAAACCTAACCCAAACCATGGCCCTTAACCGTAACCTAACCCTACCCATACCCTAAACCTAACCCTAACCTTAAACATAACCCTACCCGGACCCTAACCCTAAAACTAACCTGTACCCTCACCCCAAACCTAACCATAACCCGTACCCTAAAACTAACCCTAACCGTTACCCTGACCCTAAACCTAACCCTAAACCTTACACTATCCCTAACCCTAATTCTAACCCGAACCCTAAACCTAACCCTAACCCATACCCTAAACCTAACCCGTAACCTAATCTTAACCATAACCCTAAACTTAACCCGTACGCTAACCATATCCCATACCCTAAACCTAACCCTAACCCTAATCCTAACCCTAACCTAACCCTAGCCTAACCCGTACATTAACCCTAACCCTAACACTAACACTAACCCTACCCCGTACTCTAACCCTAAACCTAAACCTAACCCTAACACTAACCCTAACCCATAACCTAAACCTAACCCTAACCCTAACTCGTACCCTAACCCTAACCCTAACCCGTACCCTAACACTAACCCTAACCCGTACCCAAACCCTAACCATAACCCTAACCCATACCTAGCGCTAACCTTAACCCTAACCCTACGTCTAACCTGCACTCTAAACCTAAACCTAACCCTAACCCTAACCATAACCCTTCCCCGTACCCTAACCCTAACCCATGCCCTAACACTAACCCTAACCCTAACCCTAACCCTATGTCTAACCTGCACTCTAAACCTAAACCTAACCCTAACCCTAACCATAACCCTAACCCAACCCTAACCCTAACCCGCACCTAAACCTAAACCTAACCCTAAACCTATCCCTAACCCGCACCTAAAACTAACCCTAACTCGTACCCTAACACAACCCGTAACCTAAACCTAAACCTAACCCTAAACTTAACCCTTACGCTAACCCTATACCTTACCCTAAACCTAACCCTAACCCATACCCTAACCCTAACCCTAACCCTATCCGTACACTAACCCTAACCCTAAAAATAAACCTTACCCTAACCCGTACTCTAACCCTAACCCGTACCCTAACACTAACCCTAACCCTAACACTAACCCTAACCCGTACTCTAACCCTAAACCTAAACCTAATTCTAACCCTAACGCGTACTATAACCCTAACCCGTACCCTAACCCTAACCCTAACACTAACCCTACACTGTACTCTAACCCTAAACCTAACCCTAATTCTAACACTAACCCGTACTATAACCCTTCCCAAACCCTAACCCTCACCCGTACAGTAACCCTAACCCATACCCTAACCCTAAACCTAACCCTAAACCTAACCCTAATCCTGACCTAACCTTAACCATAACCTCTACCCTAACCCTAAACCATACCCTAACCCTAACCCTAAACCTAACCCGTTCCCTAACCCTAAACGCAACCCTAACCCGTACCCAAACCCTAACCCTAACACGTGACCTAACCCTAACACAAACTAACCGCACACTAAAACCTAACCCTAACCTTAGACCTAATACTTACACTAACCCTATCCCGTACCCTAACCTTAACTCTAACCCGTACCGTAACCCTAACACTAACCCTAACCCTAACCCTAACCCTAAAACTAACCCTTACACTAACCCTAACCCGACCCTAACCCTGACCCTGAACCCTAACCTACCCTACCCGTAGCCTAACCCTAACTCTAACCCTAACCCCTAACCCTAACCCTAACCCTTACCCTAACCTGTACCCAAACGGTAAACCTAACCTGTAACCTAACACTACCTCAAACCCGTACTATAATCCTAACCCTAACCCTAACCCATACCCTAACCCTTCCCGTAGCCTAACCCTAACTTTAACCCTAACCTCTAACCCTAACCCTAACCCTAACCCTTACCCTAACCCGTACCCAAACGGTAAATCTAACACGTATCTAACACTAACCCAAACCCGTACTCTAACCCTAACCCTAACCCTTACCCTAACCCTAACCCTAATCCGCACCCTAAACTTAACCCTAACCCTAACCAAAACCATAACCCTTAACCGTAACCTAAACCAAACCCATACCCTAAACCAACCCTAACCTTAACCGTAACACTAACCCGTACCCTAACCCTAAAACCAACCCGTACCCTAACCCCAATCCTAACCTTAACACGTACACTAACATTAACCCTAACCCTAAACCTGAACCTAAACCTAACCCTAGCCCTTACACTAATCCTAACCCTAACCCTAACCTGCACTCTAAACCTAACCCTAACCCGTACCCTAACCCTAACCCGTAACCTAAACCTAAACCTAACCCTAAACTTAACCTGTACGCTAACCCTATCTAGTACCCTAAACCTAACCCTAACCCTTATCCTAACCCTAAGCCTAGCCCGTTCATTAACCCTAACCCTAACCCTACCCCATACTCTAACCCTAACCCTAACCCGTACCCTAACCCGTACCCTAACCCTAACCATAACCCTAACCCTAACACTAATGATAACCCCTTCTTAACTCTGACCCTAACCCTAACCCTAACCTGTACACAAACCCTAAAACTAACCTGTACCCTAACGCCAACCAAAACACTAACTCTTACCATAACCCTATGCCTAACCCTAAACCTGACCCTAAACCTAACCCTAACCCGTACCCTAACCCTAACCCTAACCCGCACCCTAAACCTAAGCCTAACCCGTACCCTAACAATAATTCGTAACCTAAACCTAACCCTAATCCGTATCATAACCCTAACCCTAACCCTAACCCTAATTGTACACTAACCCTAACCCTAACCCAAACACTAACACTAACCCTATCCCGTACTCTAAACCTAACCCTAAACCTAATCGTAACCCTAACACGTACTCTAACCTTAACCCTAACCCTAACACTATCCATAACCCTAACACTAACCGTAACCAGTACTCTAACCCTAAACGTAAACCTAACACTAACCCTAACCCCCTACTATAATCCTAACCCTAAACCTAACCCTTACCCTAAGCCTAACTCGTACCGTAACCTTAAACCGTACCCAACCCTAACCTTAACCCTAAACCTAACCCTATTGCTGACCCTAACCCTAACCCTAATCCTGTACCCTAAACTTAACCCTAACCCACATCCTAAACCTAACCCTAAGCCTAGACTTAACCCTTAGCCTAACCCTAACCCGTACCCTAACACTAAACCTAACCCTAACCCGTAAACTAACACTAAACCTAACACGTACCCTAACCCGTAACCTAACCCTAACCAGTCCCCTAACCCTAATCCTATCCCTAACACTAACCCTAACCCTCCACTATAACCCTAATCCTAAACCTAATCCTAAACCTAACCCTAACTCATATTGTTAACTTTACCCGTACCCTAACCGTAACCCTAAACCTAAACTTAACCGTAACCCTAAACCTAACCCTAACCCGAATCCCTTACCCTAACCCTAACCCTAACCCGCATCCTAAACCAAACCCTAACCCTAGACCTAACACGTACCCTAACCCTAACCATTACCCTAATCCTAACCCTAACCCTAACCCGTACCCTAAACCTAAACTGAACCCAAACCCTTACCCTAACATGAACCCTAACCCTAACCCGCACACTAAACCTATCCCTAACCTGCACACCAAACCTATCCCTAACCCTAGACCTAACATGTACACTAACCCTATCCCTTACAGTAACCTTAACCCTAACCCGTACCGTAACCCTAACACTAACCCTAACCCTAACCCTAAACCTAACCCTAATGCGTACACTAACCTTCACCCGAACGCTAACCCTAACCCTAACCCGTACCCTAACCCTACCCATACCCTAACCCTAACTCTAACCCTAACGCCTAATCCTAACCCTATCCCTAACCCTTACCCTAACCCGTACCCAAAGGGTAAACCTAACCCGTACCCTAACACTAACCCAAAACCGTACTCTAACCCTAACCCTAAAACTAACCCTAACCCTAACCTGCACCCAAAACTTAACCCTAACCCTAACCCAAACTATAACCCTTAACCGTAATTTAACCCTAACCCATACCCTCATCCTAAACCTAACCTTAAGCATAACCCTAATTCGTTCCATAACCCTAAAACTAACCCGTACCCTAACCCCAACTCTAACCATAACCTGTACACTAACACTAATCCTAACCTTAACCCTGACCCTAAACCTAACCCTAATCCTTACACTAACCCTAACCCTAACCCGCACCCTAAACCTAACCCTAACCCGTACCCTAACCCTAACACGTAACGTAAAACGAACCCTAACCCTAAACTTAACCCGTACGTTAACCCTATCCCGTACCCTAAACATAACCCTAACCCATATCCTAACCCTAACCTAACCCTAAGCTAACCCGTACATTAACCCGTACCCTAACCCTAAACCTAACCCTTCCCTAACCCTTACCCAAACGGTAAACCTAACCCGGACCCTAACACTAACCAAACCCGTACTCTAACCCTAACCCTAACCATAACAATGACCCTAAACTGCAATCTAAACATAACCCTAACCCTAAACATAACCATTAACCGTACCCTAAACCTAAACCACACCCTAACATAACCCTAACTTTAACCGCAACCCTAACACATACCCTAACCCTAAAATAACCCGTACCCTAACCCCAACTCTAACCCTAACCCATACCCTAAATCTAACCCTAACCCTAAACCTGACCCTAACCCTAACCCTAACCCGTACACTAACCCTAACCCTAAACCGTAACCTAAACCTAACCCTAACCCTAAACTTAACCTGTACGCTAAACCTATTCCATAACCTAAACCTAACCCTAACCCGTAAACTAACCCTAAACCTAAACATAACCCTAACCCATACTTTAACCCTCACCCTAACCGTAACACTAACCCTACCCCGTACTCTAACCCTAACCTAACCCTAACCCTAAACCTAACCCATACCCTAACCCTAACCATTTCCCTAACCCTAACTCTAACACTAAACTTACTCCGTACTTTAACCCTAACCCTAACCCTCACCCTAACCCTAACCCGTACTGTAACCATAACCCGTAACATAACCCTAAACCTAACCCGTACCCTAACCCTAACCCTAAATCGTACCCTAAACCTAACCCTTACCCTAACCCTAACCCGTAACTTAAACCTAACCCGTACCCTAACCCTTACCCTAACACTAACCCGTACCCTAAACCTAACCCTAACCCTAACTCATACCCTAACCCTAACCCTAACCCTGACCCTAACACTAACCCTAACCCTCACACTAACCCTAACCCGTACTCTAACCCTAAACCTAACCCTAACTCTAACCCTAACCCGTACTATAACCCTAAACCTTACCCTAACCGTAACCCTAACCCATACTCTAACCCTATCCCGTAGCCTAACCCTAACTCTAACCCTAACACCAAACCCTAACCCTAACCCTAAACCTTACCCTAACCCGTACCCTAACGGTAAACCTAACTCGAACCCTAACACTAACCCAAAATCGTACTCCTACCCCAACCCTATCCCTAAACCTAACCCTAAACCGCACCCTAAACTTAACCCTGACCCTAACCTTAAAAATAACCCTTAACCGTACCCTAAACCTAACCCACACCCTAACCTAACCCTAACTTTAACCATAAACCTAACCCGTACCCTAAACCTAAACCTAACCTGTACTCTAACCCCAACCCTAACCCTAACTCATACCCTAACACTAACCCTAACCCTAACCCTGACCCTAAACCTAACCCTAACCCGTACACTAACCCTAACCCTAACCCTAACCCTAACCCGAACCCTAAACCAAAACCTAACCCATACCCTAACAATAACCCGTAACCTAAACATAACCCTAACACTAAACTTAACCCATACGCTAACCCTATCCCGTACCATAACCCTAACCCTAACCTGTAACCTAACCCTAACCTAAATTTAAGCCTAACCCGTGCATTAACCCTAACCCTAACACTAACCCTACCCAATACTCTAACCCTAACCCTAACCCTAAGCCTAACACATACCCTAACCCTAAACCTTTCCCTAACCCTAACCCTAACCCTTACCCAAACCCTCACCGTATTCTAACCCTAACCCTAATCCTCACCCTAACCCTAACCCGTACTCTAAACCTAACCCGTAACATAACCCAAACCCTAACCCGTACGCTAACCCTAACCCTAACTCGTACCCTAAAACTAACCCTGACCCTAACACTAACCCTAACCCGTAACCTAAACCTAACCCGTACACTAACCCTAACCCAAACCCTAACCCTAAGCCTAACCCTAGACCTAACACGTACAGTAAACCTATCCCTTACCATAACCTTAACCCTAACCCGTTCCTTAACCCTAACACTGACCCTAACCCTAAACCTAAACCTAACCCGTACACTAACCCTAACCCGAACCCTAACCCTAGACCTAACCCATACCCTAAACATACCCGTAGCCTAACCATAACTCTAACCCTAACCCCTAACCCTAACCCTAACCCTAACCCTTCGCTAACCACTACCCAAAAGGTTAACCTAACCCATACCCTAACACTAACCCAAACCCGTACTCTAACCCTAACTCTAACTCAAACCCGCAGCTTAAACTTAACGCTAACCCTAACCCAAACCATAACCCTTAACCGTAACCTAACCCTAACCCATACCCTAAACCTAACCCTAACCTTAACCATAACCCTAAACTGTACCCTAACCCTAAAACTAACCCGTAACCTAACCGCAACCCTAACCCTAACCCGTACCCTAACACTAACCCTAACCCTAACCCTGACCCTAAACCTAACCCTAACCCTTACACTAACCCTAACCTGCACCCTAAACCTAACCCTAACCCGTACCCTAACACTAACCCGTAACCTAAACCTAACCCTAACACTAAACTTAACCCATACGCTAACCCTATCCCGTACCCTAAACCTATCCGTAACCCGTATCCTAACCCTAAACCTAACCCTAAGCCTAACCCGTACATTAACCCTAACCCTAACCCTAACACTTACCCTACCCCGTACACTAACACTAACCCTAACCCTAAATCGTACCCTAACCCTATACCTAACTCTAACCGTACTCTAACCCTAACCCTAACCCTCACCCTAACCCTAACCCGTACTGTAACCCAAACACGTACCATAAACCTAACCCTAACCCGTATCCAAACCCTAACCCTAACTCGTACCCTAACCCTAACCCTGACCCTGACCCGAACCCTAACCCATACCCTAACCCTAACCCATACCCTAAACCTAACCCTAACCCGTACCCCAACCCTAACCCTAACCCTAACCCTATCCGTACACTAACCCTAACCCTAACCTTAACACAAACACTAAACCTAACCCGTACTCTAACCCTAACCCTAACCCTAACCCTTACCTAACCCTAACCCGTACTCTAACCCTAACCCGTACTCTAACACTAACCCTAACCATTACACTAACCGTAAACCGTACTCTAACCCTAAACCTAACCCTAACCCGTACTATAACGCTAAACCTAACCCTCACCATAACCATAACCCTAACCCATACAGTAACCCTAACCGGTACCCTAACCCTAACCCTAAACATAACCCTGACCGAACCCTAACCCATACACTAACCCTAAACCGTACCCTAAACCTCACCCTAAACCTAACCCGTACCCTAACCAAAACGTAATGGTAAACCGTAACCAAAACCTAACCCTAACACGTACCCTAACCCTAACCCTAACCCGCACACTAAACCTAACCCTAACCCTAGACCTAACACGTACACTAACCCTATCCCATACCCCAACCTTAACCCTAACCCGTATAGTAACCCTAACACTAACCCAAACCCTAAACCTAACCCTAACCCATACACTAACTCTAACCCGAACCCTAAACCGTACCCTAACCCGTACCTTAACCCTACTCGTAGCCTAACCCTATCTATAACCCTAAACCCTAACCCTAAACCTAACCCTTCCCTAACCTGTTGAAACGGTAAACCTAACCCGTACCCTAACACAAACCCAAACCCGTACTCTAACCCTAACCCTAACCCTAACCCTAAATCTAACCCTTACCCACACCCTAAACTTAACCTGAACCCTAACTGAAACCATAACACTTAACCGTAACCTAACCCAAAACCATACCCTAACCCTAACCCTACACTTAACCATAAATCTAACCTGTATCCTAACCCTAAAACTAACCCGTACCCTAACCCCAAACCTAACACTAACGCGTACCCTAACACTAACACTAACCCTAACCCTGACCCTAAACCTAACCCTAACCCTTACACTAATCCTAAACCTAACCGTAACCCGCACCCTAAACCTAACCCTAACCCGTACCCTAACCCTAACCCGTAACCTTAACCTAACCCTAACCCTAAACTTAACCCGTACGCTAACCCTATCCCGTACCCTGAACTTAACCCTAACCCGTATTCTAACCCTAAACCTAAACCTAAGACTAACCCGTATATTAACCCTAACCCTAACCCTAACACTAACCCTACCCCATACTCTAAACCTAACCTTAACACTAACCCTAACCCAAACCCGTACACTAACTCTAACCCTAAACCTAACCTAACGCTACCCCTAACCCATACTCTAACTCTAACCCTAACCCTAACCCTAACCCTAACCCTAACCCTAACCATACTCTAACCCTAACCCTAACCCTCACCCTAACCCTACCCGTAATGTAACCCTAACCCGTACCTTAACACTAAACCTAACCCGTACCCTAACCCTAACCCTAACCTGTACCCTAAACGTAACCCTCTCCCTGACCTTAACCCTAACCATAACCCGTACCCTAAACCTAACCCGTACTCTAACCCTAATCCTAACCCTAACCCGTACCCTAAACGTAACCCTAACCCCAACTCGTAACCTACCCCTAAACCTAACGTACCCTAACCTTAACCCTACTCCGTACCCTAAGCCTAACCCATACGCTAACACTCATGCTATACTTAACTCTAACCCTAACCCGTACCCTAACCCTAACCCTAACCCTAACCCTATCCGTACACAAACCCTAAACCTAACCCTTACACCAACACTAACCCTAACCCGTACTCTAACCCTAACCATATCCCTAAACCTAACCCTAACACTAACCCTAACCCGTACTCTAACCCTAAACGTAACCCTAACTCTAACCCTAACCCGTACTATAATGCTAACCCTAACCCTAACCATACGATAACCCTAACCCGTACTGTAACCCTAAACCGTACCCTAACCTTAACACTAACCCTAACCCTAACCCTAACCCTGACCTAACCCTAACACTAACCCGTACCCTAACCCTAAACCGTACCCTAACCCTAACCCTAAACCTAACCCGTACCCTAACCCTAAACGTAACGCTAACCCGTACCCAAACCCTAACCCTAACACGTACCCTAACCCTAACCCTAACCTGCACACTAAACCTAAACCTAACCCTAGACCTAACACGTACACTAACCCTATCCCATACCCCAACCTTAACCCTAATCCGTATTGTAACCCTAACACTAACCCTAACCCTAACCCAAACCTAAACCGTACACTAACCCTAACACGAACACTAACGTGTACCCTAACCCGAACACTAACCCTACCATAGCCTAATCCTATCTCTAACCCTAACTCCAAACCCTAACCCGAACCCTCACCTAAACCTAACCCTAACCCGTACCCTTACCCTAACCTGTAACCTAAACCTAACCCTAAACCTAATCTTAACCCGTACGCTAACCCTAGCCCTTCCCCTAAACCTAACACTAACCCGTACCCTAAACCTAACCCTAACTCTAACCTGTTCCCTAACCAGTTCCCTAACCCTTTCCCTAACCCTAACACTAACCCTAACCCATATTCTAAACCTAACCCTAACCCTAACTCTAACTATACTCTAACCCTAACCCTAACCCTATCCGTACACTAACACTAATCTAACCCTAACACTAACCCTAACCCGTACTCTAAACCTAACCCTAAACCTAAACCTAACCCTAACCCGTACTCTAACCCTAACCCTAACACTAAACCTTAACCTAAACCTAATCCTAACACGTAACCTAACCCTAAACGTAACCCTAACCCTTACCCAAACCCTAACCCTAACCCGTACTCTAAACCTAACCCGTAACATAACCCAAACCCTAACCCGTACCCTAACCCTAACCCTAACTCGTACCCTAAACCTAACCCTGACCCTAACACTAACCCTAACCCGTAACCTCAACCTAACCCGTACACTAACCCTAACCCGAACCCTAACCCTAAGCCTAACCCGCACCCTAAAACTAAACCTAACCCTAACCATAAACCTTACCCATACCCTAACCCTAACCCATACCCTATCACTAACCCTAACCTTAACCGTAACCCTAACCCGTACCCTAACCCTAAACCTAACCCTAGACCTAACACGTACAGTAAACCTATCCCTTACCATAACCTTAACCCTAACCCGTACCGTAACCCTAACACTGACCTTAACACTAAACCTAACCCTAACCCGTACACTAACCCTAACCCGAACCCTAACCCTAGACCTGAAATGGTAAACCTAACCTGTACCCTAACACTAACCCAAAACCTTACTCTAACCCTAACCCTAACCCTAACCCGCACACTAAACCTAACCCTAACCCTAGACCTAAAACGTACACTAACCCTATCCTGTACCGTAACCTTAACCCTAACCCTAACACTAACCCTAACCCTAACCCTAACCCTAACCCTAACCCTAACCCATAAACTAACCCTAACCAGAACCCTAACCCTAACCCTAACCCGTACTCTAACCCTACCCGTAGCCTAACCCTAACCTTAACCCTAACCCTTACCCTAACCTGTAACCAAATGGTAAACCTAACCCATACCCTAACCCTAACCCAAACCATAACCCTTAACCGTAAACTAACCCTAACCCATACCCTAACCCTAACGCTAACCTTAACCATAACACTAACCCGTACACTAACACTAACCCAAACCCTATCCCTGACTGTAAAATTAACCCTAACCCTTACACTAACGCGAACCCTAACCCTAACCTTCACCCGTACCCTACCCTACCCGTAGCCTAACCCTAACCTTACCACTAACCCCTAAACCTAACCCTAAACCTAACCCTTACCCTAACCTGTACCAAAATGGTAAACCTAACCCGTACCCTAACACTAAGCCAAACCCGTACTCTAACCCTAACCCTAACCCGCACCCTAAACTTAAAACTAACCCTAACACAAACAATAACCCTTAACCGTAACCTAACCCTAACCCATACCCTAACCCTAACCCTTACCTTAACCATAACCTTAACCCGTACCCTAACCCTAAAACTAACCCGTACCCTAAACCCAACCCTAACCCTAACCCATAAACTAACACTAACCCTAAACTTAACCATAACCCTAACACGTACGCTAACCCTAAAACGAACCCGTACCCTAACCCCAAAGCAAACCGTAACCCGTACGATAACACTATCCATAACCCTAACCCTGACCCTAAACATAACCCTAACCCGAACCCTAACCCTAACCCGCACATAAACCTAACCCGAACCCGTATCCTAACCCTAACCCGTAACCTAAACCTAAACCTAACCCTTAATTTAACCCGTACACTAACCCTATCCCGTAACCTAAACCAAACCCTAACACATACCCTAACACTAACCTAACCCTAACCCTATCCGTACACTAAACCTAACCCTAACACTAACACTAAACCTAACCCGTACTCTAACTCTAACCCTAACCCTAACCCTAACCCTAAGCCGTACTCTAACCCTAACCTATAAACTAACACTGACCCTTACCCTAACTCTAAAACTAACCCGTACCCTAACCCTGAACGTAACCCTAACCTGTACCCAAACCCTAAACCTAACACGTACCTTAACCCTAACCCTAACCCTAACCCTAATCCTAACCCGCACACTAAACCTAACTCTAACACTAGACCTAACACGTACACTAACCCTATCCCGTACTGTAACCTTAACCCTTACCCGTACCGTAACCCTAACACTAATCCTAACCCTAACCCTAACCCTAACCCGAACCCTAACCCTAACCCTAACCCGTACCCTAACCCTACCCGTAGCCTAACGCTAACACTACCCCTAACCCCTAAACCTAACCCTAACCCTTACCCTAACCCGTACCCATACGGTAAACCTAACCCGTACCCTAAAACTAACCCAAACCCGTACTCTAACCCTAAACCTAACCCTAACCCTAACGCGCACCCTAAACTTAACCCTAACAATAAACCAAACCATAACCCTTAACCATAACCTAACCCTAACCCATACTCTAACCCTAACCCTAACCTTAACCATAACCCTAATCCGTACCCTAAACCTAAAACTAAACCGTACCCTAACCCCAACCCTAACCCTATCCCGTACCCTAACACTAACCCTAACCCTAAACCTGACCCTAAACCTAACCCTAACCCTTACACTATCGCTAACCCTAACACTAACCTGCACCCTAAACCTAACCCTAACCCGTGCCCTAACACTAACCCGTAATCTAAACCTAACCCTAATCCTAAACTTAACCCGTACGCTAACCCTATCCCGCACCCAAAACCGAACCCTAAACCTCATCCTAACCCTAAACCTAAAACTAAGCCTAACTCGTACGTTAACCGTAACCCTAAACCTAACACTAACCCTACAGCGAACTCTAAACCTAACCCTAACCCTAACCCTAACCATAAACATAACCCTAACACTAACACTAACCCGTACTCTAACCCTAACTGTAACCCTAACCCTAACCATACTCTAACCCTAACCCGAACCCTCACCCTAACACTAACCCGTACTGTAACCCTAACACATACCATAACCCTAACCCTAACCTTAACCCTAACCCTTGACCTAACCCGTATCCAAAACTATCCCGTACCCTAACCCTAACCCGTCCCCAAACCCTAACAGTAACCCTAACCCATATCATAGCGATAACCCTAAACTTAACCCAACCCTAACCCGCACCCTAAACCTAAACCTAACCCTTACTCTATCCATAACCCTTCCCCGTATCCTCACCCTAACCCATATCCTAACCCTAACCCTAACCTTAACTGTAAACTTGACACGTACCCTAACCCTAAAACTACCCGGTACCCTAAACCCAACCCTAACCCTAACCCGTACCCTAACCCTATCCCTATCCCTAACCCTGACCCTAAACCTAACCCTAAACCGAAACCGAAACCTAACCCTAACCCTAACCCTAACCCTAACCCGCACCTAAACCTAACTCTAACCCGTACCCTAACCCTAACCCGTAACCTAAACCTAACCCTAACCCTAAACTTAACCCGTACGCTAACCCTATCCCGTAACCTAAAACTAACCCTAACCCGTACCCTAAACCTAACTCTAACCCTAACCCTATCCGAACACTAACCCTAACCCTAACCCTAACACGAACACTAACCCTAACCCGCTCTAAACCTAACCCTAAACCTAAACCTAACCCTAACTGGTACTCTAACCCTAACCGTACCCTAACACTAACCCTAACCATAACAGTAACCCTAACCTGTACTCTAAACCTATACCTCACCCTAACTCAAAAACTAACCCGTACCAGGACCCTAAACCTAAACCTAACCCTAACCCTAACCCTAATCCGTACAGTAACCTTAACCTGTACCCTAACCCTAACCCTAACCATAACCCTAAACCTAACCCTAAACCTGACCCTAACCCTAACCCTAACCCGTTCCCTAAACCTAAACCGTACCTTAACCCTACCCTAAACCTAACCCGTACCCTAACATAAACATAACGCTAACCCGTACCCAAACCCTAAACCTAACACTTACCCTAACCCGTACCCTAAACCTAACCCTAACCCGTACCCCAACCCTAACCCTAACCCTAACCCTATCCGTACACTAACCCTAACCCTAACCCTAACACTAACACTAACCCTAACCCGTACTCTAACCCTAACCCTAACCCTAAACCTAACCCTAACCCGTACTCTAAACCTAGCCCGTACTCTAACACTAACCCTAACCCTAACACTAACCGTAACCCGTACTCTAACCCTAAACCTAAACCTAACTCAAATCTTAACCCGTACTATAAACCTAAACCTAACCCTAAACATAACCATTACGCTAACCCATAAGTAACCCTAACCGGTACACTAACCCTAACCCTAAACCTAACCCTGACCTAACCCTAACCCATACACTAACCCTAAACCGTACCCTAACCCTAACCCTAAACCTAACCTGTACCCTAACCCTAAACGTAACGCTAAACCGTAACCAAACCCTAACCCTAACACGTACCCTAACCCTAACCCGCACACTAAACCTAACCCTAACCCTAGACCTAACACGTACACTAAACCTATCCCATACCCAAACCTTAACCCTAACTCGTATCATAATCCTAACACTAACCTTACCCTAAACCTAACCCTAACCCGTACACTAATCCTAACCCGAACCCTAACCCTAACCCTAACCCATACCCTAACCCTATCGGTAGCCTAACCCTATCTATAACCCTAAACCCTAACCCTAAACCTAACCCTTCCCTAACCCGTATCCAAACGGTAAACCTAACCCGTACCCTAACACTAACCCAAACCCGTACTCCAACCCTAACCCTAACCCTAAACCTAACCATAACCCGCACCCTAAACTTACCCTGAACCCTAACCGAAACCATAACCCTTAACCGTAACCAAACCCAAACCCATCCCCTAACCCTAACCCTAACCTTAACCATAAATCTAACCTGTACCCTAACCCTAAAACTAACCCATACCCTAACCCCAAATTTAAAACTAACGCGTACCCTAGCACTAACTCCAACCCTAACCCTAACCCTAAACCTAACCCTAAACTTAACCTGGACCCTAACCGAAACCATAACCCTTAACCGTACTCTAACCCTAACCCACACCCTAACATAACCCTAACTTTAACCGTAACCCTAACACATACCCTAACCCTAAAACTAACCCGTACCCTAACCCCAAATCTAACCCTAACCCATACCCTAAAACTAACCCTAACCCTAACCCTGACCCTAAACCTAACCCTAAACCGTACACTAACCCTAACCCTAACCCGCAACCTAAACCCAACCCTAACCCTAAACTTAACCCGTACGCTAACCCTATCCTGTACCCTAAACCTAACGCTAACTCTTATCCTAACCATAAACCTAACCCTAACCCTTGACCTAACCCGTACCCAACCCTATCTCGTAACCTAAACCTAACCCTAACCCGTACCCAAACTCTAACAGTAACCCTAACCCATACCCTAGCGCTAACCCTAACTCTAACCCTAAGCCTAACCCGCACCCTAAACCTAATGGTACCCCTAACCATAACCATAACCCTCACCCGTACCCTAACCTAACCCAAACCCTAACACTAACCCTAACTTTAACCTTAACCCTAACCCGTACCCTAACCCAAAAACTAAAATGTACGCTAACCCCAACCCTAACCATAACCCATACCATGACCCTATCCCTAACCCTAATCCTGACCCTAAACCTAACCCTTATCCGTATCCTAACCCTAACCCGCACCTAAACCTAACCCTAACACGTACCCTAACCCTAACCCGTAACCTAAACCTACCCTAACCCTAAACTTAACCCATACACTAACCCTATCCCGTACCCTAAACCTAAACCTAACCCGTACCCTAACCCTAACCCTAACCCTATCCGTACACTAAACCTAACCCTAGTACTAACACTAACACTAACCCGTACTCTTAACCTAACCCTAACCCTAACCCTAACCCTAACCCTAACCCTAACCCTAACCCGTACGCTAACCCTAAAACTAACCCGTACCCTAACACTAACCCTAACCCTAACCCTGACCCTAAACCTAACCCTAACCCTTACACTAACCTTAACACTAACCCTAACCCGCTCCCTAAAGCTAACCCTAACCCGTACCCTAACCCTAACCCGTAACCTAAACCTAACCCTAACCCTAAACTTAACCCATACACTAACCCTATCCCGTACCCTAAACCTAACCCTAACCCTAACCCTAACCCTAACCCTAACCCGCACCCTAAACCTAACCCTAACACGTACCCTAACCCTAAACCGTAACCTAAACCTAACCCTAACCCTAAACTTAACCCGCACGCTAAACCTATCCCGTACCCTAAACCTAACCCTAAGCCTAACCCGTACATTAACACTAAGCCTAACACTAACCCTACCCCGTACTCTAACCCTAAGCATAAACCTAACCCTAACCCGCACCCTAACCCTAACCCTAACCCTAACCCTAACCCTAACCCTAACCCTAACCCTAACACTAAACCTAACCCGTATTCTAACCCTAACCCTAACCGTACTCTAACCCTAACCCTAAACCCTACACTAACCCTCACCCGTACTGTAACCCTAACTCACACCATAACCCTAACCCTAACCCTGACCCTAAACCTAACCGTAACCCATAACCTAAACCTAACCCTAACCCTAAACTTAATGCGTACACTAACCCTATCCCGTACCCTAAACCTAACCCTAACCCGTACCCTAACCCTAACCCTAACTCTAACCCTATCCGTACACTAACACTAACCCTAACCCTAACACTAGCCCTAACCAGTACTCTAACCCTAAACCTAACCCTAAACCTAAACCTAACCCGTACTCTAACCCTAACCCGTACCCTAACACTAACCCTTACCGTAGCCCTAAACCTACCCCGTACCCTAACCCTAAACGTAACCCTGAACCGTACCCAAACCCTAACCCTAACACGTACCCTAACCCTAACCCTAACCGTACTCTAACCCTAACCCTAAACCCTACACTAACCCTCACCCGTACTGTAACCCTAACTCACACCATAACCCTAAACCTAAACTGTACCTGAAAACCTAACCTTAACTCTTACCCTAATCCTAACCCTAAACCTGACCCTAAACCTAACCCTAACCCGTACCCTAAACCTAATCCGTACGCTAACCATAACCCTAACCCTAACCCGTACCCTAAACCTAACCCTAAACCGTACCCTAACCCTAACCCTAACCCTAACCCTAACCCTGACCCTAACCCTAACCCTAACCCATACCCTAAGCCTAACCAATACCCTAACCCTAAACCTAATCCTACACTAACCCTAAACCGTACCCTAAACCTAACCCTAACCCTTGACCTAACCCGTACCCAACACTATCCCGTAACCTAACCCTAACCCTAACCCGTACCCAAACCCTAACAGTAACCCTAACCCATAACCTAGTGCTAGCCCTAACTCTAACCCTAAACCTAAACCTCACCCTAAACCTAAACATAACCCTAACCCTAACCCTAACCCTGACCCTAAACCTAACTGTAACCCGTAACCTAAACCTAACCCTAACCCTAAACTTAATGCGTACACTAACCCTATCCCGTACCCTAAACCTAACCCTAACCCGTACCCTAACCCTAACCCTAACTCTAACCCTATCCGTACACTAACTCTAACCCTAACCCTAACACTAACCCTAACCAGTACTCTAACCCTAAACCTAACCCTAAACCTAAACCTAACCCGTACTCTAACCCTAACCCGTACCCTAACACTAACCCTTACCGTAACCCTAAACCTACCCCGTACCCTAACCCTAAACGTAACCCTGAACCGTACCCAAACCCTAACCCTAACACGTACCCTAACCCTAACCCTAACCAGCACACTAAACCTAACCCTAACCCTAGACCTAACACGTAAACTAAACCTATCCCGTAACAAAACCTTAACCCTAACCCGTAACGTAATCCTAACACTAACCCTAACCCTAACCCTAACCCTAAAATGTACACTAACCCTAACCCGAAACCTAACCCTAACCCTAACTCGTACCCTAAACCTACCCGGAGCCTAACCCTACCACTAACCCTAAACATTAAACCTAACCCTAACCCTAACCCTTACCCTAACCCGTACACAAACGGTAAACCTAACCCGTACCCTAACACTAACCCAAACCTGTTCTCTAACCCTAACCCTAACCCTAACCCACACTTTAAACTTAACTCTAACCCTAACCCAAACCATAACCCTTAAAAATAACCTAACCCTAACCCATACCCTAACCCTAACCCTATACTTAACCATAACCCTAACCTGTACACTAATCCTAAAACTAACCCGTACCCTAACCCCAACCCTAACCCTAACCCGTACTCTAACACTAACCCTAACCCTAACCCTGACCCTATACCTAACCATAACCCTTACACTAACCCTAACCGTATCCCTAACCCGGACCCTAAACCTAACCCTAACCCGTACCCTAACCCTGACCCGTAACCTAAACCTAACCTTAACCCTAAAGTTAACCCGAACGTTAACCCTATCCCGTACCCTGAACCTAACCATAAACCGTACCTTAACCCTAAATCTAACTCTAAGCCTAACCCGTACGTTAAACCTAACCCTAACCCTTACCTGTACCCTAAACCTAACCCATACCCTAACCCTAACCCTAAACCTAACCCTAACCCTAACCCTAACCCTTGACCTAACCCGTACCCAATCCTATCCTGTACCCTAACCCTAAACCTAACCCGTACCCAAACCCTAACACTAACCCTAACCCATACCCTAGGGCTGACCCAAACCCTAACTCTAAGCCTAAAACGCACCCTAAAACTAAACCTAACCCTAACCCTAACCATAACCCTAACCCGTACCCTAACCCTAACCCATAACCTAATACGAACCCTAACCTTAACCATAACCCTAACCCGTACCCTAACCCTAAAACTAAACCGTACCCTAACCCCAACCCTAACACCAACCAGTACCATAACCCTATCCCTAACCCTAACCATTACCCTAAACCTAACCATAACCCGTACCCTAACCCTAACCCGCACCTAAACCAACCCTAACCCGTACCCTAAACCTAGCGTAGCCTCACCCTAACTCTAACCCAAACCCCTAACCCTAATCCTAACCCTTACCCTAACCCGTACCCAAATGGTAAACCTAACCCGTACACTAACACTAACCCAAACCAGTACTCTAATCCTAACCCTAACCCTAACCCTAACTGGCACCTTAAACGTAACTCTACCCCTAACCCAAATCATAACCCTTAACCGTAACCTAACTCTAACCCATACCCTAACCCTAACCCTAACCTTAACCATAAACCTAACCTGTACCCTAACCCTAAAACTAACCCATACCCTAACCCCAACCCTAACCCTAACCCGTACTCTAACACTAACCCTAACACTAACCCTAAACCTAACCGTAACCCGTACCCTAACCCTAACCCGTAACCTAAACCTAACCCTAACCCTAAACTTAACCCGTATGCTAACACTATCCCGTAGCCTGAACCTAACCCTAACCCGTATCCTAACCCTAAACCTAAACCTAAGCCTAACCCGTACTATACCCTAACCTTAAACCTAACACTAACCCTACCCAATACTTCAACCCTAACCCTAACCCGTACCCTAACCCTAAAACTAACCCTAACCCGTACCCTATCCCTAACACGTAACCTAACCATAACCCTAACCCTAAACCTAACCCGCACACTAAACCTAACACTAACCCTAGACCTAACACGTACACTAACCTTATCCCGTACCGTAAACTTAACCCTAACCCCTACCGTAACCCTAACACTAACCCTAACCATAACCTTAACACTAACCCTAACCCGTATATTAACCCTAACCCGAACCCTAACCCTAACCCTAACCCGTACCCTAACCCTACCCCTACCCTAACCCTAAATCTAACCCTAACGCCTAACCCCTACCCTAATCCTAACCCTTAACCTAACCCGTACCCAAACGGTAAACCGAACCCATACCCTAACACTAACCCAAACCCGTACTCTAACCCTAACCCTAACCTTAACCCGCAACCTAAACTTAACCCTAACCCTAACCCAAACCATAACTCTTAACCGTAACCTAACACTAACCCATACCCTAACCCTAACCCTAAACTTAACCATAACCTAACCTGTACCCTAACCCTAAATCTAACCCGTAACCTAACCCCAACCCTAACCCTAACCCTTATTCTAACACTAACCTTCACCCAAAACCTGACACTAAACCTCACCCTAACCCTTACACTAACCCTAACCCTAACCTGGACCCTAAACCTAACCCTAACCCGTACCCTAACACTAACCCGTAACATAAACCTAATGCTAACCCAAAAGTTAACCCGTATGCTAACCCTATCCCGTACCCTGAACCTAACCCTAAACCGTATCCTAACCCTAAATCTTACCCTAAGCCTAACCCGTACATTAACCCTAAACCTAACACTAACCCTACCCCATACTTTAACCCTAACCCTAACCCTAACCCTAAACCTAACCCTAACCCGTACCCTAACCCTAACCCGTAACCTAAACCTAACACTAAACCTAAACTTAACCCGTACGCTAACCCTATCCCGTACCCTGAACCTAACCCTAACCCGTATCCTAATCCTAAACCTAACCCTAAGCCTAACCCGTACATTAACCTTAACCCTAACCCTAACAATAACCCCACCCCGTACTTTAACCCTAACCCTATCCCTAACCCGTACCCTAACCCTAACCCTAAACTTAAACCTGACCCTAAGTTTAACCCTAACCCGTACCGTAAACCTAACCCGTACCCTAACCCTAACCCTAACCCGGACCCTAAACCTAACACTAAGCCTAACTCGTACCCTAAGCCTAACCCTAACCCTAACCCTGACCCTAACCCTAACCCTAACCTTAACCATAACCCTAACCCATACCCTAACCCTAAAATTTACCCGTACCCTAACTCCAACCCTACCCTAACCCATACCATAACCCTATCCCTAACCCTAACCCTGACCCTAAAACCAACCATAACCGGTACCCTAACCCTAACCCGCACCAAACCTAACCCTAACACGTACCCTAACCCTAACCCGTAACCTAAACCTAACCCTAACCCTAAACTTAGCGCATACACTAACCCTTTCCCATACCCTAAACCTAACCCTAACCCGTATACTAACCCTAACCGTAACCCTAACCATATCTGTACACTAACCATAACACTAACCATAACCAGTACTCTAACCCTAAACCTAACCCTAAACCTAACCCTAACCTGTACTCTAACCCTAACCCGTACCCTAACACTAACCCTTACCCTAACCCTAAACCTAACCCGTACCCTAACCCTAAACGTAACCCTAACCCGTACCCAAACCCTAACCCTAAAACGTACCCTAACCCTAACCCTAACCCGCACACTAAACCTAACCCTAACCCTAGACCTAACATGTAAACTAAACCTATCCTGTACCGAAATCTTAACCCTAACCCGTACCGTAACCCTAACCCTAACCCTAACCCTAACCCTAACACGTACCCTAACCCTAACCGTAGCCTAATCCTAACTCTAAACCTAACCCCTAACTCTAAGCCTAACCCTAACCCTTACCCTAACCCGTACCAAAAGCGTAACCCTAACTCATACACTAACACTAAACCAAACCCGTACTCTAAACGCTAACCCTAACCCTAACCCGCACCCTAAACTTAACTCTAACCCTAACCCAAACCATAACCCTTAACCGTAACCTAACCCTAACTCATAACCTAACCCTAACCCTAACCTTAAACATCACACTAATCCGTACCATAACCCTAAAACTAAACCGTACCCTACGCCAACCTTAGCCCTAACCCGTACCCTAACACTAACCCTAACCCTAACCCTGACCCTAAACCTAACCCTAACCCTTACACTAACCCTAACCCTAACCCAACTCGCACTCTAAACCTAACCCTAACACGTACCCTAACCCTAACCCGTAACCTAAACCGAACCAAACCCTAAACTTAACCCGTTCGCTAAACCTATCCCGTACCCTAAAACTAACCCTACCCCGTACTCTAAACCTAACCCTAACCCGAACCCTAACTCATAACCTAAACCTAACCTTAAACCTGACTCGTACCCTAAACCTAACCCTAAAACTGACCCTAACCCTATCCTTAACCCGTACCCTAAACCTAACCCATACCCTAACCCTAACCCTAAACCTAACCCTAACCTAAACCCGTACCCTAAACCTAACCCCAACCCTTGACCTAACCCGTACCCAACCCTATCCCGTACACTAACCCTAACCCTAACTCGTACTCAAACCCTAACAGTAACCCTAAACCATACCCTAGCGCTAACCCTTACCCTAACCCTAAACCTAACCTGTACCCTAACCCTAAACGTAACCCTAACCCGTACCCAAACCCTAACCCTAACATGGACCCTAACCCTAACTGTAACCCTAACCCTAACCCGCACACTAAATCTAACCCCAACCCAAACCTAACACGTAAACTAAACCTATCCCATACCGAAACCTTAACCCTAACCCGTACCGGAACACTAACACTAACCCTAACCCTAACCCTAACCGTAACCCGTACACTAAACCTAACCCGAACCCTAACCCTAACCCTAACCCTAACCCTAACCCTTACCCTAACCCTACCCGTAACCTAACACTAACTCTAACCCTAACCTCTAACCCTAACCCTAACTCTAACCCTTACCCTAACCAGTACCCAAATGGTAAACCTAACCCATACCCTAACACTAACCCAAACCAGTACTCTAACCCTAACCCTAACCCTAACCCGCACCTTAAACTTAAACCTAACCCTAACCCAAACAATAACCCTTAACCGTAACCTAACCCTAACCCATACCCTAACCCTAACCCTAACCTTAAACATAACCCTAACCTATACCCTAAACCTAAAACTAACCCGTAACCTAACCCCAAACCTAACCCTAACCCGTACTCTAACACTAACCCTAACCCTAAGACTGACCCTAAACCTAACCTTAACCCATACAGAAACCCTAACCCTAAACCTAACCTGGACCCTAAACCTAACCCTAACACGTACACTAACGCTAACCCGTAACCTAAACCTAACCCTAACCATAAAGTTAACCCGTACGCTAACCTATCCCGTACCCTGAACCTAAACCTAAAGTGTATCCTAACCCTAAATCTAACCCTAAGCCTAACCCGTACATTAACCCTAACTAACCCTAACACTGAACCTACCCCGAACTTTAACCCTAACCCTAACCCTAACCTTAAACCTAAACCTAACCCCTACCCTACCCCTAACCCATAACCTAAACCTAACCCTAACCCTAAACTTAACCCGTACGATAACCCTATTCCGTACCCTGACCTAACCCTAAACCCTATCTTAACCCTATACCTAACCCTAAGCCTAACCGGTACATTAACCCTAACCCTACCCCTAACCCTAACCCGTACCCTAAACCTAACCCGAACCAAAACCCTAACCCTAACCCGTACCCTAAACCTAACCCGTACTTTAACCCTAAACCTAACCCTAACCCTCACCCGTACCCTAACCGTAACCCTAACCCGTACCCAATACCTATCCCTAACTCTAACCCTGACCGTAAACCTAACCCTAACCCATACCCTAACCCTAACCCGCACCTAAACCTAACCCTAACCCGTACCCTAACCCTAACCCATAACCTAAACCTAACCCTAACCCTAAACTTAACACGTACACTAACCCTATCCGGTACCCTAAACCTAACCCTAACACGTACCCTAACCCTAACCCTAACCCTAAACCTATCCGTACACTAAACCTAACTCTAACCCTAATACTAAACTTAACCCGAATTCTAACCCTAACCCTAAACCTAACCCTAACCCGTACTCTAACCCTATCCCATACACTAACACTAACCCTTACCAACCCTAACCCTAAAACTGACCCTAATCCGACTCTAAACTTATCCCATACCCTAACACTAACACTTACACTAACCCTAAACATAACCCGTACCCTAACCCTAAACGTAACCCTAACCCGTACCCAAACCCTAACCCTAACACGTACCCTAACCCTAACCCTAACCCTAACCCTAACCCTAACCCTCACCCTAACCCTAACCAGTGCTGTATCCCTAACCCATACCATAACCCTAACCCTAAACCGTACCCTAAACCTAACCCTAACTCTTATTAACCCTAAACATAACACTAAGACTAACCCGCACATTAACCCTAACCCTAAAACTAACACTAACCCTAACCCGTACTCTAACCCTAACCCTAACCGCACTCTAACCCTAACCCTAACCCTCACCCTAACACTAACCCGTACTGTAACCCTAACCCGTACCATAATCCTAACACTAAACCGTACCCTAACCCTAACCCTAACTCGTACACTAACCCTAACCCTGACCCTAACCCTAACCGTACTCTAACCCTAACCCTAACCCTCACCCTAACACTAACCTGTACTGTAACCCTAACACGTACCATAACCCTAACCCTAACCCGTACCCTAAACCTAACCCGTACCCTAACCCTACCTCTAATCCTAACCCATACTATAACCCTAACCCTAAAACTAACCCTAACCCTAATACTAACCCGTACTCTCACCCTATCCCTTAGCCTAAACCTAACTCTAACCATAACCCCTAACCCTAAACTTTACCCTAACCCGTACCCAAACGGTAAACTTAACCTGTACCCTAACACTAACCCAAACCCGTACTCTAAACCTAACCCCAACCCTAACCCTAACCCATACCCTAACCATAATTCTAACCCTAACCCTGACCCTAAAAATAACCCTAACCAGTACACTAACACTAACCTAACCCTAACCGGTACCCTAAACCTAACCCGAATCCGTACCCTAACCTTAACCCGTAACCTAAACCTAAACCTAACCCTAAACTTAACCCGTACGCTAACCCTATCCCATACCCTAATCGTCACCCTAACCCGTAACTTAACCCTAAAACTAACCCTAAGCCTAACCCGTACATTAAACCTAACCCTAACCCTAACACTAACCCTATCCCGTATTCTAACCCTAACCCTTTCCCTAACCCTACCCTAAACCGTACACTAAACCTAACCCTAACCCTAACACTAACCCGTACTCTAACCCTAACCCTAACCCTAACACTAATCCTAACCCGTACTTTAACCCTAACCCTAACCCTCATCCTAACCCTAATCTGTACTGTAAACCTAACACGTAACATAACCCTAACCCTAACCCGTACCGTAAAACTAACCCTAACCCTTGACCTAATCCGTAGCCAACCCTATCCCGTACCCTAACCCTAACCCATACCTTACACTAAACCTAACCTTAACCGTAACCCTAACCCATACCCTAACCCTAAAACTAACCCGTACCCTAACCCCATCCATAACACTAACTCTTACCATAACCCTATTTCTAACCCTAACCCTGACCCTAAACCTAAACCTAACCCATACCCTTACCCTAACCCGCACCTAAAACTAATCCTAACCCGTACCCTAACCCTAACCCTTAACCTAAACCTAACTCTAACCCTAAACTTAACCCGTACACTAACCCTATCCCATTCCCAAAACCTAACACTAACCCGTACCCCAACCCTAACCCTAACCCACACGTTAACACTAACCCTAACCCTAACCCTGACCCTCAAACTAACCCTAAGCCGTACACTAACCCTAACCCTAACCCTAACCCGCACCCTAAACCTAACCCTAACCAGTACCCTAAAGCTAACCCGTAACCTAACCTTAAACCTAACCCTAAGCCTAACACGTACATTAACCCTAACCCTAACACTAACACTAACCCTACCCCGTACTCTAACACTTACCCTAACCCTAAACCTAACCGTACTCTAACCTTAACCCTAAGCATCAACCTAACCCTAACCCATACTGTATCCCTAACACATAACATAACCCTAACCCTAACCCATACCCTAACCCTAACCTTAACTCGTACCCTAACCCTAAACCTGACCCTAAACCTAACCTGTACCCTAACCTAAACCGTATCCTAAACCTAACCCTAATCCTAACCCGTACCCTAAACCTAACACTAACCCTAACACATACCCTAACCCTAACCCTAACCCTGACCCTAACCCTAACCCTAACCTGTACCCTAAACCTAACCCATACCCTAACCCTAAACCTAACCCGAACCCTAACCGGTACCCTAAACCTAACCTTAACCCTTAACCTAACCCGTACCCAACCCTATCTCGTACCCTAAACCTAACCCTAACACGTACCCAAACCCTAAGAGTAACCCTAACCCATAGCCTAGAGCTAACCTTACCCTAACCCTAAGCCTAACCCGCACCCTTAACCTAAACGTAACCCTAACACTAACCATAACCCTTACCCGTACCCTAACCGTAACCCATACCCTAACACTAACCCTAACTTTAACCGTAACACTAACCCGTACCCTAACCATAGCCCTAACTCGTACCCTAACCCTAACCCTAACCCTAAACCGTACCTTAAACCTAACCCGTACCCTAACCCTAACCCTAACCCTAAAGTGTACCCTGAACCTAACCCTAACCCTAACTCGTACACTAACCCTAACCCTGACCCTAACCCGCACCCTAAACCTAAAACTAACCCTAACCCTAACCATAACACTTACCCTTACCTATCCCTAAGCCATACCCTAACCCTAACCCTAACCTTAACCGTAACCCTGACCCGTACCCTAACCCTAAAATTAACCCGTACCCTAACCCCAACCATAACCCTAACGCGTACCATAACCCTATCGCTAACGCAAACCCTGACCCTAAACCTAACCCTAACCTGTACCCTAACCCTAACCCATACCCTAAAACTAACCATCACCTAAACCTAACCCTATCCCGTGCCTTAAACCTAACCCTAACCCGAACCCTAAACCTAACCCGAAACCGAACCCGATCCGTACACTAACCCTAACCCTAACCCTAACACTAACACTAACCCTAACCCCTACTCTAACCCTAAACGTAACCCTAAACCTAACCCTAACTCGAACTCTAACCGTAACCCGTACCCGAACACTAACCCTAACCCTCACACTAACCCTAACCCGTTCTCTAACCCTAAAAATAAACCTAACTCTAACCTTAACACGTACTATAAGCCTAACCCTAAGCCTATCCCTAACCCTTACTCTAACCCTATCCCGGAGCCTAACCCTAACTCTAACTCTAACCCCTAACCCTAACCCTAATACTAAACTTTAACCTAACCCATACCCAAACGGTAAACCTAAACCGTACCGTAACACTAACCCAAACCCGTACTCTAACCCTAACCCTAACCCTAACCCGCACCCTAAACTTAAACCTAACCCTAACCCAAACCATAACCCTTAACCGTAACCTAACCCTAACCCATACGCTAACCCTAACCCTAACGTTAAACATAACCCTAACCTGTACCCTAACCCTAAAACTAACCCGTACCCTAACCCCAACCCTAATGCTAACCCGTAATCTAACACTAAACCTAACCCTAACCCTGACCCTAAACCTAACCCTAACCCTTACACTAACCCTAACCCTAACCCAACCCGCACCCTAAACCTAACCCTAACCCGTACCCTAACTCTAACCCATAACCTAAACCGAAACAAACCCTAAACCCAACCAGTTCGCTAAAACTATCCCGTACCCTAATCCTAAACCTAACCCAAACCCGTACCCTAACCCTATCCCGTAACCTAAACCTAACCCTAACCCTAAAGTTCACCCGGACGCTAAACCTATCTCGTACCCTACACCTAACCCTAAACCGTATCCTAATCCTAAATCTAACCCTAAGCCTAACCCGTACATTAACCCTAACCCTAACCCTAACATTTACCCTACCCCGTACTTTAACACTAACCCTAATCCTAACCCTAAACCTAACCCTAACCCGTACCCTAACCCTAACCCGTAACCTAAACCTAACCCTAAACCTAAACTTAACCTGTACGCTAACCCTATCCCGTACCCTGAACCTAACCCTAACCCGTATCCTAATCCTAAACCTAACCCTAAGCCTAACCCGTACATTAAACTTAAACCTAACCCTAACAATAACCCTACCCCGTACTTTAAACCTAACCCTAACCCTAACCCGTACCCTAACCCTAACCCTAACCTTAAACCTGACCCTAAGCTTAACCCTAACCCGTACCGTAAACCTAACCCGTACCCTAACCCTAACCCTAACCCAGACCCTAAACCTAACACTAAGCCTAACTCATACCCTAAGCCTAACCCTAACCCTAACCCTGACCCTAACCCTAACCCTAACCTTAACCGTAACCCTAACCCATACCCTAACCCTAAAATTTACCCGTACCCTAACTCCAACACTACCCTAACCCATACCATAACCCTATCCCTAACCCTAACCCTGACCCTAAAACGAACCATAACCGGTACCCTAACCCTAACCCGCACCAAACCTAACCCTAACACGAACCCTAACCCTAAACCGTAACCTAAACCTAACCCTAACCCTAAACTTAGCGCATACACTAACCCTTTCCCATACCCTAAACCTAACCCTAACCCGTATACTAACCCTAACCGTAACCCTAACCATATCTGTACACTAACCATAACACTAACCATAACCAGTACTCTAACCCTAAACCTAACCCTAAACCTAACCCTAACCCGTACTCTAACCCTAACCCGTACCCTAACACTAACCCTTACCCTAACCCTAAACCTAACCCGTACCCTAACCCTAAACGTAACCCTAACCCGTACCCAAACCCTAACCCTAACACGTACCCTAACCCTAACCCTAACCCGCACACTAAACCTAACCCTAACCCTAGACCTAACATGTAAACTAAACCTATCCTGTACCGAAATCTTAAACCTAACCCGTACCGTAACCCTAACCCTAACCCTAACCCTAACCCTAACACGTACCCTAACCCTAACCGTAGCCTAATCCTAACTCTAAACCTAACCCCTAACTCTAAGCCTAACCCTAACCCTTACCCTAACCCATACCAAAAGCGTAACCCTAACTCATACACTAACACTAAACCAAACCCGTACTCTAACGCTAACCCTAACCCTAACCCGCACCCTAAACTTAACTCTAACCCTAACCCAAACCATAACCCTTAACCATAACCTAACCCTAACTCATAACCTAACCCTAACCCTAACCTTAAACATCACACTAATCCGTACCATAACCCTAAAACTAAACCGTACCCTAACCCCAAACTTAGCCCTAACCCGTACCCTAACACTAACCCTAACCCTAACCCTACCCTAAACCTAACCCTAACCCTTACACTAACCCTAACCCTAACCCAACTCGCACTCTAAACCTAACCCTAACACGTACCCTAACCCTAACCCGTAACCTAAACCGAACCAAACCCTAAACTTAACCCGTTCGCTAAACCTATCCCGTACCCTAAAACTAACCCTACCCTGTACTCTAAACCTAACCCTAACCCGAACCCTAACTCATAACCTAAACCTAACCTTAAACCTGACTAGTACCCTAAACCTAACCCTAAAACTGACCCTAACCCTATCCTTAACCCGTACCCTAAACCTAACCCATACCCTAACCCTAACCCTAAACCTAACCCTAACCTAAACCCGTACCCTAAACCTAACCCCAACCCTTGACCTAACCCGTACCCAACCCTATCCCGTACACTAACCCTAACCCTAACTCGTACCCAAACCCTAACAGTAACCCTAAACCATACCCTAGCGCTAACCCTTACCCTAACCCTAAACCTAACCTGTACCCTAACCCTAAACGTAACCCTAACCCGTACCCAAACCCTAACCCTAACATGGACCCTAACCCTAACTGTAACCCTAACCCTAACCCGCACACTAAATCTAACCCCAACCCAAACCTAACACGTAAACTAAACCTATCCCATACTGAAACCTTAACCCTAACCCGTACCGGAACACTAACACTAACCCTAACCCTAACCCTAACCGTAACCCGTACACTAAACCTAACCCGAACCCTAACCCTAACCCTAACCCTTACCCTAACCCTACCCGTAACCTAACACTAACTCTAACCCTAACCTCTAACCCTAACCCTAACTCTAACCCTTACCCTAACCAGTACCCAAATGGTAAACCTAACCCGTACCCTAACACTAACCCAAACCAGTACTCTAACCCTAACCCTAACCCTAACCCGCACCTTAAACTTAAACCTAACCCTAACCCAAACAATAACCCTTAACCGTAACCTAACCCTAACCCATACCCTAACCCTAACCCTAACCTTAAACATAACCCTAACCTATACCCTAAACCTAAAACTAACCCGTAACCTAACCCCAAACCTAACCCTAACCCGTACTCTAACACTAACCCTAACCCTAAGACTGACCCTAAACCTAACCTTAACCCATACAGAAATCCTAACCCTAAACCTAACCTGGACCCTAAACCTAACCCTAACACGTACACTAACCCTAACCCGTAACCTAAACCTAACCCTAACCATAAAGTTAACCCGTACGCTAACCTATCCCGTACCCTGAACCTAAACCTAAAGTGTATCCTAAACCTAAATCTAACCCTAAGCCTAACCCGTACATTAACCCTAACTAACCCTAACACTGAACCTACCCCGAACTTTAACCCTAACCCTAACCCTAACCTTAAACCTAAACCTAACACCAACCCTACCCGTAACCCGTAACCTAAACCTAACCCTAACCCTAAACTTAACCCGTATGATAACCCTATTCCGTACCCTGACCTAACCCTAACCCGTATCCTAAACCTATACCTAACCCTAAGCCTAACCGGTACATTAACCCTAACCCTACCCCTAACCCTAACCCGTACCCTAACCCTAACCCTAAGCCTGACCCTAACCCTAACCCTAACCCGTACCCTAAACCTAACCCGTACCCAAACCCTAACCCTAACCCATACCCTAAACCTAACCCGTACTTTAACTCTAAACCTAACCCTAACCCTAACCCGTACACTAAACCTAACCCTAACCCTAACTCGTACCATAACCATAACCCTAACCCTGACCCTAACCCTAACCCTAACCCGTACCCTAAGCCTAACCCATACCCTAACCCTAACCCTAAACCTAACCCTAACCCTAAACCATACCCTAAACCTAAACCTAATCCTTGACCTAACCCGTACCCAAACCTATCCCGTACCCTAACCCTAACCCTAACCCGTACCCAAAACCTATCCCTAACTCTAACCCTGACCGTAAACCTAACCCTAACCCATACCCTAACCCTAACCCGCACCTAAACCTAACCCTAATCCGTACCCTAACCCTAACCCATAACCTAAACCTAACCCTAACCCTAAACTTAACACGTACACTAACCCTATCCGATACCCTAAACCTAACCCTAACACGTACCCTAACCCTAACCCTAACCCTAAACCTATCCGTACACTAAACCTAACTCTAACCCTAATACTAAACTTAACCCGAACTCAAACCCTAACCCTAACCCTAAACCTAACCCTAACCCGTACTCTAACCCTATCCCATACACTAACACTAACCTTTACCAACCCTAACCCTAAAACTGACCCTAATCCGTACTCTAAACTTATCCCATACCCTAACACTAACACTTACACTAACCCTAAACATAACCCGTACCCTAACCCTAAACGTAAACCTAACCCGTACCCAAACCCTAACCCTAACACGTACCCTAACCCTAACCCTAACCCTAACCCTAACCCTCACCCTAACCCTAACCAGTGCTGTATCCCTAACCCATACCATAACCCTAACCCTAAACCGTACTCTAAACCTAACCCTAACTCTTATCCTAACCCTAAACATAACACTAAGCCTAACCCGCACATTAACCCTAACCCTAAAACTAACACTAACCCTAACCCGTACTCTAACCCTAACCCTAACCGTACTCTAAACCTAACCCTAACCCTCACCCTAACACTAACCCGTACTGTAACCCTAACCCGTACCATAATCCTAACACTAAACCGTACCCTAACCCTAACCCTAACTCGTACACTAACCCTAAACCTGACCCTAACCCTAACCGTACTCTAACCCTAACCCTAACCCTCACCCTAACACTAACCCGTACTGTAACCCTAACACGTACCATAACCCTAACCCTAACCCGTACCCTAAACATAACCCGTACCCTAAGCCTAACCCTAACCCTAAATCGTACCCTAAACCTAAGCCTAACACTGACCCTAACCCTAAACCTAACCCGTACCCTAAACCTAACCCATACCCTAACCCTACCTCTAATCCTAACCCATACTATAACCCTAACCCTAAAACTAACCCTAACCCTAATACTAACCCGTACTCTCACCCTATCCCTTAGCCTAAACCTAACTCTAATCATAACCCCTAACCCTAACCTTTACCCTAACCCGTACCCAAACAGTAAACCTAACCTGTACCCTAACACTAACCCAAACCCGTACTCTAAACCTAACCCCAACCCTAACCCTAACCCATACCCTAACAATAATTCTAACCCTAACCCTGACCCTAAAAATAACCCTAACCAGTACACTAACACTAAACCTAACCCTACCGGTACCCTAAACCTAACCCGAATCCGTACCCTAACCTTAACCCGTAACCTAAACCTAAACCTAACCCTAAACTTAACCCGTACGCTAACCCTATCCCGTACCCTAATCGTAACCCTAACCCGTAACTTAACCCTAAAACTAACCCTAAGCCTAACCCGTACATTAAACCTAACCCTAACCCTAACACTAACCCTATCCCGTACTCTAACCCTAACCCTAACCCTAACCCTACCCTAAACCGTACACTAACCCTAACCCTAACCCTAACACTAACCCATACTCTAACCCTAACCCTAACACTAACACTAATCCTAACCCGTACTTTAACCCTAACCCTAACCCTCATCCTAACCCTAATCTGTACTGTAACCCTAACACGTAACATAACCCTAACCCTAACCCGTACCGTAAAACTTACCCTAACCCTTGACCTAATCCATAGCCAACCCTATCCCGTACCCTAACCCTAACCCATACCTTACACTAAACCTAACCTTAACCGTAACCCTAACCCATACCCTAACCCTAAAACTAACCCGTACCCTAACCCCAACCATAACCCTAACTCTTACCATAACCCTATTTCTAACCCTAACCCTGACCCTAAACCTAAACCTAACCCATACCCTTACCCTAACCCGCACCTAAAACTAATCCTAACCCGTACCCTAACCCTAACCCTTAACCTAAACCTAACCCTAACCCTAAACTTAACCCGTATACTAACCCTATCCCATTCCCAAAACCTAACACTAACCCGTACCCCAACCCTAACCCTAACCCACACCCTAACACTAACCCTAACCCTAACCCTGACCCTCAACCTAACCCTAACCCGTACACTAACCCTAACCCTAACCCTAACCCGCACCCTAAACCTAACCCTAACCAGTACCCTAAAGCTAACCCGTAACCTAACCTTAAACCTAACCCTAAGCCTAACACGTACATTAACCCTAACCCTAACACTAACACTAACCCTACCCCGTACTCTAACACTTACCCTAACCCTAAACCTAACCGTACTCTAACCTTAACCCTAAGCATCAACCTAACCCTAACCCATACTGTATCCCTAACACATAACATAACCCTAACCCTAACCCGTACCCTAACCCTAACCTTAACTCGTACCCTAACCCTAAACCTGACCCTAAACCTAACCCGTACCCTAACCTAAACCGTATCCTAAACCTAACCCTAATCCTAACCCGTACCCTAAACCTAACACTAACCCTAACACATACCCTAACCCTAAACCTAACCCTGACCCTAACCCTAACCCTAACCTGTACCCTAAACCTAACCCATACCCTAACCCTAAACCTAACCCGAACCCTAACCCGTACCCTAAACCTAACCTTAACCCTTAACCTAACCCGTACCCAACCCTATCTCGTACCCTAAACCTAACCCTAACACGTACCCAAACCCTAAGAGTAACCATAACCCATAGCCTAGAGCTAACCTTACCCTAACCCTAAGCCTAACCCGCACCCTTAACCTAAACGTAACCCTAACACTAACCATAACCCTTACCCGTACCCTAACCGTAACCCATACCCTAACACTAACCCTAACTTTAACCGTAACAATAACCCGTACCCTAACCATAGCCCTAACTCGTACCCTAACCCTAACCCTAAACCGTACCTTAAACCTAACCCGTACCCTAACCCTAACCCTAACCCTAAAGTGTACCCTGAACCTAACCCTAACCCTAACTCGTACACTAACCCTAACCCTGACCCTAACCCGCACCCTAAACCTAAAACTAACCTAACCCTAACCATAACACTTACCCTTACCTATCCCTAAGCCATACCCTAACCCTAACCCTAACCTTAACCATAACCCTGACCCGTACCCTAACCCTAAAATTAACCCGTACCCTAACCCCAACCCTAACCCTAACACGTACCATAACCCTATCGCTAACGCAAACCCTGACCCTAAACCTAACCCTAACCCGTACCCTAACCCTAACCCATACCCTAAAACTAACCATCACCTAAACCTAACCCTATCCCGTGCCTTAAACCTAACCCTAACCCGAACCCTAAACCTAACCCGAAACTGAACCCGATCCGTACACTAACCCTAACCCTAACCCTAACACTAACACTAAACCTAACCCCTACTCTAACCCTAAACTTAACCCTAAACCTAACCCTAATTCGTACTCTAATCCTAACCCGTACCCTAACACTAACCCTAACCCTCACACTAACCCTAACCCGTTCTATAACCCTAAAAATAACCCTAACTCTAACCTTAACACGTACTATAAGCCTAACCCTAACCCTATCCCTAACCCGTACTCTAACCCTATCCCGGAGCCTAACCCTGACTCTAACTCTAACCCCTAACCCTAACCCTAATACTAACCCTTAACCTAACCCATACCAAAACGGTAAACCTAAACCGTACCGTAACACTAACCCAAACCCGTACTCTAACCCTAACCCTAACCCGCACCCTAAACTTAAACCTAACCCTAACACAAACCATAACCCTTAAACGTAACCTAACCCTAACCCATACGCTAACCCTAACCCTAACGTTAAACATAACCCTAACCTGTACCCTAACCCTAAAACTAACCCGTACCCTAACCCCAACCCTAACCCTAACCCGTAATCTAACACTAAACCTAACCCTAACCCTGACCCTAAACCTAACCCTAACCCTTACACTAACCCTAACCCTAACCCAACCCGCACCCTAAACCTAACCCTAACCCGTACCCTAACTCTAACCCATAACCTAAACCGAAACAAACCCTAAACCCAACCAGTTCGCTAAAACTATCCCGTACCCTAATCCTAAACCTAACCCAAACCCGTACCCTAACCCTATCCCGTAACCTAAACCTAACCCTAACCCTAAAGTTAACCCAGACGCTAAACCTATCCCGTACCCTACACCTAACCCTAAACCGTATCCTAATCCTAAATCTAACCCTAAGCCTAACCCGTACATTAACCCTAACCCTAACCCTAACACTTACCCTACCCCGTACTTTAACACTAACCCTAATCCTAACCCTAAACCTAACCCTAACCCGTAACCTAACCCTAACCCATACCCCAGCACTAACCCTAACCCTAACCCTAACCCTAAACCGCACCCTAAACCTAACCCGTATTTTAACACTAACCCTAACCCTAAACCGTAACCTAAACCTAACCCTAAACCTAAACTTAACCCGTACGCTAACCCTATCCCGTACCATGAACCTAACCCTAACCCGTATCCTAACCCTAAACCTAACCCTAAGCCTAACCCGTACATTAACCCTAACCCTAGCCCTAACACTAATCTTACCACGGACTTTAACCCTAATCCTAACCCTAAAACTAACCCTAAACCTAACCCAAACCCGCACCCTATCCCTGACACGTACCCTAAACCTAACCCTAACCCTAACCCGCACACTAAACCTAACACTAACCCTAGACCTAACACGTACACTACCCTATCCCGTACAGTAACCTTAACCCTATCCCATTCCGTAACCCTAACACTAACCCTAACCCCAACCCTAACCCTAAACCTAACCCTAACCCGTACACTAACCCTAACCCGTACCCTAATCCTAATCCTAACCCTAACCCTAAACCTATCCGGACACTAACCCTAAGCCTAACACTAAACCTAACCCGAAACCTAAACCTAACCCTAACCCTAAACTTAACCCATACGCTAAACCTATCCCGTACCCTAAACCTAACCCTAAAATGTACCCTAAACCTAAACCCAACCCTAACCCTAACCCTATCCATACACTAACCCTAACTCTAATCCTAAACCTAACACTAACCCTAAAAAGTACTCTAACCCTAACCCTAACCCTAAACCTAACCCTAACCCGAACTCTAACCTAACCCGTACCCTAACACTAACCCTAACCCTAACACTAACCCTAACCCGTTCTCTAACCCTAAAAATAACACTAACTCTAACCCTAACCCATACTATAACCCTAACCCTAACCCCAACCCTAACCCTAACACGTACTCTAACCCTATCCCGTAGCCTAACCCTAACTCTAACCCTAAGCCCTAACCCTAACCCTAATACTAACCCTTAACCTAACCCGTACCCAAACGATAAACCTAACCCGTACCCTAACACTAACCCAAACCCGTACTCTAAACATAACCCTAACCCTAACCCTAACCCTCAACCGCACCCTAAACTTAACCCTTACCCTAACCATATCCATAACCCTTAACCGTACGCTAGCCCTAAACCACACCCTAACCCTATCCCTAACTTAAACCGTAACCCTAACCCATACACTAACCCTAAAACTAACCTGTACCCTAACACCAACCCTAACCCTAACCCATACCCTAACACTAACCCTAACCCTAACCCTGACCCTAAACCTAACCCTAACACTTACACTAACCCTAACCCTAACCCAACCCGCACCATAAACCTAACCCTAACCCGTACCCTAACCCTAACCCATAACCTAAACCGAAACAAACCCTAAACCCAACCCGTTCGCTAAAACTATCCCGTACCCTAATCCTAACCCTAACCCGTATCCTAACCCTAATCTAACCCTAAGCCAAACCCGTACATTAACCCTAAACCTAACCCTAAAACTAACACTACCCCGTACTCTAACCCTAAACCTAAACCTAACCTTAACCCTAACACTAACCCGTACCCTAAAACTAACCCTAACCCTAACTCGTACCCTAACCCTAACCCTAAACCTGACCCTAACCCTAACCTTACCCGTACCCTAAACCTAACCCATTCCCTAAACCTAACCCTAAACCTAACCCTTGACCTAACCCGTACCCAACCCTATCCCGTACCCAACCCTAACCCGTACCCAAACCCTAACAGTAACACTAACCCATACCCTACCGCTAACCCTAACCATAACCCTATACTAACCCGCACCCTAAACCTAAACTAACCCTAACCCTACCCATAATCCTTACCCGTACCCTAAACCTAACCCATACCCTAACACTAACCCTAACTTTAACTGTAACCCTAACCCGTACCCTAACCCTAAAACTAACCCATACCCTAACCCCAACCCTAACCCTAATCTGTACCATAACCCTATCCCTAACCCTAACCCTGACCCTATACCTAACCCTAGCCACACCCTAACCCTAACCCGCACATAAACCTAACCCTAACCCGTACCCTAACCCTAACCCTAACCCATAACCTAAACCAAACCCTAACCCTAAACTTAACACGTACACTAACCCTATCCCGTACCCTAAACCTAACGCTACCACGTACCGTAACCCTAACCCTAACCGTAACCCTAACCCTATCCGTACACTAAACCTAACCGTAACCCTAACACTAACCCTAACCCGTACTCTAACCCTATCCCTAACCCTAAACCTAATCCTTACCCGTATTATAACCCGATCCCGTACCCTAACACTAACCCTTACCAACCCTAACCCTAACCTAAACCTAACCCGTACTCTAAACCTATCCCATACCCTAACACTAACCCTTACCCTAAGCCTAAACCTAACCCATACCCTAACCCTAAATGTAACCCTAACCCGTACCCAAACCCTAACCGTAACACGTACCCTAACCCTAACCCTAACCCTCACCCTAACCCTAACCAGTAGTGTAACCCTAACCCTTACCATAACCCTAACCCTAAAACGTACGCTAAACCTAACCCTAATTCGTACCCTAACCCTAACCCTAACCCTGACCCTAACCCTAACACTAACCCTTACACTAACCCTAAACCTAACCCTAACACTAACCCTATCCCTAACCCGTACACTAACCATAACCCGAATCCTAACCCGTACCCTAACCCATACCCTAACCCTACCCATAGCCTAACCCTAACACTAAACCTAACCCCTAACACTAACACTAACCCTAAACCTTACACTAACCCGTACCCAAAAGGTAAACCTAACCCGTACCCTAAAGTAACTCAACCCGTACTCTAACACTAACCCTAAACCTAACCCGCACCCTAATCTTAACCTGAACCCTAACCGAAACCAAAACCTTTAACCGTAACTTAACCCTAAACCATAACCTAACCCTAACCCTAACTTTAAACATACCCTAACCTGTACCCTAACCCTAAAACTAACCCGTACCCTAACGCCAACCCTAACACAAACGTTTACCCTAACACTAACACTAACCCGAACCCTGACCCTAAACCTAATCCTAACCCTTACACTAACCCTAACCCTATCCCTAACCCGCACCATAAAACTTACCCTAACCCATACCCTAACCCTAACCCGTAACCTAAACCTAACCCTAACCCTAAACTTAAACCGTACGCTAACCTATCCCGTACCCTGAACCTAACCCTAACCCGTACACTAACCCTAACCCTAAACTTAACCTAACACTAACCCTAACATGTACTCTAACACTAACCCTAACCCTAACCCTAACCATACTCTACCCCTAAACCTCACCCTAACCCCAACCCGTACTGTAACCCTAACGCTTACCATAACCCTAACCCTAACCATTATCCTAATCCTAAACCTAACTTGTACCCTAACCCTACCCTAAACCTGACCCTAACCCTAAACGTAACACGTACCCTAAAACTAACCCGTACCCTAAACCTAATCCTAACAGTAACCCGTACCCTAAACCTAACCCTAAACCTAACTCGTACCCTAACCCTAACCCTAACCTTGACCCTAACCTTAACCCTAACCCGTACTCTAAGCCTAACCCATACCCTAACATTAACCCTAAACCTAACCCTAACCCTAACCCGTACCCGAAACCTAACCCTAACCCTTGACCTAAACCTTACCCAACCCTATCCCGTAACCTATCCCTAACCCTAACCCATATCCAAACCCTAACATTAACCCTAACCCATAACCTAGCACAAAACCTAACACTAACCCTAACCCGCACCCTAAACCTAAAACTAACGCTAAACCTAACCATAACCCTTAACCATACCCTAACCCTAACCCATACCCTAACCCTAACCATAACCTTAACCGTAACCCTGACCCATACCCTAACCCTAAAACTAACCTGTACCCTAACCCCAAACCTAACCCTAACCTGTACGATAACCCTATCCCTAAACCTAACCCTGACCCTAAACCTAATCCTAAACCAAAACCTAACCGTAACCCTAACCCTAACCCGGACTCTAAACCTAACCCTAACCCGTACCCTAACCCTAACCCGTAACCTAAACCTAACCCTAACCCTAAACTTAACCCGTTCACTAACCCTATCCCGTTCCTAAACCTAACCTTAACCCATACCCTAACACGTACCCTAACCCTATCCGTACACAAACCCTAACACTAACCCTAACCCTAACACTAACCGTAACCCGTATTCTAACCCTAAACCTAACCCTAACTCTAACCCTAACCCGTACTATAACGCCAAACCTAACCCTAACCCTAACATAACCCTAACCCGTACAGTAACCCTAACCTGTACCCGAACCCTAACCCTAAACCTAACCTTGACCTAACCCTAACCCATAACCTAACCCTAAACCATACCCTAACCCTAACCCTAAAACTAACCCGTATCCTAACCCTAAACGTAACGCTAAACCGTAACCAAACCTTAACCCTAACACGTACCCTAACACTAACCCTAACGCGTACACTAAACCTAACCCTAACCCTAGACCTAACACGTACACTAACCCTATCCCATACGCCAACCTTAACCCTAACCCGTACGTAAACCTAACACTAATCATAACCCTTACCCTAACCCTAACCCTAACCCGTACGCTAAACCTACCCGTAGCCTAAACCTAACTCTAACTCTAACCCCTAACACTAACCCTAACCCTTACCCTAACCCATACCCAAATGGTAAACCTTACCCGTACCCTAACGCTAACCCAACCCGTACTCTAACCCTAAACCTAACCCTAACCCGCACCTTAAACTTAACCCTAACCGTAACCCAAACCATAACCTTTAACCGTAACCTAAACCTAACCCATACCCTAACCCTAAACCTAACCTTAACCATAACCCTAACCTGTACCCTAACCCTAAAACTAACCCGTACCCTAACCCCAACCCTAACTCTAACCCGTACTCTAACACTAACCCTAACCCTAACCCTGACCCTAAACCTAACCCTAACCCTTACTCTAACCCTAACCCTAACCCTAACCCGGACCCTAAACCTAACCCTAACCCGTACCCTAACCCTAACCCGTAACCTAAACCTAACCCTAACCCTAAAGTTAACCCGTATGCTAACCCTATTCCGTACCCTGAACCTAACCCTAAACCGTATCCTAATCCTAAATCTAACCCTAAGCCTAACCCGTACATTAACCCTAACCCTAACCCTAACACTAACCCTAGCCCGTAATTTAGCCCTAACCCTAACCCTATACCTAAACCTAACCCTAACCCTAACCCGTACCCTAACCCGAACCCATAATCTAAACCTAACCCTAACCTAAACTTAACCTGTACGCTAACGCTATCCTGTACCCTGAACCTAACCCTAACCCGTATCCTAACCCTAAACCTAAACCTAAGCCTAAACCTTACATTAACCCTAACCCTAACCCTAACACTAACCCTACCCCGTACTTTAACCCTAACCCTAACACTAACCCTAACCCTAAACGTAACCCTAACCCGAACTCTAACCCTATCCCGTACCCTAACACTAACCCTTACCAACCCTAACCCTTAACCTAACCCTAACCCGTACTCTAAACCTATCCCGTACCCTACCACTAAACCTTACCCTAAACCTAAAACTAACCCGTACCCTAACCCTAAACGTAACCCTAACACGTACCCAAACCCTAACCCTAACACGTACCCTAACCCTAACCCTAACTCCCACAGTAACCCTAACCCGTACTGTAACCCTAACCCGTACCATAACCCTAACCCTAAACCGTACCCTAAACCTAACCCTAATTCATACCCTAACCCTAAACCTAACCCTGACCCTAACGCTAACCTTAACCCGTACCCTAAACCTAAACCTAACCCGTACCCTAACCCTAACCCCAACCCTAAACCTGACCCTAACCCTAACCCGTACCCTAAGCCTAACCCATACCCTAACCCTAACCCTAACACTAACCCTAACACTAACCCTACCACATACTCTAACCCTAACCCTAACCCTAACCCCTACCCGTAACCTAAACCTAACCCTAACCCTAACACTAACCCTAACTCGTACTCTAGCCCTAACCCTAACACTAACTTTAACCGTACTCTAACCCTAACCCTAACCCTAACCCTAACCGGTAATGTAACCCTAACCCGTACCATAACGTTAACCCTAACCCGTACCCTAACCCTAACCCTAATTCTTACCCTAACCCTCACCCTAAACCTGACCCTAACCCTAACGCTAACCCGTACCATAAACGTAACCCGTACCCTCACCCTAAACCTAAGGCTAACCCGTACCCTAAACCTAATCCTAACCCGTACCCTAACCCTAAACCTAATCCTAACCCAGACCCTAACCATAACCCTTACCGATACCCTAAGCCTAACCCATACCCTAACCCTAACCCTAAACCTAAGTCTACCCCAACCCGTACCCTAAACCTAACACTAACCCTTGACCTAACCCGTACCCAACACTATCCCGTACCCTAACGCTAACGCTAACCCGTACCCTAACCCTAAAACTAACCCATACCCTAACCCCAACCCTAACCCTAACCTGTACCATAACGCTATCCCTAACCTAACCCTGACCCTAAACCTAACTATAACCCGTACCCTAACCCGCACCTAAACCTAACCCGTACCCGTACCCTAACCCTAACCCATAACCTAAACTTAACCTTAACCCTACACTTAACCCGTACACTAAACCTATCCTGTACCCTAAACCTAACCCTAACTTGTACCCTAAAACTAACCCTAACCTAACCCTATCCATACACTAAACCTAACCCTAAACCTAACACTAACCCTAACCTGTATTCTAACCCTAACCCTAAACCTTAACCTAACCCTAACCCGTACACAAACCCTAACCCTAACACGTACCCTAACCCTAACACTAACCCTAACCCTCACCCTAACCCTAATGCGTACTGTAACCCTAACCCATACCATAACCCTAACCCTAAACCATACCCTAAACCTAACCCTCATTCGTACCCTAACACTAACCATAACCCTGACCCTCACCCTAACACTAACCCGTACCCTAAACCTAACCCGTACACTAAACCTAAACCTAACCCTAACCCATAACCTAAACCTAACCCTAACACCTACCCTAACCGTAACCCTAACCCTAAACCTGACCATAACCCTAACCCTAACCCGTACCCTAAGCCTAACCCATACCCTAACCCTAACCCTAACCCTAACACTAACCCTACCAACTACTCTAACCCTAACCCTAACACTAACCCGTACCCTAAAGCTAAACCGTACCCGAACCCTAAAACTAACCTTAACCTGTACCCTAAACCTAACCCTAACCCATAACCTAACCCTAAAACTAACCCTAACCCTGACCCTAACCCTAACCCTAACCCATACCCTAAGCCTAACCCATCCCCTAACCCTAATGCTAATCCTAAACCTAACCCTAAACTGTACCCAAACACTAACAGTAACCCTAACTCATAGCCTAGCGCTAACCCTAACCCATACCCTAACCCTAACCCTAAACGTAACCATAACCCTGACCCGTACCCTAACCCTAAAATTAACCTGTACCCTAACCCCATCCCTAACCCTAAACCGTACCCTAACCCTAACCCTAACCCTAACCCTAACCCACACCTAAACCTAACCCTAACCCGTAACCTAAACCTAACCCTAAACTTAACCCGTACGCTAACCCTATCCCATACCCTAAACCTAATCCTAATCCGTAAACTGACCCTAAACCTATTCCTAATCCTAACCCGTACATTAACCCTAACCCTAACCCTAACACTAAAACTACCCCGTACTCTAAACCTAACCCAAACCCTAACCCTAACCCGTACCCTAACCCTAACCCGTACCCTAACACTAACCCTAACACTAACCATAACCCGTACTCTAACCCTAACTCTAGCCCTAACCATAACTGTACTCTAACCCTAACACTAACCCTAACCCTAACCCTACCTGTACAGTAAACCTAACCCGCACCCTAACCCTAACCCTAACCCTAAACATAAGCCTAACCCTGACCCTAACCCGTACCCTAACCCTAAACCGTACCCTAACCCTAACCCTAAACCTAACTCGTACCCTAATCTAAACGTAATGCTAACCCATACCCAACCCCTAACCCTAACACATACCCTAACTCTAACCCTAACCCGCACACTAAACGTAACCCTAAGCCTAGACCTAACACGTACACTAAACCTATCCCGTACCCTAAACTTAACCCTAACCCATACCGTAACCCTAACACTAACCCTAAACCTAACCCTACCTCTAACCCTAACGCGTACCCTAACCTTACCCGAACACTAACCGTAACCCTAACCCGTACCCTAACCCTACCCGGAGCCTAACCCTAACTCTAAACCTAACCCCTAACCCTAACCTTAACCCAAACCCTTACCCTAACCCGTACCCAAACGGTAAACCTAACCCACTGTAACAGTAACCCAAACCCGTACTCTAACCCTACCACTAACCCTAACCCCCACCCTAAACTAAACCCTAAGCCTAACCCAAACCATAAGCCTTAACCGTAACATAACCCTAACCCGTACCCTAACCCTAAAGCTAACCATTTCCCTAAAGCTAACACTAACCCTAACCCGTACTCTAACCTAACCCTAAACCTAACCCTAACCCGTACCCTAACCCTAACACTAATCGTACCCTAACCCTAAACCTGAGCCTAACCCTAACCCGTACCCTAAACCTAAGCCGTACCCTAAACCTAACCCTAACCCTAACCCGTACCCTAAACCTATCCCTAACCCTACCTCATATCCTAACCCTAACTCTAACCCTGACTCTAAACCTAACCCCAACCCGTACACTAAAGCTAACCCATATCCTAACCCTAACCCTAACCCTAACCCTAAGCCTAACCCGCACCCTAAACCTAAACTTAACCCTAACACTAACCATAACCCTTACCCATACCCTAACCCTAACCCATACCCTAACACTAACACTAACCTTAACCGTAACATTAACCCGTACCCTAACACTTAACCATAACCTAAACCTAACCCTAACCCTAAACTTAACCCATACACTAACACTATCCCGTACCCTAAACCTAAATCTAACCCGTACCCTAACCCTAACCCTAACCCTAACCCTATCCGTACACTAAACCTAACCCTAACAATAACTCTAACCCTAACCTGTACTCTAACCTAACACTAACCCTAAACCTAACGCTAACCCGTACTCTAACCCTAACCCATACCTTAACAAAAACCCTTACCTTATCCCTAAACCTAACCCGTACCCTAACCCTAAATGTAACCCTCACCCGTACCCAAACCCTAACCCTAACACGTACCCTAACCCTAATCCTAACCCTAACCCGCACACTAAACCTAACCCTAACCCTAGACCTAAAACGTACACTAACACTCTCCCATACCGTACACTTAACCCTAACCCGTACCGTAAACCTAACCCTAACCCTAACCCTAACCCTAATCGGTACACTAACCCTACCTGAACACCAACCCTAACCCTAACCCGTACCCTAACCCTACCCGTAGCCTAACCCTAAACCTACCCCTAATCCCTAACCCTAAGCCTAACCCTTACCCTAACCCGTACCCAAATGGTAAACCTAACCCATACCCTAATATTAACCCAAACCCGTACTCTAACCCTAACCCTAACCCTAAACCGCACCCTAAACCTAACCCTAACCCATACCCTAACCCTAACCCGTAACCTAAACCTAAACCTAACCCTAAACTTAACCCGTACACTAAACCTATCCCGTACCCTGAAACTAACCCTAACCCGTACACTAACCCTAACCCTAAACCTAACCTAACACTAACCCTAACCTGTACTCTAACCCTAACCCTAACCCTAACCCTAACCCTAACCATACTCTAACCCTAACCCTCACCCTAACCCTAACCCGTACCATAACCCTAACCCTAACCCGTATCCTAACCCAAACCCTAACTTGTACACTAACCCTAATCCTAAACCTAACCCTAACCCTAACCTGTACCCTAAACCTAACCCTAACCCTTGTCCTAACCCTTACCAACCCTATCCCATAACCTATCCCTAACCCTAACCCGTACCCAAACCCTAACAGTAGCCCTAGCACATATCCTAGCACTAACCCTAACCCTAACCCTAACCTGCACCCTAAAAGTAAACCTAACCCTAAACCTAACCATAACCCTTATCCGTACCCTAACCCTAACCCATACCCTAACCCTAACCATAACCTTAACCGTAACCCTGACCCATAGCCTAACCCTAAAACTAACCTGTACCCTAACCCCAAACCTAACACTAACCTGTACCATAACCCTATCCCGAACCCTAATCCTGACCCTAAACGTAACCTTAAACCAAATCCTAACCCTAACCCTAAACCTAACTTTAACCCTCACCTAAAACTAACCCTAGGCCATTCCCTAAACCTAACCCATCACGTAAACCTAACCCTAACCCTAAACTTAACCCGTACACTAACCCTACCCTGTATCCTAAACCGAACCCTACCCGTACCCTAACCCTAACCCTAACCCTAACCCTATCCGTACACTAACCCTAACCTTAACCCTAACACTAACACTAACCCTAACCCGTATTCTAAACCTAACCCTAACCCGTACTCTAACCCTAACCCGTACTCTAACACTAACCCTAAACCTAACACTAACCGTAACCCGTACTCTAACCCTAAACCTAACCCTACCTCTAACCCTAACCAGTACTATAATGCTACCCTAACCCTAACCCTAACCCTAAACATAACCCTTATCCGTACAGTAACCCTAACCGGTACCCTAACCCTAACCCTAAACCTAACCCTGACCTAACCCTAACCCGTACCCTAACCCTAAACCGTACCCTAACCCTAACCCTAAACCTAACCCGTACCCAACCCTAAACGTAACGCTAACCCGTAACCAAACCCTAACCCTAACACGTACCCTAACCCTAACCCTAACCGCAACACTAAACCTAACCCTAACCCTAGACCTAACACGTACACTAAACCTATCCCATACCCCACTTTAACCCTAACCCGTATCGTAACCCTAACACTAACCCTAACCCTAACCCTAACCCTAAACCGTACACTAACCCTTACCCCAACCCTAAACCTAACCCTAACCCGTACCCTTACCCTACCCGTAGAGTAACCCTATCTATAACCCTAAACCCTAACCCTAAACCTAACCCTTCCCTAACCCATACCAAACGGTAAACCTAACCCGTACCCTAACACTAACCCAAACCCGTACTCTACCCTAACTTAACCCTAACCCTAACCCGCACCCTAAACTTAACCCGAACCCTAACCGAAACCATAACCCTTATCCGTAACCTAACCAAAACCCATACCCTAACCCTAACCCTAACTTTAACCATAACCCTAACCTGTACCCTAACCCTACAACTAACCCGTACCCTAACCCCAAACCTAACACTAACACGTACCCTAACCCCAACCCTAACCCTAAAACGTACCCTAAACCTAAACCTAACCCTAACTCGTACCCTAATCCTAACCCTAACCCTGACGCTAACCCTAACCCTAAACCGTACGCTAAACCTAACCGTAACCCTTGACCTACCCCATACCCAACCCTATCCTGTAACCTAAACCTAAACATAACCCGTACCAAAACCCTAACCGTAACCCTAACTCTTAGCCTAGCACTAAAACTCACACTAATCCTAAACCGCACCATCAACCTAAACCTAATCCTAATCCTAACCATAACCCTTACCTGTACCCTAACACTAACCATAGCCTAACCCTAACCCTAACCTTAAGAATATCTGTGACCCGTACCCCAACCCTAAAACTAACCCGTACCCTAACCATAACCCTAACCCTAACCCATACCATAAACCTAACCCTAACCCGAACCCTAACATGTACCCTTAGCCGAACCCTAACCCTTGACCTAACCCGTACCCAACCCTGTCTCGTGCCCAAAACCTAACCCTAACCCGTACCCAAAACCTAACAGTAACCCTAACCCATACGCTAGAACTAACCCTAACCCTAACCCTAAGCCTAAACCGCACCCTAAACCTAAACGTCACCCTAACCCTAACCATAACCCTTACCTGTACCCTAACCCTAAACCGTACCCTAACACTAACCCTAACTTTAACCGTAACTTTAACCAGTACCCTAACCCTAAAACTAACCCGTACCCTAACCCCAAACATAACCCTAACCCGTAACATTACCCTATCCCTAACCCTACCCCTGACCTAAACCTAACCCTAACCCCTACCCTAACCCTAACCCGCACCTAAACCTAACCCTAACCCGTACCCTAACCCTAACCCGTAACCTAATCCTAACCTAACACTAAACTTAACCCGTACACTAACCCTATCCCGTACCCTAAACCTAACCCTAACACGTACCCTAACCCTAACCCTACCCCTAACCCTATCTGTACACTAACCCTAATCCTAACACTAACACTAACCCTAACCCGTACTCTAAACCTAACCCTAACCCTAAGCCTAACCGTAACCCGTACGCTAACCCTAAAACTAACCCGTACCCTAACACTAACCCTAACCCTAAACCTGACCCTAAACCTAACCCTAACCCTTACACTAATCATAAATCTAACCCTAACCTGCACTCTAAACCTAACCCTAACCCGTACCCTAACCCTAACCCGTAACCTAAACCTAACCCTAACCCTAAACTTAACCCGTACGCTAACCCTATCCTGTACCCTAAACCTAACCCTAACTCTTATCCTAACCCTAAACCTAACCCTAAACCTAACTCGTACCCTAAACCTAACCCTAACCCTAACCCGTACCCGAAACCTAACCCTAACCCTTGACCTAACCCTTACCAACCCTATCCCGTAACCTATCCCAAATCTAACCCGTACCCAAATCCTAACAGTAACCCTAAACCATAACCAAGCACTAACCCTAACCATAACCCTAACCCGCACCCTAAAACTAACACTAACCCTAACCATAAACATAACACTTACCCGTAACCTAACCCTAACCCATACCCTAACCCTAACCATAACCTTAACCGTATCCCTGACCCATACCCTAACCCTAAAACTAACCTGTACCCTAACCCAAAACCTAACCCTAACCCGTACCATAACCCTATCCCTAACCCTAATCCTGAAACTAAACGTAACCCTATACCAAACCCTTACCCTAACCCTAACCCTAACTCTAACCAGCACATAAACCTAACCCTAACCCATTCCCTAACCCTAACCCGTCACCTAAACCTAAGCCTAACCCTAAACTTAACCCGTACACTAAACATATCCCATATCCTAAACCTAACCCTAACCCATACACTAAACCTAACCCTAACCCTATCCGTACACTAACCCTAACCCTAACCCTAACACTAACACTAACCCTAACCCATACTCTAACCCTAACCCTAACCCTAAACCTAACCCTAACCCGTACTCTAACCCTAACCCGTACTCTAACCCTAACCCAAACCCTAAACCTAACCCTAACCCGTACTCTAACCCTAACCCGTACTCTAACCCTAACCCTAACCTTAACACTAACCGTAACCCGTACTCTAACTCTAAACCTAAGCTTAGCTCTAACCCTAACCCGTACTATAACGCTAACCCTAACCCTAACCATAACCATAACCCTAACCCGTACAGTAACCCTAACGGATACCCTAACCCTAACCCTAAATCTAACCCTGACCTAACCCTAACCCATACCCTCTACCTAAACCGTACCCTAACCCAAAACCTAAACCTAACCCGTACCCAAACCTAAACGTAACGCTAACCCGTAACCAAACCATAACCCTAACACGTACTCTAACCCTAACCCTAACCCGAACACTAAACCTAAACCTAACCCTAGACCTAACACGTGCACTAAACCTATCCCATACCCCAACCTTAACCCTAACCCGTATCGTAACCCTAACCCTAAACCTAACCCTAACCTGTACACTAACCCTAACCCGAACCCTAACCCTAACCCGTACCCTAACCCTATCCGTAGCCTAACCCTATCTATAACCCTAAACCCTAACCCTAAACCTAACCCTTCCCTAACCCGTACCCAAATGGTAAACCTAACCCGTACCCTAACACTAACCCAAACCCGTACTCTAACCCTAAACCTAACCCTAAACCTAACCCTAACCCACACCCTAAACTTAAACCGAACCCTAACCAAAACCATAACCCTTAACGGTAACCTAACCCAAACCCATACCCTAACCCTAACCGTAACCTTAACCATAACCCTAACCTGTACCCTAACCCTAAAACTAACCCGTACCCTAACCCCAAACCTAACACTAATGCGTACCCTAACCCCAAACCTAACCCTAAACCGTACCCTAACTCTAAACATAACCCTAACCCTGACCCTAAACCTAACCCTAACCCTTACACTAATCCTAACCCTAACCCTAACCAGCACCCTAAACCTAACGGTAACCCGTACCCTAGACCTATCCCGTAACCTTAACCTAACCCTAACCCTAAACCTAAACTTAACCCGTACGCTAACCCTATCCTGTACCCAGAACCTAACCCTAATCCGTATTCTAACCCTAAACCTAAACCTAAGCCTAACCCGTACATTAACCCTAACCCGAATCCTAACACTAACCCTACCCCGCACTCTAAACCTAACCCTAACCCTAACCCGTACACTAACCCTAACCCTAAACCTAACCTAACACTAACCCTAACCCGTACTCTAACCCTAACCCTAACCCTAACCACCTCTAACACTAACCCTAACCCTCACCCTAACCCTAACCCGTACTATAACCCTAACCCGTACCATAACACTAACCCTAACGTGTAACCTAACCCTAAACCTAACCCTGACCCTAACACTAACCGTAACCCGTACCCTAAACCTAACCCGTACTCTAACCCTAATCCTAACCCTAACCCGTACCCTAAACCTAACCCTAACCCTAACTCGTACCCTAACCCTCACCTTAACCCTACCCTACCCTTAACCCTAACCCGTACCCTAAGCTTAACCGATACCCTAACACTAACCCTAAACCTAACCCTAACCATTATCCGTACCCTAAACCTAACCCTAGACCTTGACCTAACCCGTACCAAACCCTAACAGTTACCCTAACCCATAACCTAGCACTAACCCTAACCCATACCCTAACCCGCACCCTAAACCTAAACCTAACCTTAACCCTAACCATAACACTTACCCATACCCTAACCGTAACCCATATCCTAAACCTAACCCTAACCTTAACTGTAACCCTGACACGTACCCTAACCCTAAAACTAACCTGTACCCTAACCTCAAACCTAACCCTAACCCGTACCATAACCCTATCACTAACCCTAACCCTGACCCTAAACCTAACCCTAACCCAAACCCTAACCCTAACCCTAACCCTAACCCGCACCTAAACCTAACCCTAACCTGTTCCCTAACCCTAAAACGTAACCTAAAACTAACCCTAACCCTAATCTTAACCCGTACGGTAATCCTATCCTGTATCCTAAACCTAATCCTAACCAGTACTCTAACCCTAAACCTAACCCTAACCCTATCCATACAATAACCCTAACCCTAACCCTAACCCCAACACTAACCCTAACCCGTACTCTAACACTAACCCTAACCCTAAACCTAACCCTAACACTAACCCTAACCCGTACTCTAACCCTAAACCTAACCCTAACTCTAACCCTAACCCGTACTATAACGCTAACCCTAACCTTAACCATAACCATAAACCTAACCCGTACAGTAACCCTAAACCGTACCCTAACCCTAATGCTAACCCTGACCTAACCTTAACCCTAACCCGTACCCTAACCGTAAACCGTACCCTAACCCTAACCCAAAACCTAACACGTACCCTAACCCAAAACGTAACGCTAACCCGTACCCAAACCCTAACCCTAACACATGCCCTAAACCTAACCCTAACCCGCACACTAAACCCAAACCTAACCCTAGACCTAACACGTACACTAACCCTATCCCATACCCCAACCTTAACCCTAACCCGTATTGTAACCCTAACACTAACCCTAACCCTAAACCTAAATCTAAACCGTACACTAACACTAACACGATCCCTAACTCTAAACCTAACCCATACCCTAACCCTACCCGTAGCCTAATCCTAACTCTAACCCTAACCCCTAACACTAACCCTAACCCTTACCCTAACCCGTACCCAAATGGTAAATCTAACCCGTACCCTAACACTAACCCAAACCCGTGTTCTAATCCTAACCCTAAACCTAAACCTAACCCTAACCCGCACCCTAAACTTAACCCAAACCCTAACCCAAACCAAAACCCTTACCGTAATCTAACCCTACCTCATAACCTAACCCTAACCCTAGCCTTAACCGTAACCCTAACCCGTACCCTAAACCTAAAACAAACCCGTATCCTAACCCCAACTCTAACCCTAACCCATACCATAACACTAACCCTAACCCTAACCCTGACCCTAAAACTAACCCTAACCCTTACACTAATCCTAACCCTAACGCTAACCCTAACCCTAAACCTAAACCTAACCCTAAACCGCACCCTAAACTTAACCCGAACCCTAACCCAAACCAAAACCCTTAACCGTAATCTAACCCTAACTCATACCCTAACCCTAAGCCTAAACTTAACTGTAACCCTATCCCGTACCCTAACCCTAAAACTAACCTGTACCCAACCCCAACCCTAACCCTAACCCGTACCCTTAACCTAACCCGTACCCTAACCCTAACACTAACCCATACGCGTACCCTAAACTGTACCCTCAACCTAACCTGTTACCTAACCCTAACCCTAACCCTAACCCTAAGCCATACCCTAAACCTAAACCTAACCCTAACTCGTACCCTAACCCTAACCCTAAACCTGACGCTAACCCTAACCCTAAACCGTACGCTAAACCTAACCGTAACCCTTGACTAAAACCATACCCAACCCTATCCTGTAACCTAACCCTAACCCTAACCCGTACCAAAACCATAACCGTAACCCTAACCCATAGCCTAGCACTAATCCTAACCCTAAACCTAAACCGCACCCTCAACCTAAACCTAACCCTAACCCTAACCATAACCCTTACCCGTACCCTAACACTAACCCATAGCCTAACCATAACCCTAACCTTAACAGTAACCCTGACCCATACCCCAACCCTAAAACTAACCCGTACCCTAACCCCAACCCTAACCTTAACCCGTACCCTAACAATAACCCTAACCCTAACCCTAACCCTAAAACTAACCCTAACCCTTACACTAATCCTAACCCTAAGGCTAACCCGCACCCTAAACCTAACCCTAACCCGTACCCTAACACTAACCCGTAACCCAAACCTGACACTAACCGTAAACTTAACCCGTACACTAACCCTATCCTGCACCCTAAACCTAAACCTAACCCGTACCCAAACACTAACCCTAACACGTACCCTAACCCTAAACCTAACCCTAACACTTTCCCTACCCGTACCCAAATGGTAAAGTTAACCCGTACCCTAACACAAACCAAACACGTACTCTACCTTAACCCTTAGACTAACACTAACCCTACCCCGAACTCTAACACTAAGCCTAACCCTAACCCTAACCCGTACCCTAACCCAAACCCTAACCCTAATCCTAACACTGACACTAACCCGTACTCTAACCCTAACCCTAACACTAACACTAACCCTACACCGTACTCTAACACTAACCCTAAACCTAACCCTACCCCGTACTCTAACCCTAACCCTAACCCTAACATGGACACTAACCCTAACCCGTACTCTAATCCTAACCCTAACCCTAACCCTAACCCTAACCCTAACCGTATTCTAACCCTAACCCTAACCCTCACCCTAACCCTAACCCGTACTGTAACCCTAATCCGTACCATAACTCTAACCCTAACCAGTACCCTAACCCTAACAATAATTCGTACCCTAACCCTAACCCTAACCCGGACACTAACCCTAACCCTAATCCGTACCCTAAACCTATCCTGTACCCGAACCCTAAACCTAACCCTAACCCGTACCCTAAACCTAACCCTAACTCGTACCCTAACCCTAAACCTAACCCTAAACCTGACACTAACCCTAACCCTAAAACGTACCCTAAACCTAACCCATACCCTTACCCTAACCCAACCCTAACCCTATACGTACACTAACCCTAACCCTAACCCTACACCGTACTCTAGCCCTAAACTTAACTCTAAACCTAACCCGTACCCTAAACCTAAACCTAACACTAACCCTACCCCGTACTCTAACCCTAACCCTAACCCTAAAACTAACCCGTACCATAAACCTAACCCTAACCCTAACTTGTACCCTAACCCCAACCCTAACCCTGACACTAAACCAAACCTTAACTCGTACCCTAAATCTAACCCATAGCCTAACCCTAACCCTAAACCTAACCCTAACCCTAACCCGTACCCTAAACCTAACCCTAACCCTTGTCCTAACCCGTACCCAAACCTATCCCGTACCCTAACCCTAACCCTAACCCGTACCCAACCCTAAGAGTAATCCTAACCCATACCCTAGTGCTAACCCTAACCCTAACCCTAAGACTAACCCACACCCTAAACCTAAACCTAACTGTAACCCTGACCATAACCCTTACCCGTACCCTAACCCTAACCCATAACCTAACAATAACCCTAACCTTAACCGAAACCCTAACCCATACCCTAACCCTAGAACTAACCTGTACCATAACCCCAACCCTAACCCTAACCCGTACCATAACCCTATCCCTAATCCTAACCCTGACCCTAAACCTAACCCTAACCCGTACCCTAACCCTAACCCGCACCTAACCCTAACCCTAATTCGTACCCTAACCCTAATCCTAACCCTTACCCTAACCCTAACCCTAACCCGTACCCTAAACCTAAGCTGTACCCTAACCCTAAACCTAACCCTAACCCGTACCCTAAACCTAACCCTAACCCGTACCATAACCCTAACCCTAACCCTAACCCTGACCCTAACCCTAACCCGTACCCTAAACCTAACCCATACCCTAACCCCAAACTAACCCTAACCTGTACCCTAAACCTAACCCTAACCCGTACCCTATCCCTAATCCTAACCCGTACCCTAAGCCTATCCCATACCATAACCCTAACCCTAATCCTAACCCTAACCCTAACCCGTACCTAAACCTAAACCTAACCCTTGACCTAACCCGTACCCAACCCTCTCCCGTAACCTAACCTTAATCCTAACCCGTACCCAAAACCTAACAGTAACCCTAACCCATACCGTAGTGCTAACCCTAACCCTAACCCTAAACCTGACCCTAACCCTAACCCTAAACCGTACCCTAAGCCTAACCCATACCCTAACCCTAACCCTAACCCAAACACCAAACCTACCCCGTACTCTAACCCTAACCCTAACCCGTACCTGTACCCATACCCTAACAATAACCCGAACCCTAACCCTAACCCTAACACCAACCCTATCCCGTACTCTAACCCTAAACATAACCCTAACTGTACTCTAAACCTAACCCTAAACCTCACCCTAACCATAACCCGTACTGCAACTCAAACCCCTACCATAACCCTAAACCTAACCCTTACCCTAACCGTAACCCTAATTCGTACCCTAACCCTAACCCTAACCTTGACCCTAACCCTAACTTTAACCAGTACCCTATAACTAACCTGTACCCTAACCCTAAACCTAACCCGAATTGTACCCTAAACCTAACAATAACCCGTACCCTAACCCTAACCCTAACCCTAACCTTAACCCGTACCCTAAGCCTAACCCATACCCTAAACCTAACCCTAATCCTAACCCTAACCCTAACCCGTACCCTAAACCTAACCCTAACCCTTGACTTAAGAGGTACCCAACCCTATCCCGTAATCTAACCCTAACCCTAACCCGTACCCAAAACCTAACAGTAACCCTAAACCATACCCAAGCGCTAACCCTAACCCTAACCCTAACCCGCCCCCTAAACCTAAACCTAACCCTAACCCTAACCATAACACTTACCCGTACCCTAACCCTAACCCATACCCTAAACCAAACCCTAAACTTAACTGTAACCCTGACCCATACCCTAACCCTAAAATTAACCCGTACCCTAACCCCAACCCTAACCCTAACCCGTAACCTAAACCTAACCCTAACCCTAAACCTAACCCACACCTAAAACTAACCCTAACCCATAACCTAAACCTAACCCTAACCCTAAATTTAATCCGTACACTAACCCTATCCCGTACCCTAAACCTAACCCTAACCCGTAACCTAACCCTAAACCTAACGCTAAGCCTGACCTGTATATTAACCCTAACCCATACCCTAACACTAACCCTAACCCGTACTCTAACCCTAACCCTAACTCTAACCCTAACCCGTAGCCTAACCCTAACCCTAACCCTATCCCTAACACTAAACCTAACCCGTACTCTAACCCTAACCCTAACCCATACCCAAACCACAACCAAACCTAACTCGTACCCTAACACTAACCTTAACCCTGACCCTAACCCTAACCCTAAACAGTACCCTAACCCTAACCCATACCCTAAACCTATCCCCAAAACCTAACCCTAACCCTATCCCATACCCTAAATCTAACCCTAACCCTTGTCCTAACCCGTACCCAACCCTATCCCGTAACCTAACCCTAACCCTTACCCGTACCCAAACCCTAAGAGTAACCCTAACCCATACCCGAGTTAACCCTAACCCTAACCCTAAGCCTAAACCGCACCCTAAAACTAAACCTAACCATAACCCTAACCATAACACTTACCCGTAGCCTAAACCTACCCCATACCTAACACTAACCCTAACATTAACCGTAACCCTAACCCGTACCATAACACTAAAAATAACCCGTACCATAAACCCAACCCTAACCCTAACCCGTACCATAACCCGATCCCTAAACCTAACCCGTACCCAAAACCTAACCATAACACGTACCCTAACCCTAACCCTAATCCTAACCGTTACCCTAGCCCGTACACAAACGGTAATCCTAACCCATACCCTAACACTAATCCAAACCCGTACTCTAGCCCTAACCCTAACCATAACCATAACCCGCACACTAAACTTAACCCTAACTCTAAACCAAACCATAACCCTTAACCGTAACCTAATCCTAACCCATACCCTAAACCTAACCCTACCTTAACCATAACCCTAAACCATACCCTAACCCTAAAACTAACCCGTACCCTAAACCCAACCCTAATCCTAACCCGTAAACTAACACTTACCCTAACCCTAACCCTGACACTAAACCTAACCCTAACCCTTACACTAATCCTAACCCTAACCCTACCCCGCACCCAAAACCTAACCTAACCCGTATCCTAACCCTAAAGCTAACCCTAAGCCTAAACCATACATTAATCCCAAACCTAACCCTAACACTAACCCTAACCGTACTCTAACCCTAACCCTAACCCAAACCTAACCCGTAAACTAACCCTAACCCTAACACTAATCCTACCCCGTATTCTAACCCTAAAACTAACCCTAACCCTAACCCGTACCCTAACCCTAACCCTAACCCTAACACTAACTGTACTCTAACCCTAACCCTAACCCTAACCCGTACTGTAACCCTAACCCATACCATAACCCTAAACCTAACCCGAACCCTAACCCTAACCCTAACTCGTACCCTAACCCTAACCCTAACCCTGACCATAACCCTAAACCTATCCCGTACCCTAAACCTAACCCGTACTTTAAACCTAACCCTAACCCTAACCCGTACCCTAAACCTAACCCTAACCCTCACTCGTACCCTAAACCTACCCTAACCCTGACCCTAACCCTAACACTAACCCATACCCTAAGCCTAACCTATACCCTAACCCTAACCCTAAAACTAACCCTAACCCTAAACCGTACCCTAAACCTAACCCATACCGTAACCCTAACCATAAACCTAACCCTAACCCTAACCCGTACCCTAAACCTAACCCTAACCCTTGACCTAACCCGTACCCAACCTTATCCCATACACTAACCCTAACCCGTACCCGTACCAAAACCCTAACAGTAACACTAACCCATACCCTAGCACTATCCCTAACCCAAACCCTAAGCCTAAAGCGCACCCTAAACCTAAAACTAAATGTAACCCTAACCATAACCCTTACCCGTACCCTAACCTTAACCCATATCCTAACACTAACCCTAACCTTAACCGTAACCCTAACCGGTACCCTAACCCTAAAACTAACCCATACCCTAACCCCAACACTAACCCTAACACGTACCATAACCCTATCCCTAACCCTAACCCTGACCCTAAGCCTAACCCTAACCCGTACCCTAACCCTAACCCGCACCTAAACCTAACCCTACCCCGTACCCTAACTCTAACCCATAACCTAAACCTAACCTTAACCGTAAACTTAACCCTTACACTAACCCTATCCCGTACCCTAAACCTAAACCTAACCCATACCCAAACCCCAACAGTAACCCTAAACCATACCCTAGTGCTAACACTAACCCTAACCCTAACCCAAACCGTTACCCGTAGCCTAACCCTAAACCATACCCTAACACTAACCCTAAACTTAACCGTAACAATGACCCATACACTAAATCTATATTAACCCGTACCCTAACCCCACCCTAACCCGAACCTGTACCCTAACCCTAACCCGTACCCTAACCCACACCAAACCTAACCCTGACCAGTAACTTAAGCCTAACCCTAACCCTAAACTTAACACGTACGCTAACACTATCCCGTACCCTAAACCTAACCCTAAACCGTAACCTAACCCTAAACCTAACCCTAAGCCTAACCCATACATTAACCCTAACCCTAACACTAACACTAACCCTACCCCATACTCTAACCCTAACCCTAATTCTAACCCTAACCCGTACCCTAAACTAACCCTAACCCTAACCCTAAACCGTACTCTATCCCTGACCCTAACCCTAACCCTAACCCTATCCGCACTCTAACCCTAACCCTAACCCTAACACTAACACTAAACCTAACCCGTATTCTAGCACTAACCTAAACCTAAACGTAACCCTAACCCATACGCTAACCCTAACCCGTACCCTAACACTAACCCTAAACCTAACACTATCCTTAACCTGTACTCTAACCCTAATCTTAACCCTATCTCTAACCCAAACCCGTACTATAACCCTAAACCTAACCCTAACCCTAAACCTAACCCTAACCCTAAACCTAACCCTAACCCGTACTCTAACCCTATGCCAAGCCTAACACAAACTCTAACCCTAACCCCTAACTCTAACCCTATCCCTAACCCTTACCTAACCCGTACCCAAACGGTAAACCTAACCCGTTTCCTAACACTAACCCAAACCCGTACTCTAACCCTAACCCTAAACCTAACCCTAAACCGCACCCTAAACTTAACCCTAACCCTAACGCTAACCATAACCCTTAACCGTACCCTAACCCTAACCCTAACTCATACCCTAACCCTAACACTGACCCTAACCCTAACCCCTACACTAACCCTAACCCGTACCCTAATCCTAGCCCTAACCCTAACCCAATCCGTACTTCAACCCTAACCCTAACCCTAGCCTGTACTCTAACCCTAAGCCTAAATCTAACCCTAACCCGTACCTTAACCCTTAACCTAAACCTAACACTAACCCTACCCCGTACTCTAACCCTAACCCTAAACCGTACCCTAACCCTAACCCTAACCCTAATTCGTACCCTATCCCTAACCCTAACCCTGACCCTAACCCTAACCCTAACCCGTACCCTAAGCCTAACCCATAGCCTAACCCTAACCCTAACACTAACCCTACCCCGTACTCTAACCCTAACACTAACTCTAAACCTAACCCGTACCCTAACCCTAACCCTAACCCTAAACCTAAACCTAACCCGTACTCTAACCCTAAACCTATCCCATACCCTAAACCACACCCTAACCCTAACTCGTACCCTAACACTAACCCTAACCCTGACCCTAAACCTAACCCTAACCCGTACCCTAAACCTAACCCATACCCTAACCCTAACCATGACCATAACCCTAACCCTATCTGGTAACCTAAACCTAACCCGTACTTTTAACCTAAATCTAACCCTAGCCCGTACCCTAAACCTAACCCTAAACCTAACTCGTACCCTAAACCTACCCTAACCCTGACCCTAACCCTAACCCTAAACCATACACTAAGCCTAACCCATACCCTAACCCTAACCATTAACCTAACCCTAAACTTAACCCGAAACCTAAACTTACCCCTAACCCTCTACCAAAACCATACCCAAACCTATCCCGTACCCTAACCCTAACCCTAACCCATACGCAAACCCTAACAGTAACCCTAGCCCATACCCTAGTGCTAACCCTAACCCTAACCCTAACCCGGACCCTAAACCTAACCCTAACCCTGACCCTAACACTATCCCTATCCCGTACCCTAACCCTAAACCGTACACGAACCCTTACCCTAAACCTGACCCGTACCCTAACGCTAAACGTAACCCTAGCCCGTACCCAAACACTAACCCGAACCTTAACCCTAACCCTAACACCACCCGTAGCCTAATCCTAACTCTAACCCTAATCCTAACCCTAAGCCCTACCCTAACCCTTACCCAAACCCGTACCCAAACGGTAAACCTAACCCATACCCTAACACTAACCCAAACCCGTACTCTAACCCAAACCATAACCCAAACCCTAACCCTAACCCATACCCTAAACTTAAAACTAACCCTACCGAAACCATAACCCTTAACCGTAACCTAACCCTAACCCATAACCTAACACTAACCCTAACTTTAACAATAACCCTAATCCATACACAAACCCTAAAACTAATCCATACCATAACCCCTAACCTAACGCTAACCCATACCCTAACACTAACCCTAACCCTAACACTGACACTAAACCTAACCCTAACCCTTACAATAACCCTAACCCTAACCCTAACCCACACCTAAACCTAACCCTAACCCGTAACCTAAGCCTAAACCTAACCCTAAACTTAACCCGTACTCTAACCCTATGGTGTACAATTAACCTAACCCTAACCTGTAAACTAACCGTAAACCTAACCCTAAGCCTAACCCGTACATTAACCCTAACCCTGACACTAACACTAACCCTACATCGTACTCTAACCCTAACCCTAACTCTAACCCTAACCTGTACCCTAAACCTAACCCTAAACCTAACAGTAACCCTACCCCGTACTCTAACCCTAACAAAAACCCTAACCCTAACACATACCCTAAACCTAACCCTAACCCTAAAACTAACCCTAACCCGTACTCTAACCCTAACCCTAACCCTAACCCTAAACCGTACCTTAACTCTAACCCAAACCCTAACACTAACCCTAACCCGTACTCTAACCCTAACCCTAACCCTAACACTAACCCTACCCCGTACTCTAACACTAACCCTAATCTTAACCCTAACTTGTACCCTAACCCTAAACCTAACCCTAACCCTTACACTAACCCTAACCCGTACTCTATCCCTAACCCTAACCGTATTCTAACCCTAACTCTAACCCTCACCCTAAACCTAACACGTACTGTAACCCTAACCCATACCATAACCCTAAACCTACCCGTACCCTAACCCTAACCCTAATTCGTACCCTAACCCTAACCCTCAACCTGACCCTATCCCTAACCCTAACCCGTATCCTAAACCTAACCCATACCCTAACCCTAAACCTAACTCTAACCCGTGCTCTAACCCTATCCCGTACCCTAACACAAACCCTAATCCTAACCCTTGACCTAACCCGTAACCTAACCCTAACCCTAACCCTAACCCGTACCCAAACCTTAACAGTAACCCTAAACCATACACTAGCGCTCACACTAACCCTAACCCTAACTCTAACCATTACCCGTACCCTAACCCTAACCCATACCCAAACCTAACCCTAAACTTAACCATAACCCTGACCAGTACCCTAAACCTAAAATTAACCCGGACCCTAACGCCAACACTAACCCTAACCCGTACCCTAACCCTAACCCTAACCCTAACCCACACCTAAATCTAACCCTAACCCGTAACCTAAGCCTAACCCTAAACCTAAACTTAACCCATACGCTAACCCTATCCCGTACACTTTACCAAATCCTAACCCGTAACCTAACCCTAAACCTAACCCCAACCCTAACTTTAACCCTTACCTTATCCCTATCCCTAACGCTAACCCTAACCCTATACCTAACCCTAAACTGTACCCTAACCCTAACCCTAACCCTCACCTAAACCTAACCCTAACCCGTACCCTAACCCTAACCCGTAAACTAAACCTAAACCTAAACCTAAACTTAACCCATACGCTAACCCTAACCCATACCCTAAACCTAACCCATACCCTAAACCAACCCTAAACCTAACCCTAACACTATCCCGTACCCTATACCTAATCCGAACCCTTGACCTAACCCATACCCAACCTTATCCGTACCCTAACCCTAACACTAACCCGTACCCAAAACCTAAGAGTAACCCTAACCCATTCCCTAGTGCTAAACGTAACCCTAACCCTAAGCCTAACCCGCAACCTAAACCTAAACCTAACCGTAAAACTAACCATAACCCTTACCCGTAACCTAAACCTAACAATAACCTAACACTAACCCTAACCTTAACCGTAACCCTAAACTGTACCCTAACCCTAAAACTAACCCGTAACGTAACCCAAACCCTAACCCTCACCCGTACCATAACCCTATCCCTAATCCTAACCCTGACCCTTAAACTAACCCTAACCTGTACCCTAACCCTAACCCGCACCTAAACCTAACCCTAAACCGTACCCTACCCTAAACCGTAACCTAAACCTAAACCTAAACCTAAACTTATCCCGTACACTAACCCTATCCCGTACCCTAAACCAACCCTAACCTGTACCCTAACCCTAACCCTAACCATAACCATAACACTAACCCTAACCCATACTCTAACCCTAACCCTAAACCTAACCCTAACCCATACTCTAACCCTAACCCGTACCCTAACACTAACCCTTACCCTAACACTAAATCTAACCCGTACCCTAAACCTAAATGTAACCCTTGATCTAACCCGTACCCAAACCTAATTCGTAACCTAACCCTAACCCTAACCCGAACCCAAACCCTAACGGTAACCCTAACCATACCCTAGCGCTAACCCTAACCCTAACCTAAGCCTAGCCCTCAACCTAAACCTAAACTTAACCGTAACCCTAACCATAACCCTTACTCGTACCCTAAACCTAACCCATAACCTAACACTAACCCTAACATTAACCGTAACCCTAACCCATACCATAACCCTTAAAATAACCTGTACCATAACCCTAACCCTAATCCTAACCCGTACCCAAACACTAACCATAACACGTACCCTAACCCTAACCCTAACCCTTACCCTAAACCGGTACCCAAACGGTAAACCTAAACCATACCCTAACACTAACCCAAACCCGTACTCTAACCCTAACCCTAACCATAACCATAACCCACACCCTAAACTTAACCCTAACCCTAACCCAAACCATAACCCTTAACCGTAACCTAACCCTAACCCATACCTTAACCCTAACCCTAAACTTAACCGTAACCCTAACCCATACCCTAACCCCAAAACTAACCCGTACCCTAACCCCAACCCTAACCCTAACCCGTACCCTAACACTAACCCTAAATCTAACCCTGACCCTAAACCTAACACTAACCCTTACACTAATCCTAACACTAACCCTACCCGCACCCAAAATCTAACCCTAACCCTAACACTAACACTAATCCTACCCGTACTCTAACCCTAAACCTAACCCTAACCCTAACCCGTACACTAACCCTAACCCTAACACTAACCCTAACCCGTACTCTAAACCTAAACCTAACCCTAACCCTAATTGTACTCTAACCCTAACCCTAACCCTCACCCTAACCCTAAACTGTACTGTAACCCTAACCGGTACCATAACCCTAACCCTAACCTGTACCCTAACCCTAACCCTAACCCTATCCGTACACTAACACTAACTCTAACCCTAACACTAACCCTAACCCGTACTCTAACCCTAACCCTAACCCTAAACCTAACCCTAACCCGTACTCTAACCCAATCCCGTAACCTAACACTAACCCTAACCCTAACCCTAAAACTAACCCGTACCCTAACCCTAAACGTAACTCTAAACCGTCCCCAAACCCTAAACCTAACACGTACCCTAACCCTAACCCTCACACTTTCCCTAACCCGTACCCAAACGGTAAATCTAACCCGTACCCTAACACTAACCCAAATCCGTACTCTAACCCTAACCCTAAACCTAACCGTAAACCGCACCCTAAACTTAACCCTAACCCTAAAACTAACCATAACCCTTAACCGTACCCTAAACCTAACCCTAACTCCTACCCTAACCCTAACACTGACCCTAACCCTAACCCGTACACTAACCCTAACCCGTACCCTAACCCTAACCCTAACCCTAACCCTAACCCTATCCGTAACCATAACCCGTACCCTAAACCTAACCCTAACCCTTGTCCTAACCCGTACCCAAACCTATCCCGTACCCTAACCCTAACCCTAACCTGTACCCAAACCCTATGAGTAACCCTAACCCATACACTAGCGCTAACCCTAACCCTAACCCTAAGCCTAACCCGCACCCTAAATCTAAACCTAACCATAAACCTAACCATAACCCTTACCCGTAACCTAACCCTAACCCATAACCTAACACTAACCCTAACTTTAACCGTAACCCTAAACCATACCCTAATCCTAAAACTAACCCTTAATGTAACCCCAACCCTAACCCTAACCCATACCATAACCCTATCCCTAATCCTAACCCGTACCCAAACCCTAACCAGAACACGTACCCTAAACCTAACCCTAACCCTTACCCTAACCCGTACCCAAACGGTAAACCTAACCCGTACCCTAACACTAACCCAAAACCGTACTCTAACCCTAACCCTAACCATAACCATCACCCACACCCTAAACTTAACCCTAACCCTAACCCAAACCATAACCCTTAACCGTAACCTAACCCTAACCCATACCTTAACCCTAACCCTAAACTTAACCGTAACCCTAACCCATACCGTAACCCGAAATCTAACCCGTACCCTAACCCCAACCCTAACCCTTACCCGTACCCTAACACTAACCCTAAATCTAACACTGACCCTAAACCTAACCCTAACCCTTAACTAATCCTAACACTAACCCTACCCGCACCCAAAATCTAACCCTAACCCGAACCCTAACCCTAACCCGTGACCTAAACCTAACCATAACCCTAAACTTAACCCGTACGCTAACCCTATCCTGTACCCGAAACATAACCCTAACCCATATCCTAACCATAAACCTAACCCTAAGCCTAAACCGTACATTAAACCCAAACCTAACCCTAACACTAACCCTACCCCGTAACCTAACCCTAACCCGTACACTAACCCTAACACTAACCCGAACGCTAACACTAACCCTAACCCGTACTCTAACCCTAACAAAAACCCTAACCCTAACCCGTACCCTAACCCTAAACCTAACACTAACCCTAACACTAACCCTACCCCGTACTCTAACACTAACCCTAATCCTAACCCTAAATCGTACCCTAACCCTAACCCTAACCCTAACCCTAACACTAAACCTAACCCGTACTCTATCCCGAACACTAACCGTATTCTAACCCTAACCCTAACCCTCACCCTAACCCTAACACGTACTGTAACCCTAACCCATACCATAACGCTAAACCTAACCCGTACCCTAACCCTAACCTTAATTCGTACCCTTACCCTAACCCTAAACCTTTCAATAACCTTAACCCTAACCCGTATCCTAAACCTAACCCATACCCTAACCCTAAACCTAACCCTAACCCGTGCTCTAACCCTATCCCGTACACTAACACTAACCCTAATCCTAAACCTTGACCTAACCCATAACCTAACCCTAACCCTAACCCGTACCCAAACCCTAACAGTAACCCTAAACAATACCCTAGCGCTAACACTACCCTAACCCTAACCCTAACAATTACCCGTACCCTAACCCTAACCCATACCCTAACCCTAACCTTAAACTTAACCGTAACCCTGACACGTACACTAAACCTAAAATTAACCCGTACCCTAACCCAAACCCTAACCCTAACCCTAACACTAACCCTAGCCCGTATTCTAACAAACCCTAACCCTAAACGTAACTCCGACCCATATACTAACCCTAACCCGTACCCTAACACTAACACTAACCCTAACACTATCCCTAACCCATATTCTAACCCTAAACCTAACCCTATCTCTAACCCAAACTCGTACTATAACCCAAAACCTAACCCTAACCTTAAACCTAACCCTAACCTGTACTCTAACCCTATCCCGTAGCCTAACACTATCTCTAACCCTAACCCCTAAAACTAACCGTAACCATTACCTAACCCGTACACAAACGGTAAACGTAACCCGTACCATAACACTAACCCAAACCCGTACTCTAACCCTAAACCTAACCCTAACCCTAAACCGCAACCTAAACTTAACCCTAACCCTAACGCTAACCATAACCCTTAACCATACCCTAAACCTAACCCTAACTCGTACCCTAACCCTAACACTGACCCTAACCCTAACCCGTACACTAACCCTAACCCGTACCCTAACCATAACCCTAACCCTAACCCTATCCGTAACCCTAACCCATACTCTAAACCTAACCCTAACCCTTGTCCTAACCCGTACCCATACCTATCCCATACCCTAACCCTATAACTAACCTGTTCCCAAACCCTACGAGTAACCCTAACCCATACACTAGCACTAACACTAACCCTAACCCTAAGCCTAACCCGCACCCTAAACCTAAACCTAACCGTAAACCTAAACATAACCCTTACCCGTAACCTAACACTAACCCATAACCTAACACTAACCCTAACCTTAACCGTAACCCTAAACAGTACCCTAACCCTAACACTAACCCGTAACGTAACCCAAAACCTAACCCTAACTCGTACCATAACCCTATCCCTAATCCTAACCCTGACCTTAAAATTAACCCTAACCCGTACCCTAAACCTAACCCGCACCTAAACCTAACCCTAAACCGTACCCTAACCCTAAAACGTAACCTAAACCTAAACCTAAACTTATCCCGTACACTAACCTTATCCCGTACCCTAAACCTAACCCTAAACTGTACCCTAACCCTAACCCTAACCCTAACCGTAACACTAACCCTAACCCATACTCTAACATTAACCCTAACCCTAACCCTAAACCTAACCCTTACCCGTACTCTAACCCTAACCCGTACCCTAACACTAACCCTTACCCTAACCCTAAACCTAACCCGTACCCTAAACTTAAATGTAACCCTTGACCTAGCCGTACCCAAACCTAATTCGTAACCTAACCCTAACCCTAACCCGAACCCAAACCCTAACGGTAACCCTAACCTTACCCTAGCGCTAACCCTAATCCTAACCCTAATCCTAACCCGCACCCTAAACCTAAACCTAACCGTAACCCTAACCATAACCCTTACCCGTACCCTAAACCTAACCCATAACCTAACACTAACCCTAACATTAACCGTAACCCTAACCCATACCATAACCCTAAAAATAACCCGTACCGTAACCCCAACCCTAATCCTAACCCGTACCCAAACACTAACCATAACACGTACCCTAACCCTAACCCTAACCCTTACCCTAACCCATACCCAAACGGTAAACCTAACAAGTACCCTAACACTAACCCAAACCCGTACTCTAACCCTAACCCTAACCATAACCATAAACCGCACCCTAAACTTAACCATAACCCTAACCCAAACCATAACCCTTAACCGTAACCTAACCCTAACCCATACCCTAACCCTAACCCTAAACTTAACCGTAACCATAACCCATACCCTAACCCCAAAACTAACCCGTACCCTAAACCCAACACTAACACTAACCCGTACCCTAACACTAACCCTAAATCTAACCCTGACCCTAAACCTAACACTAACACTTACACTAATCCTAACACTAACCCTACCCGCACCCAAAATCTAACCCTAACCCGAACCCTAACCCTAACCCGTGACCTAAACCTAACCATAACCCTAAACTTGACCCATACGCTAACCCTATCCTGTACCCGAAACCTAACCTAACCCGTATCCTAACCCTAAACCTAACCCTAAGCCTAAACCGTACATTAAACCCAAACCTAACCCTAACACTAACCCTACCCCGTACCCTAAACCTAACCCTAACCCTAACCCTAACCCTAACCCGTACACTAACCCTAACCCTAACCCTAACCCTAACACTAACCCTAACCCGTACTCTAAACCTAACCCTAACCCTAACCCTAATTGTACTCTAACCCTAACCCTAACCCTCACCCTAACCCTAAACTGTACTGTAACCCTAACCGGTACCATAACCCTAACCCTAAACTGTACCCTAACCCTAACCCTAACCCTATCCATACACTAACACTAACTCTAACCCTAACACTAACCCTAACCCGTACTCTTACCCTAACCCTAACCCTAAACCTAACCCTAACCCGTACTCTAACCCAATCCCATAACCTAACACTAACCCTTACCCTAACCCTAAAACTAACCCGTACCCTAACCCTAAACGTAACTCTAACCCGTCCCCAAACCCTAAACCTAACACATACCCTAACCCTAACCCTAACACTTTCCCTAACCCGTACCCAAACGGTAAATCTAACCCGTACCCTAACACTAACCCAAACCCGTACTCTAACCCTAACCCTAAACTTAACCCTAAACCGCACCCTAAACTTAACCCTAACCCTAAAACTAACCATAACCCTTATCCGTACCCTAAACCTAACCCTAACTCGTACCCTAACCCTAACACTGACCCTAACCCTAACCGTACACTAACCCTAACCCGTACCCTAACCCTAACCCTAACCCTAACCCTATCCGTAACCCTAACCCGTACCCTAAACCTAACCCTAACCCTTGTCCTAAGCCATACCCAAACCTATCCCGTACCCTAACCCTAACCCTAACCTGTACCCAAACCCTACGAGTAACCCTAACACATACACTAGCGCTAACCCTAACCCTAACCAGCATTAACCCTAACCCTAAACCTAACCCATACCCATACACATACACTAACCCCAACCCTTAACCGTACCCTAAACCGTACCCTAACCCTATCCCGTAGTCTAATATTAACCCTAACCCCTAAGCCTAACCCTAACACTAAACCTAAATCTAACCCATACCCTACTCCTAACCCTAACCCGTTCCCTATCCCTAACCCATACCCTAAACCTAACCCTAACCCGTACACTAACCATAAATCTAATCCTAACCCTAACCCTAACCCTAAATTGTACCGTAACCCTAACCCGTACCCTAACCCTAACCCTAACACCAACCCTAAACCTAACCCTAACCCGTACCCTAACATGTACCATAACCCTAAACCTAACCCGTACCCTAACCCTAATGCTAACCTTAACCCGGACCCTAACCCTAACCCGTACCCTAATCCTAATCGTAAACCTAACACTTACCCAAACCCTAACCCTAACCCTAACCCATAACCTAACCCTAACCCTAACCTTAACCGTAACTCTAACCCGTACTCTAACCCTAAAATTAACACGTACCCTAACCCCAAACCTAACCCTAACCCGTACCATAACCCTATCCCTAACCCTAACCCTGAACCTAAACCTAACCCTAACCCGTACCCTAACCCTAACCCTAAACCTAACACTAACCAATACCCTAAACCTAACCTGTAACCTAAACCTAACACTAACCCTACACTTAACCCGTATGCTAACCCTATCCCGTACTCTAAACCTAACCCTAAACTGTATCCTAACCCTAAACCTAAAGCTAAGCCTAACCCGGACATTAACCCTAACCCTAACCCTAACACTAACCCTATCCCGTACTCTAACCCTAACCCTAACCCTAACCCGTACCCTAAACCTAACCCTAACACTAACCCTAACCCGTACTCTAACCCTAACCCTAACCCTAACCGTACACTAAACCTAACCCTAACCCTCACCCTAACCTTAACCCGTACTGTAACCCTAACCTGTACCAATACCCTAACCCTAACCCGTACCCTAACCCTAACCCTAACTCGTACCCTAAACCTAACCCTAACCCTGACCCTAAACCTAACCCTAACCAATACCCTAAACCTAACCCATAACCTAAACCTAACCCTAAACCTAAACTTAACCCATACGCTAACCCTATCCCATACCCTAAACCTAACCCTAACCCGTTCAGTAACCCTAACCCGTAACCTAACCCTAACCCTGACCCTAATCTTAACCCTATTCCGTACCCTAACCCTAAACCGTACCCTAACCCTAACCCTAAACCTAACCCGTACCCTAAACCTAAACGTAACCCTAACCCGTACCCAAACCCTAACCCTAACACGTACCCTAACCATAACCCGTACCCTAATCCTAACCCGCACCTAAACCTAACCCAAACTCGTACCCTAACACTAACCTGTAACCTAAACCTAACACTAAACCTAAACTTAACCCGTACACTAACCCTATCCCATACCCGCATACTAAACCTAACCCTAAACCTAGACCTAAACCGTACCCTAACCCTAACCCGTACCCTAACACCAACCCTAACCCTATCCCGTACCATAACCCTAACACTAACCCTAACCTGTACCCTAACCCTAACCCGTACCCTATCCTTAACCCGATGCCTAACCCTAACCCACACCCTAAACCTAATCCTAACCCTAGACCTAAACCGTACCCTAAACCTATCCCGTAACCTAACCCTAACGCTAACCTGTACCCTAACCCTAACACTAACACTAACCCTAATCCTAACCCTATCCTGTACACTAATCCTAACCCTAAACCTAACCCGTACCCTAACCCTAACCCTAACCCTAAACCTAACACTAACCCTGACCCTAACACTAAACCTAATCCCATTCCCTAACCGTAAACCTAACCCGCAACCTAAACCTAACCCTAACCTAACCCTAACCCGTACCATAAACCTAACACTAACCCTAACCCATACCCAAACCCTAACACGTACACTAACCCTAACCCGATGCCTAACCCTATGAAAACCCTAAAACTAACCCTAACCCTAGACCTAACCTGTACACTAAACCTATCCCATACCCTAACCCTAACGCTAACCTGTACCCTAACCCTAACACTAACACTAACCCTAATCCTAACCCTATTCCCGTACACTAACCCTAACCCTAAACCTAACCCGTACCCTAACCCTAACCCTTAACGTTACACGTACCTTAACCCTAACTCTAACCCGTACCCTAACCCGTAACCTAAACCTAACACTAACCTGTACGCTAAAACATACCATAACCCTAACCCTAATCCTAACGCTAACCCTAATCCTAACCCATAACCTACCCCTCACCCTAACCCATACCCTAACCCTAACTCGAACCCTAAACCTAACACTTACCGTAACCCCTAACCCTAAACCTAACCCATACCCTAAACCTAACCCTAACCCTAAACCTAATCCTTACCCTAACACGTACCCAAACGGTAAACATAACCCGTACCATAACACTAACCCAAACCCGTACTCTAACCCTAACCCTAACCCAAACCCGCACCCTAAACTTAACAGTAACCCTAACCCAAACCATAACACTTAACCGTAACCTAACCCTAACCCATACCCTAACCCTAACCCTAACCTTAACCGTAACCCTAACCCGTAACCTAACCCTAAAACTAACCCGTACCCTAACCCCAACCCTAACCCTAACCCGTACCCTAACACTAACCCGTACCCTAGCACTAACCCTTACCCTAACCCTAAAACTAACCCGTACCCTAACCCTAAACGTAACCCGAACCTGTACCAAAACCCTACACTAACACTTACCCTAACCCTAACCCTAACCCTAACCGTACCCTAACCCTAACCCTAACCCTAACACAAACCCTAACCGTACTCTAACCCTAACCCTAACCCTAAACCTAACCCTGAGCCTAACCCTAACACTAACCCATACCTTAAACCGAACCTGTACACTAACCCTAACCCTAAACCTAAACCGTACCCCAAACCTAACCTAACCATAACTCGTACCCTAACCCTAACCCGTACCCTAATCCTAACCCTACCCCTAACACTAATGCTAACCCTCACCTAAACCTAAACCTAACCCGTACCCTAACACTAACCCGTAACCTAAACCTAACTTAACACTAAACTTAACCCATACGCTAACTCTATCCTGTACCCTAAACCTAACCCTAACCCGTAACCTAACCCTACCCCTAAACCTAACCCTATCCGTACACTAACCCTAACCCTAACCCTAACCCTAAAGCTAACCCGTACCCTAACCCTAACCCGAACCCTAGCCCTAACCCTAACCCGTACCCTATCCCTACCCGTAGCCTAACCCTAACCCTAAATATAACCACTAACCCTAACACTAACCCTAACCCTTACCCTAACACGTACCCTGGCGGTAAACCTAACCCGTACCCTAACACTAACCCAAACCCGTACTCTAACCATAACCCTAACCCTAAACCGCAGCCTAAACTTAACCCTAACACTAACCCAAACCATAAACCTTAACCGTAATCTAACCCTAACCCATACCCTAACCATAACCCTAACCTTAACCATAACCCTAACCCATACCCTAACTCTAAAACTAACCTGTACCCTAACCCCAACCCTAACCTTAATACGTACCCTAACACTAACCCTAACCCTAATCCTGACCCTAAACCTAACCCTAACCCTTACACTAACCCTAACCCTAACCCTATCCCGCACCCTAAACCTAACCCTAACCCGTACCCTAAACCTAAACCATAACCTAAACCTAACCGTAACCCTAAACTTAACCCGTATGCTAACCCTATCCCGTACCCTAAACCTAATCCTAAACCATATCCTAACCCTAAACCTAACCCTAAGCCTAACCCGTATATTAACCGTAACCCTAACCCTAACCATACTCTAACCCTAACACTAACCCTCACCTTAACCCTAACCCGTACTGTAACCCTATACCATACAATAACCCTAAAACTAACCCGTACCCTAAACCTAACCCATACCCTAAACCTAACCCGTACCCTACCCCTAACCCTAACCCTAACCCGTACCCTAAACCTAACCCTAACCCTAACCCGTACCCTAACCCTAACCCTAACCCTGACCCTAACCCTAACCCTAACCCGTACCCTAACCCTAATCCGTACCCCAACCCTAAACCTAAACCTAACCCTAAACCTAACCCTAACCCGTACAGTAACCCTAACCCGTACCCTAACCCTAACCCTAAAACTAAACCTAACCATAACCCTGAACCTAAAACAAACCCTAACTGTAACCCTAACCTGCACACTAAACCTAACACTAACCCTAGACCTAACACGTACACTAAACCTATCCCGTACCCCAGCCTTAATCCAAACCCATACCGTAACCCTAACACTACCCTAACCCTAATCCTAACCCATACACTAACCCTAACCCGAACCCTAACCCTAACCCTAACCCGTACCCTAACCTTACCTGTAGCCTAACCCTAAATCTAACCCTAACCCCTAATCCTAACCCTAAACCTAACCCTTACCCTAACCCTTACCCAAACGGTAAACCTAACCCGTACCCTAACACTAACCCAAACCCGTACTCTAACCCTAACACTAACCCAAACCCGCACCCTAAACTTAACCCTAATCCTAAACCAAACCATAATCCTTAACCGTAACCTAATCTTAACCCATACCCTAACCCTAACCCTAACCTTAACCGTAACCCTAACCCATAACCTAACCCTAAAACTAACCCGTACCCTAACCCCAACCCTAACACTAACCCGTACCCTAACACTAACCCGTACCCGAACCCTAAACCTAACCCTAACCCGCACACTAAACCTAAACCTAACCCTAGACCTAACACGTACACTAAACCTATCCCGTACCGTAAACTTAACGCTAAACCGTACCGTAAACCTAACACTAACCCTAACCCTAAACCTAACCCTAACCCGTACACTAACACTAACCTGAACCCTAACCCTAACCCTAACCCTAACCCCAAACGTACACTAACCCTAACCCTAACACTAACCCTAACCCGTACTCTAAACTAACCCTAACCCTAAACCTAACCCTATCCATTACTCTAACCCTAAACCTAAACCTAACACTAACCATAACCCTAACACTAAACCTAACCCGTTCTCTAACCCTAAACCTAACCCTAACACTAACCGTAAGAGTTAGGGTACAGGTTAGGGTTATGTTTAAGTTTAGGGTTAGGGTTAGGGTATGGGTTACGGTTAGTTTACGGTTAACGGTTATGGATTGGGTTAGGGTTAGGGTTAAGTTTAAGGTGCGGTTTACGGTTAGGGTTAGGGTTAGAATACGGGTTTGGGTTAGTGTTAGGGTACGGGTTAGGTTTAACTTTTGGGTACCAGTTAGGGTAAGGGTTAGGGTTAGTGTTAGGGGTTAGGGTTAGAGTTAGGTTTAGGCTACGGGTAGGGTTAGTGTACGGGTACGGGTACGGGTACGGGTTAGGGTTAGGGTTAGGGTTAGGGTTACGGTAGGGGTTAGGGTTAAGGTTACGGTATGGGATAGTGTTAGTGTACGTGTTAGGTCAAGGGTTAGTGTTAGGTTTAGTGTGCGGGTTAGGGTTAGGGTTAGGGTTAGGGTTAGGGTACGAGTTAGGGATAGGGTTCGGGTTCTGGTTAAATTTAGGTTTTGGATTAGGGTTAAGGTTAGGGTTAAAGTACGGTGTAGGTTTAGTGTTAGGTTTAGGGTTAGGGTTAATGTACGGGTTAGCCTTAGGGTTAGGTTTAAGGTTAGGATACGGGTTAGGGTTTGGTTCAGGGTATGGAATAGGGTTAGCGTACGGGTTAAGTTTAGGGTTAGGGTTAGGTTTAGGTTTAGGGTGCGGGTTAGGCTTAAGTTTAGGTTTAGGGTTAGCGCTAGGGTATGGGTTAGGGTTACTGTTAGGTTTTGGGTACGGGTTAGGTTTAGGGTTAGGGTACGGGATAGGGTTGGGTACGGGTTAGGTCAAGGGTTACGGTTAGGTTTAGGGTACGGGTTAGGGTTAGGGTTAGGGTTAAAGTATGGGTTAGGTTTAGGGTTCGGGTTAGGGTTAGGCTTATGGTCAGGGTTAGGTTTGGGTTAGGGTTAGGGTATGGGTTAGGGTTAGGGTTAGAGTACGGTTAGGGTTAGGGTTAGGGTTAGAGTACGGGTTAGGTTTAGTGTTAGGGTTAGGGTAAGGTTAGGGTTAGGGTTAGGGTTAGGGTTAGAATCCGGGGTAGGGTTAGTGTTAGGGTTATGGTTAGGGTTAGTGTTAGGGTACGGGTTAGGGTTAGGGTTAGGTTTAGGGCTAGGGTTAGGGTACGGGGGAGGGTTAGTGTTAGGGTTAGGGTTTGGGTTAATGTACGGTTTAGGCTTAGGGTTAGGTTTAGGGTTAGGATACGGGTTAGTGTTAGGTTTAGGGTACGGGATAGGTTTATCGTACGGTTTAAGTTTAGGGTTAGGGTTAGGTTTACTTTACAGTTTAGGGTTAGGGTACGGTTTAGGGTTAGGTTTAGCGTGCGGGTTAGGGTTAGGGTTAGGATTAGTGTAAGGGTTAGGTTTAGGTTTAGGGTCAGGGTTAGGATTAGGGTTAGTGTTAGGGTTACGGTGTGGGTTAGGGTACAGGTTAGGTTTAGGGTTAGGGTATGGCTTAGTGTTATGGTTAAGGTTAGGATTAGGGTTAGGGTATGGGTTAGGGTTAGGGTTAGGGTTAGGGTTAGCGTACGTGTTAGGGTTAGGGTTTGGGTACGGGTTAGGGTTACGTTTAGGGTTAGGGTACGGTTTAGGTTTAGGGTTAGGGTAAGGGTTAGAGCTAGGGTATGGTTTAGGGTTACTGTTAGGGTTTGGGTACGGGTTAGGGTTAGGGTTAGGGTTAGGGTACGGGGGAGGGTTAGTGTTAGTGTTAGGGTTTGGGTTAATGTCCGGTTTAGGCTTAGGGTTAGGTTTAGGGTTAGGATACGGGTTAGTGTTAGGTTTAGGGTACGGGATAGGTTTATCGTACGGGTTAAGTTTAGGGTTAGGGTTAGGTTTTCATTACGGTTTAGGGTTAGGGTACGGGTTAGGGTTAGGTTTAGGGTGCGGGTTAGGGTTAGGGTTAGGATTAGTGTAAGGGTTAGGGTTAGGTTTAGGGTCAGGGTTAGAATTAGGGTTAGTGTTAGGGTACGGGTTAGGGTTACGGTGGCGGTTAGGGTACGGGTTAGGTTTAGGGTTAGGGTATGGGTTAGGGTTATGGTTAAGGTTAGGATTAGGGTTAGGGTATGGGTTAGGGTTAGGGTTAGGGTTAGCGTACGTGTTAGGGTTAGGGTTTGGGTATGGGTTAGGGTTACGTTTAGGGTTAAGGTACGGTTTAGGTTTAGGGTTAGGGTAAGGGTTAGAGCTAGGGTATGTTTTAGGGTTACTGTTAGGGTTTGGGTACAGGTTAGGGTTAGGGTTAGGGTACGGGATAGTGTTGGGTACGGGTTAGGTCAAGGGTTTGGGTTAGGTTTAGGGTACGGGTTAGGGTTAGGTTTAGGGTTAGGGTAGGGTATGGGATAGGTTTAGGGTACGGGTTAAGGTTAGGGTTAGGGTCAGGTTTAGGGTTAGGGTTAGGGTACGAGTCAGGGTTAGGGTTAGGTTTATGGCATGGGTTAGGGTTAGGGTTAGGGGTAGGGTTAGAGTACGGGGTAGGGTTAGTATTAGGGTTAGGGTTAGGGTTAATGTACGGGTTAGGCTTAGGGTTCGGTTAGGGTTAGGATACGGGTTAGGGTTAGGTTTAGGGTGCGGTTTGGGTTAGGGTTAGTGTTAGTCTAAGGTTTAGGGTTAGGTTTAGGGTCAGGGTTAGGGTTTGGGTTAGTGTTAGGGTACGGGTTAGGGTTAGGGTTGGGTTTAGGGTATGGGTTAGTTTTACGTTTTGGGTACAGATTAGGGTTATGGTTTAGGTTAGGGTTAGGTTAGGTTATGAGTTAGGGTTAGGTTACGGTTAAAGGTTATGCTTTGGGTTAGGGTTAGAGTTAAGTTTAGGTTGCGGGTTAGGGTTAGGGTTAGGGTTAGAGTACGGGTTTGGGTTAGTGTTAGGGTACGAGTTAGGTTTACCGTTTGGTTAAGGGTTAGGCTTAGTGTTAGGGAATCGGTTAGAGTTAGGATTAGGCTACGGGTAGGGTTAGGGTATGGGTTAGGGTTAGGGTTAAGGTTCGGGTTAGTGTTAGTGTAAGGGTTAGGGGTAGGGTTAGTGTTAGAATATGGGTTAGGGTTAGAGTACGGGTTAGGGTTAGGTTTAGGGTTAGGGTTACGTTAGAGTACAGGTTAGGGTTAGTGTTAGGGTTAGGGTTATGGTTAGTGTACGGATCATGTTAGGGTTAGGTCTAGGGTTAGGGTACGGGTTAGGGTTAGGTTTAGGGTACAGTATAGGGTTAGCGGACGGGTTAAGTTTAGGGTTAGGGTTAGGTTTAGGTTATGGGTTAGGGTTAGGTAAGTGTTAGGTTTAGGTTTAGTTGAGGGTTAGGGTTAGGGTTAGGGTTAGGGTACGGGTTAGGTTTAGGTTTAGGGTCAGGGTTAGTGTTAGGGATTGGGTTATGAGACGGGTTAGGGTTAGGGTTGGAGTTAGGGTACAGGTTAGTTTTAGGGTTAGGATACGGGTCAGGGTTACGTTTAAGGTTAGGGTTACGGTTAGAGTATAGTTTAGGTTTAGGGTACGGGTAAGGGTTATGGTTAGGGTTAGGGTTAGGGTTAGGTTTAGGTTTAGGGTGTGGGTTAGGTTTAGGGTTAGGGTACGGGTTAGGTTTAGGTTTAGGGTCAGGGTTAGCGTTAGGGATAGGGTCATGGTACGGTTTAGGGTTAGGATTGGTGTTAGCGTAAGGGTTAGTTTTAGGTTTAGAGGACGGGTAGGGTTACGGTTAAAGTTAGGGTTAGTGTTAGGGTATGGGTTAGGGTTAGGGTACGGGTAAGGGTTATGGTTAGGGTTACGTTTAGGTTTAGGGTGCGGGTTAGGCTTAGGGTTAGAGTTAGGGTTAGCGCTAGGGTATGGGTTAGGTTTTCTGTTAGGGTTTGGGTATGGGTTAGGGTTAGGTTTAGGTTATGAGATAGGGTTGGGTACCGGTTAGGTCAACGGTTAGGGTTAGGTTTAGGGTACGGGTTAGAGTTAGGGTTAGGTTTAGGGTTAGGATAAGAGTTAGGGTTAGGTTTAGGGTATGGGATAGGGTTAGCGTACGGGTTAAGTTTAGGGTTAGGGTTAGGTTTAGGTTACGGGTTAGGGTTAGGGTGTGTGTACTGGTTAGGGTTAGGTTTAGGGTGCGGGTTAGGGTTAGGGTTAGTGTAAGGGTTAGGGTTAGGTTTAGGGTCAGGGTTAGGGTTAGGGTTAGTGTTAGGGTACGGGATAGGGTTGGGTACGGGTTAGGTCAAGGGTTAGGTTTAGGTTTAGGGTACGGGTTAGGGTTAGGGTTATGATTAGGGTTAGGGTTAGGGTATGGGTTAGGTTTAGGGTACGGGTTAGGGTAAGAGTTAGCATCAGGGTTAGTGTTAGGGTTAGGGTATGAGTTAGGGTTAGGGTTAGGTTTAGGGTACGGGTTAGGTTTAGGGTTAGGTTTAGGATATGATTTTGGTTAGGGTACGGGTTAGGGTTAGGATCAGGTTTAGGGTTAGGGTACGAGTTAGGGTTAGGGTTAGGCAACGGGTTAGGGTTAGGGCTATGTTACGATTTAGGGATACAGTATGGGTTAGGGTTAGAATGAGGCTTAGGGTTAGGGTTAGTGTACGGTTAGGTTTAGGGTTAGGGTTAGGTTTAGAGTACGGGTTAGGGTTAGTGTTAGGTTTAGGGAAAGGGTTAGGTTTAGGGGTAGGGCACGGGTTAAGGTTAGGGTTAGGGTTAGGGTTAGGGTTCAAGTACGGGGTAGGGTTAGTGTTAGGGTTAGGGTTAGGGTTAGGGTTAGAGTATGGGTTAGGGTTAGTGTTAGGGTTAGGTTTAGTGTTAGGGGTAGGGTTAGAGTACGGGTTAGGGTTAGTGTTAGTGTTAGGGTTAGGGTAAGGGTTAGTGTACGGATAGGTTTAGGGTTAGGGTTAGGGTTAGGGTACAGGTTAGGGTTAGGTTTAGGATACGGGATAGGATTAGCGTACGGGTTAAGTTTAGGGTTAGGGTTAGGTTTAGGTTACGGGTTAGGGTTAGGGAACGGGTTAGGATTAGGTTTAGGTGTGGGTTAGGGTTAGGGTTAGAGTTTGGGTTATGGTTAGGTTTAGGGTAAGGGTTAGGGTTAGGGATAGGGTTATGTTATAGGTTAGGGTTAGGTTTCGGGTTAGGGTACAGGTTAGTTTTAGGGTTAGGGTATGGGTCAGGCTTACGGTTAAGGTTAGGGTTAGTTTTAGGTTTAGGGTTAGGGTATGGGTTAGGTTTAGAGTAGGGGTTAGGGTTAGGGTCAGGGTTAGGTTTAGGGTTAGGGTACGAGTTAGGGTTAGGGTTACATTTAGGGTACGGTTTAGGGTTAGTGTTAGGGTCAGGGATAGGGTTAGGTACGAGTTAGGGTTAGGGTTAGGGTACGGGTTAGAGTTAGGGTTATGTTACGGGTTAGGGTTACAGTACGGGTTAGGATTAGGGTGATTGTTAGGGTTAGGTTTAGAGTGTGGTTAGGGTTAGGGGTAGGGTTAGGGTTAGAATATGGGTTAGGGTTAGGGGTAGGTTTAGGGAAAGGGTTAGGGTTAGGGTTAGGGTACGGGTTAGAGTTAGGGTTAGGGTTAGGTTCAGGGTACGGGTTAGGGTTAGGTTTAGGGTACGGGCTAGGTTTAGCGTACGGGTTAAAATTAGGTTTAAGGTTAGGTTTAGGTTACGGGTTAGGGTTAGGGTACGGGTTAGGGTTAGGTTTAGGTGAGGGTTAGGGTTAGGGTTAGGGTTATGGTTAGTTTTAGGGTTGGGGTACGGGTCAGTGTTACCGTTAAGGTTAGGGTTAGGATTAGGATATGTGTTAGTGTTAGGTTACGGGTAAGGGTTATGGTTAGGGTTAGGGTTAGGTTTAGGTTTAGGGTGCGGCTTAGGGTTAGGGTTAGGGTTAGTGCTAGGCTATGGTTTAGGGTTACGGTTAGGGTTTTGATACGGGTTAGGGTTAGGGTTAGGTTGCAGGATAGTGTTGGATACGGGTCAGGTCAAGGGTTACGGTTAGGTTTAGGGTACGGTTAAGGGTTATGGTTAGCATCAGGGTAGGGTTAGGGTTAGGGTTACTGTTAGGGTACGGGTTAGGGTGAGGGTTAGGGTACGGTTTAGCTTAACGGTACAGGTTAGGGTATATGTACGGGTTAGGGTTAGGGTTAGGGTACGGGTTAGTGTTAGGGTTAGAGTACGGGGTAGGTTTAGTGTTAGGGTTAGGGTTAGGGTTAATGTACGGGTTAGGCTTAGGGTTAGGTTTAGGGTTAGGATACGGGTTAGGGTTAGGTTTAGGGTACGGGATAGGGTTAGGGTACGAGTCAAGTTTAGCTTTAGGGTTAGGTTTAAGTTACAGGTTAGCGTTATGGTTAGGATTAGTGTTAGGCTTACGGTCAAGGTTAGGGTTAGGGTTAGTGTTAGGGTACGGGTTAGTGTTAGGGTTGGGGTTAGGGTAAGGTTTAGTTTTAGGGTTAGGGTACGGGTTAGGTTTACGGTTAAGGTTAGGGTTAGGGTTAGGGTATGGGTTAGGGTTAGATTACGTTTAAGGGTTTTGGTTTGGGTTAGGGTTCAGGTTAAGTTTAGGGTGCGGATTAGGGTTAGGTTTTGTTTTAGGGTTATGTTTAGAGTACGGGTTTGGGTTAGTTTAGGGTACGGGTTAGGTTTACCGTTTGGGTACGGGTTACGATCAGGGTTAGGTTTAGGGTTAGGGGTTAGGGTTAGAGTTAGGGTTAGGCTACGGTTAGGGTTAGGGTACGTGTTAGGGTTAGGGTTAGGGTTCGGGTTAGGGTTAGTGTACGGTTTAGGTTTAGGTTTAGGGTTAGGATTAGTGTTAGGGTTACGATACGGGTGAGGGTTAAGGTTGGTGGATGGGATAGGGCTAGTGTATGTGTTAGGTCTAGGGTTAGGTTCAGGTTTAGTGTGCGGGTTAGGGTTAGGGTTAGGGTATGTGTTACGGTTAGGATTTGGGTACGGGTTAGCGTTACGTTTAGGGTTAATGTACAGGTTAGTTTTAGGGTTAGGGTTAGGGTACGGTTAGAGTTAGGGTACGGGTTAGGGTTAGGGTTAGGTCAGGGTTAGGGTTAGGGTTAGGGTTAGGGTACGGTTTAGGGTTACTGTAAGGGTTAGGCTTATGGTTTGGGTTAGGTTTAGGGTTAGCATTATAGTACGGGTTAGGGTTAGAGTTAGGGTTAGGTTTAGGGTTAGAGTACGGGTTAGTGTTAGTGTTAGGGTTAGGTTAAAGGTTAGGGTTAGGGTTAGAGTACGGGTTAGGGTTAGTGTTGGTGTTAGGGTTAGGGTTAGGGTTAGTGTACAGATAGGGTTAGGGTTAGGGTTAGGGTACGGGTTAGGGTTAGGTTTAGGATACGTGATAGGATTAGCGTACCGGTTAAGTTTAGGGTTAGGGTTAGGTTTAGGTTATGGTTTAGGGTTAGGGAACGGTTTAGGATTAGGTTTAGGTGCGGGTTAGGGTTAGGGTTAGGGTTAGGTTAGGGTTAGGGTTTGGGTTAGGGTTAGGTTTAGGGTCAGGTTTAGGGTTAGGGATAGGGTTATGGTACGGGTTAGGGTTAGGTTTGGGGTTAGGGTACAGGTTAGTTAGGGTTAGGGTATGAGTCAGGGTTACGGTTAAGGTTAGGGTTAGGGTTAGGTTATGGGTTAAGGTTATTGTACAGGTAAGGATTATGGTAAGGGTTAGGGTTAGGTTTAGGTTTAGGGTGCAGGTTAGGGTTTGGGTTAGGGTTAGTACTAGGCTATGGGTTAGGGTTACTGTTAGGTTTTGGGTACCGTTTAGGGTTAGGGATAAGTTATGGGATAGGGTTGGGTACGGGTTAGGTCAAGGGCTAGGGTTAAGTTTAGGGTACGGGTTAGGGTTAGGGTTAGGTTTAGGGTTAGTGTTAGGGTATGGGTTAGGCTTAGTGTACGGGTTAGGGTTAAGGTTAGTGTAGGATTAGGGTTAGGGGTAGGGTACAAGTTAGGGTTAGGGTTAGGGTTAGGTTTAGGGTACGGGTTAGGGTTAGGATTAGGGTTAGAGTACGGGTTCGGTTTAGGGTACGGTTTACGGTTAGGGTTAGGGTCAGGGTTACGGTCAGGGTTAGGTTACAAGTTAGGGTTAGGTTAGGGTACGGGTTACGGTTAGTGTTATGGTACGGGTTAGGGTTACAGTACGGGTTAGGGTTAGTGTGAGGGTTAGTGTTAGGGTTAGAGTATGGTTAGGGTTAGGGTTAGGGTTAGGGTTAGAGTACGGGTTAGGATTAGTGTTATGTTAGGTTTAGTGTAAGGGTTAGTGTACGGGTTAGGGTTAGGTTTAGGGTTAGGGTTAGGTTTAGAGTACAGGTTACGGTTAGTGTTAGGGTTAGGGTTAGGTTTAATGTACGGGTTAGGCTTAGGTTTAGGTTTAGGGTTAGGATACGGGTTAGGGTTAGGTTCAGGCTACGGGATAGGGTTAGCGTACGGGTTAAGTTTAGGGTTAGGTTTAGGTTAAGGTTACGGGCTAGGGTTAGGGTACGGGTTAGGGTTAGGTTTAGGGTGCGGGTTAGGATTAGGGTTAGGATTAGTGTAAGAGTTAGGGTTAGATTTAGGGTCAGGGTTAGGGTTAGTGTTAGTGTTAAGGTACGCGTTAGTGTTAGGTTTGGGGTTAGGGTATGGGTTAGTTTTAGGGTTAGGGTGCAGGTTAGTGTTATGGTTAAGGTTAGGGTAAGGGTTAGGGTATGGGTTTGGGTTAGGTTACGGTTAAGGGATATGGTTTCTGTTAAGGTTCGTGTTAAGTTTAGGGTGCGGGTTACGGTTAGGTTTAGGGTTAGGGTTAGGGTTAGAGTATGGGTATGGGTTAGTGTTAGGGTATGGGTTAGGTTTACCGTTTGGGTACGGGTTAGGGAAGGATTAGGTTTAGGGTTAGGGTTTAGGGTTATAGGTAGGGTTAGGCTACGGTTATGGTGAGGGTATGGGTTAGGGTTAGGGTTATTGTTCGGGTTAGGTTTATTGTATGGGTTAGGGTTAGGTTTAGGGTTAGGGTTAGTGTTAGGGTTACGATACGGGTTAGGGTTAAGGTTGGGGTATGGGATAGGGTTAGTGAACATGTTAGGTCTAGGGTTAGGTTTAGGTTTAGTGTGCGGGTTAGCGTTAGGGTTAGGGTATGTGTTACGGTTAGGGTTTGAGTACGGGTTAGCGTTATGTTTAGGGTTAGGTTACGGGTTATGTTTAGGGTTAGGGTTAGGGTACGGTTTAGGGTTAGGGTACTGGTTAGGGTTAGGGTTAGGTCAGGGTTAGGGTTAGGATTAGGGTTAGGGTACGGTTTAGGGTTAGAGTACGGGTTAGGGTAAGGTTTAGGGTTAGGTTTAGGGTTAGAGTACGGGTTAGGGTTAGTGTTAGTGTTAGGGTTAGGGTTAGGGTTAGTGTACGGATAGGGTTAGGGTTAGGGTTAGGGTACGGATTAGGGTTAGGTTTAGGGTTAGTGTTAGGGTATGGGTTAGGCTTAGAGTACGGGTTAGGGTTAAAATTAGGGTCAAGGTTAGGGTTAGGGTTAGGGTACGAGTTAGAGTTAGGGTTAGGTTTAGGGTACGGGTTAGGGTTAGGATTAGGTTTAGGGTATGGGTTAGGTTTAGGGTACGGGTTACGGTTAGGGTTAGGGTCAGGTTTAGGGTTAGGGTTAGGGTACAATTTAGGGTAAGGGTTAGGTAAGGGTTAGGGTTAGGGTTATGGTACGGATTAGGGTTACTGTACGGGTTAGGGTTAGGGTGAGGGTTAGGGTTAGTGTATGTTTAGGGTTAGGGTTAGGGTTAGGGTTAGGGGTTAGGGTTAGAGTTATGGTTAGGCTATGGGTAGGGTTAGGGTATGGGATAGGGTACGGGTTATGGTTCGGGTTATGGTTAGAGTACGGTTTAGGGATTGGGGTAGGGTTAGGGTTAGGGTTAGTGTTAGGATTACGGTACGGGTTAGGGTTAAGATTCCGGTAAAGGATAGGGTTAGTGTACGTGTTAGATCTAGGGTTAGGGTTAGGTTTAGTGTGCGGTTTAGGGTTAGGGTTAGGGTTAGGATTAGGGTACGTGTTAGGGTTAGGGTTTGGGTATGGGTAAGGGTTACGTTTAGGGTTAGGGTACGGGTTAGGGTTAGGTTTAGGGTTAGAGTATGGGTTAGGTTTAGTGTTAGGGTTAGCGTTAGTGTTACTGTGAGGATAGAGTTAGGGTAGTGTTAGGTTACGGGTTTGGGTTAAGTTTAGGGTACGGGATAGGGTTAGTGCACGGGATATGTTTAGGGTTATGGTGGTTGAGGGTACTATTTAGGGTTAGGGTTAGGGTACGGGTTAGGGTTAGGGTTATGTTACGGGTTAGGGTTATTGTTAGGGTTAGTTTTAGGGTTAGGGTTAGGGTTAGGAATAGGTTTAGAGAACGGAGTAGGGTTAGTGTTAGTTTTAGGGTTAGGGTTAATGTACGGGTTAGGCTTAGGTTTAGGTTTAGGGTTAGGATAAGGGTTAGGGTTAGGTTTAGGGTACGGGAAGTGTTTGCGTATGGGTTAAGTTTAGGGTTAGGGTTAGGTTTAGGTTACGGGTTATGGTTAGGGTACAGGTTAGGGTTAGGTTTAGGGTGCGGGTTAGGGTTAGGGTGAGGGTTAGTGTAAGGGTAAGGGTTAGGTTTAGGGTCAGGGTTAGGGTTAGTGTTAGTGTTAGTGTACGGGTTAGGGTTATGGTTAAGATTAGGGTTAGTGTTAGGGTATGGATTAGGTTTGGTTATGATTAAGAGTTATGTTTGGGTTAGGGTTAGGGTTAAGTTTAGGGTGCGGGTTAGGGTTAGGGTTAGTGTACGGGTTTGGGTTACTGTTAGGGTATGGGTTATGTTTACCATTTGGGTACGGGTTAGGGTAAGGATTAGGTTTAGGGTTAGGGTACGGGTTATGGTTACTGTTAAATTTAGGTTTAGGGTTAGGGTGTGAGTTAGGTTTAGGGTACGGTTAAGGGTTATGGTTAGGGTTAGGGTTAGGGTTAAGTTTAGGGTGTGGTTATGGTTAGGGTTAGGGTTAGTGTTAGGGTTAGAGTACGGGTTTGGGTTAGTGTTAGGGTACGGGTTAGGTATACGGTTTGGGCACGGGTTAGCGTAAGGGTTAGGGTTAGGGTTAGGGGTTAGGGTTAGAGTTAGGGTTAGGCTACGGGATAGTGTTAGAGTACAGGTTATGGTTAGTGTTAGGGTAAGGGTGAGGTTTAGGGTTATAGTACGGGTTAGGGTTAGAGTTAGGTTTATGTTAGGGTTAGAGTACGGGTTAGGGTTAGTGTTAGGGTTAGGGTTAGGGTTAGGTTTAGTGTACGGATAGGGTTAGGGTTAGGGTTAGGATTAGGGTACGGCTTAGGGTTAGGTTTAGGGTATGGGCTAGTGTTAGCGCACGTGTCAAGTTTTGGTTTAGGGTTAGGTTTAGGTGCGGGTTAGGGTTAGGGTAGGGTTAAGTTTAGAGTTAGGGTTCAGTTTAGGGTTAGGTTTAGGGTCAGGTTTAGGGTTAAGGATAGGCTTATGGTACGGGTTAGGATTAGGGATGGGGTTAGGGTACGGGTTAGTTTTAGGGTTAGGGTACGGGTCAGGGTTACAGTTAAGTTTAGGGTTAGGGTTAGGATATGGGTTAGGGTTAGGATACGGGTAAGGTTATGGTTAGAGTTAGGGTTAGGTTTAGGTTTAGGGTGCGGGTTAATGTTAGGGTTAGTGTAGGTTTAGCGCTAGGGTATGGGTTAGGTTTACTGTTAGGGTTTGGGTACGGGTTAGTGTTAGGGTTAGGTACGGGATAGGGTTGGGTACGGGTTAGGTCAAGGGTTAGGTTTAGGGTTCGGGTATTTGTTAGGTTTAGGGTACGGGTTAGGTTTAGGGTTAGGGTTAGGGTACGGGTTAGGGTTAGGGTTAGTGTAGGAGTCCGGGGTAGGGTTAGTGTTAGGGTTAGGGTTAGGGTTAATGTACGGGTTAGGCTTAGGGTTAGGTTTAGGGTTAGGATACGGGTTAGGGTTAGGTTTAAGGTATGGGATAGGGTTAGCGTATGGGTTAAGTTTAGGGTTAGGGTCAGGTTTAGGTTACTGGTTAGGGTTAGGGTACGGGTTAGGGTTAGGGTGAGTGTAGGAGTCCGGGGTAGGTTTAGTGTTAGGTTTAGGGTTAGGGTTAATTTACGGGTTAGGCTTAGGGTTAGCTTTAGGGTTAGGATACGGGTTAGGGTTAGGTTTAAGGTATGGGATAGGGTTAGCGTACGGGTTAAGTTTAGGGTTAGGGTTAGGTTTAGGTTACGGGTTAGGGTTAGGGTACGGGTTAGGGTTAGGTTTAGGGTGCGGGTTACGGTTAGGTTTAGAATTAGTGTAAGTGTTAGGATTAGGTTTAGGGTCAGGGTTAGGGTTAGTGTTAGGGTATGGGTTAGGGTTAGGGTTGGGGTTAGGGTATGGGTTAGTTTTAGGGTTAGGGTACTGGTTAGGGTTAGGTTTTAAGTTAGGGATAGTGTTAGGGTGTGGTTTAGGGTTAGGGTACGGTTAAGGGTTATGGTTAGTGTTAGGGTTAGGTTTAAGTTTAGGGTGCGGTTTAGGGTTAGGGTTAGGGTTAGGTTTAGAGTACGGGTTTGGGTTAGTGTTAGGGTACGGGTTAGGTTTACCGTTTGGGTACGGGTTAGGTTAAGGGTTAGTATTAGGGTTAGGGTTAGGGGTTAGGGTTAGAGTTAGGGTTAGGCTATGGGATAGGGTTAGAGTACGGGTTAGAGTTAGGGTTAGGGTTAGGGTTAGGGTTAGGGTTATAGTATGGGTTAGGGTTAGAGTTAGGGTTATTTTAAGGGTTAGAGTACGGGTTAGGGTTAGAGTTAGGGTTAGGGTTAGTGTTAGGGTACGGGTTAGGGTTTGAGTTCGGGTTAGGGTTAGGTTTAGGTTTAGGGTTAGGGTTAGAGTACGGTTTAGGGTTAGTGTTACGTTTAGGGTTAGGGTTGGTTAGTGTACGGATAGTGTTAGGGTTAGGTTTAGGGTACGGGTTAGGGTTAGGTTTAGGGTACGGGATAGGGTTAGCGTATGGGTTAAGTTTAGGGTTCAGGTTAAGTTTAGGTTATGGGTTAGGTTTAGGGTACTGGATAGTTTTAGGGTTAGGGTAAGGGTCAGTGTTATGGTACGGGTTAGGGTTAGAGTATGGGTTAGGGTTAGTGTTAGGGTTAGGGTTAGGGTTAGTGTACGGATAGGGTTAGGGTTAGTGTTAGGATTAGGGTACGGGTTAGGGTTAGTGTATGGGTTAGGTTTAGGGTTAGGGTTAGGGTTAGGGTTAGGTTTCGGGTAGGGTTAGGGTAGGGGTTAGGGTTAGGGTTAGGGTTAGTGTTAGGGTTACGGTACGGGCTAGGGTTAATGTTACGGTACGGGATAGGTTTAGTGTACGTGTTAGGTCTAGGGTTAGTGTTAGGTTTAGTGTGCGGGTTAGGGTTAGGGTTAGGGTACGTGTTAGGGATAGGGTACGGGTTAGGGTTAGGTTTAGGGTTAGTGTTAGGGTTAGGGTTAGGGTGAATGTACGGGTTAGGCTTAGGGTCAGGTTAGGGTTAGGTTACGGGTTAGGGTTAGGTTTAGGGTGCGGATTGGGTTAGGGTTAGGGTTAGTGTAAGGGTTCGGGTTAGGGTTAGGTTTAGGGTTAGTGTTATGGTCACGGTACGGGTTATGGTTATGTTTAGGTTATGGGATAGGGTTAGTGTACGTGTTAGGTCTAGGGTTAGGTTTAGGTTCAGAGTGCGGGTTAGGGTTAGGGTTAGGGTTAGGATACGTGTTAGGGTTAGGGTTTGGGTACGGGCTAGGGTTATGTTTAGGGTTAGGGTGTGGGTTAGGTTTAGGGTTAGGGTTTGGGTACGGTTTAGGGTTAGGGTATGGGATAGGGTTAGTGTTAGGGTCAGGGTTAGGGTTAGGTTTGGGGTCTGGGTTAGGGTTAGGGTTAGGGTTAGGGTTAGGGTTAGCGCTAGTGTATGGGTTAGGGTTACTGTTAGGTTTTGGGTACGAGTTAGGGTTCGGGTTAGGGTACGGGATAGGTTTGGGTACGGGTAAGGTCAAGGGTTAGGTTTAGGTTTAGGGTATGGGTTAGGGTTAGGGTTATGTTTAGGGTTAGGGTTAGGGTGTGGGTTCGGCTTAGGGTACGGGTTATGGTTAGGGTTAGGGTCAGGGTTAGAGTTAGGGTTAGGGTTAGGGTACGAGTTAGGGTTAGGGTTAGGGTAGGTTTAGGGTACGGGTTAGGGTTAGGGTTAGGGTAAAATATGGGTTAGGTTTAGGGTACGTATTAGGGTTAGGGTTATGGTCCGGCTCAGGGTTAGGGTACGAGTTAGGGTTAGGGTTAGGGTACGGGTTAGGGTTAGGGTTATGGTACGGGTTAGGGTTACAGTATGGGTTAGGGTTAGGGTGAGGTTTAGGGTTAGTTTTAGAGTACGGGTTAGGCTTAGGGTTAGATTTAGGGTTAGGATACGGTTTAGGGTTAGGTTCAGGGTACGTGATAGGGTTAGCATACAGGTTAAGTTAGTGTCAGGGTACGGGTTAGGTTTAGGTTACGGGTTAGGGTTAGGTTTAGGGTTAGGGTTAGGGTTAAAGTACAGGGTAGGGTTAGTGTTAGTGTTAGGGTTAGGGTTAATGTACAGGTTAGGCTTAGGGTTAGATTTAGAGTTAGGATACGCTTTAGGGTTAGGTTGAGGGTACGGGATAGGGTTAACATAAGGGGTAACTTTAGGGTTAGGGTTAGGTTTAGGTTACGGGTTAGGGTTAGGGTACGGGTTAGGGTTAGGTTTAGGGTCCGGGTTAGGTTTAGGGTTAGGGTTAGTGTAAGGGTTAGCGTGAGGTTTAGGGTCAGTGTTAGGGTTAGTGTTAGTGTTAGAGTACTGGTTAGGGTTAGGTTTGGGGTTTGTGTACGGGTTAGTTTTAGGGTTAGGGTACAGGTTAGGGTTATGGTTAAGTTTAGGGTTATGGTTAGGGTATGGTTTAGGGTTAGGTTACGGTTAAGGGTTATGGTTTGGGTTAGGGTTAGGGTTAAGTTTAAGGTGCGGGTTAGGGTTAGGGTTAGAATACGGGTTTGGGTTCGTGTTAGGGTATGGGTTAGGGTAAGGGTTAGGGGTTAGGGTTAGAGTTAGGGTTAGGCTACGGGTAGTGTTAGGGTACGGGTTAGGGTTAGGGTTAGGGTTAGGGTTCGGGTTAGGGTTAGTGTACGGGTTGTGTTTAGGGTTAGGGTTAGGGTTAGGGTTATGGTACGGGTTAAGGTTAAGGTTTCGGTACAGGATACATTTAGTTTACGTTTTAGATCTAGGGTTAGGGTTAGGTTTAGTGTGCGGGTTAGGGTTAGGTTTAGGGTTAGGGTACGTGTTAGGGTTTGGGTTTGGGTACGTGTTAGGGTTACGTTTAGGGTTAGGGTATGGGTTAGGTTTAGGGTTAGGGTAAGGGTAGTGTTAGGGTACAGATTAGGGTTAGAGTACGGGTTAGGGTTAGGTTTAGGGTTAGATTACTGGTTAGGGTAGTGTTAGGTTTAGGGTTATGGTTAATGTACGGATAGGGTTAGAGTTAGGTTTAGAGTACGGGTTAGGGTTAGGTTTATGGTACGGTTTAGGGTTAGTGTACGTGTTAAGTTTAGGGTTAGGGTTAGGTTTAGTTTATGGGTTAGGGTTAGGGTTAGGGTTAGAGTTAGAGTACGGGTTAGGGTTAGTTTTAGGTTTAGGGAAAGGGTTAGGTTTAGGGTTAGGGTACGGGTTAGGGTTAGGGTTAGGGTTAGGGTTAGGGTTAGAGTTCGGGGTAGGGTTAGGGTTAGGGTTAGGGTTAGGGTTAGGGTTAATGTACAGGTTAGGCTTAGGGTTAGGTTTAGGGTTAGGTTACGGGTTAGGGTTAGGTTTAGGGTACGGGTTATGGTTAGGGTACGGGTTAGGGTTAGGTTTAAGGTACGGGATAGGGTTAGCGTATGGGTTAAGTTTAGGGTTAGGGTCAGGTTTAGGTTACTGGTTAGGGTTAGGGTACGGGTTAGGGTTAGGGTGAGTGTAGGAGTCCGGGGTAGGTTTAGTGTTAGGTTTAGGGTTAGGGTTAATTTACGGGTTAGGCTTAGGGTTAGCTTTAGGGTTAGGATACGGGTTAGGGTTAGGTTTAAGGTACGGGATAAGGTTAGCGTACGGGTTAAGTTTAGGGTTAGGGTTAGGTTTAGGTTACGGGTTAGGGTTAGGGTACGGGTTAGGGTTAGGTTTAGGGTGCGGGTTACGGTTAGGTTTAGAATTAGTGTAAGTGTTAGGATTAGGTTTAGGGTCAGGGTTAGGGTTAGTGTTAGTGTTAGGGTACGCGTTAGTGTTAGGGTTGGGGTTAGGGTACGGGTTAGTTTTAGGGTTAGGGTACTGGTTAGGGTTAGGTTTTAAGTTAGGGATAGGGTTAGGGTGTGGTTTAGGGTTAGGGTACGGTTAAGGGTTATGGTTAGTGTTAGGGTTAGGTTTAAGTTTAGGGTGCGGTTTAGGGTTAGGGTTAGGGTTAGGTTTAGAGTACGGGTTTGGGTTAGTGTTAGGGTACGGGTTAGGTTTACCGTTTGGGTACGGGTTAGGTTAAGGTTTAGTATTAGGGTTAGGGTTAGGGGTTAGGGTTAGAGTTAGGGTTAGGCTATGGGATAGGGTTAGAGTATGGGTTAGAGTTAGGGTTAGGGTTAGGGTTAGGGTTATAGTATGGGTTAGGGTTAGAGTTAGGGTTATTTTAAGGGTTAGAGTACGGGTTAGGGTTAGAGTTAGGGTTAGGGTTAGTGTTAGGTTACGGGTTAGGGTTTGAGTTCGGGTTAGGGTTAGGTTTAGGTTTAGGGTTAGGGTTAGAGTACGGTTTAGGGTTAGTGTTACGTTTAGGGTTAGGGTTGGTTAGTGTACGGATAGGGTTAGGGTTAGGTTTAGGGTACGGGTTAGGGTTAGGTTTAGGGTACGGGATAGGGTTAGCGTATGGGTTAAGTTTAGGGTTCAGGTTAAGTTTAGGTTACGGGTTAGGTTTAGGGTACTGGATAGTTTTAGGGTTAGGGTAAGGGTCAGTGTTATGGTACGGGTTAGGGTTAGAGTACGGGTTAGGGTTAGTGTTAGGGTTAGGGTTTGGGTTAGTGTACGGATAGGGTTAGGGTTAGTGTTAGGATTACGGTACGGGTTAGGGTTAGTGTACGGGTTAGGTTTAGGGTTAGGGTTAGGGTTAGGGTTAGGTTTCGGGTAGGGTTAGGGTAGGGGTTAGGGTTAGGGTTAGGGTTAGTGTTAGGGTTACGGTACGGGCTAGGGTTAATGTTACGGTACGGGATAGGTTTAGTGTACGTGTTAGGTCTAGGGTTAGTGTTAGGTTTAGTGTGCGGGTTAGGGTTAGGGTTAGGGTACGTGTTAGGGATAGGGTACGGGTTAGGGTTAGGTTTAGGGTTAGTGTTAGGGTTAGGGTTAGGGTGAATGTACGGGTTAGGCTTAGGGTCAGGTTAGGGTTAGGTTACGGGTTAGGGTTAGGTTTAGGGTGCGGATTGGGTTAGGGTTAGGGTTAGTGTAAGGGTTCGGGTTAGGGTTAGGTTTAGGGTTAGTGTTATGGTCACGGTACGGGTTATGGTTAAGTTTAGGTTATGGGATAGGGTTAGTGTACGTGTTAGGTCTAGGGTTAGGTTTAGGTTCAGAGTGCGGGTTAGGGTTAGGGTTAGGGTTAGGATACGTGTTAGGGTTAGGGTTTGGGTACGGGCTAGGGTTATGTTTAGGGTTAGGGTGTGGGTTAGGTTTAGGGTTAGGGTTTGGGTACGGTTTAGGGTTAGGGTATGGGATAGGGTTAGTGTTAGGGTCAGGGTTAGGGTTAGGTTTGGGGTCCGGGTTAGGGTTAGGGTTAGGGTTAGGGTTAGGGTTAGCGCTAGTGTATGGGTTAGGGTTACTGTTAGGTTTTGGGTACGAGTTAGGGTTCGGGTTAGGGTACGGGATAGGTTTGGGTACGGGTAAGGTCAAGGGTTAGGTTTAGGTTTAGGGTATGGGTTAGGGTTAGGGTTATGTTTAGGGTTAGGGTTAGGGTGTGGGTTCGGCTTAGGGTACGGGTTATGGTTAGGGTTAGGGTCAGGGTTAGAGTTAGGGTTAGGGTTAGGGTACGAGTTAGGGTTAGGGTTAGGGTAGGTTTAGGGTACGGGTTAGGGTTAGGGTTAGGGTAAAATATGGGTTAGGTTTAGGGTACGTATTAGGGTTAGGGTTATGGTCCGGGTCAGGGTTAGGGTACGAGTTAGGGTTAGGGTTAGGGTACGGGTTAGGGTTAGGGTTATGGTACGGGTTAGGGTTACAGTATGGGTTAGGGTGAGGGTGAGGTTTAGGGTTAGTTTTAGAGTACGGGTTAGGCTTAGGGTTAGATTTAGGGTTAGGATACGGTTTAGGGTTAGGTTCAGGGTACGTGATAGGGTTAGCATACAGGTTAAGTTAGTGTCAGGGTACGGGTTAGGTTTAGGTTACGGGTTAGGGTTAGGTTTAGGGTTAGGGTTAGGGTTAGGGTTAAAGTACAGGGTAGGGTTAGTGTTAGGGTTAGGGTTAGGGTTAATGTACGGGTTAGGCTTAGGGTTAGATTTAGAGTTAGGATACGCTTTAGGGTTAGGTTGAGGGTACGGGATAGGGTTAACATAAGGGGTAACTTTAGGGTTAGGGTTAGGTTTAGGTTACGGGTTAGGGTTAGGGTACGGGTTAGGGTTAGGTTTAGGGTCCGGGTTAGGTTTAGGGTTAGGGTTAGTGTAAGGGTTAGCGTGAGGTTTAGGGTCAGTGTTAGGGTTAGTGTTAGTGTTAGAGTACTGGTTAGGGTTAGGTTTGGGGTTTGTGTACGGGTTAGTTTTAGGGTTAGGGTACAGGTTAGGGTTATGGTTAAGTTTAGGGTTATGGTTAGGGTATGGTTTAGGGTTAGGTTACGGTTAAGGGTTATGGTTTGGGTTAGGGTTAGGGTTAAGTTTAAGGTGCGGGTTAGGGTTAGGGTTAGAATACGGGTTTGGGTTCGTGTTAGGGTATGGGTTAGGGTAAGGGTTAGGGGTTAGGGTTAGAGTTAGGGTTAGGCTACGGGTAGGGTTAGGGTACGGGTTAGGGTTAGGGTTAGGGTTCGGGTTAGGGTTAGTGTACGGGTTATGTTTAGGGTTAGGGTTAGGGTTAGGGTTATGGTACGGGTTAAGGTTAAGGTTTCGGTACAGGATACATTTAGTTTACGTTTTAGATCTAGGGTTAGGGTTAGGTTTAGTGTGCGGGTTAGGGTTAGTTTTAGGGTTAGGGTACGTGTTAGGGTTTGGGTTTGGGTACGGGTTAGGGTTACGTTTAGGGTTAGGGTATGGGTTAGGTTTAGGGTTAGGGTAAGGGTAGTGTTAGGGTACAGATTAGGGTTAGAGTACGGGTTAGGGTTAGGTTTAGGGTTAGATTACTGGTTAGGGTAGTGTTAGGTTTAGGGTTATGGTTAATGTACGGATAGGGTTAGAGTTAGGGTTAGAGTACGGGTTAGGGTTAGGTTTATGGTACGGATTAGGGTTAGTGTACGCGTTAAGTTTAGGGTTAGGGTTAGGTTTAGTTTATGGGTTAGGGTTAGGGTTAGGGTTAGAGTTAGAGTACGGGTTACGGTTAGTTTTAGGTTTAGGGAAAGGGTTAGGTTTAGGGTTAGGGTTAGGGTTAGGGTTAGGGTTAGGGTTAGAGTTCGGGGTAGGGTTAGGGTTAGGGTTAGGGTTAGGGTTAGGGTTAGGGTTAATGTACAGGTTAGGCTTAGGGTTAGGTTTAGGGTTAGGTTACGGGTTAGGGTTAGGTTTAGGGTGCGGGTTATGGTTAGGGTACGGGTTAGGGTTAGGTTTAGGGTGCGGTTAAGTGTTAGGGTTAGGGTACGGGTCAGGGTTACGTTTGTGGTTAGGGTATGGTTAGTTTTAGGGTTAGCGTACGGGTTAGGGTTACGGTTAAAGTTAGTCTTAGGGTTAGTGTGTGGGTTAGGGTTAGGGTACAGTAAAGGGTTATGGTTAGGGTAAGGGTTAGGGTTAAGTTTATGGTGCGTTTTAGGGTTCGGGTTAGGGTTAGTTTTAAATTACGGGTTTGGGTTAGTGTTAGGGTACGGGTTAGGTATACCGTTTGAGTATGGGTTAGGGTAAGGGTTAGGGTTAGGGTTAGGCATTACGGTTAGAGTTAGGGTTAGGCTACGGGATAGTGTTAGAGTAAGGGTTAGGTTTAGGTTTAGGGTAAGGGTTAGGGTTAGGGTTGTACTACGGGTTAGGTTTAGAGTTAGGGTTAGGTTTAGTGTATGGGTAGGGTTAGGGTTAGGGTTAGGGTTAGGGTACGGGTTAAGGTTAGGTTTAGGGTTCGGGCTAGGGTTAGCGTACGGGTTAAGTTTAGGATAGGGTTAGGTTTGGGTTACAGGTTAGGGTTAGGGTACAGGTCAGGTTTAGGTGAGTCTTAGGTTTAAGGTTAGGGTTAGGGTTAGGGTACAGTTTAGGGTTAGGTTTAGGGTCAGGGTTAGCATTAGGGATAGGGTTATGGTACGGGTTAGGGTTAGGGTTGGGGTTAGGGTACGGGTTATTTTTAGGGTTAGGGTACAGGTCAGGTTTAGGTGAGTCTTAATTTTAAGATTAGGGTTAGGGATAGGGTACAGTTTAGGGTTAGGTTTAGGGTCAGGGTTAGCGTTAGGGATAGGGTTATGGTACGGGTTAGGGTTAAGGTTGGGGTTAGGGTACGGGTTAGTTTTAGGGTTAGGGTACGGGTCAGGGTTACAGTTAAGGTTAGCGTTAGTGTTAGGGTACGGGTTAGTGTTAGGGTACGGTTAAGGGTTATGGTTAGGGTTAGGGTTAGGTTTAGGTTTAGGGTGTGGTTTAGGGTTAGGGTTAGGGTTAGCGCTAGGCTATGGGTTAGGGTTATGGTTAAGGTTTTGGTATGGGTTAGGTTTAGGGTTAGGTTATGGGATAGGCTTGGGTACGGGTTATGTCAAGGGTTACGGTTAGGTTTAGGGTACGGTTTAGGGTTAGGGTTAGCGTAAGGGTTAGGGTTAGGGTTAGGGTACGAGTTAGGGTTAGGTTTAGGTTAGGGTACGGGTATGGTTAGGGTTAGGGTTAGGGTACGGTTTAGGTTAGGGTACAGGTTAGGGTACGGGTACGGGTTAGGGTTAGGGTTAGTGTACGGATAGGGTTAGGGTTAGTGTTAGGATTAGGGTACGGGTTAGGGTTAGTGTACGGGTTAGGTTTAGGGTTAGGTTTAGGGTTAGGGTTAGGTTTCGGGTAGGGTTAGGGTACGGGTTAGGGTTAGGGTTAGGGTTAGTGTTAGGGTTACGGTACGGGCTAGGGTTAATGTTACGGTACGAGATAGGGTTAGTGTACATGTTAGGTCTAGGGTTAGTGTTAGGTTTAGTGTGCGGGTTAGGGTTAGGGTACATGTTAGGGATATGGTACGGGTTAGGGTTAGGTTTAGGGTTAGTGTTTGGTTTAGGGTTAGGGTTAATGTACGGGTTAGGCTTAGGGTTAGGTTAGAGTTAGGTTACGGGTATGGTTAGGGTTAGGGTTAGGGTACGGTTTAGGTTAGGGTACAGGTTAGGGTACGGGTACGGGTTAGGGTTAGGGTTAGTGTACGGGATAGGGTACGGGTTAGGGTTAGGGTTAGTGTACGGGTTAGGGTTTGGTTTAGGGTCAAATTTAGGGTTAGGGTTAGTGTTAGGGTATTGGTTAGGGTTAGGGTTGGGATTAGGGTACGGGCTAGTTTTAGGGTTAGGGTACGTGTTAGGGTTACGGTTAAAGTTAGGGTTATCTTAGGGTGTGGGTTAGGGTTAGGGTACGGTTAAGTGTTATGATTAGGTTTAGAGTTAGGGTTATGTTTAGATTACGGTCTAGGGTTAGGGTTAGGGTTAGGGTTAGGGTTAGGGTTAGGTTTACCGTTTGGGTAAGGGTTAAGGTAAGGGTTAGGGTTAGGGTTAGGTTTAGGGTTTAGGGTTAGAGTTACGGTTCGGCTACAGGATAGGGTTAGAGTACGTGTTCGGGTTAAGGTTAGGGTTAGGGTTAGGGTTATAGTACGGGTTAGGGTTAGAGTTTGGTTAGGTTTAGGGTTAGAGTACGGGTTAGGGTTGGTGTGAGGGTTAGGGTTAGTGTTAGGGTATGGGTTAGGGTTAAAGTACGGTTTAGGGTTAGGTTTAGGGTTAAGTTTAGGGTTAGAGTACGGGTTAGGGTTAGTGTTAGGGTTAGGGTTAGGGTTAGGGTTAGTGTACGTATCGGGTTCGGGTTACGGTTAGGATTAGGGTACGGGTTAGGGTTAGGTTTAAGGTATGGAATAGGGTTAGGTTTAGGTGAGAGTTAGTGTTAGGGTTAGGGTTAGGTTTAGGGTTCGGGTTAGGGTTAGGTTTAGGGTCAGGGATTGCGTTAGGGATAGGGTTATGGTACGGGTTAGGCTTAGGGTTGGGTTTAGGGTATGGGTTAGTTTTAGGGTTAGAATACAGGTCAGGGTTACGGTTAAGGATAGGGTTAAGGTTAGGGTATGGGTTAGGTTTAGGGTACGGGTAAGTGTTATGGTTAGGATTAGGGTTAGTTTTAGGTTTAGGGTGCGGGTTAGGGTCAGGGATAGGGTTAGGGTACGAGTTAGGGTTAGGGTTAGGTTTCGGGTACGGGTTAGGGTTATGGTTAGGGTTAGGGAACGGGTTAGGTTTAGGGTACGTGTTAGGGTTCGGGTTAGTGTCAGGGTTAGGGTTAGGGTTAGGGTTAGGGTCCGGGTTAGGGTTAGGGTTATGTTACGGGTTAGGGTTACAGTACGGGTTAGGGTTAGGGTGAGTGTTAGTGTTAGGGTTAGAGTACGAGTAGGGTTAGGGTTAGGGTTTGGGTTAGGGTTAGAGTACGGATAAGGTTAGTTTTAGTGTTAGGGTTAGGGTTAATGTACGGGTTAGGATAGGGTTAGGTTTAGGGTTAGGTTATGGGTTAGGGTTATATTTAGGGTACGGGATAGGGTTAGCGTACGGGTTAAGTTTAGGGTTTGGTTCGGTTTAGGTTACGGGTTAGGGTTAGGGTATGGTTTAGTTTTAGGTTTAGGGTGCGGGTTGGGTTAGGGTTAGGGTTAGTGTAAGGGTTAGGGTTAGGTTTAGGGTCAGGGTTAGGGTTAGGGTTAGTGTTAGGGTACGGGTTAGGGTTAGGGTTGGCGTTAGGGTACGGGTTAGTTTTAGTGTTAGGGTACGGATTAGGGTTATGGTTAAGTTTAGTGTTAGGGTTAGGTTATGGGTTAGGGTTAGATTACGATTAAGGGTTATGGTTTCGGTTAGGGTTAGAGTTAAGTTTAGGGTGCGGGTTAGGGTTAGGGTTAGTGTACGGGTTTGGGTTAGTGTTAGGGTCCCGGTTAGGTTTAGCATTTGGGTACGGGTTAGGGTAAGGGTTACGGTTAGGCTTAGGGTTAGGGGTTAGGTTTAGAGTTAGGATTAGGCTACGGGTAGGGTTAGGGTCGGGTTAGGGTGTGGGTTAAGGTTCGGGTTAGGGTTAGTGTATGGGTTAGGGTTAGTGTTAGGGTTAGGGTTAGGGTTAGGGTTAGTGTTAGTGTCACGGTACGGGTTAGGGTTAAGGTTAGGGTACGGGATAGGGTTAGTGTACGTGTTAGGTCTAGGGTTAAGTTTAGGTTCACTGTGCGGGTTAGGGTTAGGGTTAGTGTTAAGATATGTGTTAGGGTTAGGGTTTGGGTATGGGCTAGGGTTAAGTTTAGGGTTAGGGTATGGGTTAGGTTTAGGGTTAGGTTTAGGGTATGGTTTAGGCTTAGGGTACGGATTAGGGTTAGTGTTAGGGTCAGGGTTAGGGTGAGGTTTGGGGTCTGGGTTAGGGTTAGGGTTAGGGTGAGGGTTATCGCTAGGGTATGGGTTAGGTTTACTGTTAGGGTTTGGGTATGGGTTAGGGTTAGGGTTAGGGTACGGGATAGGTTTGGGTATGGGTTAGGTCAAGGGTTAGGTTTAGGTTTAGGGTACGGGTTAGGGTTAGTGTTAGGGGTTAAGGTTAGAGTTAGGATTAGTCTACGGGTAGGGTTAGGGTTAGGGTTAGGGTTAGTGTACGGGTTAGAGTTAGGGTTAGGGTTAGGGCTAGTGTTAGGGTTACGGTACGGGTTAAGGTTAAGGTTTCGGTATGGGATAGGTTTAGTTTACGTGTTCGGTCTAGGGTTAGGGTTAAATTTAGTGTGCGGGATAGTGTTAGGGATAGGGTACATTTTAGGGTTAGGATTTGGGTATGGGTAAGGGATATGGTTAGGGTAAGGGTTAGTTTTAGGTTTAGGGTGCGGATTAGGCTTAGGGTTAGGGTTAGGTTTAGCGCTAGGGTATGGGTTAGTGTTACTGTTAGGGTTTGGGTACGGGTTAGTGTTAGGGTTAGGGTACGGGATAGGGTTGGGTACGGGTTAGGTCAAGGGTTAGCTTTAGGTTTAGGGTACGGGTTATGGTTAGGGTTAGGGTCAGGGTTAGGGTTAGGGTTAGTGTTAGGGTACGGGTTAGGGTTGGGGTTAGGGTACGGGTTAGTTTTAGGGTTAGGGTATGGGTTAGGCGTAGGGTATGGGTTAGGGTTAGGGTTAGGGTCAGGGTTAGGATTAGGGTTAGGGTTAGGGTACGGATTAGTGTGAGGTTTAGCGTACGGGTTAGGGTTAGGTTTAGGGTTAGGGTACGGGTTAGGTTTAGGGTTCGGTTTAGGGTTAAGTTTAGGGTCAGGGTTAGGGTTAGGGTTAGGGTCAGGGTTAGGGTTAGGGTACGAATTAGGGTTAGGTTTAGGATACGGTTAAGGGTTAGGGTTATGGTTGGTTTTAGGGTTACAGTACTGGTTAGGTTTAGGGTCAGTTTTAGGGGTAGGGTTAGGGTTAGGGTAAGGGTTAGGGTTAGGTTTAGGGTAAGGGTTAGTGTTAGGGTACGGCATAGGTTTAGAGTACGGGTTAGGGGTAGGTTTAAGGTAAGGTTTGGTAAGGGTTAGTGTTAGGGTATGGGATAGGGTTAGATACGGGTTAGGGTTAGGTTTAGGGTTAGGGTTAGGGTTAGAGTACGGGTTAGGGTTAGTGTTAGGGTTAGGTTTAGTGCACGGACGGGTTAGGGTTAGGGTTAGGGTACGTGTTAGGATTAGGTTTAGGGTACGGGATAGGTTTAGTGTGCGGGTTAAGTTTAGGGTTAGGGTTAGTTTTAGGTTATGGGTTAGGGTTAGGGTATGGGTTAGGGTTAGGTTTAGGTGCGGGTTAGGGGTAGGGTACGGGTTAGGGTTAGGTTTAGGGTCAGGGTTAGGGTTAGGGATAGGGTTATGTTACGGGTTAGGGTTAGGGTTGTGGTTAGGGTATGGGTTAGTTTTAGTGTAAGGGTACGGGTTAGGGTTATGGTTAAGGTTAGGGTTAGTGTTAGGGTATGCATTAGGGTTAGGGTATGGGTAAGGATTATGGTTAGGTTTAGGGTTAGGTTTAGGTTTAGGGTGCGGGTTAGACTTAGGGTTATGGTTAGGGTTACCGCTAGGGTATGGGTTAGTGTTAGTGTTAGGTTTTGGGTACGGTTTAGGGTTAGGGTTAGGGTACGGGATAGGGTAGGGTACGGGTTAGGTGAAGGTTTAGGGTTAGGTTTAGGGTACGGGTTAGGGTTAGGTTTAGGTTTAGGGTTAGGGTTAGGTTATGGGTTAGGTATAGGGTACGGGTTAAGGTTAGGATTAGGGTCAGGGTTAGGGTTAGGGTACGAGTTAGGGTTAGGGTTAGGGTATGGGTTAGGGTTAGGGTTAAGGTACGGGTTAGGGATAGAGTATGGGTTAGGGTTAGGGTGAGGGTTAGGGTTAGGGTTAGGGTTAGAGTACGGTTAGGGTTAGGGTTAGGTGTAGATTACGGGTTAGGATTAGTGTTAGGGTTAGGGTAAGGGTTAGGGTTAGGGTTATGGTTAGAGTACGGGGTAGGGTTAGTGTTAGGGTTAGGGTTAGGGTTAAGGTTAGGGTACGGGTTAGGGATAGGGTACGGGTTAGGGTTAGGTTTAGGTTTAGGGTTAGGGTTAGGGTTAAAGTACGGGGTAGGGTTAGTGTTAGGGTTAGGGTTAATGTAAGGGTTAGGCTTAGGTTTAGGTTTAGGGTTAGGATACGGGTTAGTGTTAGGTTCAGGGTACAGGATAGCGGTAGCATACGGGTTAACTTTAGGGTTAGGGTTAGGTTTAGGTTACGGGTTAGGGTTAGGGATAGGGTTAGTATAAGTGTTAGGGTTAGGGTTAGGGTCAGGGTACGGGTTAGGGTTAGGGTTAGGGTCAGGGTTAGGATTAGGGTTAGGGTTAGGGTACGGGTTAGTGTGAGGTTTAGCGTACGGGTTAGGGTTAGGTTTAGGGTTAGGGTACGGGTTAGGTTTAGGGTTCAGTTTAGGATTAAGTTTAGGGTCAGGGTTAGGGTTAGGGTTAGGGTCAGGTTTAGGGTTAGGGTTAGGGTACGAATTAGGTTTAGGTTTAGGATACGGTTAAGGGTTAGGGTTATGGTTGGTTTTAGGGTTACAGTACTGGTTAGGTTTAGGGTCAGTTTTAGGGGTAGGGTTAGGGTTAGGGTAAGGGTTAGGGTTAGGTTTAGGGTAAGGGTTAGTGTTAGGGTACGGCATAGGTTTAGAGTACGGGTTAGGGGTAGGTTTAAGGTAAGGTTTGGTAAGGGTTAGTGTTAGGGTATGGGATAGGGTTAGATACGGGTTAGGGTTAGGTTTAGGGTTAGGGTTAGGGTTAGAGTACGGGTTAGGGTTAGTGTTAGGGTTAGGTTTAGTGCACGGACGGGTTAGGGTTAGGGTTAGGGTTAGGGTACGTGTTAGGATTAGGTTTAGGGTACGGGATAGGTTTAGTGTGCGGGTTAAGTTTAGGGTTAGGGTTAGTTTTAGGTTATGGGTTAGGGTTAGGGTATGGGTTAGGGTTAGGTTTAGGTGCGGGTTAGGGGTAGGGTACGGGTTAGGGTTAGGTTTAGGGTCAGGGTTAGGGTTAGGGATAGGGTTATGTTACGGGTTAGGGTTAGGGTTGTGGTTAGGGTATGGGTTAGTTTTAGTGTAAGGGTACGGGTTAGGGTTACGGTTAAGGTTAGGGTTAGTGTTAGGGTATGCATTAGGGTTAGGGTATGGGTAAGGATTATGGTTAGGTTTAGGGTTAGGTTTAGGTTTAGGGTGCGGGTTAGACTTAGGGTTATGGTTAGGGTTACCGCTAGGGTATGGGTTAGTGTTAGTGTTAGGTTTTGGGTACGGTTTAGGGTTAGGGTTAGGGTACGGGATAGGGTAGGGTACGGGTTAGGTGAAGGTTTAGGGTTAGGTTTAGGGTACGGGTTAGGGTTAGGTTTAGGTTTAGGGTTAGGGTTAGGGTTAGGTTATGGGTTAGGTATAGGGTACGGGTTAAGGTTAGGATTAGGGTCAGGGTTAGGGTTAGGGTACGAGTTAGGGTTAGGGTTAGGGTACGGGTTAAGGTTAGGGTTAAGGTACGGGTTAGGGATAGAGTATGGGTTAGGGTTAGGGTGAGGGTTAGGGTTAGGGTTAGGGTTAGAGTACGGTTAGGGTTAGGGTTAGGTGTAGATTACGGGTTAGGGTTAGTGTTAGGGTTAGGGTAAGGGTTAGGTTTAGGGTTATGGTTAGAGTACGGGGTAGGGTTAGTGTTAGGGTTAGGGTTAGGGTTAAGGTTAGGGTACGGGTTAGGGATAGGGTACGGGTTAGGGTTAGGTTTAGGTTTAGGGTTAGGGTTAGGGTTAAAGTACGGGGTAGGGTTAGTGTTAGGGTTAGGGTTAATGTAAGGGTTAGGCTTAGGTTTAGGTTTAGGGTTAGGATACGGGTTAGTGTTAGGTTCAGCGTACAGGATAGCGGTAGCATACGGGTTAACTTTAGGGTTAGGGTTAGGTTTAGGTTACGGGTTAGGGTTAGGGATAGGGTTAGTATAAGTGTTAGGGTTAGGGTTAGGGTCAGGGTACGGGTTAAGGTTAGGGTTAGGGTCAGGGTTAGGATTAGGGTTAGGGTTAGGGTACGGGTTAGTGTGAGGTTTAGCGTACGGGTTAGGGTTAGGTTTAGGGTTAGGGTACGGGTTAGGTTTAGGGTTCAGTTTAGGATTAAGTTTAGGGTCAGGGTTAGGGTTAGGGTTAGGGTCAGGTTTAGGGTTAGGGTTAGGGTATGAATTAGGTTTAGGTTTAGGATACGGTTAAGGGTTAGGGTTATGGTTGGTTTTAGGGTTACAGTACTGGTTAGGTTTAGGGTCAGTTTTAGGGGTAGGGTTAGGGTTAGGGTAAGGGTTAGGGTTAGGTTTAGGGTAAGGGTTAGTGTTAGGGTACGGCATAGGTTTAGAGTACGGGTTAGGGGTAGGTTTAAGGTAAGGTTTGGTAAGGGTTAGTGTTAGGGTATGGGATAGGGTTAGATACGGGTTAGGGTTAGGTTTAGGGTTAGGGTTAGGGTTAGAGTACGGGTTAGGGTTAGTGTTAGGGTTAGGTTTAGTGCACGGACGGGTTAGGGTTAGGGTTAGGGTTAGGGTACGTGTTAGGATTAGGTTTAGGGTACGGGATAGGTTTAGTGTGCGGGTTAAGTTTAGGGTTAGGGTTAGTTTTAGGTTATGGGTTAGGGTTAGGGTACGGGTTAGGGTTAGGTTTAGGTGCGGGTTAGGGGTAGGGTACGGGTTAGGGTTAGGTTTAGGGTCAGGGTTAGGGTTAGGGATAGGGTTATGTTACGGGTTAGGGTTAGGGTTGTGGTTAGGGTATGGGTTAGTTTTAGTGTAAGGGTACGGGTTAGGGTTACGGTTAAGGTTAGGGTTAGTGTTAGGGTATGCATTAGGGTTAGGGTATGGGTAAGGATTATGGTTAGGTTTAGGGTTAGGTTTAGGTTTAGGGTGCGGGTTAGACTTAGGGTTATGGTTAGGGTTACCGCTAGGGTATGGGTTAGTGTTAGTGTTAGGTTTTGGGTACGGTTTAGGGTTAGGGTTAGGGTACGGGATAGGGTAGGGTACGGGTTAGGTGAAGGTTTAGGGTTAGGTTTAGGGTACGGGTTAGGGTTAGGTTTAGGTTTAGGGTTAGGGTTAGGGTTAGGTTATGGGTTAGGTATAGGGTACGGGTTAAGGTTAGGATTAGGGTCAGGGTTAGGGTTAGGGTACGAGTTAGGGTTAGGGTTAGGGTACGGGTTAAGGTTAGGGTTAAGGTACGGGTTAGGGATAGAGTATGGGTTAGGGTTAGGGTGAGGGTTAGGGTTAGGGTTAGGGTTAGAGTACGGTTAGGGTTAGGGTTAGGTGTAGATTACGGGTTAGGGTTAGTGTTAGGGTTAGGGTAAGGGTTAGGTTTAGGGTTATGGTTAGAGTACGGGGTAGGGTTAGTGTTAGGGTTAGGGTTAGGGTTAAGGTTAGGGTACGGGTTAGGGATAGGGTACGGGTTAGGGTTAGGTTTAGGTTTAGGGTTAGGGTTAGGGTTAAAGTACGGGGTAGGGTTAGTGTTAGGGTTAGGGTTAATGTAAGGGTTAGGCTTAGGTTTAGGTTTAGGGTTAGGATACGGGTTAGTGTTAGGTTCAGCGTACAGGATAGCGGTAGCATACGGGTTAACTTTAGGGTTAGGGTTAGGTTTAGGTTACGGGTTAGGGTTAGGGATAGGGTTAGTATAAGTGTTAGGGTTAGGGTTAGGGTCAGGGTACGGGTTAAGGTTAGGGTTAGGGTCAGGGTTAGGATTAGGGTTAGGGTTAGGGTACGGGTTAGTGTGAGGTTTAGCGTACGGGTTAGGGTTAGGTTTAGGGTTAGGGTACGGGTTAGGTTTAGGGTTCAGTTTAGGATTAAGTTTAGGGTCAGGGTTAGGGTTAGGGTTAGGGTCAGGTTTAGGGTTAGGGTTAGGGTATGAATTAGGTTTAGGTTTAGGATACGGTTAAGGGTTAGGGTTATGGTTGGTTTTAGGGTTACAGTACTGGTTAGGTTTAGGGTCAGTTTTAGGGGTAGGGTTAGGGTTAGGGTAAGGGTTAGGGTTAGGTTTAGGGTAAGGGTTAGTGTTAGGGTACGGCATAGGTTTAGAGTACGGGTTAGGGGTAGGTTTAAGGTAAGGTTTGGTAAGGGTTAGTGTTAGGGTATGGGATAGGGTTAGATACGGGTTAGGGTTAGGTTTAGGGTTAGGGTTAGGGTTAGAGTACGGGTTAGGGTTAGTGTTAGGGTTAGGTTTAGTGCACGGACGGGTTAGGGTTAGGGTTAGGGTTAGGGTACGTGTTAGGATTAGGTTTAGGGTACGGGATAGGTTTAGTGTGCGGGTTAAGTTTAGGGTTAGGGTTAGTTTTAGGTTATGGGTTAGGGTTAGGGTACGGGTTAGGGTTAGGTTTAGGTGCGGGTTAGGGGTAGGGTACGGGTTAGGGTTAGGTTTAGGGTCAGGGTTAGGGTTAGGGATAGGGTTATGTTACGGGTTAGGGTTAGGGTTGTGGTTAGGGTATGGGTTAGTTTTAGTGTAAGGGTACGGGTTAGGGTTACGGTTAAGGTTAGGGTTAGTGTTAGGGTATGCATTAGGGTTAGGGTATGGGTAAGGATTATGGTTAGGTTTAGGGTTAGGTTTAGGTTTAGGGTGCGGGTTAGACTTAGGGTTATGGTTAGGGTTACCGCTAGGGTATGGGTTAGTGTTAGTGTTAGGTTTTGGGTACGGTTTAGGGTTAGGGTTAGGGTACGGGATAGGGTAGGGTACGGGTTAGGTGAAGGTTTAGGGTTAGGTTTAGGGTACGGGTTAGGGTTAGGTTTAGGTTTAGGGTTAGGGTTAGGGTTAGGTTATGGGTTAGGTATAGGGTACGGGTTAAGGTTAGGATTAGGGTCAGGGTTAGGGTTAGGGTACGAGTTAGGGTTAGGGTTAGGGTACGGGTTAAGGTTAGGGTTAAGGTACGGGTTAGGGATAGAGTATGGGTTAGGGTTAGGGTGAGGGTTAGGGTTAGGGTTAGGGTTAGAGTACGGTTAGGGTTAGGGTTAGGTGTAGATTACGGGTTAGGGTTAGTGTTAGGGTTAGGGTAAGGGTTAGGTTTAGGGTTATGGTTAGAGTACGGGGTAGGGTTAGTGTTAGGGTTAGGGTTAGGGTTAAGGTTAGGGTACGGGTTAGGGATAGGGTACGGGTTAGGGTTAGGTTTAGGTTTAGGGTTAGGGTTAGGGTTAAAGTACGGGGTAGGGTTAGTGTTAGGGTTAGGGTTAATGTAAGGGTTAGGCTTAGGTTTAGGTTTAGGGTTAGGATACGGGTTAGTGTTAGGTTCAGCGTACAGGATAGCGGTAGCATACGGGTTAACTTTAGGGTTAGGGTTAGGTTTAGGTTACGGGTTAGGGTTAGGGATAGGGTTAGTATAAGTGTTAGGGTTAGGGTTAGGGTCAGGGTACGGGTTAAGGTTAGGGTTAGGGTCAGGGTTAGGATTAGGGTTAGGGTTAGGGTACGGGTTAGTGTGAGGTTTAGCGTACGGGTTAGGGTTAGGTTTAGGGTTAGGGTACGGGTTAGGTTTAGGGTTCAGTTTAGGATTAAGTTTAGGGTCAGGGTTAGGGTTAGGGTTAGGGTCAGGTTTAGGGTTAGGGTTAGGGTACGAATTAGGTTTAGGTTTAGGATACGGTTAAGGGTTAGGGTTATGGTTGGTTTTAGGGTTACAGTACTGGTTAGGTTTAGGGTCAGTTTTAGGGGTAGGGTTAGGGTTAGGGTAAGGGTTAGGGTTAGGTTTAGGGTAAGGGTTAGTGTTAGGGTACGGCATAGGTTTAGAGTACGGGTTAGGGGTAGGTTTAAGGTAAGGTTTGGTAAGGGTTAGTGTTAGGGTATGGGATAGGGTTAGATACGGGTTAGGGTTAGGTTTAGGGTTAGGGTTAGGGTTAGAGTACGGGTTAGGGTTAGTGTTAGGGTTAGGTTTAGTGCACGGACGGGTTAGGGTTAGGGTTAGGGTTAGGGTACGTGTTAGGATTAGGTTTAGGGTACGGGATAGGTTTAGTGTGCGGGTTAAGTTTAGGGTTAGGGTTAGTTTTAGGTTATGGGTTAGGGTTAGGGTACGGGTTAGGGTTAGGTTTAGGTGCGGGTTAGGGGTAGGGTACGGGTTAGGGTTAGGTTTAGGGTCAGGGTTAGGGTTAGGGATAGGGTTATGTTACGGGTTAGGGTTAGGGTTGTGGTTAGGGTATGGGTTAGTTTTAGTGTAAGGGTACGGGTTAGGGTTACGGTTAAGGTTAGGGTTAGTGTTAGGGTATGCATTAGGGTTAGGGTATGGGTAAGGATTATGGTTAGGTTTAGGGTTAGGTTTAGGTTTAGGGTGCGGGTTAGACTTAGGGTTATGGTTAGGGTTACCGCTAGGGTATGGGTTAGTGTTAGTGTTAGTTTTTGGGTACGGTTTAGGGTTAGGGTTAGGGTACGGGATAGGGTAGGGTACCGGTTAGGTGAAGGTTTAGGGTTAGGTTTAGGGTACGGGTTAGGGTTAGGTTTAGGTTTAGGGTTAGGGTTAGGTTATGGGTTAGGTATAGGGTACGGGTTAAGGTTAGGATTAGGGTCAGGGTTAGGGTTAGGGTACGAGTTAGGGTTAGGGTTAGGGTACGGGTTAGGGTTAGGGTTAAGGTACGGGTTAGGGATACAGTATGGGCTAGGGTTAGGGTGAGGGTTAGGGTTAGGGTTAGGGTTAGAGTACGGTTAGGGTTAGGGTTAGGTTTAGATTACGGGTTAGGGTTAGGGTTAGGGTTAGGGTAAGGGTTAGGGTTAGGGTTATGGTTAGAGTACGGGGTAGGGTTAGTGTTAGGGTTAGGGTTAGGGTTAGTGTTAGGGTACGGGTTAGGGATAGGGTACGGGTTAGGGTTAGGTTTAGGTTTACGGTTAGGGTTAGGGTTAAAGTACGGGGTAGGGTTAGTGTTAGGGTTAGGGTTAGGGTTAATGTAAGGGTTAGGCTTAGGTTTAGGTTTAGGTTTAGGGTTAGGATACGGGTTAGTGTTAGGTTCAGGGTACAGGATAGGGGTAGCATACGGGTTAACTTTAGGGTTAGGGTTAGGTTTAGGTTACGGGTTAGGGTTAGGGATAGGGTTAGTATAAGTGTTAGGGTTAGGGTTAGGGTCAGGGTACGGGTTAGGGTTAGGGTTAGGGTCAGGGTTAGGATTAGGGTTAGGGTTAGGGTACGGGTTAGTGTGAGGTTTAGCGTACGGGTTAGGGTTAGGTTTAGGGTTAGGGTATGGGTTAGGTTTAGGGTTCGGTTTAGAATTAAATTTAGGGTCAGGGTCAGGGTTAGGGTTAGGGTCAGGGTTAGGGTTAGGGTTAGGGTACGAATCAGGGTTAGGTTTAGGATACGGTTAAGGGTTAGGGTTATGGTTGGTTTTAGGGTTACAGTACTGGTTAGGGTTAGGGTCAGTTTTAGGGGTAGGGTTAGGGTTAGGGTAAGGGTTAGGGTTAGGTTTAGGGTAAGGGTTAGTGTTAGGGTACGGCATAGGTTTAGAGTACGGGTTAGGGGTAGGTTTAAGGTAAGGTTTGGTAAGGGTTAGTGTTAGGGTATGGGATAGGGTTAGATACGGGTTAGGGTTAGGTTTAGGGTTAGGGTTAGGGTTAGAGTACGGGTTAGCGTTAGTGTTAGGGTTAGGTTTAGTGCACGGACGGGTTAGGGTTAGGGTTAGGGTTAGGGTACGTGTTAGGATTAGGTTTAGGGTACGGGATAGGTTTAGTGTGCGGGTTAAGTTTAGGGTTAGGGTTAGTTTTAGGTTATGGGTTAGGGTTAGGGTACGGGTTAGGGTTAGGTTTAGGTGCGGGTTAGGGGTAGGGTACGGGTTAGGGTTAGGTTTAGGGTCAGGGTTAGGGTTAGGGATAGGGTTATGTTACGGTTAGGGTTAGGGTTGTGGTTAGGGTATGGGTTAGTTTTAGTGTAAGGGTACGGGTTAGGGTTACAGTTAAGGTTAGGGTTAGTGTTAGGGTATGCGTTAGGGTTAGGGTATGGGTAAGGATTATGGTTAGGTTTAGGGTTAGGTTTAGGTTTAGGGTGCGGGTTAGACTTAGGGTTATGGTTAGGGTTACCGCTAGGGTATGGGTTAGTGTTAGTGTTAGGTTTTGGGTACGGTTTAGGGTTAGGGTTAGGGTACGGGATAGGGTAGGGTACGGGTTAGGTGAAGGTTTAGGGTTAGGTTTAGGGTACGGGTTAGGGTTAGGTTTAGGTTTAGGGTTAGGGTTAGGTTATGGGTTAGGTATAGGGTACGGGTTAAGGTTAGGATTAGGGTCAGGGTTAGGGTTAGGGTACGAGTTAGGGTTAGGGTTAGGGTACGGGTTAGGGTTAGGGTTTAGGTACGAGTTAGGGATACAGTATGGGTTAGGGTTAGGCTGAGGGTTAGGGTTAGGGTTAGGGTTAGAGTACGGTTAGGGTTAGGGTTAGGTTTAGATTACGGGTTAGGGTTAGTGTTAGGGTTAGGGTAAGGGTTAGGGTTAGGGTTATGGTTAGAGTACGGGGTAGGGTTAGTGTTAGGGTTAGGGTTAGGGTTAGTGTTAGGGTACGGGTTAGGGATAGGGTACGGGTTAGGGTTAGGTTTAGGTTTAGGGTTAGGGTTAGGGTTAAAGTACGGGGTAGGGTTAGTGTTAGGGTTAGGGTTAGGGTTAATGTAAGGGTTAGGCTTAGGTTTAGGTTTAGGGTTAGGATACGGGTTAGTGTTAGGTTCAGGGTACAGGATAGGGTTAGCGTACAGGTTAAGTTTAGGGTTAGGGTTAGGTTTAGGTTACTGGTTAGGGTTAGGGTACGGGTTAGGGTTAGGTTTAGGGTTAGGGTTAGGGTTAGGGTTAAAGTACGGGGTAGGGTAATTGTTAGGGTTAGGGTTAGGGTTAATGTATGGTTTAGGCTTAGGGTTAGATTTAGGATTAGGATACGGTTTAGTGTTAGGTTCAGGGTACTGGATAGGGGTAGCACACGGGTTAACTTTAGGGTTAGGTTTTGGTTTAGGTTACGGGTTAGGGTTAGGGATAGGGTTAGTATAAGTGTTAGGGTTAGGGTTAGGGTCAGGGTTAGGGTTAGGGTTAGTGTAAGAGTATGGTTTAGGGTTAGGGTTGGGGTTAGGGTATGGGTTACTTTTAGAGTTAGGGTACAGTTTAGGGTTAGGGTTAAGGTTAGGGTTCGGGTTAGGGTATGGGTTAGGGTTAGGTTACGGTTAAGGGTTATGGTTTGGGTTAGGGTTAGGTTTAAGTTTAAGGTGCGGGTTAGTGTTAGGTTTAGGGTTAGAGTACGGGTTTGGGTTAGTGTTAGGGTACGAGTTAGGTTTACCATTTGGGTATGGGTTAGGGTAAGGGTTAGGGTTAGGGTTAGGTGTTAGGGTTAGAGTTAGGGTTAGGCTACGGGTAGGGTTAGCGTATGGGTTAGGGATAGGGTTAGGGTTAGGGTTATGATTAGTGTTAAGTTTACGATACGGGTTAGGGTTAAGGTTGGGGTTGGGATAGGGTTAGTGTACGTGTTAGGTCTAGGGTTAGGGTTAGGTTTAGTGTACGGGTTAGTGTTAGGTTTAGGGTACGTGTTAGGGTTAGGGTTTGGTTATGGGTTAGCATTACGTTTAGGGTTAGGGTACAGGTTAGGTTTAGGGTAAAGTTAGGGTACGGTTTAGGTTTAGGGTACGGGTTAGGGTTAGTTCAAGGTTAGGTTTAGGGTTAGGGTTAGGGTACAGGTTAGGGTTACTGTACGGGTTAGGGTTATGGTTATGGTTAGGGTTAGGGTTAGCGTTATAGTACGCGTTATGTTTAGAGTTAGGGTTAGTTTTAGGGTTAGAATACGGGTTACGGTTTGTGTTAGGGTTAGGGTTAGTGTTAGGGTTAGTGTACGGATAGGGTTAGGTTTAGGGTTAGGGTACGGGTTAAGGTTAGGTTTAGGATACGGGATAGGGTTAGTGTACGGGTTAAGTTTAGGGTTAGGGTTAGGTTTAGGTGACGGGTTAGGGTTAGGGAACGGGTTAGGGTTAAGTTTAGGTGCGGGTTAGAGATAGGGTTAGGGTTTGGTTTAGGGTTACGTTTAGGGTCAGGGATAGGTTTAGGGATAGGGTTATGGTACGGGTTAGGGTTAGGTTGGGGTTAGGGTACAGGTTAGTTTTAGGGTTAGGGTATGGGTCAGGGTTACGGTTAAGGTTATGGTTAGGGTTAGGGTATGGGTTAGGGTTAGGGTACGGGTAAGGGTTATGGTTAGGGTTAGGGTTAGGGTTAGGTTTTGGTGCGGGTTAGGGTTAGGGTTAGGGTTTGTGCTAGGTTATGGGTTAGGGTTTATGTTAGGGTTTGGGTACGGGTTAGGGTTAGGGTTAGGGTACAAGTTAGGTTTAGGATTAGGATACGGGTTAGGGTTAGGGTTATGGTAAGGGTTAGGGTTACAGTACGGGTTAGGGTTCGGGTGAGGGTCATGGTTAGAGTATGGTTAGGGTTAGGGTTAGGGTTACGGTTAGAGTACTGTTTAGGGTTAGTTTTAGGTTAAGTTTAGGGTTAGGGTTAGTGTACGGGTTAGGGTTAGGTTCAGGGTACGGGATAGGTTAGCGTACGGGTTAAGTTTAGGTTTAGGGTTAGGTTTAGGTTACGGGTTAGGGTTAGGGTACGGGTTAGGGTTAGGTTTAGGGTGCGGGTTAGGGTTAGGGTTACTGTAAGGGTTAGGGTTAGGTTTAGGGTCAGGGTTCGGGTTAGGGTTAGTGTTAGGGTACTCGTTAGTGTTAGGGTTGGCGTTAGGGTACGGGTTAGTTTTAGGGTTAGGGTACAGGTTAGGGTATGTTTAAGATTAGGGTTAGGGTTAGGGTATGGTTTAGGGTTAAGTTACGGTTAAGGGTTATGGTTTTGGTTAGGTTTCGGGTTAAGATTAGGGTGCGGGTTAGGGTTAGGGTTAGGGTTAGAGTACGGGTTTGGGTTACTGTTAGGGTACGGGTTAGGTTTAACTTTTGCGTACGGGTTAGTGTAAGGTTTAGGGTTAGGGTTAGGGTTAGGGTTTAGGGTTAGAGTTACTGTTCGGATACGGGATAGGGTTAGAGTACGTGTTCGGGTTAAGGTTAGGGTTAGGGTTAGGGTTATAGTACGGGTTAGGGTTAGAGTTAGGGTTAGGTTTAGGGTTAGAGTACGGGTTAGGGTTGGTGTGAGGGTTAGGGTTAGTGTTAGGGTATGGGTTAGGGTTAAAGTACGGTTTAGGGTTAGGTTTAGGGTTAAGTTTAGGGTTAGAGTACGGGTTAGGGTTAGTGTTAGGGTTAGGGTTAGGGTTAGGGTTAGTGTACGTATCGGGTTCGGGTTACGGTTAGGATTAGGGTACGGGTTAGGTTTAGGTTTAAGGTATGGAATAGGGTTAGGTTTAGGTGAGAGTTAGTGTTAGGGTTAGGGTTAGGTTTAGGGTTCGGGTTAGGGTTAGGTTTAGGGTCAGGGATTGCGTTAGGGATAGGGTTATGGTACGGGTTAGGCTTAGGGTTGGGTTTAGGGTATAGGTTAGTTTTAGGGTTAGGATACAGGTCAGGCTTACGGTTAAGTTTAGGGTTAAGGTTAGGGTATGGGTTAGATTTAGGGTACGGGTAAGTGTAATGGTTAGGGTTAGGGTTAGTTTTAGGTTTAGGGTGCGGGTTAGGGTCAGGGATAGGGTTAGGTTACGAGTTAGGGTTAGGGTTAGGTTTAGGGTACGGGTTAGGGTTATGGTTAGGGTTAAGGAATGGGTTAGGTTTAGGGTACGTGTTAGGGTTAGGGTTAGTGTCAGGGTTAGGGTTAGGGTTAGGGTTAGGGTCCAGGTTAGGGTTAGGTTTATGTTACGGGTTAGGGTTACAGTACGGGTTAGGGTTAGGGTGAGTGTTAGTGTTAGGGTTAGAGTACGAGTAGGGTTAGGGTTAGGGTTTGGGTTAGGGTTAGAGTACGGATAAGGTTAGTTTTAGTGTTAGGGTTAGGGTTAATGTACGGGTTAGGATAGGGTTAGGTTTAGGGTTAGGTTATGGGTTAGGGTTATGTTTAGGGTACGGGATAGGGTTAGCGTATGGGTTAAGTTTAGGGTTAGGTTTAGGTTTAGGTTACGGGTTAGGATTAGGTTTAGGGTCGGGTTAGGGTTAGGGTTAGGGTTAGTGTACAGGTTAAGGTTAGGTTTAGGGTCAAGGTTAGTCGTAGGGTTAGTGTTAGGTTATGGGTTAGGATTAGGGTTGTGGTTAGAGTACGGGTTAGTTTTAGGTTTAGGGTACGGGTTAGGGTTACGGTTAAAGTTAGGCTTAGGGTTAGGGTGTGGTTAGGTTTAGGGTACAGTTAAGGGTTATGGTTAGGCTTATTGTTAGGGTGCGGATAGGGGCAGGGTAAGGGTTAGGGTGCGGATATGGGCAGGGTAAGGGTTAGGGTTAGGGTTAGGGTTAGGGTTAGAGTACGGGTTTGGGTTAGTGTTAGGGTACGGGTTAGGTTTACCTTTTGGGTACGGGTTAGGGCAAGGTTTAGGGTTAGGGTTAGGGGTTAGGTTTAGAGTTAGGGTTAGGCTACGGGATAGGGTTAGAGTACGGGTTAGTGTTAGGGTTAGGGTTAGGGTTAGGGTTATAGTACGGGTTAGGGTTAGAGTTATGGTTAGTGTACGGGTTAGGTTTAGAGTATGGGTTAGGGTTAGAGTCAGTGTTAGGGTTAGGGTTAGGGTACGATTTAGGGTTAGGGTTCGGTTTAGGGTACAGGTTAGGTTTAGGGTTAGGGTTAGGGTACGGGTTAGGTTTAGGGTACGGGTTAGGTTTAGGGTTATGGTACGTGTTAGGGTTACAGTACGGGTTAGTGTTAGAGTGAGTGTTAGGGTTAGGGTTAGAGTACGGTTAGGGTTAGGGTCAGGGTTAGGGTTAGTGTACGAGTTAGGGTTAGGGTTAGGGTACGAGTTAGGGTTAGGTTTATGGTACGGGTTAGGGTTACAGTACGGGTGAGTTTTAGGGTGAGGGTTCGGGTTAGGGTTAGAGTACGGTTAGGGTAAGGGTTAGGGTTAGGGTTAGAGTACGGGTTAGGTTTAAAAATAGGTTTAGGGTTAGGGTTAGAGTATGGGTTAGGTTTCGGGTATGGGTTAAGGTTAGGGTTAGGGTCAGGTTTAGGGTTAGCGTAAGAGTTAGGGTTAGGGTTAGGTTTAGGGTACGGGTACGGGTTAGGGTTAGGGTTAGGGTTAGGGTTAGGGTACGGGTAGGGTTAGTGTTAGTGTTAGGGTTAGGGTTAATGTACGGGTTAGGCTTAGGGTTAGGTTAGGGTTAGGATACGGGTTAGGGTTAGGTTTAGGGTACGGGATAGGGTTAAGGTTGGGTTTAGGGTACGGGTTAGTTTTAGGGTTAGGGTACGAATTAGGGTTATGGTTAAGGTTAGGGTTATGGTTAGGGTATGGGTTAGGGTTAGGTTACGGTTAAGGGTTATGGTTTGGGTTAGGGTTAGAGTTAAGTTTATGGTGCGGGTTATGGTTAGGGTTAGAGTACGGGTTTTGGTTAGTGTTACGTTACTTGTTAGTTTTACCTTTTGGGTACGGGTTAGGGTAAGGGTTAGGGTTAGGCTTAGGGTTAGGGGTTAGGTTTAGAGTCAGGATTAGGCTACGGGTAGGGTTAGGGTACGGGTTATGGTTAGGGTTAAGGTTCGGGTTAGGGTTAGAGTGCGGGTTAGGGTTAGGGTTAGGGTACTGGTTAGGGTTAGGTATAGGGTTAGGGTAAAGGTTAGGTTTAGGTACGGGTTAGGGTTAGGGTTAGTGTCAGGGTTAGGGTTAGGGTTAGGGTACGATTAGGGTTAGGGTTAGTGTACGAGTTAGGGTTAGCGTTATGGTACGGGTTAGGTTTACAGTTCGGGTTAGGGTTAGGGTGAGGTTTACGGTTAGGGTTAGAGTTACGGTTAAAGTTAGTGTTAGGGTTAGGGTTAGAGATCGGGTTAGTGTTAGGGTTAGGGTTAGGGTTAGGTTTAGGGTACGGGTACAGGTACGGGTTAGGGTTAGGGTTAGAGTACGGGGTAGGGTTAGTGTTAGGGTTAGGGTTAGGGTTATGGTTAATGTATGGGTTAGGCTTAGGGTACGGGTTAGGGTTAGGTTCAGGTTTAGGGTTAGGTTAGGGTTATGGTACGGTTTAGTGTTAGGTTTAGGGTACGGGTTAGGGTTAGGGTAAGGTTAGGGTTAGGGTTAGGGTATGAATTAGGGTTAGGTTTAGGGTACGGTTTAGGGTTATGGTTATGGTACGGGTTAGGGTTACAGTACTGGTTAGGGTTAGGGTGAGGGTTAGGGTTAGGTTTAGGGTTAGGGTACGTGTTAGGGTTTGGGTACGGGTTAGGGTTACATTTAGGGTTATGGTACGGGTTAGGTTTAGGATTAGGGTAAGGGTTACTGTTAGGGTACGGGATAGGTTTACAGTACGGGTTAGGGTTAGGTTTAGGGTTAGGGTTGGTAAAGGTCAGTGTTAGGGTACAGGATAGGGTTAGAGTACGGGTTAGGGTTAGGTTTAGTGTTAGGGTTAGGGTTAGAGTACAGGTTAGGGTTAGTGTTATGGTTAGGGTTAGGTTTATGGTACTGATAGGGTTAGGGTTAGGGTTAGGGTTAGGGTACGTGTTAGGGTTTAGGTTTAGGGAACGGGATAGGGTTAGTGTACGGGTTAAGTTTAGGGTTAGGGTTAGGTTTAGGTTATGAGTTAGGGTTAGGGTACGGGTTAGGGTTAGGTTTAGGTGCGGGTTAGGGTTAGGGTTAGGGTACGGGTTAGGGTTAGGTTTAGGGTCAGGGTTAGGGTTAGGGATAGGATTATGATACGGGTTAGGGTTAGGTTTGGGGTTAGGGTATGGGTTAGTTTTAGGGTTAGGGTACGGGTTAGGGTTACGGTTAATGTTAGGGTTAGTGTTAGGGTATTGGTTAGGGTTAGGGTATGGGTAAGGATTATGGTTAGGGTTAGGGTTAAGTTTAGGTTTAGGGTGCGGGTTAGGTATAGGGTTAGGTTTAGGGTTAGCGCTAGGGTATGGGTTAGGTTTACTGTTAGGGTTTGGGTACGGGTTAGGGTTAGGGTTACGGTACGGGATAGTGTTGGGTACGGGTTAGGTCAAGGGTTAAGGTTAGGTTTAGGGTACGGGTTAGGGTTAGGGTTAGGTTTAGGTTTAGGGTTAGGGTATGGGTTAGGTTTAGGGTACGGGTTAAGGTTAGGGTTACGGTCAGGTTTAGGGTTAGGGTTGGGTACGAGTTAGGGTTAGGGTTAGGTTTAGGGTACGGGTTAGGGTTAGGGTTAGGTTTAGGGTTAATGTACGGGTTAGGCTTAGGGTTAGGTTAGGGTTAGGATACGGGTTAAGGTTAGGTTTAGGGTACGGGATAGGTTTAGCGAATGGGTTAAGTTTAGGGTTTGGTTCGGTTTAGGTTACGGGTTAGGGTTAGGGTACGGTTTAGGTTTAGGTTTCGGGTGCGGGTTGGGTTAGGGTTAGGGTTAGTGCAAGGGTTAGGGTTAGGTTTAGGGTCAGGGTTAGGGTTAGGGTTAGTGTTAGTGTACGGGTTAGGGTTAGGGTTGGGGTTAGGGTACGGGTTAGTTTTAGTGTTAGGGTACGGATTAGGGTTATGGTTAAGTTTAATGTTAGGGTTAGGTTATGGGTTAGGGTTAGATTACGATTAAGGGTTATGGTTTGGGTTAGGGTTAGAGTTAAGTTTAGGGTGCGGTTTAGGGTTAGGGTTAGTGTACGGGTTTGGGTTAGTGTTAGGGTCCCGGTTAGGTTTAGCATTTGGGTACGGGTTAGGGTAAGGGTTACGGTTAGGCTTAGGGTTAGGGGTTAGGGTTAGAGTTAGGATTAGGCTACGGGTAGAGTTAGGGTCGGGTTAGGGTGTGGGTTAAGGTTCGGGTTAGGGTTAGTGTACGGGTTAGGGTTAGGGTTAGGGTTAGTGTTAGTGTCACGGTACGGGTTAGGGTTAAGGTTAGGGTACGGGATAGGGTTAGTGTACGTGTTAGGTCTAGGGTTAAGTTTAGGTTCACTGTGCGGGTTAGGGTTAGGGTTAGGGTTAGGGTTAAGATATGTGTTAGGGTTAGGGTTTGGGTATGGGCTAGGGTTAAGTTTAGGGTTAGGGTATGGGTTAGGTTTAGGGTTAGGTTTAGGGTACGGTTTAGGCTTAGGGTACGGGATAGGGTTAGTGTTAGGGTCAGGGTTAGGGTGAGGTTTGGGGTCCGGGTTAGAGTTAGGGTTAGGGTGAGTGTTAGCGCTAGGGTATGGGTTAGGGTTACTGTTAGGGTTTGGGTATGGGTTAGGGTTAGGGTTAGGGTATGGGATAGGTTTGGGTATGGGTTAGGTCAAGGGTTAGGTTTAGGTTTAGGGTACGGGTTAGGGTTAGTGTTAGGGGTTAAGGTTAGAGTTAGGATTAGTCTACGGGTAGGGTTAGGGTACGGGTTAGGGTTAGGGTTAGGGTTAGGGTTAGTGTACGGTTTAGAGTTAGGGTTAGGGTTAGGGTTAGTGTTAGGGTTACGGTACGGGTTAAGGTTAAGGTTTCGGTATGGGATAGGTTTAGTTTACGTGTGAGGTCTAGGGTTAGGGTTAAATTTAGTGTGCGGGATAGTGTTAGGGATAGGGTACATTTTAGGGTTAGGGTTTGGGTATGGGTAAGGGATATGGTTAGGGTAAGGGTTAGTTTTAGGTTTAGGGTGCGGATTAGGCTTAGGGTTAGGGTTAGGTTTAGCGCTAGGGTATGGGTTAGTGTTACTGTTAGGGTTTGGGTACGGGTTAGTGTTAGGGTTAGGGTACGGGATAGGGTTGGGTACGGGTTAGGTCAAGGGTTAGCTTTAGGTTTAGGGTACGGGTTATGGTTAGGGTTAGGGTCAGGGTTAGGGTTAGGGTTAGTGTTAGGGTATGGGTTAGGGTTGGGGTTAGGGTACGGGTTAGTTTTAGGGTTAGGGTATGGGTTAGGCGTAGGGTACGGGTTAGGGTTAGGGTTAGGGTCAGGGTTAGGATTAGGGTTAGGGTTAGGGTACGGGTTAGCGTGAGGTTTAGCGTACGGGTTAGGGTTAGGTTTAGGGTTAGGGTACGGGTTAGGTTTAGGTTTCGGTTTAGGATTAAGTTTAGGGTCAGTGTTAGGGTTAGGGTTAGGGTCAGGGTTAGGGTACGAATCAGGGTTAGGTTTAGGATACGGTTAAGGGTTAGGGTTATGGTTGGTTTTAGGGTTACAGTACTGGTTAGGGTTAGGGTCAGTTTTAGGGGTAGGGTTAGGGTTAGGGTAAGGGTTAAGGTTAGGTTTAGGGTAAGGGTTAGTGTTAGGGTACGGCATAGGTTTAGAGTACGGGTTAGGGGTAGGTTTAAGGTAAGGTTTGGTAAGGGTTAGTGTTAGGGTATGGGATAGGGTTAGATACGGGTTAGGGTTAGGTTTAGGGTTAGGGTTAGGGTTAGAGTACGGGTTAGGGTTAGTGTTAGGGTTAGGTTTAGTGCACGGACGGGTTAGGGTTAGGGTTAGGGTACGTGTTAGGATTAGGTTTAGGGTACGGGATAGGTTTAGTGTGCGGGTTAAGTTTAGGGTTAGGGTTAGTTTTAGGTTATGGGTTAGGGTTAGGGTACGGGTTAGGGTTAGGTTTAGGTGCGGGTTAGGGGTAGGGTACGGGTTAGGGTTAGGTTTAGGGTCAGGGTAGGGTTAGGGATAGGGTTATGTTACAGTTAGGGTTAGGGCTGTGGTTAGGGTATGGGTTAGTTTTAGTGTAAGGGTACGGGTTAGGGTTACGGTTAAGGTTAGGGTTAGTGTTAGGGTATGCGTTAGGGTTAGGGTATGGGTAAGGATTATGGTTAGGTTTAGGGTTAGGTTTAGGTTTAGGGTGCGTGTTAGACTTAGGGTTATGGTTAGGGTTACTGCTAGGGTATGGGTTAGTGTTACTGTTAGGTTTTGGGTACGGTTTAGGGTTAGGGTTAGGGTACGGGATAGGGTAGGGTACGGGTTAGGTGAAGGTTTAGGGTTAGGTTTAGGGTACGGGTTAGGGTTAGGTTTAGGTTTAGGGTTAGGGTTAGGTTATGGGTTAGGTATAGGGTACGGGTTAAGGTTAGGATTAGGGTCAGGGTTAGGGTTAGGGTACGAGTTAGGGTTAGGGTTAGGGTACGGGTTAGGGTTAGGGTTTAGGTACGGGTTAGGGATACAGTATGGGTTAGGGTTAGGGTGAGGGTTAGGGTTAGGGTTAGGGTTAGAGTACGGTTAGGGTTAGGGTTAGGTTTAGATTACGGGTTAGGGTTAGTGTTAGGGTTAGGGTAAGGGTTAGGGTTAGTGTTATGGTTAGAGTACGGGGTAGGGTTAGTGTTAGGGTTAGGGTTAGGGTTAGTGTTAGGGTACGGGTTAGGGATAGGGTACGGGTTAGGGTTAGGTTTAGGTTTAGGGTTAGGGTTAGGGTTAAAGTACGGGGTAGGGTTAGTGTTAGGGTTAGGGTTAGGGTTAATGTAAGGGTTAGGCTTAGGTTTAGGTTTAGGGTTAGGATACGGGTTAGTGTTAGGTTCAGCGTACAGGATAGGGTTAGCGTACAGGTTAAGTTTAGGGTTAGGGTTAGGTTTAGGTTACGGGTTAGGGTTAGGGTACGGGTTAGGGTTAGGGTTAGGTTTAGGGTTAGGGTTAGGGTTAGGGTTAGGGTTAAAGTACGGGGTAGGGTAATTGTTAGGGTTAGGGTTAGGGTTAATGTATGGTTTAGGCTTAGGGTTAGATTTAGGATTAGGATACGGTTTAGTGTTAGGTTCAGGGTACTGGATAGGGGTAGCATACGGGTTAACTTTAGGGTTAGGTTTAGGTTTAGGTTACGGGTTAGGGTTAGGGATAGGGTTAGTATAAGTGTTAGGGTTAGGGTTAGGGTCAGGGTTAGGGTTAGGGTTAGTGTAAGAGTATGGGTTAGGGTTAGGGTTGGGGTTAGGGTATGGGTTACTTTTAGAGTTAGGGTACAGTTTAGGGTTATGGTTAAGGTTAGGGTTCGGGTTAGGGTATGGGTTAGGGTTAGGTTACGGTTAAGGGTTATGGTTTGGGTTAGGGTTAGGTTTAAGTTTAAGGTGCGGGTTAGTGTTAGGTTTAGGGTTAGAGTACGGGTTTGGGTTAGTGTTAGGGTACGGGTTAGGTTTACCATTTGGGTATGGGTTAGGGTAAGGGTTAGGGTTAGGGTTAGGTGTTAGGGTTAGAGTTAGGGTTAGGCTACGGGTAGGGTTAGCGTATGGGTTAGGGATAGGGTTAGGGTTAGGGTTATGATTAGTGTTAAGGTTACGATACGGGTTAGGGTTAAGGTTGGGGTATGGGATAGGGTTAGTGTACGTGTTAGGTCTAGGGTTAGGGTTAGGTTTAGTGTACGGGTTAGGGTTAGGTTTAGGGTACGTGTTAGGGTTAGGGTTTGGTTATGGGTTAGCGTTACGTTTAGGGTTAGGGTACAGGTTAGGTTTAGGGTAAAGTTAGGGTACGGTTTAGGTTTAGGGTACGGGTTAGGGTTAGGTCAAGGTTAGGTTTAGGGTTAGGGTTAGGGTACCGGTTAGGGTTACTGTACGGGTTAGGGTTATGGTTATGGTTAGGGTTAGGGTTAGCGTTATAGTACGCGTTATGTTTAGAGTTAGGGTTAGTTTTAGGGTTAGAATACGGGTTACGGTTAGTGTTAGGGTTAGGGTTAGTGTTAGGGTTAGTGTACGGATAGGGTTAGGTTTAGGGTTAGGGTACGGGTTAAGGTTAGGATTAGGATACGGGATAGGGTTAGTGTACGGGTTAAGTTTAGGGTTAGGGTTAGGTTTAGGTGACGGGTTAGGGTTAGGGAACGGGTTAGGGTTAAGTTTAGGTGCGGGTTAGAGTTAGGGTTAGGGTTTGGTTTAGGGTTACGTTTAGGGTCAGGGATAGGTTTAGGGATAGGGTTATGGTACGGGTTAGGGTTAGGTTGGGGTTAGGGTACAGGTTAGTTTTAGGGTTAGGGTATGGGTCAGCGTTACGGTTAAGGTTATGGTTATGGTTAGGGTTAGGGTATGGGTTAGGGTTAGGGTACGGGTAAGGGTTATGGTTAGGGTTAGGGTTAGGGTAAGGTTTTGGGTGCGGGTTAGGGTTAGGGTTAGGGTTTGTGCTAGGTTATGGGTTAGGGTTTATGTTAGGGTTTGGGTACGGGTTAGGGTTAGGGTTAGGGTACGGGATAGGTTTGGGTAAGTGTTAGGTCAAGGGTTAGGGTTAGGTTTCGGGTACGGTTTAGGGTTAGGTTTAGGGTTAGTGTTAGGGTATGGGTTAGGCTTAGAGTACGGGTTAGGTTTAAGGTTAGGGTCAAGGTTAGGGTTAGGGTTAGGGTACGATTTAGGGTTACGGTTAGGTTTAGGGTATGGGTTAGGTTTAGGATTAGGGTTAGGGTACGGGTTAGTTTTAGGGTACGTGTTACGTTTAGGGTTAGGGCCAGGTTTAGGGTTAGGGTTAGGGTACAAGTTAGGTTTAGGATTAGGATACGGGTTAGGGTTAGGGTTATGGTAAGGGTTAGGGTTACAGTACGGGTTAGGGTTCGGGTGAGGGTCATGGTTAGAGTATGGTTAGGGTTAGGGTTAGGGTTACGGTTAGAGTACTGTTTAGGGTTAGTTTTAGGTTAAGTTTAGGGTTAGGGTTAGTGTACGGGTTAGGGTTAGGTTCAGGGTACGGGATAGGTTAGCGTACGGGTTAAGTTTAGGTTTAGGGTTAGGTTTAGGTTACGGGTTAGGGTTAGGGTACGGGTTAGGGTTAGGTTTAGGGTGCGGGTTAGAGTTAGGGTTACTGTAAGGGTTAGGGTTAGGTTTAGAGTCAGGGTTCGGGTTAGGGTTAGTGTTAGGGTACTCATTAGTGTTAGGGTTGGCGTTAGGGTACGGGTTAGTTTTAGGGTTAGGGTACAGGTTAGGGTATGTTTAATATTAGGGTTAAGGTTAGGGTATGGTTTAGGGTTAAGTTACGGTTAAGGGTTATGGTTTCGGTTAGGTTTCGGGTTAAGATTAGGGTGCGGGTTAGGGTTAGGGTTAGGGTTAGAGTACGGGTTTGGGTTACTGTTAGGGTACGGGTTAGGTTTAACTTTTGGGTACGGGTTAGTGTAAGGTTTAGGGTTAGGGTTAGGGTTAGGGTTTAGGGTTAGAGTTACTGTTCGGATATGGGATAGGGTTAGAGTACGTGTTCGGGTTAAGGTTAGGGTTAGGGTTAGGGTTATAGTACGGGTTAGGGTTAGAGTTAGGGTTAGGTTTAGGGTTAGAGTACGGGTTAGGGTTGGTGTGAGGGTTAGGGTTAGTGTTAGGGTATGGGTTAGGGTTAAAGTACGGTTTAGGGTTAGGTTTAGGGTTAAGTTTAGGGTTAGAGTACGGGTTAGGGTTAGTGTTAGGGTTAGGGTTAGGGTTAGGGTTAGTGTACGTATCGGGTTCGGGTTACGGTTAGGATTAGGGTACGGGTTAGGTTTAGGTTTAAGGTATGGAATAGGGTTAGGTTTAGGTGAGAGTTAGTGTTAGGGTTAGGGTTAGGTTTAGGGTTCGGGTTAGGGTTAGGTTTAGGGTCAGGGATTGCGTTAGGGATAGGGTTATGGTACGGGTTAGGCTTAGGGTTGGGTTTAGGGTATGGGTTAGTTTTAGGGTTAGGATACAGGTCAGGGTTACGGTTAAGTTTAGGGTTAAGGTTAGGGTATGGGTTAGATTTAGGGTACGGGTAAGTGTTATGGTTAGGGTTAGGGTTAGTTTTAGGTTTAGGGTGCGTGTTAGGGTCAGGGATAGGGTTAGGGTACGAGTTAGGGTTAGGGTTAGGTTTAGGGTACGGGTTAGGGTTATGGTTAGGGTTAAGGAACGGGTTAGGTTTAGGGTACGTGTTAGGGTTAGGGTTAGTGTCAGGGTTAGGGTTAGGGTTAGGGTTAGGGTCCGGGTTAGGGTTAGGGTTATGTTACAGGTTAAGGTTACAGTACGGGTTAGGGTTAGTGTACGGGTAAGGGTTATGGTTAGGGTTAGGGTTAGGTTTCGGTTTAGGGTGCAGGTTAGGCTTAGGGTTAGGGTTAGGGTTAGCGCTAGGGTACGGGTTAGGTTTATGTTAGGTTGGGTACGGGTTAGGGTTAGGGTTAGGGTACCTGATAGGGTTGAGTACGGGTTAGGTCAAGGGTTAGGGTTAGTTTTAGGGTACGGTTTATGGTTAGGGTTAGGTTTAGGGTTAGGGTTAGGGTATGGGTTAGGTTTAGGGTACGGGTTAGGGTTAGGGTAGGGTAAGGGTTAGGGTTAGGTTTAGGGAACGAGTTAGGGTTAGGGTTACGTTTAGGGTACGGTTTATGGTTAGTGTTAGGGTCAGGGTTATGGTTAGGATACGAGTTAGGGTTAGGGTTAGGGTACGGGTTAGGGTTAGGTTTATGTTACGGGTTAGGTTTACAGTACGGGTTAGGGTTAAGTTGAGGGTTAGGGTTAGGGTTAGAGTACGGTTAGGGTTAGTGTTAGGGTTAGGTTTAGTGTTAGAGTTAGGGTTAGAGTACGGGTCAGGGTTAGTTTTAGTGTTAGTGTTAGGGTTAGGGTTAGTGTACGGATAGGGTTAGGGTTAGGGTTAGGGTTAGGGTACGGGTTAGGGTTAGGTTTAGGATACGGGATAGGATTAGCGTACAGGTTAAGTTTAGGGTTAGGGTTAGGTTTAGTTTACCGGTTAGGGTTAGGGAACGGGTTAGTGTTAGGTTTAGAGTACGGGGTAGGCTTAGTGTTAGTGTTAGGGTTAGGGTTAAATTACGGGTTAGGCTTAAGGTTGGGTTAAGGTTTAGAATACGGGTTAGGGTTAGGTTTAGGGTACGGGATAGGGTTAGCGTACGGTATAAGTTTAGGGTTAGGGTTAGGTTTAGGTTACGGGTTAGGGTTAGTGTACGGGTTAGGGTTAGGTTTAGGGTGCAGGTTAGCGTTAGGGTTAGGATTAGTGTAAGGGTTAGGGTTAGTTTTAGGGTCAGGGTTAGGGTTAGTGTTAGGGTACGGGTTAGGGTTAGGTTTGGGGTTAGGGTATGGGTTAGATTTAGGGTTGGTGTACGGGTCAGGGATACAGTTAGGGTTAGGGTTAGGGTTAGGCTATGGGTTAGTGTTAGGGTACGGGTAAGTGTTATGGTTAGGGTTAGCGTTAGGTTTAGGTTGAGGGTGCGGTTTAGGGATAGGGTTAGGGTTAGTGCTAGGCTATGGGTTAAGGTTACGGTTAGGGTTTTGGTACGGGTTAGGTTTAGGGTTAGGTTACAGGATAGGGTTGGGTATGGTTTAGGTCAAGGGTTACGGTTAGGTTTAGCGTACGGTTTTGGGTTAGGGTTAGTGTCAGGGTTAGGGATAGGGTTAGGGTACGAGTTAGGGTTAGGTATAGGTTTAGGGTACGGTTTAGGGTTAGGGTCAGGGTTAGGGTAGGTGTTAGGTTTAGGGTACAGTTTAGGGTACGGGTACGGGTTAGGGTTAGGGTTAGGGTACGGGTTAGGGTACGGGTTAGGGTTAGGGTTGGGGTTGGGTACGGGTTAGTTTTAAGGTTAGGGTACGAGTTAGGGTTAAGGTTAAGGTTATGGTTAGGGTTAGGTTATGAGTTAGGGTTAGATTACGGTTAAGGGTTTTGGTTTGGGTTAGGGTTCGGGTTAAGTTTAGGGTGCGGGTTAGAGTTAGGTTTAGGGTTAGGGTTAGCTTTAGGGTTAGGATTATTGTAAGGGTTAGGGTTAGTTTTAGGGTCAGGGTTAGGGTTAGGGTTAGTGTTAGGGTGGGTTAGGGTTAGGGTTGGGGTTAGGGTATGGGTTAGTTTTAGGGTTAGGGTACGGGTTAGGGTTACTGTTAAGGTTAGGGTAGGGTTAGGATATGAGTTAGGGTTAGATTATGGTTAAGGGTTTTGGTTTGGTTTAGGGTTCGGGTTAAGTTTAGGGTGCAGGTTAGGGTTAGGTTTAGGTTTAGGGTTAGGGTTAGAACACGGGTTTGGGTTAGTGTTAGGGTACGGGTTAGATTTACCTTTTGGGTACGGGTTAGGGTAAGGGTTAGGGTTAGGGTTATGGGTTAGGGTTAGAGTTAGGATTAGGCTACGGGTAGGGTTAGGGTACAGGTTAGCGTTAGAGTTAGGGATCGGGTTAGGGTTAGTGTACGGTTTAGATTTAGGTTTAGGTTTAGGGTTAGTGTTAGGCTTACGATACGGGTTAGGGTTAAGGTTGGGGTATGGGATAGGGTTAGTGTTCGTGTTAGGTCTAGGGTTAGGTTTAGGTTTAGTGTCCGGGTTAGGGTTAGAATTAGTGTATGTGTTAGGGTTAGGGTTTGGGTACGGGTTAGCGTTACGTTTAGGGTTAGGGTACGTGTTAGGTTTAAGGTTAGGGTTAGGGTACGGTTTACGGTTAGGGTACGGATTAGGGTTAGGGTTAGGTCAGGGTTAGCATTAGGGTTAGGGTATGGTTTAGGGTTACTGTACGGGTTAGGGTTATGGTTATGGTTAGGGTTAGGGTTAGCGTTATAGTACGGTTTAGGGTTAGAGTTAGGGTTAGGTTTAGGGTTAGAGTACGGGTTAGGGTTAGTGTTAGGGTTAGGTTTAGGGTTAGGGTTAGGGTTAGAGTACGGGTTAGGGTTAGTGTTGGTGTTAGGGTTAGGGTTAGTGTACGGATAGGATTAGGGTTGGTTAGGGTTAGGGTACTGGTTAGGGTTAGGTTTAGGATACGGGATAGGATTAGCGTACGGGTTAAGTTCAGGGTTAGGGTTAGGTTTAGGTTATGGGTTAGGGTTAGGGAACTGGTTAGAGTTAGGTTAAGGTGCGGGTTAGGGTTAGGGTTAGGGTTTGGGTTAGGGTTAGGTTTAGGGTCCGGGTTAGGGTCAGGGATAGGGTTATGGTACGGGTTAGGGTTAGGTTTGGGGTTAGGGTACAGGTTAGTTTTAGGGTTAGGGTATGGGTCAGGGCTACAGTTAGTATACGTGTTAGGGTTAGGGTTTGGGTACGGGCTAGGGTTATGTTTAGGGTTAGGGTGTGGGTTAGGTTTAGGGTTAGGGTTTGGGTACGGTTTAGGGTTAGGGTATGGGATAGGGTTAGTGTTAGGGTCAGGGTTAGGGTTAGGTTTGGGGTCCGGGTTAGGGTTAGGGTTAGGGTTAGGGTTAGGGTTAGGGTTAGCGCTAGTGTATGGGTTAGGGTTACTGTTAGGTTTTGGGTACGAGTTAGGGTTCGGGTTAGGGTACGGGATAGGTTTGGGTACGGGTAAGGTCAAGGGTTAGGTTTAGGTTTAGGGTATGGGTTAGGGTTAGGGTTATGTTTAGGGTTAGGGTTAGGGTGTGGGTTCGGCTTAGGGTACGGGTTATGGTTAGGGTTAGGGTCAGGGTTAGAGTTAGGGTTAGGGTTAGGGTACGAGTTAGGGTTAGGGTTAGGGTAGGTTTAGGGTACGGGTTAGGGTTAGGGTTAGGGTAAAATATGGGTTAGGTTTAGGGTACGTATTAGGGTTAGGGTTATGGTCCGGGTCAGGGTTAGGGTACGAGTTAGGGTTAGGGTTAGGGTACGGGTTAGGGTTAGGGTTATGGTACGGGTTAGGGTTACAGTATGGGTTAGGGTGAGGGTGAGGTTTAGGGTTAGTTTTAGAGTACGGGTTAGGCTTAGGGTTAGATTTAGGGTTAGGATACGGTTTAGGGTTAGGTTCAGGGTACGTGATAGGGTTAGCATACAGGTTAAGTTAGTGTCAGGGTACGGGTTAGGTTTAGGTTACGGGTTAGGGTTAGGTTTAGGGTTAGGGTTAGGGTTAGGGTTAAAGTACAGGGTAGGGTTAGTGTTAGGGTTAGGGTTAGGGTTAATGTACGGGTTAGGCTTAGGGTTAGATTTAGAGTTAGGATACGCTTTAGGGTTAGGTTGAGGGTACGGGATAGGGTTAACATAAGGGGTAACTTTAGGGTTAGGGTTAGGTTTAGGTTACGGGTTAGGGTTAGGGTACGGGTTAGGGTTAGGTTTAGGGTCCGGGTTAGGTTTAGGGTTAGGGTTAGTGTAAGGGTTAGCGTGAGGTTTAGGGTCAGTGTTAGGGTTAGTGTTAGTGTTAGAGTACTGGTTAGGGTTAGGTTTGGGGTTTGTGCACGGGTTAGTTTTAGGGTTAGGGTACAGGTTAGGGTTATGGTTAAGTTTAGGGTTATGGTTAGGGTATGGTTTAGGGTTAGGTTACGGTTAAGGGTTATGGTTTGGGTTAGGGTTAGGGTTAAGTTTAAGGTGCGGGTTAGGGTTAGGGTTAGAATACGGGTTTGGGTTCGTGTTAGGGTATGGGTTAGGGTAAGGGTTAGGGGTTAGGGTTAGAGTTAGGGTTAGGCTACGGGTAGGGTTAGGGTACGGGTTAGGGTTAGGGTTAGGGTTCGGGTTAGGGTTAGTGTACGGGTTATGTTTAGGGTTAGGGTTAGGGTTAGGGTTATGGTACGGGTTAAGGTTAAGGTTTCGGTACAGGATACATTTAGTTTACGTTTTAGATCTAGGGTTAGGGTTAGGTTTAGTGTGCGGGTTAGGGTTAGTTTTAGGGTTAGGGTACGTGTTAGGGTTTGGGTTTGGGTACGGGTTAGGGTTACGTTTAGGGTTAGGGTATGGGTTAGGTTTAGGGTTAGGGTAAGGGTAGTGTTAGGGTACAGATTAGGGTTAGAGTACGGGTTAGGGTTAGGTTTAGGGTTAGATTACTGGTTAGGGTAGTGTTAGGTTTAGGGTTATGGTTAATGTACGGATAGGGTTAGAGTTAGGGTTAGAGTACGGGTTAGGGTTAGGTTTATGGTACGGATTAGGGTTAGTGTACGCGTTAAGTTTAGGGTTAGGGTTAGGTTTAGTTTATGGGTTAGGGTTAGGGTTAGGGTTAGAGTTAGAGTACGGGTTACGGTTAGTTTTAGGTTTAGGGAAAGGGTTAGGTTTAGGGTTAGGGTTAGGGTTAGGGTTAGGGTTAGGGTTAGAGTTCGGGGTAGGGTTAGGGTTAGGGTTAGGGTTAGGGTTAGGGTTAGGGTTAGGGTTAATGTACAGGTTAGGCTTAGGGTTAGGTTTAGGGTTAGGTTACGGGTTAGGGTTAGGTTTAGGGTGCGGGTTATGGTTAGGGTACGGGTTAGGGTTAGGTTTAGGGTGCGGTTAAGTGTTAGGGTTAGGGTACGGGTCAGGGTTACGTTTGTGGTTAGGGTATGGTTAGTTTTAGGGTTAGCGTACGGGTTAGGGTTACGGTTAAAGTTAGTCTTAGGGTTAGTGTGTGGGTTAGGGTTAGGGTACAGTAAAGGGTTATGGTTAGGGTAAGGGTTAGGGTTAAGTTTATGGTGCGTTTTAGGGTTCGGGTTAGGGTTAGGTTTAAATTACGGGTTTGGGTTAGTGTTAGGGTACGGGTTAGGTATACCGTTTGAGTATGGGTTAGGGTAAGGGTTAGGGTTAGGGTTAGGCATTACGGTTAGAGTTAGGGTTAGGCTACGGGATAGTGTTAGAGTAAGGGTTAGGTTTAGGTTTAGGGTAAGGGTTAGGGTTAGGGTTGTACTACGGGTTAGGTTTAGAGTTAGGGTTAGGTTTAGTGTATGGGTAGGGTTAGGGTTAGGGTTAGGGTTAGGGTACGGGTTAAGGTTAGGTTTAGGGTTCGGGCTAGGGTTAGCGTACGGGTTAAGTTTAGGATAGGGTTAGGTTTGGGTTACAGGTTAGGGTTAGGGTACGGGTCAGGTTTAGGTGAGTCTTAGGTTTAAGGTTAGGGTTAGGGTTAGGGTACAGTTTAGGGTTAGGTTTAGGGTCAGGGTTAGCATTAGGGATAGGGTTATGGTACGGGTTAGGGTTAGGGTTGGGGTTAGGGTACGGGTTATTTTTAGGGTTAGGGTACAGGTCAGGTTTAGGTGAGTCTTAATTTTAAGATTAGGGTTAGGGATAGGGTACAGTTTAGGGTTAGGTTTAGGGTCAGGGTTAGCGTTAGGGATAGGGTTATGGTACGGGTTAGGGTTAAGGTTGGGGTTAGGGTACGGGTTAGTTTTAGGGTTAGGGTACGGGTCAGGGTTACAGTTAAGGTTAGCGTTAGTGTTAGGGTACGGGTTAGTGTTAGGGTACGGTTAAGGGTTATGGTTAGGGTTAGGGTTAGGTTTAGGTTTAGGGTGTGGTTTAGGGTTAGGGTTAGGGTTAGCGCTAGGCTATGGGTTAGGGTTATGGTTAAGGTTTTGGTATGGGTTAGGTTTAGGGTTAGGTTATGGGATAGGCTTGGGTACGGGTTATGTCAAGGGTTACGGTTAGGTTTAGGGTACGGTTTAGGGTTAGGGTTAGCGTAAGGGTTAGGGTTAGGGTTAGGGTACGAGTTAGGGTTAGGTTTAGGTTAGGGTACGGGTATGGTTAGGGTTAGGGTTAGGGTACGGTTTAGGTTAGGGTACAGGTTAGGGTACGGGTACGGGTTAGGGTTAGGGTTAGTGTACGGATAGGGTTAGGGTTAGTGTTAGGATTAGGGTACGGGTTAGGGTTAGTGTACGGGTTAGGTTTAGGGTTAGGTTTAGGGTTAGGGTTAGGTTTCGGGTAGGGTTAGGGTACGGGTTAGGGTTAGGGTTAGGGTTAGTGTTAGGGTTACGGTACGGGCTAGGGTTAATGTTACGGTACGAGATAGGGTTAGTGTACATGTTAGGTCTAGGGTTAGTGTTAGGTTTAGTGTGCGGGTTAGGGTTAGGGTACATGTTAGGGATATGGTACGGGTTAGGGTTAGGTTTAGGGTTAGTGTTTGGTTTAGGGTTAGGGTTAATGTACGGGTTAGGCTTAGGGTTAGGTTAGAGTTAGGTTACGGGTATGGTTAGGGTTAGGGTTAGGGTACGGTTTAGGTTAGGGTACAGGTTAGGGTACGGGTACGGGTTAGGGTTAGGGTTAGTGTACGGGATAGGGTACGGGTTAGGGTTAGGGTTAGTGTACGGGTTAGGGTTTGGTTTAGGGTCAAATTTAGGGTTAGGGTTAGTGTTAGGGTATTGGTTAGGGTTAGGGTTGGGATTAGGGTACGGGCTAGTTTTAGGGTTAGGGTACGTGTTAGGGTTACGGTTAAAGTTAGGGTTATCTTAGGGTGTGGGTTAGGGTTAGGGTACGGTTAAGTGTTATGATTAGGTTTAGAGTTAGGGTTATGTTTAGATTACGGTCTAGGGTTAGGGTTAGGGTTAGGGTTAGGGTTAGGGTTAGGTTTACCGTTTGGGTAAGGGTTAAGGTAAGGGTTAGGGTTAGGGTTAGGTTTAGGGTTTAGGGTTAGAGTTACGGTTCGGCTACAGGATAGGGTTAGAGTACGTGTTCGGGTTAAGGTTAGGGTTAGGGTTAGGGTTATAGTACGGGTTAGGGTTAGAGTTTGGTTAGGTTTAGGGTTAGAGTACGGGTTAGGGTTGGTGTGAGGGTTAGGGTTAGTGTTAGGGTATGGGTTAGGGTTAAAGTACGGTTTAGGGTTAGGTTTAGGGTTAAGTTTAGGGTTAGAGTACGGGTTAGGGTTAGTGTTAGGGTTAGGGTTAGGGTTAGGGTTAGTGTACGTATCGGGTTCGGGTTACGGTTAGGATTAGGGTACGGGTTAGGGTTAGGTTTAAGGTATGGAATAGGGTTAGGTTTAGGTGAGAGTTAGTGTTAGGGTTAGGGTTAGGTTTAGGGTTCGGGTTAGGGTTAGGTTTAGGGTCAGGGATTGCGTTAGGGATAGGGTTATGGTACGGGTTAGGCTTAGGGTTGGGTTTAGGGTATGGGTTAGTTTTAGGGTTAGAATACAGGTCAGGGTTACGGTTAAGGATAGGGTTAAGGTTAGGGTATGGGTTAGGTTTAGGGTACGGGTAAGTGTTATGGTTAGGATTAGGGTTAGTTTTAGGTTTAGGGTGCGGGTTAGGGTCAGGGATAGGGTTAGGGTACGAGTTAGGGTTAGGGTTAGGTTTCGGGTACGGGTTAGGGTTATGGTTAGGGTTAGGGAACGGGTTAGGTTTAGGGTACGTGTTAGGGTTCGGGTTAGTGTCAGGGTTAGGGTTAGGGTTAGGGTTAGGGTCCGGGTTAGGGTTAGGGTTATGTTACGGGTTAGGGTTACAGTACGGGTTAGGGTTAGGGTGAGTGTTAGTGTTAGGGTTAGAGTACGAGTAGGGTTAGGGTTAGGGTTTGGGTTAGGGTTAGAGTACGGATAAGGTTAGTTTTAGTGTTAGGGTTAGGGTTAATGTACGGGTTAGGATAGGGTTAGGTTTAGGGTTAGGTTATGGGTTAGGGTTATATTTAGGGTACGGGATAGGGTTAGCGTACGGGTTAAGTTTAGGGTTTGGTTCGGTTTAGGTTACGGGTTAGGGTTAGGGTATGGTTTAGTTTTAGGTTTAGGGTGCGGGTTGGGTTAGGGTTAGGGTTAGTGTAAGGGTTAGGGTTAGGTTTAGGGTCAGGGTTAGGGTTAGGGTTAGTGTTAGGGTACGGGTTAGGGTTAGGGTTGGCGTTAGGGTACGGGTTAGTTTTAGTGTTAGGGTACGGATTAGGGTTATGGTTAAGTTTAGTGTTAGGGTTAGGTTATGGGTTAGGGTTAGATTACGATTAAGGGTTATGGTTTCGGTTAGGGTTAGAGTTAAGTTTAGGGTGCGGGTTAGGGTTAGGGTTAGTGTACGGGTTTGGGTTAGTGTTAGGGTCCCGGTTAGGTTTAGCATTTGGGTACGGGTTAGGGTAAGGGTTACGGTTAGGCTTAGGGTTAGGGGTTAGGTTTAGAGTTAGGATTAGGCTACGGGTAGGGTTAGGGTCGGGTTAGGGTGTGGGTTAAGGTTCGGGTTAGGGTTAGTGTATGGGTTAGGGTTAGTGTTAGGGTTAGGGTTAGGGTTAGGGTTAGTGTTAGTGTCACGGTACGGGTTAGGGTTAAGGTTAGGGTACGGGATAGGGTTAGTGTACGTGTTAGGTCTAGGGTTAAGTTTAGGTTCACTGTGCGGGTTAGGGTTAGGGTTAGTGTTAAGATATGTGTTAGGGTTAGGGTTTGGGTATGGGCTAGGGTTAAGTTTAGGGTTAGGGTATGGGTTAGGTTTAGGGTTAGGTTTAGGGTATGGTTTAGGCTTAGGGTACGGATTAGGGTTAGTGTTAGGGTCAGGGTTAGGGTGAGGTTTGGGGTCTGGGTTAGGGTTAGGGTTAGGGTGAGGGTTATCGCTAGGGTATGGGTTAGGTTTACTGTTAGGGTTTGGGTATGGGTTAGGGTTAGGGTTAGGGTACGGGATAGGTTTGGGTATGGGTTAGGTCAAGGGTTAGGTTTAGGTTTAGGGTACGGGTTAGGGTTAGTGTTAGGGGTTAAGGTTAGAGTTAGGATTAGTCTACGGGTAGGGTTAGGGTTAGGGTTAGGGTTAGGGTTAGTGTACGGGTTAGAGTTAGGGTTAGGGTTAGGGCTAGTGTTAGGGTTACGGTACGGGTTAAGGTTAAGGTTTCGGTATGGGATAGGTTTAGTTTACGTGTTCGGTCTAGGGTTAGGGTTAAATTTAGTGTGCGGGATAGTGTTAGGGATAGGGTACATTTTAGGGTTAGGATTTGGGTATGGGTAAGGGATATGGTTAGGGTAAGGGTTAGTTTTAGGTTTAGGGTGCGGATTAGGCTTAGGGTTAGGGTTAGGTTTAGCGCTAGGGTATGGGTTAGTGTTACTGTTAGGGTTTGGGTACGGGTTAGTGTTAGGGTTAGGGTACGGGATAGGGTTGGGTACGGGTTAGGTCAAGGGTTAGCTTTAGGTTTAGGGTACGGGTTATGGTTAGGGTTAGGGTCAGGGTTAGGGTTAGGGTTAGTGTTAGGGTACGGGTTAGGGTTGGGGTTAGGGTACGGGTTAGTTTTAGGGTTAGGGTATGGGTTAGGCGTAGGGTACGGGTTAGGGTTAGGGTTAGGGTCAGGGTTAGGATTAGGGTTAGGGTTAGGGTACGGATTAGTGTGAGGTTTAGCGTACGGGTTAGGGTTAGGTTTAGGGTTAGGGTACGGGTTAGGTTTAGGGTTCGGTTTAGGGTTAAGTTTAGGGTCAGGGTTAGGGTTAGGGTTAGGGTCAGGGTTAGGGTTAGGGTACGAATTAGGGTTAGGTTTAGGATACGGTTAAGGGTTAGGGTTATGGTTGGTTTTAGGGTTACAGTACTGGTTAGGTTTAGGGTCAGTTTTAGGGGTAGGGTTAGGGTTAGGGTAAGGGTTAGGGTTAGGTTTAGGGTAAGGGTTAGTGTTAGGGTACGGCATAGGTTTAGAGTACGGGTTAGGGGTAGGTTTAAGGTAAGGTTTGGTAAGGGTTAGTGTTAGGGTATGGGATAGGGTTAGATACGGGTTAGGGTTAGGTTTAGGGTTAGGGTTAGGGTTAGAGTACGGGTTAGGGTTAGTGTTAGGGTTAGGTTTAGTGCACGGACGGGTTAGGGTTAGGGTTAGGGTACGTGTTAGGATTAGGTTTAGGGTACGGGATAGGTTTAGTGTGCGGGTTAAGTTTAGGGTTAGGGTTAGTTTTAGGTTATGGGTTAGGGTTAGGGTATGGGTTAGGGTTAGGTTTAGGTGCGGGTTAGGGGTAGGGTACGGGTTAGGGTTAGGTTTAGGGTCAGGGTTAGGGTTAGGGATAGGGTTATGTTACGGGTTAGGGTTAGGGTTGTGGTTAGGGTATGGGTTAGTTTTAGTGTAAGGGTACGGGTTAGGGTTATGGTTAAGGTTAGGGTTAGTGTTAGGGTATGCATTAGGGTTAGGGTATGGGTAAGGATTATGGTTAGGTTTAGGGTTAGGTTTAGGTTTAGGGTGCGGGTTAGACTTAGGGTTATGGTTAGGGTTACCGCTAGGGTATGGGTTAGTGTTAGTGTTAGGTTTTGGGTACGGTTTAGGGTTAGGGTTAGGGTACGGGATAGGGTAGGGTACGGGTTAGGTGAAGGTTTAGGGTTAGGTTTAGGGTACGGGTTAGGGTTAGGTTTAGGTTTAGGGTTAGGGTTAGGTTATGGGTTAGGTATAGGGTACGGGTTAAGGTTAGGATTAGGGTCAGGGTTAGGGTTAGGGTACGAGTTAGGGTTAGGGTTAGGGTATGGGTTAGGGTTAGGGTTAAGGTACGGGTTAGGGATAGAGTATGGGTTAGGGTTAGGGTGAGGGTTAGGGTTAGGGTTAGGGTTAGAGTACGGTTAGGGTTAGGGTTAGGTGTAGATTACGGGTTAGGATTAGTGTTATGGTTAGGGTAAGGGTTAGGGTTAGGGTTATGGTTAGAGTACGGGGTAGGGTTAGTGTTAGGGTTAGGGTTAGGGTTAAGGTTAGGGTACGGGTTAGGGATAGGGTACGGGTTAGGGTTAGGTTTAGGTTTAGGGTTAGGGTTAGGGTTAAAGTACGGGGTAGGGTTAGTGTTAGGGTTAGGGTTAATGTAAGGGTTAGGCTTAGGTTTAGGTTTAGGGTTAGGATACGGGTTAGTGTTAGGTTCAGGGTACAGGATAGCGGTAGCATACGGGTTAACTTTAGGGTTAGGGTTAGGTTTAGGTTACGGGTTAGGGTTAGGGATAGGGTTAGTATAAGTGTTAGGGTTAGGGTTAGGGTCAGGGTACGGGTTAGGGTTAGGGTTAGGGTCAGGGTTAGGATTAGGGTTAGGGTTAGGGTACGGGTTAGTGTGAGGTTTAGCGTACGGGTTAGGGTTAGGTTTAGGGTTAGGGTACGGGTTAGGTTTAGGGTTCAGTTTAGGATTAAGTTTAGGGTCAGGGTTAGGGTTAGGGTTAGGGTCAGGTTTAGGGTTAGGGTTAGGGTACGAATTAGGTTTAGGTTTAGGATACGGTTAAGGGTTAGGGTTATGGTTGGTTTTAGGGTTACAGTACTGGTTAGGTTTAGGGTCAGTTTTAGGGGTAGGGTTAGGGTTAGGGTAAGGGTTAGGGTTAGGTTTAGGGTAAGGGTTAGTGTTAGGGTACGGCATAGGTTTAGAGTACGGGTTAGGGGTAGGTTTAAGGTAAGGTTTGGTAAGGGTTAGTGTTAGGGTATGGGATAGGGTTAGATACGGGTTAGGGTTAGGTTTAGGGTTAGGGTTAGGGTTAGAGTACGGGTTAGGGTTAGTGTTAGGGTTAGGTTTAGTGCACGGACGGGTTAGGGTTAGGGTTAGGGTTAGGGTACGTGTTAGGATTAGGTTTAGGGTACGGGATAGGTTTAGTGTGCGGGTTAAGTTTAGGGTTAGGGTTAGTTTTAGGTTATGGGTTAGGGTTAGGGTACGGGTTAGGGTTAGGTTTAGGTGCGGGTTAGGGGTAGGGTACGGGTTAGGGTTAGGTTTAGGGTCAGGGTTAGGGTTAGGGATAGGGTTATGTTACGGGTTAGGGTTAGGGTTGTGGTTAGGGTATGGGTTAGTTTTAGTGTAAGGGTACGGGTTAGGGTTACGGTTAAGGTTAGGGTTAGTGTTAGGGTATGCATTAGGGTTAGGGTATGGGTAAGGATTATGGTTAGGTTTAGGGTTAGGTTTAGGTTTAGGGTGCGGGTTAGACTTAGGGTTATGGTTAGGGTTACCGCTAGGGTATGGGTTAGTGTTAGTGTTAGGTTTTGGGTACGGTTTAGGGTTAGGGTTAGGGTACGGGATAGGGTAGGGTACGGGTTAGGTGAAGGTTTAGGGTTAGGTTTAGGGTACGGGTTAGGGTTAGGTTTAGGTTTAGGGTTAGGGTTAGGTTATGGGTTAGGTATAGGGTACGGGTTAAGGTTAGGATTAGGGTCAGGGTGTGGGTTAGGGTACGAGTTAGGGTAGGGTTAGGGTACGGGTTAGGGTTAGGGTTAAGGTACGGGTTAGGGATAGAGTATGGGTTAGGGTTAGGGTGAGGGTTAGGGTTAGGGTTAGGGTTAGAGTACGGTTAGGGTTAGGGTTAGGTGTAGATTACGGGTTAGGGTTAGTGTTAGGGTTAGGGTAAGGGTTAGGGTTAGGGTTATGGTTAGAGTACGGGGTAGGGTTAGTGTTAGGGTTAGGGTTAGGGTTAAGGTTAGGGTACGGGTTAGGGATAGGGTACGGGTTAGGGTTAGGTTTAGGTTTAGGGTTAGGGTTAGGGTTAAAGTACGGGGTAGGGTTAGTGTTAGGGTTAGGGTTAATGTAAGGGTTAGGCTTAGGTTTAGGTTTAGGGTTAGGATACGGGTTAGTGTTAGGTTCAGGGTACAGGATAGCGGTAGCATACGGGTTAACTTTAGGGTTAGGGTTAGGTTTAGGTTACGGGTTAGGGTTAGGGATAGGGTTAGTATAAGTGTTAGGGTTAGGGTTAGGGTCAGGGTACGGGTTAGGGTTAGGGTTAGGGTCAGGGTTAGGATTAGGGTTAGGGTTAGGGTACGGGTTAGTGTGAGGTTTAGCGTACGGGTTAGGGTTAGGTTTAGGGTTAGGGTACGGGTTAGGTTTAGGGTTCAGTTTAGGATTAAGTTTAGGGTCAGGGTTAGGGTTAGGGTTAGGGTCAGGTTTAGGGTTAGGGTTAGGGTACGAATTAGGTTTAGGTTTAGGATACGGTTAAGGGTTAGGGTTATGGTTGGTTTTAGGGTTACAGTACTGGTTAGGTTTAGGGTCAGTTTTAGGGGTAGGGTTAGGGTTAGGGTAAGGGTTAGGGTTAGGTTTAGGGTAAGGGTTAGTGTTAGGGTACGGCATAGGTTTAGAGTACGGGTTAGGGGTAGGTTTAAGGTAAGGTTTGGTAAGGGTTAGTGTTAGGGTATGGGATAGGGTTAGATACGGGTTAGGGTTAGGTTTAGGGTTAGGGTTAGGGTTAGAGTACGGGTTAGGGTTAGTGTTAGGGTTAGGTTTAGTGCACGGACGGGTTAGGGTTAGGGTTAGGGTTAGGGTACGTGTTAGGATTAGGTTTAGGGTACGGGATAGGTTTAGTGTGCGGGTTAAGTTTAGGGTTAGGGTTAGTTTTAGGTTATGGGTTAGGGTTAGGGTACGGGTTAGGGTTAGGTTTAGGTGCGGGTTAGGGGTAGGGTACGGGTTAGGGTTAGGTTTAGGGTCAGGGTTAGGGTTAGGGATAGGGTTATGTTACGGGTTAGGGTTAGGGTTGTGGTTAGGGTATGGGTTAGTTTTAGTGTAAGGGTACGGGTTAGGGTTACGGTTAAGGTTAGGGTTAGTGTTAGGGTATGCATTAGGGTTAGGGTATGGGTAAGGATTATGGTTAGGTTTAGGGTTAGGTTTAGGTTTAGGGTGCGGGTTAGACTTAGGGTTATGGTTAGGGTTACCGCTAGGGTATGGGTTAGTGTTAGTGTTAGGTTTTGGGTACGGTTTAGGGTTAGGGTTAGGGTACGGGATAGGGTAGGGTACGGGTTAGGTGAAGGTTTAGGGTTAGGTTTAGGGTACGGGTTAGGGTTAGGTTTAGGTTTAGGGTTAGGGTTAGGGTTAGGTTATGGGTTAGGTATAGGGTACGGGTTAAGGTTAGGATTAGGGTCAGGGTTAGGGTTAGGGTACGAGTTAGGGTTAGGGTTAGGGTACGGGTTAAGGTTAGGGTTAAGGTACGGGTTAGGGATAGAGTATGGGTTAGGGTTAGGGTGAGGGTTAGGGTTAGGGTTAGGGTTAGAGTACGGTTAGGGTTAGGGTTAGGTGTAGATTACGGGTTAGGGTTAGTGTTAGGGTTAGGGTAAGGGTTAGGTTTAGGGTTATGGTTAGAGTACGGGGTAGGGTTAGTGTTAGGGTTAGGGTTAGGGTTAAGGTTAGGGTACGGGTTAGGGATAGGGTACGGGTTAGGGTTAGGTTTAGGTTTAGGGTTAGGGTTAGGGTTAAAGTACGGGGTAGGGTTAGTGTTAGGGTTAGGGTTAATGTAAGGGTTAGGCTTAGGTTTAGGTTTAGGGTTAGGATACGGGTTAGTGTTAGGTTCAGCGTACAGGATAGCGGTAGCATACGGGTTAACTTTAGGGTTAGGGTTAGGTTTAGGTTACGGGTTAGGGTTAGGGATAGGGTTAGTATAAGTGTTAGGGTTAGGGTTAGGGTCAGGGTACGGGTTAAGGTTAGGGTTAGGGTCAGGGTTAGGATTAGGGTTAGGGTTAGGGTACGGGTTAGTGTGAGGTTTAGCGTACGGGTTAGGGTTAGGTTTAGGGTTAGGGTACGGGTTAGGTTTAGGGTTCAGTTTAGGATTAAGTTTAGGGTCAGGGTTAGGGTTAGGGTTAGGGTCAGGTTTAGGGTTAGGGTTAGGGTACGAATTAGGTTTAGGTTTAGGATACGGTTAAGGGTTAGGGTTATGGTTGGTTTTAGGGTTACAGTACTGGTTAGGTTTAGGGTCAGTTTTAGGGGTAGGGTTAGGGTTAGGGTAAGGGTTAGGGTTAGGTTTAGGGTAAGGGTTAGTGTTAGGGTACGGCATAGGTTTAGAGTACGGGTTAGGGGTAGGTTTAAGGTAAGGTTTGGTAAGGGTTAGTGTTAGGGTATGGGATAGGGTTAGATACGGGTTAGGGTTAGGTTTAGGGTTAGGGTTAGGGTTAGAGTACGGGTTAGGGTTAGTGTTAGGGTTAGGTTTAGTGCACGGACGGGTTAGGGTTAGGGTTAGGGTTAGGGTACGTGTTAGGATTAGGTTTAGGGTACGGGATAGGTTTAGTGTGCGGGTTAAGTTTAGGGTTAGGGTTAGTTTTAGGTTATGGGTTAGGGTTAGGGTACGGGTTAGGGTTAGGTTTAGGTGCGGGTTAGGGGTAGGGTACGGGTTAGGGTTAGGTTTAGGGTCAGGGTTAGGGTTAGGGATAGGGTTATGTTACGGGTTAGGGTTAGGGTTGTGGTTAGGGTATGGGTTAGTTTTAGTGTAAGGGTACGGGTTAGGGTTACGGTTAAGGTTAGGGTTAGTGTTAGGGTATGCATTAGGGTTAGGGTATGGGTAAGGATTATGGTTAGGTTTAGGGTTAGGTTTAGGTTTAGGGTGCGGGTTAGACTTAGGGTTATGGTTAGGGTTACCGCTAGGGTATGGGTTAGTGTTAGTGTTAGTTTTTGGGTACGGTTTAGGGTTAGGGTTAGGGTACGGGATAGGGTAGGGTACCGGTTAGGTGAAGGTTTAGGGTTAGGTTTAGGGTACGGGTTAGGGTTAGGTTTAGGTTTAGGGTTAGGGTTAGGTTATGGGTTAGGTATAGGGTACGGGTTAAGGTTAGGATTAGGGTCAGGGTTAGGGTTAGGGTACGAGTTAGGGTTAGGGTTAGGGTACGGGTTAGGGTTAGGGTTAAGGTACGGGTTAGGGATACAGTATGGGCTAGGGTTAGGGTGAGGGTTAGGGTTAGGGTTAGGGTTAGAGTACGGTTAGGGTTAGGGTTAGGTTTAGATATCGGGTTAGGGTTAGTGTTAGGGTTAGGGTAAGGGTTAGGGTTAGGGTTATGGTTAGAGTACGGGGTAGGGTTAGTGTTAGGGTTAGGGTTAGGGTTAGTGTTAGGGTACGGGTTAGGGATAGGGTACGGGTTAGGGTTAGGTTTAGGTTTACGGTTAGGGTTAGGGTTAAAGTACGGGGTAGGGTTAGTGTTAGGGTTAGGGTTAGGGTTAATGTAAGGGTTAGGCTTAGGTTTAGGTTTAGGTTTAGGGTTAGGATACGGGTTAGTGTTAGGTTCAGGGTACAGGATAGGGGTAGCATACGGGTTAACTTTAGGGTTAGGGTTAGGTTTAGGTTACGGGTTAGGGTTAGGGATAGGGTTAGTATAAGTGTTAGGGTTAGGGTTAGGGTCAGGGTACGGGTTAGGGTTAGGGTTAGGGTCAGGGTTAGGATTAGGGTTAGGGTTAGGGTACGGGTTAGTGTGAGGTTTAGCGTACGGGTTAGGGTTAGGTTTAGGGTTAGGGTATGGGTTAGGTTTAGGGTTCGGTTTAGAATTAAATTTAGGGTCAGGGTCAGGGTTAGGGTTAGGGTCAGGGTTAGGGTTAGGGTTAGGGTACGAATCAGGGTTAGGTTTAGGATACGGTTAAGGGTTAGGGTTATGGTTGGTTTTAGGGTTACAGTACTGGTTAGGGTTAGGGTCAGTTTTAGGGGTAGGGTTAGGGTTAGGGTAAGGGTTAGGGTTAGGTTTAGGGTAAGGGTTAGTGTTAGGGTACGGCATAGGTTTAGAGTACGGGTTAGGGGTAGGTTTAAGGTAAGGTTTGGTAAGGGTTAGTGTTAGGGTATGGGATAGGGTTAGATACGGGTTAGGGTTAGGTTTAGGGTTAGGGTTAGGGTTAGAGTACGGGTTAGCGTTAGTGTTAGGGTTAGGTTTAGTGCACGGACGGGTTAGGGTTAGGGTTAGGGTTAGGGTACGTGTTAGGATTAGGTTTAGGGTACGGGATAGGTTTAGTGTGCGGGTTAAGTTTAGGGTTAGGGTTAGTTTTAGGTTATGGGTTAGGGTTAGGGTACGGGTTAGGGTTAGGTTTAGGTGCGGGTTAGGGGTAGGGTACGGGTTAGGGTTAGGTTTAGGGTCAGGGTTAGGGTTAGGGATAGGGTTATGTTACGGTTAGGGTTAGGGTTGTGGTTAGGGTATGGGTTAGTTTTAGTGTAAGGGTACGGGTTAGGGTTACAGTTAAGGTTAGGGTTAGTGTTAGGGTATGCGTTAGGGTTAGGGTATGGGTAAGGATTATGGTTAGGTTTAGGGTTAGGTTTAGGTTTAGGGTGCGGGTTAGACTTAGGGTTATGGTTAGGGTTACCGCTAGGGTATGGGTTAGTGTTAGTGTTAGGTTTTGGGTACGGTTTAGGGTTAGGGTTAGGGTACGGGATAGGGTAGGGTACGGGTTAGGTGAAGGTTTAGGGTTAGGTTTAGGGTACGGGTTAGGGTTAGGTTTAGGTTTAGGGTTAGGGTTAGGTTATGGGTTAGGTATAGGGTACGGGTTAAGGTTAGGATTAGGGTCAGGGTTAGGGTTAGGGTACGAGTTAGGGTTAGGGTTAGGGTACGGGTTAGGGTTAGGGTTTAGGTACGAGTTAGGGATACAGTATGGGTTAGGGTTAGGCTGAGGGTTAGGGTTAGGGTTAGGGTTAGAGTACGGTTAGGGTTAGGGTTAGGTTTAGATTACGGGTTAGGGTTAGTGTTAGGGTTAGGGTAAGGGTTAGGGTTAGGGTTATGGTTAGAGTACGGGGTAGGGTTAGTGTTAGGGTTAGGGTTAGGGTTAGTGTTAGGGTACGGGTTAGGGATAGGGTACGGGTTAGGGTTAGGTTTAGGTTTAGGGTTAGGGTTAGGGTTAAAGTACGGGGTAGGGTTAGTGTTAGGGTTAGGGTTAGGGTTAATGTAAGGGTTAGGCTTAGGTTTAGGTTTAGGGTTAGGATACGGGTTAGTGTTAGGTTCAGGGTACAGGATAGGGTTAGCGTACAGGTTAAGTTTAGGGTTAGGGTTAGGTTTAGGTTACTGGTTAGGGTTAGGGTACGGGTTAGGGTTAGGTTTAGGGTTAGGGTTAGGGTTAGGGTTAAAGTACGGGGTAGGGTAATTGTTAGGGTTAGGGTTAGGGTTAATGTATGGTTTAGGCTTAGGGTTAGATTTAGGATTAGGATACGGTTTAGTGTTAGGTTCAGGGTACTGGATAGGGGTAGCACACGGGTTAACTTTAGGGTTAGGTTTTGGTTTAGGTTACGGGTTAGGGTTAGGGATAGGGTTAGTATAAGTGTTAGGGTTAGGGTTAGGGTCAGGGTTAGGGTTAGGGTTAGTGTAAGAGTATGGTTTAGGGTTAGGGTTGGGGTTAGGGTATGGGTTACTTTTAGAGTTAGGGTACAGTTTAGGGTTAGGGTTAAGGTTAGGGTTCGGGTTAGGGTATGGGTTAGGGTTAGGTTACGGTTAAGGGTTATGGTTTGGGTTAGGGTTAGGTTTAAGTTTAAGGTGCGGGTTAGTGTTAGGTTTAGGGTTAGAGTACGGGTTTGGGTTAGTGTTAGGGTACGGGTTAGGTTTACCATTTGGGTATGGGTTAGGGTAAGGGTTAGGGTTAGGGTTAGGTGTTAGGGTTAGAGTTAGGGTTAGGCTACGGGTAGGGTTAGCGTATGGGTTAGGGATAGGGTTAGGGTTAGGGTTATGATTAGTGTTAAGTTTACGATACGGGTTAGGGTTAAGGTTGGGGTTGGGATAGGGTTAGTGTACGTGTTAGGTCTAGGGTTAGGGTTAGGTTTAGTGTACGGGTTAGTGTTAGGTTTAGGGTACGTGTTAGGGTTAGGGTTTGGTTATGGGTTAGCATTACGTTTAGGGTTAGGGTACAGGTTAGGTTTAGGGTAAAGTTAGGGTACGGTTTAGGTTTAGGGTACGGGTTAGGGTTAGTTCAAGGTTAGGTTTAGGGTTAGGGTTAGGGTACAGGTTAGGGTTACTGTACGGGTTAGGGTTATGGTTATGGTTAGGGTTAGGGTTAGCGTTATAGTACGCGTTATGTTTAGAGTTAGGGTTAGTTTTAGGGTTAGAATACGGGTTACGGTTTGTGTTAGGGTTAGGGTTAGTGTTAGGGTTAGTGTACGGATAGGGTTAGGTTTAGGGTTAGGGTACGGGTTAAGGTTAGGTTTAGGATACGGGATAGGGTTAGTGTACGGGTTAAGTTTAGGGTTAGGGTTAGGTTTAGGTGACGGGTTAGGGTTAGGGAACGGGTTAGGGTTAAGTTTAGGTGCGGGTTAGAGATAGGGTTAGGGTTTGGTTTAGGGTTACGTTTAGGGTCAGGGATAGGTTTAGGGATAGGGTTATGGTACGGGTTAGGGTTAGGTTGGGGTTAGGGTACAGGTTAGTTTTAGGGTTAGGGTATGGGTCAGGGTTACGGTTAAGGTTATGGTTAGGGTTAGGGTATGGGTTAGGGTTAGGGTACGGGTAAGGGTTATGGTTAGGGTTAGGGTTAGGGTTAGGTTTTGGTGCGGGTTAGGGTTAGGGTTAGGGTTTGTGCTAGGTTATGGGTTAGGGTTTATGTTAGGGTTTGGGTACGGGTTAGGGTTAGGGTTAGGGTACAAGTTAGGTTTAGGATTAGGATACGGGTTAGGGTTAGGGTTATGGTAAGGGTTAGGGTTACAGTACGGGTTAGGGTTCGGGTGAGGGTCATGGTTAGAGTATGGTTAGGGTTAGGGTTAGGGTTACGGTTAGAGTACTGTTTAGGGTTAGTTTTAGGTTAAGTTTAGGGTTAGGGTTAGTGTACGGGTTAGGGTTAGGTTCAGGGTACGGGATAGGTTAGCGTACGGGTTAAGTTTAGGTTTAGGGTTAGGTTTAGGTTACGGGTTAGGGTTAGGGTACGGGTTAGGGTTAGGTTTAGGGTGCGGGTTAGGGTTAGGGTTACTGTAAGGGTTAGGGTTAGGTTTAGGGTCAGGGTTCGGGTTAGGGTTAGTGTTAGGGTACTCGTTAGTGTTAGGGTTGGCGTTAGGGTACGGGTTAGTTTTAGGGTTAGGGTACAGGTTAGGGTATGTTTAAGATTAGGGTTAGGGTTAGGGTATGGTTTAGGGTTAAGTTACGGTTAAGGGTTATGGTTTTGGTTAGGTTTCGGGTTAAGATTAGGGTGCGGGTTAGGGTTAGGGTTAGGGTTAGAGTACGGGTTTGGGTTACTGTTAGGGTACGGGTTAGGTTTAACTTTTGCGTACGGGTTAGTGTAAGGTTTAGGGTTAGGGTTAGGGTTAGGGTTTAGGGTTAGAGTTACTGTTCGGATACGGGATAGGGTTAGAGTACGTGTTCGGGTTAAGGTTAGGGTTAGGGTTAGGGTTATAGTACGGGTTAGGGTTAGAGTTAGGGTTAGGTTTAGGGTTAGAGTACGGGTTAGGGTTGGTGTGAGGGTTAGGGTTAGTGTTAGGGTATGGGTTAGGGTTAAAGTACGGTTTAGGGTTAGGTTTAGGGTTAAGTTTAGGGTTAGAGTACGGGTTAGGGTTAGTGTTAGGGTTAGGGTTAGGGTTAGGGTTAGTGTACGTATCGGGTTCGGGTTACGGTTAGGATTAGGGTACGGGTTAGGTTTAGGTTTAAGGTATGGAATAGGGTTAGGTTTAGGTGAGAGTTAGTGTTAGGGTTAGGGTTAGGGTTAGGTTTAGGGTTCGGGTTAGGGTTAGGTTTAGGGTCAGGGATTGCGTTAGGGATAGGGTTATGGTACGGGTTAGGCTTAGGGTTGGGTTTAGGGTATAGGTTAGTTTTAGGGTTAGGATACAGGTCAGGCTTACGGTTAAGTTTAGGGTTAAGGTTAGGGTATGGGTTAGATTTAGGGTACGGGTAAGTGTAATGGTTAGGGTTAGGGTTAGTTTTAGGTTTAGGGTGCGGGTTAGGGTCAGGGATAGGGTTAGGTTACGAGTTAGGGTTAGGGTTAGGTTTAGGGTACGGGTTAGGGTTATGGTTAGGGTTAAGGAACGGGTTAGGTTTAGGGTACGTGTTAGGGTTAGGGTTAGTGTCAGGGTTAGGGTTAGGGTTAGGGTTAGGGTCCAGGTTAGGGTTAGGTTTATGTTACGGGTTAGGGTTACAGTACGGGTTAGGGTTAGGGTGAGTGTTAGTGTTAGGGTTAGATTACGAGTAGGGTTAGGGTTAGGGTTTGGGTTAGGGTTAGAGTACGGATAAGGTTAGTTTTAGTGTTAGGGTTAGGGTTAATGTACGGGTTAGGATAGGGTTAGGTTTAGGGTTAGGTTATGGGTTAGGGTTATGTTTAGGGTACGGGATAGGGTTAGCGTATGGGTTAAGTTTAGGGTTAGGTTTAGGTTTAGGTTACGGGTTAGGATTAGGTTTAGGGTCGGGTTAGGGTTAGGGTTAGGGTTAGTGTACAGGTTAAGGTTAGGTTTAGGGTCAAGGTTAGTCGTAGGGTTAGTGTTAGGTTATGGGTTAGGATTAGGGTTGTGGTTAGAGTACGGGTTAGTTTTAGGTTTAGGGTACGGGTTAGGGTTACGGTTAAAGTTAGGCTTAGGGTTAGGGTGTGGTTAGGTTTAGGGTACAGTTAAGGGTTATGGTTAGGCTTATTGTTAGGGTGCGGATAGGGGCAGGGTAAGGGTTAGGGTGCGGATATGGGCAGGGTAAGGGTTAGGGTTAGGGTTAGGGTTAGGGTTAGAGTACGGGTTTGGGTTAGTGTTAGGGTACGGGTTAGGTTTACCTTTTGGGTACGGGTTAGGGCAAGGTTTAGGGTTAGGGTTAGGGGTTAGGTTTAGAGTTAGGGTTAGGCTACGGGATAGGGTTAGAGTACGGGTTAGTGTTAGGGTTAGGGTTAGGGTTAGGGTTATAGTACGGGTTAGGGTTAGAGTTATGGTTAGTGTACGGGTTAGGTTTAGAGTATGGGTTAGGGTTAGAGTCAGTGTTAGGGTTAGGGTTAGGGTACGATTTAGGGTTAGGGTTCGGTTTAGGGTACAGGTTAGGTTTAGGGTTAGGGTTAGGGTACGGGTTAGGTTTAGGGTACGGGTTAGGTTTAGGGTTATGGTACGTGTTAGGGTTACAGTACGGGTTAGTGTTAGAGTGAGTGTTAGGGTTAGGGTTAGAGTACGGTTAGGGTTAGGGTCAGGGTTAGGGTTAGTGTACGAGTTAGGGTTAGGGTTAGGGTACGAGTTAGGGTTAGGTTTATGGTACGGGTTAGGGTTACAGTACGGGTGAGTTTTAGGGTGAGGGTTCGGGTTAGGGTTAGAGTACGGTTAGGGTAAGGGTTAGGGTTAGGGTTAGAGTACGGGTTAGGTTTAAAAATAGGTTTAGGGTTAGGGTTAGAGTATGGGTTAGGTTTCGGGTATGGGTTAAGGTTAGGGTTAGGGTCAGGTTTAGGGTTAGCGTAAGAGTTAGGGTTAGGGTTAGGTTTAGGGTACGGGTACGGGTTAGGGTTAGGGTTAGGGTTAGGGTTAGGGTACGGGTAGGGTTAGTGTTAGTGTTAGGGTTAGGGTTAATGTACGGGTTAGGCTTAGGGTTAGGTTAGGGTTAGGATACGGGTTAGGGTTAGGTTTAGGGTACGGGATAGGGTTAAGGTTGGGTTTAGGGTACGGGTTAGTTTTAGGGTTAGGGTACGAATTAGGGTTATGGTTAAGGTTAGGGTTATGGTTAGGGTATGGGTTAGGGTTAGGTTACGGTTAAGGGTTATGGTTTGGGTTAGGGTTAGAGTTAAGTTTATGGTGCGGGTTATGGTTAGGGTTAGAGTACGGGTTTTGGTTAGTGTTACGTTACTTGTTAGTTTTACCTTTTGGGTACGGGTTAGGGTAAGGGTTAGGGTTAGGCTTAGGGTTAGGGGTTAGGTTTAGAGTCAGGATTAGGCTACGGGTAGGGTTAGGGTACGGGTTATGGTTAGGGTTAAGGTTCGGGTTAGGGTTAGAGTGCGGGTTAGGGTTAGGGTTAGGGTACTGGTTAGGGTTAGGTATAGGGTTAGGGTAAAGGTTAGGTTTAGGTACGGGTTAGGGTTAGGGTTAGTGTCAGGGTTAGGGTTAGGGTTAGGGTACGATTAGGGTTAGGGTTAGTGTACGAGTTAGGGTTAGCGTTATGGTACGGGTTAGGTTTACAGTTCGGGTTAGGGTTAGGGTGAGGTTTACGGTTAGGGTTAGAGTTACGGTTAAAGTTAGTGTTAGGGTTAGGGTTAGAGATCGGGTTAGTGTTAGGGTTAGGGTTAGGGTTAGGTTTAGGGTACGGGTACAGGTACGGGTTAGGGTTAGGGTTAGAGTACGGGGTAGGGTTAGTGTTAGGGTTAGGGTTAGGGTTATGGTTAATGTATGGGTTAGGCTTAGGGTACGGGTTAGGGTTAGGTTCAGGTTTAGGGTTAGGTTAGGGTTATGGTACGGTTTAGTGTTAGGTTTAGGGTACGGGTTAGGGTTAGGGTAAGGTTAGGGTTAGGGTTAGGGTATGAATTAGGGTTAGGTTTAGGGTACGGTTTAGGGTTATGGTTATGGTACGGGTTAGGGTTACAGTACTGGTTAGGGTTAGGGTGAGGGTTAGGGTTAGGTTTAGGGTTAGGGTACGTGTTAGGGTTTGGGTACGGGTTAGGGTTACATTTAGGGTTATGGTACGGGTTAGGTTTAGGATTAGGGTAAGGGTTACTGTTAGGGTACGGGATAGGTTTACAGTACGGGTTAGGGTTAGGTTTAGGGTTAGGGTTGGTAAAGGTCAGTGTTAGGGTACAGGATAGGGTTAGAGTACGGGTTAGGGTTAGGTTTAGTGTTAGGGTTAGGGTTAGAGTACAGGTTAGGGTTAGTGTTATGGTTAGGGTTAGGTTTATGGTACTGATAGGGTTAGGGTTAGGGTTAGGGTTAGGGTACGTGTTAGGGTTTAGGTTTAGGGAACGGGATAGGGTTAGTGTACGGGTTAAGTTTAGGGTTAGGGTTAGGTTTAGGTTATGAGTTAGGGTTAGGGTACGGGTTAGGGTTAGGTTTAGGTGCGGGTTAGGGTTAGGGTTAGGGTACGGGTTAGGGTTAGGTTTAGGGTCAGGGTTAGGGTTAGGGATAGGATTATGATACGGGTTAGGGTTAGGTTTGGGGTTAGGGTATGGGTTAGTTTTAGGGTTAGGGTACGGGTTAGGGTTACGGTTAATGTTAGGGTTAGTGTTAGGGTATTGGTTAGGGTTAGGGTATGGGTAAGGATTATGGTTAGGGTTAGGGTTAAGTTTAGGTTTAGGGTGCGGGTTAGGTATAGGGTTAGGTTTAGGGTTAGCGCTAGGGTATGGGTTAGGTTTACTGTTAGGGTTTGGGTACGGGTTAGGGTTAGGGTTACGGTACGGGATAGTGTTGGGTACGGGTTAGGTCAAGGGTTAAGGTTAGGTTTAGGGTACGGGTTAGGGTTAGGGTTAGGTTTAGGTTTAGGGTTAGGGTATGGGTTAGGTTTAGGGTACGGGTTAAGGTTAGGGTTACGGTCAGGTTTAGGGTTAGGGTTGGGTACGAGTTAGGGTTAGGGTTAGGTTTAGGGTACGGGTTAGGGTTAGGGTTAGGTTTAGGGTTAATGTACGGGTTAGGCTTAGGGTTAGGTTAGGGTTAGGATACGGGTTAAGGTTAGGTTTAGGGTACGGGATAGGTTTAGCGAATGGGTTAAGTTTAGGGTTTGGTTCGGTTTAGGTTACGGGTTAGGGTTAGGGTACGGTTTAGGTTTAGGTTTCGGGTGCGGGTTGGGTTAGGGTTAGGGTTAGTGCAAGGGTTAGGGTTAGGTTTAGGGTCAGGGTTAGGGTTAGGGTTAGTGTTAGTGTACGGGTTAGGGTTAGGGTTGGGGTTAGGGTACGGGTTAGTTTTAGTGTTAGGGTACGGATTAGGGTTATGGTTAAGTTTAATGTTAGGGTTAGGTTATGGGTTAGGGTTAGATTACGATTAAGGGTTATGGTTTGGGTTAGGGTTAGAGTTAAGTTTAGGGTGCGGTTTAGGGTTAGGGTTAGTGTACGGGTTTGGGTTAGTGTTAGGGTCCCGGTTAGGTTTAGCATTTGGGTACGGGTTAGGGTAAGGGTTACGGTTAGGCTTAGGGTTAGGGGTTAGGGTTAGAGTTAGGATTAGGCTACGGGTAGGGTTAGGGTCGGGTTAGGGTGTGGGTTAAGGTTCGGGTTAGGGTTAGTGTACGGGTTAGGGTTAGGGTTAGGGTTAGTGTTAGTGTCACGGTACGGGTTAGGGTTAAGGTTAGGGTACGGGATAGGGTTAGTGTACGTGTTAGGTCTAGGGTTAAGTTTAGGTTCACTGTGCGGGTTAGGGTTAGGGTTAGGGTTAGGGTTAAGATATGTGTTAGGGTTAGGGTTTGGGTATGGGCTAGGGTTAAGTTTAGGGTTAGGGTATGGGTTAGGTTTAGGGTTAGGTTTAGGGTACGGTTTAGGCTTAGGGTACGGGATAGGGTTAGTGTTAGGGTCAGGGTTAGGGTGAGGTTTGGGGTCCGGGTTAGAGTTAGGGTTAGGGTGAGTGTTAGCGCTAGGGTATGGGTTAGGGTTACTGTTAGGGTTTGGGTATGGGTTAGGGTTAGGGTTAGGGTATGGGATAGGTTTGGGTATGGGTTAGGTCAAGGGTTAGGTTTAGGTTTAGGGTACGGGTTAGGGTTAGTGTTAGGGGTTAAGGTTAGAGTTAGGATTAGTCTACAGGTAGGGTTAGGGTACGGGTTAGGGTTAGGGTTAGGGTTAGGGTTAGTGTACGGTTTAGAGTTAGGGTTAGGGTTAGGGTTAGTGTTAGGGTTACGGTACGGGTTAAGGTTAAGGTTTCGGTATGGGATAGGTTTAGTTTACGTGTGAGGTCTAGGGTTAGGGTTAAATTTAGTGTGCGGGATAGTGTTAGGGATAGGGTACATTTTAGGGTTAGGGTTTGGGTATGGGTAAGGGATATGGTTAGGGTAAGGGTTAGTTTTAGGTTTAGGGTGCGGATTAGGCTTAGGGTTAGGGTTAGGTTTAGCGCTAGGGTATGGGTTAGTGTTACTGTTAGGGTTTGGGTACGGGTTAGTGTTAGGGTTAGGGTACGGGATAGGGTTGGGTACGGGTTAGGTCAAGGGTTAGCTTTAGGTTTAGGGTACGGGTTATGGTTAGGGTTAGGGTCAGGGTTAGGGTTAGGGTTAGTGTTAGGGTATGGGTTAGGGTTGGGGTTAGGGTACGGGTTAGTTTTAGGGTTAGGGTATGGGTTAGGCGTAGGGTACGGGTTAGGGTTAGGGTTAGGGTCAGGGTTAGGATTAGGGTTAGGGTTAGGGTACGGGTTAGCGTGAGGTTTAGCGTACGGGTTAGGGTTAGGTTTAGGGTTAGGGTACGGGTTAGGTTTAGGTTTCGGTTTAGGATTAAGTTTAGGGTCAGTGTTAGGGTTAGGGTTAGGGTCAGGGTTAGGGTACGAATCAGGGTTAGGTTTAGGATACGGTTAAGGGTTAGGGTTATGGTTGGTTTTAGGGTTACAGTACTGGTTAGGGTTAGGGTCAGTTTTAGGGGTAGGGTTAGGGTTAGGGTAAGGGTTAAGGTTAGGTTTAGGGTAAGGGTTAGTGTTAGGGTACGGCATAGGTTTAGAGTACGGGTTAGGGGTAGGTTTAAGGTAAGGTTTGGTAAGGGTTAGTGTTAGGGTATGGGATAGGGTTAGATACGGGTTAGGGTTAGGTTTAGGGTTAGGGTTAGGGTTAGAGTACGGGTTAGGGTTAGTGTTAGGGTTAGGTTTAGTGCACGGACGGGTTAGGGTTAGGGTTAGGGTACGTGTTAGGATTAGGTTTAGGGTACGGGATAGGTTTAGTGTGCGGGTTAAGTTTAGGGTTAGGGTTAGTTTTAGGTTATGGGTTAGGGTTAGGGTACGGGTTAGGGTTAGGTTTAGGTGCGGGTTAGGGGTAGGGTACGGGTTAGGGTTAGGTTTAGGGTCAGGGTAGGGTTAGGGATAGGGTTATGTTACAGTTAGGGTTAGGGCTGTGGTTAGGGTATGGGTTAGTTTTAGTGTAAGGGTACGGGTTAGGGTTACGGTTAAGGTTAGGGTTAGTGTTAGGGTATGCGTTAGGGTTAGGGTATGGGTAAGGATTATGGTTAGGTTTAGGGTTAGGTTTAGGTTTAGGGTGCGTGTTAGACTTAGGGTTATGGTTAGGGTTACTGCTAGGGTATGGGTTAGTGTTACTGTTAGGTTTTGGGTACGGTTTAGGGTTAGGGTTAGGGTACGGGATAGGGTAGGGTACGGGTTAGGTGAAGGTTTAGGGTTAGGTTTAGGGTACGGGTTAGGGTTAGGTTTAGGTTTAGGGTTAGGGTTAGGTTATGGGTTAGGTATAGGGTACGGGTTAAGGTTAGGATTAGGGTCAGGGTTAGGGTTAGGGTACGAGTTAGGGTTAGGGTTAGGGTACGGGTTAGGGTTAGGGTTTAGGTACGGGTTAGGGATACAGTATGGGTTAGGGTTAGGGTGAGGGTTAGGGTTAGGGTTAGGGTTAGAGTACGGTTAGGGTTAGGGTTAGGTTTAGATTACGGGTTAGGGTTAGTGTTAGGGTTAGGGTAAGGGTTAGGGTTAGTGTTATGGTTAGAGTACGGGGTAGGGTTAGTGTTAGGGTTAGGGTTAGGGTTAGTGTTAGGGTACGGGTTAGGGATAGGGTACGGGTTAGGGTTAGGTTTAGGTTTAGGGTTAGGGTTAGGGTTAAAGTACGGGGTAGGGTTAGTGTTAGGGTTAGGGTTAGGGTTAATGTAAGGGTTAGGCTTAGGTTTAGGTTTAGGGTTAGGATACGGGTTAGTGTTAGGTTCAGCGTACAGGATAGGGTTAGCGTACAGGTTAAGTTTAGGGTTAGGGTTAGGTTTAGGTTACGGGTTAGGGTTAGGGTACGGGTTAGGGTTAGGGTTAGGTTTAGGGTTAGGGTTAGGGTTAGGGTTAGGGTTAAAGTACGGGGTAGGGTAATTGTTAGGGTTAGGGTTAGGGTTAATGTATGGTTTAGGCTTAGGGTTAGATTTAGGATTAGGATACGGTTTAGTGTTAGGTTCAGGGTACTGGATAGGGGTAGCATACGGGTTAACTTTAGGGTTAGGTTTAGGTTTAGGTTACGGGTTAGGGTTAGGGATAGGGTTAGTATAAGTGTTAGGGTTAGGGTTAGGGTCAGGGTTAGGGTTAGGGTTAGTGTAAGAGTATGGGTTAGGGTTAGGGTTGGGGTTAGGGTATGGGTTACTTTTAGAGTTAGGGTACAGTTTAGGGTTATGGTTAAGGTTAGGGTTCGGGTTAGGGTATGGGTTAGGGTTAGGTTACGGTTAAGGGTTATGGTTTGGGTTAGGGTTAGGTTTAAGTTTAAGGTGCGGGTTAGTGTTAGGTTTAGGGTTAGAGTACGGGTTTGGGTTAGTGTTAGGGTACGGGTTAGGTTTACCATTTGGGTATGGGTTAGGGTAAGGGTTAGGGTTAGGGTTAGGTGTTAGGGTTAGAGTTAGGGTTAGGCTACGGGTAGGGTTAGCGTATGGGTTAGGGATAGGGTTAGGGTTAGGGTTATGATTAGTGTTAAGGTTACGATACGGGTTAGGGTTAAGGTTGGGGTATGGGATAGGGTTAGTGTACGTGTTAGGTCTAGGGTTAGGGTTAGGTTTAGTGTACGGGTTAGGGTTAGGTTTAGGGTACGTGTTAGGGTTAGGGTTTGGTTATGGGTTAGCGTTACGTTTAGGGTTAGGGTACAGGTTAGGTTTAGGGTAAAGTTAGGGTACGGTTTAGGTTTAGGGTACGGGTTAGGGTTAGGTCAAGGTTAGGTTTAGGGTTAGGGTTAGGGTACCGGTTAGGGTTACTGTACGGGTTAGGGTTATGGTTATGGTTAGGGTTAGGGTTAGCGTTATAGTACGCGTTATGTTTAGAGTTAGGGTTAGTTTTAGGGTTAGAATACGGGTTACGGTTAGTGTTAGGGTTAGGGTTAGTGTTAGGGTTAGTGTACGGATAGGGTTAGGTTTAGGGTTAGGGTACGGGTTAAGGTTAGGATTAGGATACGGGATAGGGTTAGTGTACGGGTTAAGTTTAGGGTTAGGGTTAGGTTTAGGTGACGGGTTAGGGTTAGGGAACGGGTTAGGGTTAAGTTTAGGTGCGGGTTAGAGTTAGGGTTAGGGTTTGGTTTAGGGTTACGTTTAGGGTCAGGGATAGGTTTAGGGATAGGGTTATGGTACGGGTTAGGGTTAGGTTGGGGTTAGGGTACAGGTTAGTTTTAGGGTTAGGGTATGGGTCAGCGTTACGGTTAAGGTTATGGTTATGGTTAGGGTTAGGGTATGGGTTAGGGTTAGGGTACGGGTAAGGGTTATGGTTAGGGTTAGGGTTAGGGTAAGGTTTTGGGTGCGGGTTAGGGTTAGGGTTAGGGTTTGTGCTAGGTTATGGGTTAGGGTTTATGTTAGGGTTTGGGTACGGGTTAGGGTTAGGGTTAGGGTACGGGATAGGTTTGGGTAAGTGTTAGGTCAAGGGTTAGGGTTAGGTTTCGGGTACGGTTTAGGGTTAGGTTTAGGGTTAGTGTTAGGGTATGGGTTAGGCTTAGAGTACGGGTTAGGTTTAAGGTTAGGGTCAAGGTTAGGGTTAGGGTTAGGGTACGATTTAGGGTTACGGTTAGGTTTAGGGTATGGGTTAGGTTTAGGATTAGGGTTAGGGTACGGGTTAGTTTTAGGGTACGTGTTACGTTTAGGGTTAGGGCCAGGTTTAGGGTTAGGGTTAGGGTACAAGTTAGGTTTAGGATTAGGATACGGGTTAGGGTTAGGGTTATGGTAAGGGTTAGGGTTACAGTACGGGTTAGGGTTCGGGTGAGGGTCATGGTTAGAGTATGGTTAGGGTTAGGGTTAGGGTTACGGTTAGAGTACTCTTTAGGGTTAGTTTTAGGTTAAGTTTAGGGTTAGGGTTAGTGTACGGGTTAGGGTTAGGTTCAGGGTACGGGATAGGTTAGCGTACGGGTTAAGTTTAGGTTTAGGGTTAGGTTTAGGTTACGGGTTAGGGTTAGGGTACGGGTTAGGGTTAGGTTTAGGGTGCGGGTTAGAGTTAGGGTTACTGTAAGGGTTAGGGTTAGGTTTAGAGTCAGGGTTCGGGTTAGGGTTAGTGTTAGGGTACTCATTAGTGTTAGGGTTGGCGTTAGGGTACGGGTTAGTTTTAGGGTTAGGGTACAGGTTAGGGTATGTTTAATATTAGGGTTAAGGTTAGGGTATGGTTTAGGGTTAAGTTACGGTTAAGGGTTATGGTTTCGGTTAGGTTTCGGGTTAAGATTAGGGTGCGGGTTAGGGTTAGGGTTAGGGTTAGAGTACGGGTTTGGGTTACTGTTAGGGTACGGGTTAGGTTTAACTTTTGGGTACGGGTTAGTGTAAGGTTTAGGGTTAGGGTTAGGGTTAGGGTTTAGGGTTAGAGTTACTGTTCGGATATGGGATAGGGTTAGAGTACGTGTTCGGGTTAAGGTTAGGGTTAGGGTTAGGGTTATAGTACGGGTTAGGGTTAGAGTTAGGGTTAGGTTTAGGGTTAGAGTACGGGTTAGGGTTGGTGTGAGGGTTAGGGTTAGTGTTAGGGTATGGGTTAGGGTTAAAGTACGGTTTAGGGTTAGGTTTAGGGTTAAGTTTAGGGTTAGAGTACGGGTTAGGGTTAGTGTTAGGGTTAGGGTTAGGGTTAGGGTTAGTGTACGTATCGGGTTCGGGTTACGGTTAGGATTAGGGTACGGGTTAGGTTTAGGTTTAAGGTATGGAATAGGGTTAGGTTTAGGTGAGAGTTAGTGTTAGGGTTAGGGTTAGGTTTAGGGTTCGGGTTAGGGTTAGGTTTAGGGTCAGGGATTGCGTTAGGGATAGGGTTATGGTACGGGTTAGGCTTAGGGTTGGGTTTAGGGTATGGGTTAGTTTTAGGGTTAGGATACAGGTCAGGGTTACGGTTAAGTTTAGGGTTAAGGTTAGGGTATGGGTTAGATTTAGGGTACGGGTAAGTGTTATGGTTAGGGTTAGGGTTAGTTTTAGGTTTAGGGTGCGTGTTAGGGTCAGGGATAGGGTTAGGGTACGAGTTAGGGTTAGGGTTAGGTTTAGGGTACGGGTTAGGGTTATGGTTAGGGTTAAGGAACGGGTTAGGTTTAGGGTACGTGTTAGGGTTAGGGTTAGTGTCAGGGTTAGGGTTAGGGTTAGGGTTAGGGTCCGGGTTAGGGTTAGGGTTATGTTACAGGTTAAGGTTACAGTACGGGTTAGGGTTAGTGTACGGGTAAGGGTTATGGTTAGGGTTAGGGTTAGGTTTCGGTTTAGGGTGCAGGTTAGGCTTAGGGTTAGGGTTAGGGTTAGCGCTAGGGTACGGGTTAGGTTTATGTTAGGTTGGGTACGGGTTAGGGTTAGGGTTAGGGTACCTGATAGGGTTGAGTACGGGTTAGGTCAAGGGTTAGGGTTAGTTTTAGGGTACGGTTTATGGTTAGGGTTAGGTTTAGGGTTAGGGTTAGGGTATGGGTTAGGTTTAGGGTACGGGTTAGGGTTAGGGTAGGGTAAGGGTTAGGGTTAGGTTTAGGGAACGAGTTAGGGTTAGGGTTACGTTTAGGGTACGGTTTATGGTTAGTGTTAGGGTCAGGGTTATGGTTAGGATACGAGTTAGGGTTAGGGTTAGGGTACGGGTTAGGGTTAGGTTTATGTTACGGGTTAGGTTTACAGTACGGGTTAGGGTTAAGTTGAGGGTTAGGGTTAGGGTTAGAGTACGGTTAGGGTTAGTGTTAGGGTTAGGTTTAGTGTTAGAGTTAGGGTTAGAGTACGGGTCAGGGTTAGTTTTAGTGTTAGTGTTAGGGTTAGGGTTAGTGTACGGATAGGGTTAGGGTTAGGGTTAGGGTTAGGGTACGGGTTAGGGTTAGGTTTAGGATACGGGATAGGATTAGCGTACAGGTTAAGTTTAGGGTTAGGGTTAGGTTTAGTTTACCGGTTAGGGTTAGGGAACGGGTTAGTGTTAGGTTTAGAGTACGGGGTAGGCTTAGTGTTAGTGTTAGGGTTAGGGTTAAATTACGGGTTAGGCTTAAGGTTGGGTTAAGGTTTAGAATACGGGTTAGGGTTAGGTTTAGGGTACGGGATAGGGTTAGCGTACGGTATAAGTTTAGGGTTAGGGTTAGGTTTAGGTTACGGGTTAGGGTTAGTGTACGGGTTAGGGTTAGGTTTAGGGTGCAGGTTAGCGTTAGGGTTAGGATTAGTGTAAGGGTTAGGGTTAGTTTTAGGGTCAGGGTTAGGGTTAGTGTTAGGGTACGGGTTAGGGTTAGGTTTGGGGTTAGGGTATGGGTTAGATTTAGGGTTGGTGTACGGGTCAGGGATACAGTTAGGGTTAGGGTTAGGGTTAGGCTATGGGTTAGTGTTAGGGTACGGGTAAGTGTTATGGTTAGGGTTAGCGTTAGGTTTAGGTTGAGGGTGCGGTTTAGGGATAGGGTTAGGGTTAGTGCTAGGCTATGGGTTAAGGTTACGGTTAGGGTTTTGGTACGGGTTAGGTTTAGGGTTAGGTTACAGGATAGGGTTGGGTATGGTTTAGGTCAAGGGTTACGGTTAGGTTTAGCGTACGGTTTTGGGTTAGGGTTAGTGTCAGGGTTAGGGATAGGGTTAGGGTACGAGTTAGGGTTAGGTATAGGTTTAGGGTACGGTTTAGGGTTAGGGTCAGGGTTAGGGTAGGTGTTAGGTTTAGGGTACAGTTTAGGGTACGGGTACGGGTTAGGGTTAGGGTTAGGGTACGGGTTAGGGTACGGGTTAGGGTTAGGGTTGGGGTTGGGTACGGGTTAGTTTTAAGGTTAGGGTACGAGTTAGGGTTAAGGTTAAGGTTATGGTTAGGGTTAGGTTATGAGTTAGGGTTAGATTACGGTTAAGGGTTTTGGTTTGGGTTAGGGTTCGGGTTAAGTTTAGGGTGCGGGTTAGAGTTAGGTTTAGGGTTAGGGTTAGCTTTAGGGTTAGGATTATTGTAAGGGTTAGGGTTAGTTTTAGGGTCAGGGTTAGGGTTAGGGTTAGTGTTAGGGTGGGTTAGGGTTAGGGTTGGGGTTAGGGTATGGGTTAGTTTTAGGGTTAGGGTACGGGTTAGGGTTACTGTTAAGGTTAGGGTAGGGTTAGGATATGAGTTAGGGTTAGATTATGGTTAAGGGTTTTGGTTTGGTTTAGGGTTCGGGTTAAGTTTAGGGTGCAGGTTAGGGTTAGGTTTAGGTTTAGGGTTAGGGTTAGAACACGGGTTTGGGTTAGTGTTAGGGTACGGGTTAGATTTACCTTTTGGGTACGGGTTAGGGTAAGGGTTAGGGTTAGGGTTATGGGTTAGGGTTAGAGTTAGGATTAGGCTACGGGTAGGGTTAGGGTACAGGTTAGCGTTAGAGTTAGGGATCGGGTTAGGGTTAGTGTACGGTTTAGATTTAGGTTTAGGTTTAGGGTTAGTGTTAGGCTTACGATACGGGTTAGGGTTAAGGTTGGGGTATGGGATAGGGTTAGTGTTCGTGTTAGGTCTAGGGTTAGGTTTAGGTTTAGTGTCCGGGTTAGGGTTAGAATTAGTGTATGTGTTAGGGTTAGGGTTTGGGTACGGGTTAGCGTTACGTTTAGGGTTAGGGTACGTGTTAGGTTTAAGGTTAGGGTTAGGGTACGGTTTACGGTTAGGGTACGGATTAGGGTTAGGGTTAGGTCAGGGTTAGCATTAGGGTTAGGGTATGGTTTAGGGTTACTGTACGGGTTAGGGTTATGGTTATGGTTAGGGTTAGGGTTAGCGTTATAGTACGGTTTAGGGTTAGAGTTAGGGTTAGGTTTAGGGTTAGAGTACGGGTTAGGGTTAGTGTTAGGGTTAGGTTTAGGGTTAGGGTTAGGGTTAGAGTACGGGTTAGGGTTAGTGTTGGTGTTAGGGTTAGGGTTAGTGTACGGATAGGATTAGGGTTGGTTAGGGTTAGGGTACTGGTTAGGGTTAGGTTTAGGATACGGGATAGGATTAGCGTACGGGTTAAGTTCAGGGTTAGGGTTAGGTTTAGGTTATGGGTTAGGGTTAGGGAACTGGTTAGAGTTAGGTTAAGGTGCGGGTTAGGGTTAGGGTTAGGGTTTGGGTTAGGGTTAGGTTTAGGGTCCGGGTTAGGGTCAGGGATAGGGTTATGGTACGGGTTAGGGTTAGGTTTGGGGTTAGGGTACAGGTTAGTTTTAGGGTTAGGGTACGGGTCAGGGCTACAGTTAAGGTTAGGGTTAGGGTTAGGATATAGGTTGCGGTTAGGGTACGGGTAAGGGTTATGGTTAGGGTTAGGGTTACGTTTAGGTTTAGGGTGCGGGTTAGGGTTTGGGTTAGGTTTAGTACTAGGTTATGGGTTAGGGTTACTGTTAGGGTTTGGTACGGGTTAGGTCACGGGCTAGGGTTAGGTTTAGGGTACGGGTAATGGTTAGGGTTAGGTTTAGGGTTAGTGTTAGGGTATGGGTTAGGCTTAGGGTACGGGTTAGGGTTAAGTTTAGGGTAGGGTTAGGGTTAGGGTTAGGGTACGAGTTAGGGTTAAGGTTAGGTTTAGGGTACGGGTTAGGGTAAGGATTAGGGTTAGAGTTCAGTTTAGGTTTAGGGTACGGGTTACGGTTAGTGTTAGGGTCAGTGTTAGGGTTAGAATTAGGGTACATGTTAGGTTTAAGTTTAGGGTACGGGTTAGGGTTAGTGTTATGGTACGGGTTAGGGTTATAATACGGGTTAGGGTTAGGGTGAGGGTTAGGGTTAGAGTATGGTTAGGGTTAGGGATAGGGTTAGAGTATGGGTTAGGGTTAGTGTTAGGTTAGGTTTAGGGTTAGGGTTAGTGTATGGGTTAGGGTTAGGGTTAGGGTTAGGTTTAGGGTTAGGTTTAGAGTGCGGGGTAGGGTTAGTGTTAGGGTTAGGGTTAGGGTTAATGTACGGGTTAGGCTTAGGTTTAGGTTTAGAGTTAGAATACGGGTTAGGGTTAGGTTCAGGGTACCAGATAGGGTTAGCGTACGGGTTAAGTTTAGGGTTAGGGTTAGATTAAGGTTACGGGTTAGGGCTAAGGTGTGGGTTACAGTTAGGTTTAGGGTGCGGGTTAGGGTTAGGGTTAGAATTAGTGTAAGGGTTAGGGTTAGGTTTAGGGTCAGGGTTAGGGTTAGGGTTAGAGTTAGGGTACGGTTTAGGGTTAGGGTTGGGGTTAGGGTACGCGTTAGTGTTAGGTTTGGGTTAGGGTACGGGTTAGTTTTAGGGTTAGGGTACAGGTTAGTGTTATGGTTAAGGTTAGGGTTAGGGTTAGGGTTTGGGATTGGGTTAGGTTACCGTTAAGTGTTATGGTTTTGGTTAGGGTTCGGGTTAAGTTTAGGGTGCGGTTTAGGGTTAGGTTGAGGGTTAGGGTTAGGGTTAGAGTACGGGTTTATGTTAGTGTTAAGGTACGGGTTAGGTTTACCGTTTGGGTATGGGTTAGGGAAGGGTTAGGTTTAGGGTTAGGGTTTAGGGTTATAGATAGGGTTAGGCTACGGGTAGGGTTAGGGTATGGGTTAGGGTTAGGGTTCGGGTTCGGGTTAGGTTTAGTGTACGGGTTAGGGTGAGTTTAGGGTTAGGGTTAGTGTTAGGGTTACGATACGGGTTAGGGTTAAGGTTGGGGTATGGGATAGGTTTAGTGTACGTGTTAGGTCTAGGGTTAGGGTTAGGTTTAGTGTGCGGGTTAGGGTTAGGGTTAGAGTACGTGTTAGGTTTAGGGTTTGGTTACGGGTTAGCGTTACGTTTAGGGTTGGGTAAGGGTCAGGTTTAGGGTTAGGGTTAGGGTACGGTTTAGGGTTACTGTACGGGTTAGGGTTATGGTTAGGTTTAGGGTTAGCGTTATACTACGGGTTAGGGTTAGAGTTAGGGTTAGGTTTAGGGTTAGAGTACTGGTTACGGTTAGTGTTAAGGTTAGGGTTAGGGGTAGAGTACAGGTTAGCGTTAGAGTACGGGTTAGGGTTAGGTTTAGGGTTAGGGTTATGGTTAGAGTACGGGTTAGGGTTAGTGTTAGTGTTAGGGTTAGGGTTAGGGTTAGGGTTAGTGTACGGATAGGGTTAGGGTTAGGTTTAGTGTACGGGTTAGGGTTAGATTTAGGATATGAGATATGTTTAGTGTACGGGTTAAGTTTAGGGTTAGGCTTAGGTTAGGAGACGGCTTAGGTTAGGGAATGGGTTAGGGTTAGGTTTAGGTGCGCGTTAGAGTTAGGGTTAGGGTTAGAGTTAGGGTTTGGTATAGGGTTACGTTTAGGGTCAGGATTAGGGTTAGGGATAGGGTTATGGTATGGATTAGGGTTAGGTTTGGGGTTAGGGTACAGGTTAGTTTTAGGGTTAGGGTATGGGTCAGGGATACGGTTATGGTTATGGTTAGGGTTAGGTTATGGGTTAGGGTTAGGGTATGGGTAAGTGTTATGGTTAGGGTTCGGGTTAGGGTTAGGGTTAGTTTTAGGGTGCGGGTTAGGTTTAGGGTTAGGGTTAGTGCTAGGTTATGGTTTAGGGTTACTGTTAGGGTTTGGGTACAGGTTAGGGTTAGGGATAGGTTACGGGATAGGGTTGGTAAGGGTTAGGTCAAGGGTTAGGGTTAGGTTTCGGGTACAGGTTAGGGTTCGGGTTAGGTTTAGGGTTAGTGATAGGGTATGGGTTAGGCTTAGAGTAAGGGTTAGGGTTAAGGTTAGGGTCAAGTTTAGGGTTAGGGTTAGGGTACGAGTTAGGGTTAGGTTTAGGTTTAGGGTACGGGTTAGGGTTAGGATTAGGGTTAGGGTACGGGTTAGGTTTAGGGTACGGGTTACGGTTAGGGTTAGGGTCAGGCTTAGGGTTAGGGTTAGGGTACAAGTTAGGGTTAGGGTTAGGATACGGGTTAGGGTTAGGGTTATGGTACGGTTTAGGGTTACAGTACGGGTTAGGGTTAGGGTGAGGGTTAGGGTTAGAGTATGGTTAGGGTTAGGGTTAAGGTTAGGGTTAGAGTACGGGTTAGGGTTAGTTTTTTGTTAGGTTTAGGGTTAGGGTTATTGTACGGGTTAGGGTTAGGTTCAGGGTACGAGATAGGGTTAGCGTACAGGTTAAGTTTAGGTTTAGGGTTAGGTTTAGGTTATGGGTTAGGGTTAGGGTATGGGTTAGGGTTAGGTTTAGGGTGCGGGTTATGGTTAGGGTTAGTGTAAGGGTTAGGGTTATGTTACGGGTTAGGGTTAGGGTTAGGTTTAGTGTTAGGGTACGCGTTAGTGTTAGGGTTGGGGTTAGAGTACGGGTTAGTTTTAGGGTTAGGGTACAGGTTAGGGTTATGGTTAAGGTTAGGTTTAGGGTTAGGGTATGGGTTAGGTTTAGGTTACGGTTAAGGGTTATTGTTTCGGTTAGGGTTCAGCTTAAGTTTAGGGTGCGGTTTAGGGTTAGGGTTAGGGTTAGAGTACGGGTTTGGGTTACTGTTAGGGTACGGGTTAGGTTTACCTTTTGGGAACGGGTTAGTGTAAGGGTTAGGGTTAGGGTTAGGGGTTAGGGTTAGAGTTAGGGTTAGGCTATGGGTAGGGTTAGGGTATGGGTTAGGTTTAGGGTAGGGGTTAGGGTTAGGGTTAGGGTCAGGGTTAGGTTTAGGGTTAGGGTATGGGTTAGGGTTAGGGTCAGGTTTAGGGTTAGGGTACGGGTTATGTTACGGGTTAGGGATACAGTATGGGTTAGGGTTGGGTTGAGGCTTAGCGTTAGGGTTAGAGTACAGTTAGGGTTAGGGTTACGGTTAGGGTTAGAATACGGGATAGGGTTAGTGTTTGGTTTAGGGAAAGGGTTAGGTTTAGGGTTAGGGCACGGGTTAGGGTTAGGGTTAGGGATAGAGTACGGAGTAGGGTGAGTGTTAGGGTTAGGGTTAGGGTTAATGTACGTGTGAGGCTTAGGGTTAGGATTAGGGTTAGGTTATGGGTTAGCGTTAGGGTACTGTTTAGGGTTAGGTTTAGGGTGCGGGTTAGGGTTATGGTTAGGGGTAGTGTATGGGTTAGAGTTAGGTTGAGTGTCAGGGTTAGGGTTAGGGTTAGGGTTAGTGTTAGGGTATGGGTTAGGGTTAGGGTTGGGGTTAGGATATGGGTTAGTTTTCATGTTAGGGTACAGATTATGGTTACTGTTAAAGTTAGGGTTAGCGTTAGGGTACAGGTTAGGGTTAGGTTTAGGGAATGGGATAGGGTTAGTGTATGGGTTAAGTTTAGGGATAGGGTTAGGTTTAGGTTACGGGTTAGGGTTAGGTAACAGGTTAGGATTAGATTTAGGTGCGGATTAGGGTCAGGGTATGGGTTACGATTAGGTTTAGGGTCAGGGTTAGGTTTAGAAATAAGGTTATGGTACAGGTTAGGGTTAGGGTTGGGGTTAGGGTACGGGTTAGTTATAGGGTTTGGGTACGGGTTAGGGTTACGGTTAAGGTTAGTGTTAGTGTAGGGTATGGGTTAGGGTTAGGGTACGGGTAAGGGTTATGTTTAGGGTTAGGGTTAGGTTTAGGTTTAGGGTTCAGGTTAGGCTTAGGGTTAGGGTTAGGGCTAGGGTATGGGTTAGGGTTAATGTTAGGTTTTGGGTACAGGTTAGGGTTAGGGTTAGGGTATGGGATAGGGTTGGCTACAGGTTTGGTCAAGGGTTAGGGTTAGTTTTACGGTACGGGTTAGGGTTAGGGTTAGGTTTAGGGTACTGGTTAGGGTTAGGGTTAGGGTTAGGGTACGGGTTAGGATTAGGTTACGAGTTAGGGTTAGTGTTATGGTCAGGGTAAGGTTTAGGGAACGAGTTAGTGTTAGGGTTAGGGTACGGGTTAGGGTTAGGGTTATGTCACGGGTTAGGGTTACAGTAAGGGTTAGGTTTAGGGTGAGGGTTAGGGTTAGGGTTAGAGTACGGGTTAGGGTTAGTGTTAGGGTTAGGGTAGGTTTAGGTTTATGGTTAGAGTACGGGTTAGTGTTGGTGTTAGGGTTAGGTGTACGGTTAGGGTACGGTTTAGGGTTATGGTTATGGTTAGGGTTAGGGTTAGAGTACTGTTATGGTTAGGGTTAGGGTTAGGGTTAGGGTTAGGGTTAGGGATAGGGTTAGATTACCGGGTCGGGTTAGGGTTAGGGTTAGGGTTAGGGTTAATGTACCGGTTAGGCTTAGGGTTAGGTTTAGGGTTATGTTACAGTTTAGGGTTAGGTTTAGGGTACGGGTTAGGGTTATGGTACGGGTTAGGGTTAGCTTTAGGGTGCGGTTAAGGGTTAGTTTTAGGGTATGGGTCCGGGTTAGGGTTGTGGTTAGGGTACGGTTTACTTTTAGGCTTAGGGAATGGTTTAGGGTTACTGTTAAATTTAGGGGTTAGGGTTACATTACGGGTTAGGTTTAGAGTTAGTGTGTGGGTTAGGGTTAGGGTACGGTAAAGGGTTATGGTTAGGGTTAGGGTTAGGGTTAAGTTTAGGGTGCTGTTTTGTGTTAGGGTTAGGGTTAGGGATAGTGTTAGGGTTAGAGTACGGGTTTGGGTTAGTGTTAGGGTACGGGTTAGGTATACCGTTTGGGTACGGGTTAGGGTAAGGGTTAGGGTTAGGTTTAGGGTTAGGCATTACAGTTAGAGTTATGGTTAGGCTACGGGATAGTGTTAGAGTAAGGGTTAGGGTTAGGGTTAGGGTAAGGGTTAGTGTTTGGGTTATACTACTGGTTAGGGCTAGAGTTAGGGTTAGGTTTAGTGTACGGATAGGGTTAGGGTTAGGGTTAGGGTACAGGTTAGGTTTAGGTTTAGGGTTCGGGCTAGGGTTAGCATACGGGTTAAGTTTAGGATTAGGGTTAGGTTTAGGTTACAGGTTAGGGTTAGGGTACGGGTTAGGTTTAGGTGAGACTTAGGGTTAGGGTTAGGGTTAGGGTTAGGGTACGGTTTAGGGTTAGGTTTAGGGTCAGGCTTAGCGTTAGGGATAGGGTTATGGTACGGGTTAGGGTTAGGGTTGGGGTTAGGTTACGGGTTAGTTTTAGGGTTAGGGTATGGGTCAGGGTTACGGTAAAGTTTAGTCTTAGGTTTAGGGTATGGGTGAGTGTTAGGGTATGGATTAGCGTTAAGGTTAGGGTTTGGGTTAGGGTTAGTGTACGGGTTAGGGTTAGGTTTAGGGTTAGGGTTGGGGTTAGGGTACGGGTTAGTTTTAGGGTTAGGGTACGGGTCAGGGTTACGGTAAAGTTTAGTCTTAGGTTTAGGGTATGGGTGAGTGTTAGGGTATGGATTAGCGTTAAGGTTAGGGTTTGGGTTAGGGTTAGTGTAACGGGTTAGGGTTAGGTTTAGGGTTAGGGTTAGGGTTAGGGTACGGTTTAGGGTTAGTTTTACGGTAAGGGTTAGCCTTAGGGATAGGGTTATGGTACGTTTTAGGGTTAGGGTTGGGGTTAGGGTACGGGTTAGTTTTAGGGTTAGGATACGGGTTAGGGTTACAGTTAAGGTTAGGGTTAGGGTTAGTGTAGGGTATGGGTTAGGGTTAGGGTACGGGTAAGGGTTATGGTTAGGGTTAGGGTTAGGTTTCGGTTTAGGGTGTGGGTTAGGCTTAGGGTTAGGGTTAGGGTTAGCTCTAGGGTACAGGTTAGGTTTATGTTAGGTTTTGTGTACGGGTTAGGGTTAGGGTTAGGGTACCTGATAGGGTTGAGTACGGGTTAGGTCAAGGGTTAGGGTTAGTTTTAGGGTATGGTTTATGGTTAGGGTTAGGTTTAGGGTTAGGGTTAAGGTATGGGTTAGGTTTAGGGTATGGGTTAGAGTTAGGGTTAGGGTAAGGGTTAGGGTTAGGTTTAGGGAACGAGTTAGGGTTAGGGTTACATTTAGGGTACGGTTTATGGTTAGTGTTAGGGTCAGATTTATGGTTAGGATACGAGTTAGGGTTAGGGTTAGGGTACGGGTTAGGGTTAGGTTTATGTTACGGGTTAGGGTTACAGAACGGGTTAGGGTTAAGTTGAGGGTTAGGGTTAGGGTTAGAGTACGGTTAGGGTTAGGGTTAGAGTACGGGTTAGGGTTTTTGTTAGGGTTAGGGAAAGGGTTACGGTTAGGGTATGAGTTAGAGTTAGGTTTAGGTTTAGGGTTAGGATACGGGGTAGGGTTAGGTTTAGGGTATGGGATAGGGTTAGCGTATGGGTTAAAATTAGGTTTAGGGTTAGGTTTAGTTTACCGGTTAGGGTTAGGGTACGGGTTAGGGTCAGGTTTAGGTGAGGATTAATGTTAGGATTACGGTTAGGGTACGGGGTAGATTTAGGGTTAGGGTACGTGTCAGGGTTACGGTTAAGGTTAGGTTTAGGGTTAGGGTATGGGTTAGTGTTAAGTTACGGGTAAGGGTTTTGGTTAGGGTTAGGGTTAGGGTTAGGTTTAGGGTGTGATTTAGGGTTAGAGTTAGGGTTAGCGCCAGGCTATGGGTAAGGGTCACGGTTAGGGTTTTGGAACGGGTTAGGGTTAGGGTTATGTTACGGGATAGGCTTGGGTACGGGTTAGGTAAAGGGTTACGGTTAGGTTTGGCGTACGGTTTAGGGTTAGGGTTAGCGTCAGGGTTAGGGATAGGGTTAGGGTACGAGTTAGGTTTAGGTATAGGTTTAGGGTACGGTTTAGTGTTAGGGTCAGGGTTAGGGCGGTGTTAGGTTTAGGGTACAGTTTAGGGTACGGGTATGGGTACGGGTTAGGGTTAGGGTTAGGGTTAGGGTACGGGTTAGGGTACGGTTAGGGTTAGGTTTGGGGTTGGGTTCGGGTTAGTTTTAGGGTTAGGGTACGGGTTAGGGTTACGGTTAAGGTTAGGGTTAGGGTTAGGGTATGAGTTAGGGTTAGATTACGGTTAAGGGTTTTGGTTTGGGTTAGGGTTCGGGTTAAGTTTATGGTGCGGGTTAGGGTTAGGTTTAGGTTTAGGGTTAGGGTTAGCATTAGGTTTAGGATTATTGTAAGGGTTAGGGTTAGTTTTAGGGTCAGAGTTAGGGTTAGGGTTAGTGTTAGGGTGGGTTAGGGTTAGGGTTGGAGTTAGGGTACGGGTTAGTTATAGGGTTAGGGTACGGGTTAGGGTTACTGTTAAAGTTAGGGTACGGTTAGGATATGAGTTAGGGTTAGATTATGGTTAAGGGGTTTTTTTTGGTTTAGGGTTCGGGTTAAGTTTAGCGTGCGGGTTAGGGTTTGGTTTAGGTTTAGGGTTAGGGTTAGAACACGGGTTTGGGTTAGTGTTAGGGTATGGGTTAGATTTACCTTTTGGGTACGGGTTAGGTTAAAGGTTAGGGTTAGGGTTAGGGGTTAGGGTTAGAGTTAGGATTAGGCTACGGGTAGTGTTAGAGTACGGGTTAGGGTTAGAGTTAGGGATCGGGTTAGGGTTAGTGTACGGTTTAGATTTAGGTTTAGGGTTAGGGTTAGTGTTAAGCTTACGATACGGGTTAGGGTTAAGGTTGGGGTATGGGATAGGGTTAGTGTACGTGTTAGGTCTAGGGTCAGGTTTAGGTTTAGTGTCCGGGTTAGGGTTAGGTTTAGGGTATGTGTTAGGGTTAGGGTTTGGTTAAGGGTTAGCGTTACGTTTAGGGTTAGGGTACGTGTTAGGTTTAGGGTTAGGGTTAGGTTACGGTGTATGGTTAGGGTATGGATTAGGGTTAGGGTTAGGTCAGGGTTAGCATTAGTGTTAGGGTATGGTTTAGGGTTACTGTACGGGTTAGGGTTATGGTTATGGTTAGGGTTAGGGTTAGGGTTAGTGTTATAGTACGGATTAGGGTTAGAGTTAGGGTTAGGTTTAGGGTTAGAGTACGGGTTAGGGTTAGTGTTAGGGTTAGGTTTAGGGTTAGGGTTAGGGTTAGAGTACAGGTTAGGCCTAGTGTTGGTGTTAGGGTTAGGGTTAGTGTACGGATAGGGTTAGGGTTGGTTAGGGTTAGGGTACTGGTTAGGGTTAGGTTTAGGATACGGGATAGGATTAGCGTACAGGTTAAGTTTAGGGTTAGGGTTAGGTTTCGGTTACGGGTTAGGGTTTGGGAACGGGTTAGGGTTAGGTTAAGGTGCGGGTTAGGTTTAGGGTTAGGGTTAGGGTTTGGGTTAGGGTTAGGTTTAGGGTCAGGGTTAGGGTTAGGATTAGGGTTATGGTACGGGTTAGGGTTAGGTTTGGGGTTAGGGTACAGGTTAGTTTTAGGGTTAGGGTATGGGTCAGGGCTACAGTTAAGGTTAGGGTTAGGGTTAGCATATGGGTTACGGTTAGGGTACAGGTAAGTGGTATGGTTAGGGTTAGGGTTAGGTTTAGGTTTAGGGTGCGGGTTAGGGTTTGGGTTAGGTTTAGTGCTAGGTTATGGGTTAGGGTTACTGTTAGGATTTGGTAAGGGTTAGGTCATGGGCTAGGGTTAGGTTTAGGGTACGGGTAATGGTTAGGGTTAGGTTTAGGGTTAGTGTTAGGGTATGGGCTAGGCTTAGGGTACGGGTTAGGGTTAAGGTTAGGGTAGGGTTAGGGTTAGGGTTAGGGTACGAGTTAGGGTTAGGGTTAGGTTTAGGGTACGGGTTAGGGTTAGGATTAGGGTTAGAGTACGGGTTAGGTTTAGGGTACGGGTTACGGTTAGTGTTATTGTCAGGGTTAGTGTTAGGGTTAGGGTACATGTTAGGTTTAGGGTTAGGGTATGGGTTAGGGTTAGTGTTATGGTAGAGTTTAGGGTTATAGTACGGGTTAGGGTTAGGGTGAGGGTTAGGGTTAGAGTATGGTTAGGGTTAGGAATAGGGTTAGAGTACGGGTTAGGTTTAGTGTTAGGTTAGGTTTAGGGTTAGGGTTAGGGTACGGGTTAGGGTTAGGGTTAGGGTTAGGGTTAGGTTTAGGGTTAGGTTTAGAGTGCGGGGTAGGGTTAGTGTTAGGTTAGGGTTAGGGTTAATGTACGGGTTAGGCTTAGGTTTAGGTTTAGGGTTAGAATACGGGTTAGGGTTAGGTTCAGCGTACCGGATAGGGTTAGCGTACGGGTTAAGTTTAGGGTTAGGGTTAGGTTAAGGTTACGGGTTAGGGCTAGGGTACGGGTTACGGTTAGGTTTAGGGTGCGGGTTAGGGTTAGGGTTAGGATTAGTGTAAGGTTTAGTGTTAGGTTTAGGGTCAGGGTTAGGGTTAGGGTTAGAGTTAGGGTACGGTTTAGGGTTAGGGTTGGGGTTAGGGTACGCGTTAGTGTTAGGTTTGGGTTAGGGTACGGGTTAGTTTTAGGGTTAGGGTACAGGTTAGTGTTATGGTTAAGGTTAGGGTTAGGGTTAAGGTATGGGATTGCGTTAGGTTACCGTTAAGGGTTATGGTTTTGGTTAGGGTTCGGGTTAAGTTTAGGGTGCGGGTTAGGGTTAAGTTAAGGGTTAGGGTTAGGGTTAGAGTACGGGTTTGGGTTAGTGTTAGGGTACGGGTTAGGTTTACCGTTTGGGTACGGGTTAGGGAAGGGTTAGGTTTAGGGTTAGGGTTTAGGGTTATAGATAGGTTTAGGCTACGGGTAGGGTTAGGGTATGGGTTAGGGTTAGGGTTTGGGTTCGGGTTAGGGTTAGTGTACGGGTTAGGGTGAGGTTTAGGGTTAGGATTAGTGTTACAGTTACGATACGGGTTAGGGTTAAGGTTGGGGTATGGGATAGGTTTAGTGTACATGTTAGGTCTAGGGTTAGGGTTAGGTTTAGTGTGCCGGTTAGGTTTAGGGTTAGAGTACGTGTTAGGTTTAGGGTTTGGTTATGGGTTAGTGTTACGTTTAGGGTTGGGTAAGGGTTAGGTTTAGGGTTAGGGTTAGGGTATCCGTTAGCGTTACTCTACGGGTTAGGGGTATGGTAAGGGTTAGGGTTAGGGTTAGGTTTAGTGTTAGGGTTACGGTATGGGTTAGGGTAAGATTCCGGTATGGGATAGGGTTAATGTACCTGTTAGGTCTAGGGTTAGGGTTAGGTTTAGTGTGCGGTTTAGGGTTAGGGTTAGGATTAGGGTGAGGGTACGTGTTAGGGTAGGGTTTGGGTATGGGTAAGGGTTACATTTAGGCTTAGGGTACGGGTTAGGTTTAGGGTACGGGTTAGGTTTAGGGTTAGGGTTCGGGTTAGGGTTACAGAACGGGTTAGGGTTAGGTTTAGGGCTAGGTTTAGGGTTAGTGTACGTGTTAGGGTTAGTGTTAGATTTAGCGTTAGTGTTACTGTGCAGATAGGGTTAGGGTTAGGGTTAGGGTACGGGTTAGGGTTAAGTTTAGGTTACGGGATAGGGTTTGTGTACGGGATAACTTTAGGGTTAGGGTTTGGTTTAGGGTACGAGTTAGGGTTAGGGTTAGGGTCGGGTTAGGGTTAGGGTTATGTTACGGGCTAGGGTTACAGTATGGGTTAGTGTTAGGGTGAGGGTTAGGGTTACGGTTAGATTACGGTTAGGGTTAGGGTAAGGGTTAGGGTTAGAGTACGGGTTACGGTTATTGTTAGGCTTAGGTTTAGGGTTAGGGTTAGGGTTAGGTTTAGGTTTAGAGAACGGGGTACGGTTAGTGTTAGGTTTAGTGTTAAGGTTAATGTACGGGTTTGGCTTAGATTTAGGTTTAGGGTTAGGTTAAGGGTTAGGGTTAGGTTTAGGGTACGGGATAGGGTTAGCGTACGGGTTAATTTTAGGGTTAGGGTTAGGTTTAGGTCTGGGTTAGGGTTAGGGTACGGGTTAGGGTTAAGTTTAGAGTGCGGGTTAGTGTTAGGGTTAGGGTTAGTGTAAGGGTAAAGGTTAGGTACAGGGTCAGGTTTAGGGTTAGGGTGAGTGTTAGGGTATGGTTTAAGGTTAAGGTTGGGGTTAGGGTACGGGATATTTTAGGGTTTGGGTACGCGTTATGGTTATGGTTAAGTTTAGGGTTAGGGTTAGGGTATGGATTAGGGTTAGGTTACGGTTAAGGGTTATGGTTTGTGTAAGGGTTAGGGTTAAGTTTAGGGTGAGGGTTAGGGTTAGGGTTAGGGTTAGAGTACGGGTTTGGGTTACTGTTAGGGTATGTGTTAGGTTTACCATTTGGGTACGGGTTAGGGTAAGGGTTAGGTTTAGGGTTAGGGGTCAGGGGTAGGGTTAGGGTTAGGCTACAGGTAGGGTTAGGGTATGGGTTAGGGTTAGGTTTAGGGTTCGGGTTAGGGTTAGTGTATGTGTTAGTGTTAGGTTTAGGGTTAGGATTAGTATACGGTTTAGGGTTAGGTTTAGGGTCAGGGTTAGGGTTAGGTATAGTGTTATGGTATGGGTTAGGGTTAGGGTTGTGGTTAGGGTACGGGTTAGTTTTAGGGTTAGGTTATGTGTCAGGATTACGGTTAAAGTTAGGGTTAGGGTTAGGTTATGGATGAGTGTTAGGGTACAGATTAGCGTTAAGGTGAGGTTCGGGTTAGGGTTAGTGTACCGGTTAGGGTTAGGTTTACGGTTAGGGTTAGGGTTAGGGTACAGGTTAGGGTTAGGTTTAGGGTCAGGGTTAGCATAAGGGATAGGGTTATGGTACGGGTTAGGGTTAGGGTTGGGGTTAGGGTACGGGTTAGTTTTAGGGTTAGGGTACGGGTTAGGGTTACGGTTAAGGTTAGGGTTAGTGTAGGGTATGGGTTAGGGTTAGGGTACGGGTAAGGGTTATGGTTAGGGTTAGGGTTAGGTTTAGGTTTAGGGTGCGGGTTAGGCTTAGGGTTAGGGTTAGGGTTAGCGCTAGGGTATGGGTTAGGGTTAATGTTAGGTTTTGGGTACGGGTTAAGGTTAGGGTTAGGGTACGGGATAGGGTTGGCTACGGGTTAGGTCAAGGTTTAGGGTTAGTTTTAGGGTACGGTTTATGGTTAGGGTTAGGTTTAGGGTTAGGGTTTGGGTATGGGTTAGGTTTAGGGTACGGATTAGGGTTAGGGTTAGCTTAAGGGTTAGGGTTAGGGTTAGGGAACGAGTTAGGGTTAGGGTTACATTTAGGGTACGGTTTATGGTTAGTGTTAGGGTCAGGGTTATGGTTAGGGTATGAGTTAGGGTTAGGATTAGGGTACGGGTTAGGGTTAGGGTTATGTTACGGGTTAGGGTTACAGTACGGGTTAGGGTTAGGTTGAGGGTTCGGGTTAGGGTTAGAGTACGGTTAGGGTTAGGGTTAGGGTTAGGGTTAGATTACGGGTTAGGGTTAGTGTTAGGGTTAGGGAAAGGGTTAGGGTTAGGTACGGGTTAGAGTTAGGGTTAGGGTTAGGGTACGGGTTAGGGTTAGGTTTAGGGTACGGGGTAGAGTTAGCGTAAGGGTTAAAATTAGGTTTAGGGTTAGGTTTAGGTTACGGGTTGGGGTTAGGGTACGGCTTAGGGTTAGGTTTAGGTGAGGGTTAGGGTTAGGATTAGGGTTAGTTTACGGGTTAGTTTTAGGGTTAGGGTATGTGTCAGGTTTACGGTTAAGGTTAGGGTTAGGGTTAGGGTATGGGTTAGTGTCAGGGTACGGGTAAGGATTTTGGTTAGGGTTAGGGTTATGTTTAGGTTTAGGGTGTGGTTTAGGGTTAGGGTTAGGTTAGCGCTAGGCTATGGGTTAGGGTCACGGTTAGGGTTTTGGTACGGGTTAGGTTTAGGGTTAGGTTACGGGATAGGCTTCGGTACGGGTTAGGTCAAGGGTTACGATTAGGTTTAGGGTACAGTTTAGGGTTAGGGTTAGCCTCAGGGTTAGGGTTAGGGTTACGGTACGCTTTAGGGTACTATACGGGTTAGGGTTATGGTTATGGTTAGGGTTAGCGTTATAGTACGGGTTAGGGTTAGAGTTAGGGTTAGGTTTAGAGTTAGAGTACGGGTTAGGGTTAGTGTTAGGGTTAGGTTTAGTGTTAGGGTTAGGGTTAGAGTACGGGTTAGGGTTAGTGTTACTGTTAGGGTTAGGGTTAGGGTTAGTGTACGGATAGGTTTAGGGTTAGGATTAGGGTTAGGGTTCGGGTTAGGGATAGGTTTAGGATACGGAATAGTATTAACGTACGTGTTAAGTTTAGGGTTAGGGTTAGGTTTAGGTTACGGGTTAGGGTTAGGGAATGGGTTAGGTTTAGGGTTAGGTTTAGGGTTAGGGTTCGGTTTAGGGTTAGGTTTAGGGTCAGGGTAAGGGTTAGGGATAGGGTTATGTTACGGGTTAGGGTTAGGGTTGGGGTTAGGGTACAGGTTAGTTTTAGGGTTAGGGTTTGGGTCCGGGTTATGGGTAAGGTCAGGGTTATGGTTAGGGTATGGGTTAGTGTTAGGGTACGGTTAAGGGTTATGGTTAGGTTTAGGGTTAGGTTTATGTTTAGAGTGCGGGTTAGGGTTAGGGTTAGGTTTAGGTTTAGGGTTAGGGTATGGGTTAGGCTTAGGGTACGGGTTAGGGTTAGGGTTATGGTCAGGGTTTGGGTTAGGGTTAGGGTACGAGTTAGGGTTAGGGTTAAGTTTAGTGTACGGATTAGGGTTAGGGTTAATGTATGGGTTAGGTTTAGGGTATGGGTTAGGGTTAGGGTTAGGGTCAGGGTAGGGTTAGGTTTTGGGTGAAGGTTAGGTTTAGTGTTAGAGTACGGATAGGGTTAGGGTTAGGGTTAGGGTTAGAGTACGGGTTAGCGTTAGTGTTAGGGTTAGGTTTAGGGTTAGGGGATAGGGAACGGGTTAGCTTTAGGTTTAGGGTACGGGATAGGGTTAGTGTACGGGTTAAGTTTAGGGTTAGGGTTAGGTTACGGGTAAGTGTTATGGCTAGGGTACGGGTTAGGTTTAGGTTTAGGGTGCGGGTTAGGCTTAGGGTTAGCGTGCGGGTTAGGTTAGGATATCGGTTAGGGTTAGATTACGGTTAAGGGTTATGGTTTGGGTTAGGGTTATGGTTAAGTTTAGGGTGCGGGTTAGGGTTAGGGTCAGGGTTAGGGTAGGTTTAGGGTACGGGTTTGGATTAGTGTTAGGATACGGGTTACGTTTACCATTTGGGTATGGGTTAGGGTAAGGGTTACGGTTAGGGGTTAGGGTTAGAGTTATGGTTGGGCTACGGGTAGCGTTTTGGTACGGGTTAGGGTTAGGGTTAGGGTTCGGGATAGGGTTAGTGTACGGGTTAGGGTTAGGTTTAGGTTTAGGGTTAGTGTTATGGTTACGGTACGGGTTAGTGTTAAGGTTGGGTTACGGGATAGGGTTAGTGTACGTGTTAGGTCTAGGGTTAGGGTTAGGTTTAGGTGCGGGTTAGCGTTAGGGTTAGGGTACGTGTTAGGGTTAGGGTTTGGGTACGGGTTAGGTTTAGGGTTAGTGTTAGGGTTAGGGTTAGTGTTAGGGTACGGGTTAGGGTTAGGGTTAGGGTTAGGGTTATGGTTAATGTACCGGTTAGGGTTAGTGTAAGGGTTAGGGTAGGGGTTAGGGTACGGGATATTTTTAGTGTAAGGGTATGGGTTAGGGTTAGAATACGGGTTAGGGTTAGTGTTAGGGTACGGTTTAGGTTTACCATTTGGGTACGGTTTAGGGTAAGGGTTAGGGTTAGGGTTAGGGTATGGGTTAATGTTATGGTTAAGGTTAGGTTTAGGGTTAAGCTATCGGTTAGGGTTAGGTTACGGTTAAGGGTTATGGGGTGGGTTAGCGTTAGGTTTAAGTTTAGCGAGCGAGTTAGGGTTAGGGTTAGGGTTAGGGTTAGAGTACGGGTTTGGTTTAGTGTTAGGGTACGGTTTAGGTTTACCATTTGGGTACGGGTTAGGGTAAGGGTTAGGGTTAGGTTTAGGGTACATGTTAGGGTCAGCGTTAGGGTCAGGGTTAGGCTTAGGGTTAGGGTGCGAGTTAGGGTTAAGCTTAGGTTTAGGGTACGGATTAGTGTTAGGGTTAGGGTTAGGGTATGGGTTAGGTTTAGGTTACGGGTTAGGGTTAGGGTTATGGTCAGGTTTAGGTTAGAGTACGAGTTAAGGTTAGGGATAGGGTTAGGGTTAGAGTACGGGTTAGGGTTAGTGTTAGGGTTAGGGAAAGGGTTAGGGTTAGGGTTAGGGTACGTGTCAGGGTTAGGGTTAGTGTTAGGGTTAGGGTTAGAGTATGGGGTAGTGTTAGTGTTAGGGTTAGGGTTAGGGTTAATGTACGAGTTAGGCTTAGGTTTAGGTTTAGGGTTAGGTTACGGGTTAGGGTTAGGTTTAGTGTACGGGATAGGGTTAGTGTACGGGTTAAGTTTAGGGTTAGGGTTAGTTTTAATTTACGGGTTAGTGTTAGAGTACGGGTTAGGGTTAGGTTTAGGGTCAGGTTTAGGGTTAGGGTTAGTGTTAGTGTATGGGTTAGTTTTAGTGTTGGGGTTAGTGTACGGGTTAGTTTTAGGGTTATGGTACGGGTATAGGGTTACGGTTAAAGTTAGGGATAGGATTAGGGTGTGGGTTATGGTTAGGGTACGGTTAAGGGTTATGGTTATGGTTATGGTTAGGGTTAATTTTAGGGTGCGGTTTAGGGTTATGGTTAGTGTTAGGGTTAGGGTTAGAGTACGGGTTTGGGTTAGTGTTAGGGTATGGGTTAGGTTTACCGTTTGGGTACGGGTTAGGTTAAGGGTTAGGGTTAGGGTTAGGGTTAGGGGTTAGGGTTAGAGTTAGGGTTAGGCTACGGGATAGGGTTAGATTACGGGTTTGGGTTAGGGTTAGGGTTAGGGTTATAGTACGGGTTAGGGTTAGAGTTAGGGTTATTTTTAGGGTTAGCGTACGGGTTAGGGTTAGTGTCAGGGTTAGGGTTAGTGTTAGGGTATGGGTTAGGTTTAGAGTTCTGGTTAGGGTTAGGTTTAGGATTTGGGTTAGGATTAGAGACGGTTTAGGGTTAGTGTTAGGTTTAGGGTTAGGGTTAGGTTAGTGTACGGTTAGGGTTAGTGTTAGGGTTAGGGTACGGGTTAGGGTTAGGTTTAGGGCTCGGGTTATGGGAAGGGTTAGGTTTAGGGTTAGGGTTTGTGTATGGGTTAGGCTTAGGGTAGAGGTTAGCGTTAGGGATAGGGTCAGGATTAGGATTAGGGTTATGGTACGAGTTAGGTTTAGCGTTATGTTTAGGGCACGGGTTAGGGTTAGGGTTAGGGTTAGGGTACGGGTTAGGTTTAGGGTACGGGTTAGGGTTAGGTTTAGGGTCAGGGTTAGGGTTAGTGTTAGTGTACGAGTTAGGTTTAGGGTTAGGGTATGGGTTAGGGTTAGGGTTATGGTACGGGTTAGGGTTAATGTATGGGTTAGGGTTAGGGTGAGGGTTAGGGTTAGTGTTAGGGTTAGAGTACGGATAGGGTTAGAGTTAGGGTACGGGTTAGGGTTAGGTTTAGTGTACGGGATACGGTTAATGTATGGGTTAAGTTTAGGGTTAGGGTTAGGTTTAGGTTACGGGATAGGGTTAGGTTTAAGGTCAGGGTTATGGTTAGGGATAGGGTTATGGTACGTGTAAGGGTTAGGGTTGGGGTTAGGCTACGGGTTAGTTTAGGGTTAGGTTACGGGTCAGAGTTATGGTTAAGGTTAGGTTTAGGGTTAGGTTATGTGTTAGGTTTAGTGTACGGGTAAGGGTTGTCGTTTGGGTTAGGGTTAGGTTAAGGTTTAGGTTACGGTTTAGAGTTAGGTTTATGGTTAGGTATAGCGCTAGGGTATGGGTTATGGTTACTGTTAGGGTTTGGGTACAGGTTAAGGTTAGGGGTAGGTTATGGGATAGTGTTGGGTATGGGTTAGCTCAAGGGTTAGGGTTAGGTTTAGGGTACGGGTTAGGGTTTGGGAAGGATTAGGTATAGGGTTAGGGTATGGGTTAGGCTTAGGGTATGGGTAAGTGTTAGGGTTAGGGTCAGGGTTAGCTTTAGGGTTAGGGTGAAGGTTAGGGTATGGGTTAGGTTTAGGTTTAGGGTACGGGTTAGGGTTAGGTTTAGGGTTAGGGTTAGGGTATTGGTTAGGTTTAGGGTACGGGTTAAGGTTAGGGTTAGGGTCAGGTTTAGGGTTAGGTTTAGGGTACGAGTCAGGGTTAGGGTTAGGTTTAGGGTATGGGTTAGGGTTAGGGTTAGGGTTAGGGTTAGGTTTAGAGTACGGGGTAGGGTTAGTGTTAGGGTTAGGGTTAGGGTTAATGTACGGGTTAGGCTTAGGGTTAGATTTAGGATTAGGATACGTTTTAGGGTTAGGTTCAGGGTACGCGATAGGTTTAGCATACGGGTTAACTTTAGGGTTAGGGTTAGGTTTATGTTATGGGTTAGGGTTAGGGTACGGGTTAGGGTTAGGGTTATGGTACGTGTTAGGGTTACAGTACGGGTTATTGTTAGGGTGAGGGTTAGGGTTAGGGTTAGAGTACGGTTCGGGTTAGGGTCAGGATTAGGGTTAGTGTACGAGTTAGGGTTAGGGTTAGGGTACGGGTTAGGGTTAGGGTTATGGTACGGGTTAGGTTTACAGTACTGGTTAGTGTTAGGGTGAGGGTTAGGGTTAGAGTACGGTTAGGGTTAGGGTTAGAGTACGGGTTAGGGTTAGTGTTAGGGTTAGGGTTAGGGTTAGGGTTAGGGTTAGGTTTAGAGTACGGGGTAGGGTTAGTGTTAGGGTTAGTGTTAGGGTTAATGTACGGGTTAGGCTTAGGGTTAGGTTTAGGGTTAGGATAAGAGTTAGGTTTAGGTTTAGGGTACAGGATAGGGTTAGCGTACGGGTTAAGTTTAGTGTTAGGATTAGGTTTAGGTTACGGGTTAGGGTTAGGGTACGGTTTAGGGTTAGGTTTAGGGTGCGGGTTAGGGTTAGGGTTAGTGTAAGGGTTAGGGTTAGGTTTAGGGTCAGGGTTAGGGTTAGGGATAGGGTCATGGTACGGATTAGTGTTAGGTTTAGGGTTAGGGTACGGGTTAGTTTTAGGGTTAGGGTACGGGTTATGGTTACGGTTAAAGTTAGGGTTAGTGTTAGGGTAAGGGTTAGGGTTAAGGTACGGGTAAGTGTTATGGTTAGGTTTAGGGTTACATTAGGTTTAGGGTGCGGGTTAGGCTTAGGGTTAGAGATAGGATTAGCGCCAGGGTATGGGTTAGGGTTACTGCTAGGGTTTGGGTACGGGTTAGGGTTAGGATTATGGTATGATATAGGGTTGGGTACGGGTTAGGTCAAGGGTTAGGGTTAGGTTTAGGGTACGAGTTAGGTTTAGGGTTAGGTTGAGGGTTAGGATAAGAGTTAGGGTAAGGTTTAGGGTACAGGATAGGGTTAGCGTACGGGTTAAGTTTAGGGTTAGGGTTATGTTTAGGTTACAGGTTAGGGTTAGGGTACGGGTTAGGGTTAGGTTTAGGGTGCAGGTTAAGGTTAGGGTTATGATTAGTTTAAGGTTTAGGGTTAGGTTTAGGGTTAGGGTTAAGGTTAGTGTTAGGGTACGGGTTAGTTTTAGGGTTAGGGTACGGGTTACGGTTAGGCTTAGGGTTAGGGTTAGGTTTAGAGTACGGGTTAGGGTTAGTGTTAGTGTTAGGATTAGGGTTAGTGTATGGATAAGGTTAGGGTTAGGGTTAGGGTTAGGGTACGTGTTAGGGTTAGGTTTATGGTACGGGATAGGGTTAGGGTACGGGTTAAGTTTAGGGTTAGGGTAGGATTAGGTTACGGGTTAGGGTTAGGGTATGGTTAGGGTTAGGTTTAGGTGCGGGTTATGGTTAAGGTACGGGTTAGGGTTAGGTTTAGGGTCAGGGGTAGGGTTAGGGATAGGGTCATGTTACGGGTTAGGGTTAGGTTTGGGGTTAGGGTACGGGTTAGTTTTAGGGTTAGGGTACTGGTTAGAGTTACGGTTAAATTTAGGGTTAGTGTTAGGGTACGGTTTAGGGTTAGGGTACGGGTAATGGTTATGGTTAGGGTTAGGGTTACGTTTAGGTTTAGGATGCGGTTTAGGCTTAGGGTTAGGGTTAGGGTTAGCTCTAGCGTATGGGTTAGGGTTACTGTTAGGTTTTTGGTCCGGGTTAGGGTTAGGTTTAGGGCACGAGATAGGGTTGGGTACGGGTTAGGTCAAGGGTTAGGGTTCGGCTAAGAGTACATGTTAGGGTTCGGGTTAGGATTAGGGTTAGTGTTAGGGTTAGGGTTAAGTTTAGGGTTAGGATTAGGGTAACGGTACGGGTTAGGGTTAAGGTTCCGGTACTGGATAGGGTTAGTGTACGTGTTAGGTTTAGGGTTAGGGTTAGGTTTAGGGTGCGGGTTAGGGTTAGGGTTAGGGTACGTGTTAGGGTTAGGGTTTGGGTACGGGTTAGGGTTACGTATACGGTTAGGGTACAGGTTAGGTTTAGGGTCAGGGTAAGGGTTAATGTTAGTGCACGTGTTAGGGTTAGAGTAAGGTTTAGGGTTAGGTTTAGGGTTAGGTTTAGAGTACGGTTTAGGGTTAGTGTTAGGGTTAGCGTTAGTGTCAGTGTGCGGATAGTTTTAGGGTTAGGGTTAGGGTACGGGTTAGGGTTAGGTTTAGGGTATGGCATAGGTTTAGTGTACGGGTTAAGTTTAGGGTTAGGGTTAGGTTTAGGGCACGAGTTAGGGTTAGGGTTAGGGTACGGGTTAGGGTTAGGGTCATGTTACGGGTTAGGTTTACAGTACGGGTTAGGGTTAGGGTGACTGTTAGGGTTATGGTTAGTATACGGTTAGGGTTAGGGTTAGGTTTAGGGTTAGGGTTAGAGTACGGGTTAGGGTTAGTGTTAGGGTTAGGGAAAGGTTTAGGGTTAGGGTTAGGGTATGGGTTAGGTTTAGGGTTAGGGTTAGAGTTAGGTTACGGAATAGTTTTAGTGTATGGGTTAAGTTTAGGCTTAGGGTTAGGTTTAGGATATGGGTTAGGGTTAGGGTTAGGGAGAGTGTAATGGTTAGGGTTAGTTTTTGGGTCAGGTTTAGGGTTAGGGTTTGTGTTAGGGTATGGGTTAGGGTTAGGGTTGGGGAGAGTGTACGGGTTAGTTTTAGGGTAGGGTACGTGTTAGGGTTACGGTTAAAATTAGGGTTATATTAGAGTGTGGGTTAGGGTTTGGGTACGGTTAAGGGTTATGGTTAGGGTTAGGGTTTTGATTATGTTTAGATTGCGGTTTAGGTTTAGGGGTAGGGTTAGGGTTAGGTTTAGAGTACGGGTTTGGGTTAGTGTTAGGGTATGGGTTAGGTTTACCTTTTGGGTAAGGGTTAGGGTAAGGGAAAGGGTTAGTGTTAGGGTACGAGTTTGGGTTAGGGTTAGGTTTAGGGTATGGTTTGGGTTAGGGTTAGGGTTAGGGTTAGGGTACGGGTTAGGTTTAGGTTACGAGTTAGGGTTAGTGTTAGGGTCAGGGTTAGGGTTAGGGAACGAGTTAGGGTTAGGGTTAGGGTACGGGTTAGGGTTAGGGTTATGTTACGGGTTAGGTTTACAGTCTGGGTTAGGGTTAGGGTGAGGGTTAGGGTTAGAATACAGTTTATGGTTAGTGTTAGTGTTAGGGTTAGGGTTAGAGTACGGGTTAGTGTTAGTGTTAGGGTTAGGGTAAGGTTTAGGGTTAGGGTTAGCGTACGGTTTAGGGTTAGTGTTAGGGTTAGGGTTAGGGTTAGAGTACGGGGTAGGGTTAGTGTTAGGGTTAGGGTTAGGTTTAATGTACGGGTTAGGCTGAGGATTAGGTTTAGGTTTAAATTACGGGTTATGGTTATGTTTAGGGTATGAGATAGGGTTAGCGTACGTGTTAAGTTTAGGGTTAGGTTTAGGTTTAGGTTACGGGATAGGGTTAGGTTACAGATTAGGGTCAGGTTTAGGGTGCCGGTTAGGGTTTGGGTTAGGGTTAGTGAACTGGTTAGGGTTATTTTTAGGGTCAGGGTTAGGGTTAGGGTTACTGTTAGTGTATGGGTTAGGGTTAGGGTGGGGTTTAGGGTACGGGTTAGTTTTAGGGTTAGGGTACGTGTTAGGGTTACGGTTAAAGTTAGGGTTCGTGTTAGGGTGTGGGTTAGGGTTAGGGTACGGTTAAGGGTTATGGTTAGGCTTAGGGTTATGGTTAAGTTTAGGGTTCGGTTTAGGGTTAGGGTTAGGGTTAGGGTACGGGTTTGGGTTAGTGTTAGGGTACGTGTTAGGTTTACCATTTGGGTACGGTTTAGGGTAAGGGTTAGGGTTAGGGGTTAGGGTTAGAGTTAGGGTTAGGCTACGGGATAGGTTTAGAGTACAGGTTAGTATAAGGGTTAGGGTTAGGGTTAGGTTTAGGGTTATAGTACGGGTTAGGGTTAGAGTTAGGGTTAGGGTACGTGTTAGGTTTAGGGTATGGGTTAGTTTGAGGGTTAGGGTCAGTGTTAGGGTTAGGGTTACGGTACGATTTAGGGTTAGGGTTAGGTTTAGGGTACGGGTTAGGGTTAGGGTTAGCGTTAGGGTACGGTTTAGGTTTAGGGTACGGGTTAGGGTTAAGGTTATGGGACGTGTTAGGGTTACAGTACGGGTTAGTGTTAGGGTGAGGGTTAGTGTTAGGGTTAGAGTACGGTTAGTTTTAGGGTCAGGGTTAGGGTTAGTGTACGAGTTAGGTTTAGGGTTAGGGTACGGCTTAGGGTTAGGTTTATGATACAGCTTAGTGTTACAGTATGGGTTAGTTTTAGGCTGAGGGTTAGGGTTAGGGTTAGAGTAGTGTAAGGGTTAGGGTTAGAGTACGGGTTAGGGTTAGTGTTAGGGTAGGGTTAGGGTTAGGGTTAGGTTTAGAGTACGTGGTAGGGTTAGTGTTAGTGTTAGGGTTAAGGTTTATGTACGGGTTAGACTTAGGGTTAGGATAAGAGTTAGGGTTAGGTTTAGGGTACGGGATAGGGTTAGCGTACGGGTTAAGTTTAGGGTTAGGTTAGGTTTAGGTTATGGGTTAGGGTTAGGGTACGGGTTAGGGTTAGGTTTAGGGTCAGGGTTAGGGTTAGGGTTAGTGTTAGGGTACGGGTTAGTTTTAGGGTTAGGGTACGGGTTAGGTTTATGTTTAGGGTTAGGGTTAGGGTTATTGTACGGATAGGGTTAGGGTTAGGGTTAGGGTACGGGGTAGGGTTAGGTTTAGGGTACGGGGTAGGGTTAGTGTACAGGTTAAATTTAGGGTTAGGGTAGGATTAGGTTACGGTTTAGGGTTAGGGTACGGGTTAGGGTTAGGTTTAGGTGCGGGTTAGGGTTAGAGTACGGTTAGGGTTAGGGTCAGGGTTAGGGTTAGTGTACGAGTTAGGTTTAGGGTTAGGGTACGGCTTAGGGTTAGGTTTATGATACAGCTTAGTGTTACAGTATGGGTTAGTTTTAGGCTGAGGGTTAGGGTTAGGGTTAGAGTAGTGTAAGGGTTAGGGTTAGAGTACGGGTTAGGGTTAGTGTTAGGGTTAGGGTTAGGGTTAGGGTTAGGTTTAGAGTACGTGGTAGGGTTAGTGTTAGTGTTAGGGTTAAGGTTTATGTACGGGTTAGACTTAGGGTTAGGATAAGAGTTAGGGTTAGGTTTAGGGTACGGGATAGGGTTAGCGTACGGGTTAAGTTTAGGGTTAGGTTAGGTTTAGGTTATGGGTTAGGGTTAGGGTACGGGTTAGGGTTAGGTTTAGGGTCAGGGTTAGGGTTAGGGTTAGTGTTAGGGTACGGGTTAGTTTTAGGGTTAGGGTACGGGTTAGGTTTATGTTTAGGGTTAGGGTTAGGGTTAGTGTACGGATAGGGTTAGGGTTAGGGTTAGGGTACGGGGTAGGGTTAGGTTTAGGGTACGGGGTAGGGTTAGTGTACAGGTTAAGTTTAGGGTTAGGGTAGGATTAGGTTACGGTTTAGGGTTAGGGTACAGGTTAGGGTTAGGTTTAGGTGCGGGTTAGGCTTAGAGTACGGTTAGGGTTAGGGTCAGGGTTAGGGTTAGTGTACGAGTTAGGTTTAGGGTTAGGGTACGGCTTAGGGTTAGGTTTATGATACAGCTTAGTGTTACAGTATGGGTTAGTTTTAGGCTGAGGGTTAGGGTTAGGGTTAGAGTAGTGTAAGGGTTAGGGTTAGAGTACGGGTTAGGGTTAGTGTTAGGGTAGGGTTAGGGTTAGGGTTAGGTTTAGAGTACGTGGTAGGGTTAGTGTTAGTGTTAGGGTTAAGGTTTATGTACGGGTTAGACTTAGGGTTAGGATAAGAGTTAGGGTTAGGTTTAGGGTACGGGATAGGGTTAGCGTACGGGTTAAGTTTAGGGTTAGGTTAGGTTTAGGTTATGGGTTAGGGTTAGGGTACGGGTTAGGGTTAGGTTTAGGGTCAGGGTTAGGGTTAGGGTTAGTGTTAGGGTACGGGTTAGTTTTAGGGTTAGGGTACGGGTTAGGTTTATGTTTAGGGTTAGGGTTAGGGTTATTGTACGGATAGGGTTAGGGTTAGGGTTAGGGTACGGGGTAGGGTTAGGTTTAGGGTACGGGGTAGGGTTAGTGTACAGGTTAAGTTTAGGGTTAGGGTAGGATTAGGTTACGGTTTAGGGTTAGGGTACGGGTTAGGGTTAGGTTTAGGTGCGGGTTAGGGTTAGAGTACGGTTAGGGTTAGGGTCAGGGTTAGGGTTAGTGTACGAGTTAGGTTTAGGGTTAGGGTACGGCTTAGGGTTAGGTTTATGATACAGCTTAGTGTTACAGTATGGGTTAGTTTTAGGCTGAGGGTTAGGGTTAGGGTTAGAGTAGTGTAAGGGTTAGGGTTAGAGTACGGGTTAGGGTTAGTGTTAGGGTTAGGGTTAGGGTTAGGGTTAGGTTTAGAGTACGTGGTAGGGTTAGTGTTAGTGTTAGGGTTAAGGTTTATGTACGGGTTAGACTTAGGGTTAGGATAAGAGTTAGGGTTAGGTTTAGGGTACGGGATAGGGTTAGCGTACGGGTTAAGTTTAGGGTTAGGGTAGGTTTAGGTTATGGGTTAGGGTTAGGGTACGGGTTAGGGTTAGGTTTAGGGTCATGGTTAGGGTTAGGGTTAGTGTTAGGGTACGGATAGTTTTAGGGTTAGGGTACGGGTTAGGTTTATGTTTAGGTTTAGGGTTAGGGTTAGTGTACGGATAGGGTTAGGGTTAGGGTTAGGGTTAGGGTACGGGGTAGGGTAAGGTTTAGGGTACGGGGTAGGGTTAGTGTACAGGTTAAGTTTAGGGTTAGGGTAGGATTAGGTTACGGTTTAGGGTTAGGGTACGGGTGAGGGTTAGGTTTAGGTGCGTGTTAGGGTTAGGGTACGGGTTAGGGTTAGGTTTAGGGTCAGGGTTAGGTTTAGGGATAGGGTCATAGTGCGGGTTAGGGTTAGAGTTGGGGTAAGGATATGGGTTAGTTTTAGGGTTAGGGTACGGGTTAGGGTTACGGTTAAATTTAGGGTTAGTGTAGTGTATGGGTTAGGGTTACTGTTAGGGTTTGGGTACGGGTTAGGTTTAGGTTTAGGGTACGAGATAGGGTTGGGTACGGGTTAAGTCAAGGGTTAGGGTTTGGTTTAGGGTACGGGTTAGGGTACGGGTTAGGTTTAGGGTTAGGGTTAGTGTTAGGGTTAAGTTTAGGGTTAGGTTTAGGGTTACGGTACTGGTTGGGGTTAAGGTTCCGGTACGGCACAGGGTTAGTGTACGTGTTAGGTCTAGGGTTAGGGTTAGGTTTAGTGTGCGGGTTAGGGTTAGGGTTAGGGTACGTGTAGGGTTAGGGTTTAGGTACGGGTTAGGGTTACGTTTACGGTTAGGGTACGGGTTAGGTTTAGGGTTAGGTTAAGGGTTAATTTTAGGGTACGGGTTAAGGTTAGAGTAAGGGTTAGGGTTAAGTTTAGGGTTAGGGTTAGGGTTAGAGTATGGGTTAGTGTTAGTGTTAGGGTTAAGGTAAGTTTTAGGGGTAGGGTACGATTTAGGGTTAGGGTTCGGTTTATGGTACGGGTTAGGTTTAGGGTTAGGGTTAGGGTACAGGTTAGGGTTACAGTACGGGTTAGTGTTAAGGTGAGGGTTAGGGTTAGGGTTAGAGTATGGTTTTGGGTTAGGGTCAGGGTTAGGTTTAGTGTACGTTTTAGGGTTAGGGTTAGGGTACATGTTAGGTCTAGGGTTATGGTACGGGTTAGGGTTACAGTACGGGTGAGTGTTAGGGTGAGGGTTAGGGTTAGGGTAATAGTACGGTTAGGATTAGGGTTAGGGTTAGGTTTAGAGTACGGGTTAGGGTTTGTTTTAGGGTTAGGGTTAGGGTTAGGTTTAGAGTACGGTGTAGGGTTAGTGTTAGGGTCAGGGTTAATGTACGGGTTAGGCTTAGGGTTAGGTTTAGGGTTAGGATAAGAGTTAGGGTTAGGTTTAGGGTACGGGATACAGTTAGCATACGGGTTAAGTTTAGGCTTAGGGTTAGGTTTAGGTTACTGGTTAGGGTTACGGTATGGGTTATGGTTAGGTTTAGGGTGCGGGTTAGCGTTAGGGTTAGGGTTAGTGTAAGGGTTATGGTTAGATATAGGGTCAGGGTTAGGGTTAGGGTTAGTGTTAGGGTACGGGTTAGTTTTAGGTTTAGGGTCGGGTTAGGGTTAGGTTTAGGGTTAGGGTGAGGTTTAGAGTACAGGTTAGGGTTAGTGTTAGTGTTAGGGTTAGGGTTAGTGTACGGATAGGGTTAGGTTTAGGGTTAGGGTACGGGGTAGGGTTAGGTTTAGGGTACGGGGTAAGGTTAGTGTACAGGTTAAGTTTAGGGTTAGGGTAGGATTAGGTTACGGTTTAGGGTTAGGGTAAGGGTTAGGGTTAGGTTTAGGTGCGGGTTAGGTTTAGGGTACGGGTTAGGGTTAGGTTTAGGGTCAGGGTTAGGTTTAGGGATAGGGTCATGGTACGGGTTAGGGTTAGGGTTGGGGTTAGGGTATGGGTTAGTTTTAGGGTTAGGGTACGGGTTAGGGTTATGGTTAAAGTTAGAGTTAGTGTTAGGGTATGGGTTAGCGTTAGGGTATGCGTAAGGGTTATGGTTAGGTTTAGGGTTACGTTCAGGTTTAGGGCGTGTGTTAGGCTTACGGTTAAAGTTAGGGTTAGCGCTAGGGTATGGGTTAGGGTTACTGTTAGGGTTTGGGTACGGGTTAGGTTTAGGTTTAGGGTACGAGATATGGATGGGTACGGGTTAGGTCAAGGGTTAGGGTTAGGTTTAGGGTACGGGTTAGGGTTAGGTTTAGGTTTAGAGTTAGGATAAGAGTTAGGGTTAGGTTTAGGGTACGGGATAGGGTTAGCGCACGGGTTAAGTTTAGGGTTAGGGTTAGGTTTAGGTTACGGTTTAGGGTTAGGTTTAGGTTACGGGTTAGGGTTATGTTTAGGGTGCGGGTTAGGGTTAGGGTTACGGTTAGTGTAAGGGTTAAGGTTAGGTTTAGCGTCAGGGTTAGGGTTAGGTTTAGTGTTATGGTACGTGTTAGTTTTAGGTTTAGGGTACGGGTTAGGGTTAGGTATAGGGTTAGGGTTAGGTTTAGAGTACGGGTAAGTTTTAGTGTTAGTGTTAGGGTTAGGGTGAGTGTACGAATAGAGTTAGGGTTAGGGTTAGGGTATGGGTTAGGCTTAGGTTTATGTGCGGGTTAGGGTTAGGGTATGGGTTAGGGTTAGGTTAAGGTCAGGGTTATGGTTAGGGATAGGGTCATGCTACGGGTTAGGGTTAGGGATGGGGTTAGGGTATGTGTTAGTTTTAGCGTTAGGGTAAGGGTTATGGTTACGGTTAAAGTTATGGTTAGTGTTAGGGTATGGGTTGGGGTTAGGGTGCGTGTTAGGCTTAAGGTTAGGTTTAGGGTTAGCTCTAGGTTACAGGTTAGGTTTACTGTTAGGGTTTGGGTACATGTTAGGGTTAGGTATAGGGTACGAGATAGGGTTGGGTACGGGTTAGGTCAAGGGTTAAGTTTAGGTTTAGGGTACGGGTTAGGGTTAGGGTTAGCTAAGGGTTAGGGATAGGGTATGGGTTAGGGTTAGGGTACGGGTTAGGGTTAGGGTTAGCTAAGTGTTAGGGATAGGGTTAGGGTTAGGTTTAGGGTACCGGTTAGGGATAGGGTTAGGTTTAGGATACGGTTTAGTTTAGGGTACGGGTTAGGGTTAGGTTCAGGTTTAGGGTAGGGGAACGAGTTAGTGTAAGGGTTAGGGTACGGGTTAGGGTTAGGGTTATGTTACAGGTTAGGGATACAATATGGTTTAGGGTTAGGTTGAGTCTTAGGTTTAGGGTTAGAGTACGGTTAGGGTTAGAGTTAGGGTTAGGGTTAGAGTATGGGTTAGGGTTAGTGTTAGGTTTAGGGAAAGGGTTAGGTTTAGGGTTAGGGCATGGATTAGGGTTAGGGTTAGCGATAGAGTACGGGGTAGGGTGAGTGTTAGGGTTAGGGTTAGGGTTAATGTAGGTGTTAGGCTTAGGGTTAGGTTACGGGTTAGGTTACGGGTTAGTGTTAGGGTACTGTTTAGGGTTAGGTTTAGGGTGCGGGTTAGGGTTAGGGTTAGGGTTAGTGTACGGGTTAAGGTTAGGTTGAATGTCAGGGTTGGGTTAAGGTTAGTCTTAGGGTATGGGTTAGGGTTAGGTTTGGGGTTAGGGTACGGGTTAGTTTTCGGGTTAGGGTACAGGTTATGGTTACACTTAAAGTTAGGGTTAGAGTTAGGGTACGGGTTAGGGTTAGGTTTAGGGAATGGGATAGGGTTAGTGTACGGGTTAAGTTTAGGGTTAGGGTTAGGTTTAGGTTACGGGTTAGGGTTAGGTAACGGGTTATGATTAGGTTTAGGTGCGGATTAGGGTCAGGGTACGGGTTACGATTAGGTTTAGGGTCAGGGTTAGGTTTAGAAATAGGGTTATGGTACAGGTTAGGGTTAGGGTTGGGGTTAGGGTACGGGTTAGTTTTAGGGTTTGGGTACAGGTTAGGGTTACGGTTAAGATTAGGGTTAGTGTAGGGTATGCGTTAGGATTAGGGTACGGGTAAGGGTTATGTTTAGGGTTAGGGTTAGGTTTAGGTTTAGGGTGCGGGTTAGGCTTAGGGTTAGGTTTAGGGTTAGGGCTAGGGTATGGGTTAGGGTTAATGATAGGTTTTGGTATGGATTAGGGTTAGGGTTATGTTACGGGTTAGGGATACAGTATGGGTTAGGGTTAGGTTGATGCTTAGGTTTAGGGTTAGAGTACGGTTAGGGTTAGGGTTAGGGTTAGAGTACGGGTTAGGGTTAGTGTTAGGTTAAGTTTAGGGTTAGGGTTAGTGTACGGTTTAGGGTTAGGGTTAGAGTTAGGGTTAGGTTTAGATTGCGGGGTAGGGTTAGTGTTAGAGTTAGGGTTAGGGTTAATGTACGGGTTAGGCTTAGGTTTAGGTTTAGGGTTAGAATACGGGTTAGGGTTAGGTTCAGGGTACGGGATAGGGTTAGCGTACGGGTTAAGTTTAGGGTTAGGGTTAGATTAAGGTTACTGGTAGTGTTAGGGTATGGGTTATGGTTAGGTTTAGGGTGCGGGTTACTTTTAGGGTTAGGATTAGTGTAAGGGTTAGGGTTAGGTTTAGGCTTAGGGTTAGAGTTAGAGTTAGGGGACGGTTTAGGGTTAGGTTTGGGGTTAGGGTTTGCGTTAGTGTTAGGTTTGGGGTTAGGGTATGTGTTAGTTTTAGGGTTAGTGTACAGGTTAGGGTTATGGTTAAGGTTAGGGTTAGGTTATGGTTTTGGGTTAGGTTACCGTTAGGGTTATGGATTTGTTTATGGTTTGGGTTAAGTTTAGGGTGAGGGTTAGGTTTAGGTTTAGGGTTAGGGTTAGGGTTAGGGTTAGAGTACGGGTTTGGGTTACTGTTAGGGTACGGGTTAGGTTTACCGTTTGGGTACGGTTTAGGGAAGTGTTAGGTTTAGGGTTTGGGTTTAGGGTTAAAGATAGGGTTAGGCTACGGGTAGGGTTAGGGTACGGGTTAGGGTTAGGGTTCGGGTTCAGGTGTGGGTTAGTGTACAGTTTAGGGTTAGGTTTAGGGTTAGGGTTAGTGTTAGGGTTACGATATGGCTTAGGGTTAAGGTTGGGGTATGGGATAGGTTTAGTGTTCGTGTTAGGTCTCGGGTTAGGGTTAGGTTTAGTGTGCGGGTTAGGGTTAGCGTTAGAGTACGTGTTAGGTTTAGGGTTTGGTTACGGGTTAGCGTTACGTTTAGGGTTGGGTACGGGTTAGGTTTAGGGTTAGGTTTAGGGTACGGTTTAGGGTTAGGGTACGGGTTAGGGTTAGGTCAGGGTTAGGTTTAGGGTTAGGGTTAGGGTATCCGTTAGGGTTACTGTACGGGTTAGGGTTATGGTTAGGTTTAGGGTTAGGGTTAGCGTTATAGTACGGGTTAGGGTGAGAGTTAGGGTTAGGTTTAGGGTTAGAGTATGGGTTACGGTTAGTGTTAAGGTTAGGGTTAGGGTTAGAATACGGTTAAGGTTAGAGTACGGGTTAGGGTTAGGTTTAGGGTTAGGGTTAGGGTTAGAGTACGGGTTAGGGTTAGTGTTAGTGTTAGGGTTAGGGTTAAAGTTACTGTACGGATAGGGTTAGGGTTAGGTATAGTGTACGGGAGGGGGTTATGTTTAGGATACGGGATATGGTTAGTGTATGGGTTAAGTTTAGGGTTAGGCTTAGGTATAGGTGACGGGTTAGGGTTAGGGAACGGGTTAGGGTTAGGTTTAGGTGCGGGTTAGAGTTAGGGTTAGGGTTAGGGTTAGGGTTTGGTATAGGGTTACGTTTAGGGTCAGGATTAGGGTTAGAGATAGGGTTATGGTACGGGTTAGGGTTAGCTTTGGGGTTAGGGTACAGGTTAGTTTTAGGTTTAGGGTATGGGTCAGGGATATGGTTAAGGTTATGGTTAGGGTTAGGGTATGGGTTAGGGTTAGGGTACGGGTAAGGGTTATGGTTATGGTTAGGGTTAGGGTTAAGTTTATGGTGCGGGTTAGGGTTAAGGTTAGTGCTAGGTTATGGTTTAGGGTTACTGTTAGGGTTTGGGTACGGGTTAGTGTTAGGTATAGGTTACGGGATAGGGTTGGTAAAGGTTAGGTCAAGGGTTAGGGTTAGGTTTCGTGTACGGGTTAGGGTTAGGGTTAGGTTAGGGTTAGTGTTAGTGTATGGGTTAGGCTTAGATTACGGGTTAGGGTTAAGGTTAGGGTCAAGGTTAGGGTTAGGGTTAGGGTACGATTTAGGGTTAGGGTTAGGTTTAGGGTACAGGTTAGGGTTAGGATTAGGGTTAGGGTACGGGTTAGGTTTAGGGTGCGGGTTACGGTTAGGGTTAGGGTGAGGCTTAGGGTTAGGGTTAGGGTACAAGTTAGGGTTAGTTTTAGGATACGGGTTAGAGTTAGGGTTATGGTATGGGTTAGGGTTACAGTATGGGTTAGGGTTAGGGTGAGGGTTAGGGTTAGAGTATGGTTAGGGTTAGGGTTAAGGAAGGGGTTAGAGTACGGGTTAGGGTTAGTTTTAGGTTAGGTTTAGGGTTAGGGTTAGTGTACGGGTTAGGGTAAGGTTCAGGGTACGGGATAGGATTAGCGTACGGGTTAAGTTTAGGTTTAGGGTTAGGTTTAGGTTACGCGTTAGGGTTAGGGTATGGGTTAGGGTTAGGTTTAAGGTGCGGGTTAGGGTTAGGGTTAGGTTTAGTGTAAGGGTTAGGGTTATGTTACAGGTTAGGGTTAGGTTTAGGGTTAGTGTTAGGTTACGCGTTAGTGTTAGGGTTGGGGTTAGGGTATGGGTTAGTTTTAGGGTTAGGGTATTGGTTAGGGTTATGGTTAAGGTTAGGTTTTGGTTTAGGGTATGGGTTAGGGTTAGGTTACAGTTAAGGGTTATGGTTACGGTTAGGGTTCGGCTAAGTTTAGGGTTCGGTTTTGGTTTAGGGTTAGGGTTAGTGTACGGGTTTGGGTTACTGTTAGGGTATGGGTTAGGTTTACCTTTTGGGTACGGGTTAGTGTAAGGGTTAGGGTTAGGGTTAGGGTTAGGGGTTAGGGTTAGAGTTAGGGTTAGGCTATGGGTAGAGTTAGGGTATGGGTTAGGGTACGGGTTAGGGTTTGGGTTAGGGTTAGTGTACGGGTTAGGCATAGGGTTAGATTTAGCGTTAGGGTTAGGGTTAGGGTTAGTGTTAGGGTTACGGTATGGATTAGGGTTAAGATTCCAGTATGGGATAGGGTTAGTGTACGTGTTAGGTCTAGGGTTAGGGTTAGGTTTAGTGTGCGGTTTAGGGTTAGGGTTAGGGTTAGGGTTAGGGTACGTGTTAGGGTTAGGGTTTGGGTACGAGTAAGGGTTACTTTTAGGCCTCGGGTACGGTTTAGGTTTAGGGTTAGGGTAAGGGTTAGTGTTAGGGTACGGGTTAGGGTTACAGAATGGATTAGGGGTAGGTTTAGGGTTGGGTTTAGGGTTAGTGTACGTGTTAGGGTTAGTGTTAGGGTTAGCGTTAGTGTTACTGTGCAGATAGGGTTAGGGTTAGGGTTAGGGTTTGGGTTAGGTTTAGGTTTAGAGAACGGGGTACGGTTATTGTTAGGTTTAGGGTTAGGGTTAATGTACGGGTTTGGCTTAGGTATAGGTTTAGGGTTAGGATAAGGGTTAGGGTTAGGTTTAGGGTACGGGATAGGGTTAGCGTACAGGTTAAGTTTAGGGTTAGGGTTAGGTTTAGGTTACGGGTTATGGTTAGGTAATGGGTTAGGGTTAGAATTAGGGTGCGGGTTAGTGTTATAGTTAGGTTTAGTGTAAGGGTAAAGGTTAGGTTTAGTGTGAGGGTTAGGGTTAGGGTTAGTGTTAGGGTACGGTTTAGGTTAGGGTTGGGTTTAGGGTACGGGTTATTTTAGGGTTAGGGTATGGGTTAGGGTTATGGGTCAGTTTAGGTTTAGGGTTAGGGTATGGATTAGGGTTAGGTTACGGTTAAGGGTTATGGTTTGGGTTAGGGTTAGGGTTAATTTTAGGGTGAGGGTTAGGGTTAGGATTAGGGTTAGAGTACGGGTTTGGGTTACTGTTAGGGTATGGTTTAGGTTTACCATTTGGGTACGGGTTAGGGGAAGGTTTAGGTTTAGGGTTAGGGGTTAGTGGTAGCATTAGGGTTAGGCTACGGTTAGGGTTAGGGTACGTGTTAGGGTTAGGTTTCGGGTTAGGGTTAGTGTACGGTTTAGGGTTAGGGTTAGGGTTAGGATTAGGGTACGGTTTAGGGTTAGGGTTGTGTTTAGGGTATGGGTTAGTTTTAGGGTTAGGTTACGTGTCAGGGTAACGGTTAAGGTTAGGGTTAGGGTTAGGGTATGGGTGAGTGTTAGGGTACGGATTAGTGTTAAGGTTATGGTTCGGGTTAGGGTTAGTGTACGGGTTAGGGTTAGGTTTAGGGTTAGGGTTAGAGTTAGGGTATGGTTTAGGGTTAGGTTTAGGGTCAGGGTTAGCGTTAGGGATAGGGTTGTGATACGGGTTAGGGTTAGGGTTGGGGTTAGGGTATGGGTTAGTTTTAGGGTTAGGGTACGGGTTAGGGTTACGGTTAAGGTTAGGGTTAGTGTAGGGTATGGGTTAGGGTTAGGGTACAGGTAAGGGTTATGGTTAGGGTTAGGGTTAGGTTTAGGTTTAGGGTGCGGTTTAGGCCTAGGGTTAGGGTTAGGTTTAGCACTAGGGTATGGGTTAGGGTTTATGTTAAGTTTTGGTTACGGGTTAGGGTTAGGTTTAGGGTACGAGATAGGGTTGGCTACGGGTTAGGTCAAGGGTTAGGGTTAGTTTTAGGATACGGTTTATGGTTAGGGTTAGGTTTAGGGTTAGGGTTAGGGTATGGGTTAGGTTTAGGGTACGGATTAGGGTTAGGGTTACGGTAAGGGTTAGGGTTAGTTTTAGGGAACGAGTTAGGGTTAGGGTTACGTTTAGGGTATGGTTTATGGTTAGTGTTAGGGTCAGGGTTATGGTTAGGGTACGAGTTATGTTTAGGGTTAGGGTACGGGTTAAGGTTAGGGTTAGAACACGGTTAGGGTTAGGGTTAGGGTTAGGGTTAGAGTACGGGTTAGGGTTAGTGTTAGGGTTAGGGAAAGGGTTAGGGTTAGGGTACGGGTTAGAGTTAGGGTTAGGGTTAGTGTTAGGATACGGGTTATGGTTAGGGTTAGGGTACGGGTTAGGGTTAGGTTTTGGGAAAGGGATTGGATTAGTGTACGGGTTAATTTAGGATAAGGGTTAGGTTTAGGTTACGGGTTAGTTTAGGGTACGGGTTAGGATTAGGTTTAGGTGTCGGTTAGGGTCAGGTTATGGGTTATGTTTAGGTTTAGGGTCAGGGATAGGGTTAGACATAGGGTTATGGTACCGGTTAGGGTTAGGGATGGGGTTAGGGTACGTGCTAGTTTTAGGGTTAGGGTACGGGTTAGGGTTACGGTTAAGGTTAGGGTTAGTGCTAGGGTATGGGTTAGGGTCAGGGTACGGGATAGGGTTGGCTACGGGTTAGGTCAAGGTTTAGGGTTAGTTTTACGGTATGGGTTAGGGTTAGGGTTATGTTTAGGGTTAGGGTTAGGGTATGGGTTAGGTTTAGGGTACGGGTTAGGGTTATGGTTAGGGTCAGGGTTAGGGTTAGGTTTAGGGTACGAGTTAGGGTTAGGGTTAGGTTTAGGGTTAGGGTTAGAGTATGGGGTAGGGTTAGTGTTAAGGTTAGGGTTAAGTTTCATGTACACGTTAGGCTTAGGGTTAGGTTTAGGGTTACGTTACGGGTTAGGGTTAGGTTTAGGGTACGGGATAGGGTTAGCGTACGGGTTAAGTTTAGGGTTAGGTTTAGGTTTAGGTTACGGGTTAGGGTTAGGGTACGGATTAAGGTTAGTTTTACGGTGCCGGTTAGGGTTAGGTTTAGGGTTAGTGTAGTGGTTAGGATCATTTTTAGGGTCAGGGTTAGGGTTAGGGTTACTGTTAGGGTATGGGTTATGGTTAGGGTTGGGGTTAGGGTACGGGTTAGTTTTAGGGTTAGGGTACGGGTTAGGGTTAAGGTTACAGTTAGGGTTAGGGTTAGGGTGTGGGTTAGGGTTAGGGTACGGTTAAGGTTTATGGTTAGGCTTATGGTTAGGGTTAAGTTTAGGGTGCGGTTTAGGGTTAGGGTTAGGGTTAGGGTTAGAGTATGGGTTTGGGTTAGTGTTAGGGTACGGGTTAGGTTTAGCGTTTGGGTATGGGTTAGGGTATGGGTTAGGGTTAGGGGTTAGGGTTAGAGTTAGGGTTAGGCTACGGGATAGGGTTAGAGTACGGGTTAGTATTAGGGTTAAAGTTAGGGTTAAGGTTAGGGTTATACGAGTTAGGGTTAGGGTACTGGTTAGGTTTAGGGTATGGGTTAGGTTTAGGGTTAGGTTCAGTGTTAGAGTTATGGTACGATTTAGGGTAAGGGTTATTTTTAGGGTATGGGTTAGGGTTAGGGTTACGCTTAGGGTACCTGTTAGGGTTAGGGTTATGGCACATGTTAGGGTTACAGTACGGGTTAGTGTTAGGGTGAGGGTTAGGGTTAGGGTTAGAGTACGGTTAGCGTTAGGGTCAGGGTTAGGGTTAGTGTACGAGTTAGGGTTAGGGTTAGGGTACGGGTTAGGTTTAGTGTTATGGTACGGGTTAGGTTTACAATACTGGTTAGTGTTAGGGTGAGGGTTAGGGTTAGGGTTAGTGTACGGTTAGGGTAAGGGTTAGAGTACGGGTTAGGGTTAGTGTTAGGGTTAGGGTTAGGGTTAGGGTTAGGTTTAGAGTACGGGGTAGTGTTAGTGTTAGGGTTATGTTAGGGTTAATGTACGGGTTAGGCTTAGGGTTAGGTTTAGGGTTAGGATAAGAGTTAGGTTTAGGTTTAGGGTACAGGATAGGGTTAGCTTACGGTTAAGTTTAGTGTTAGGATTAGGTTTAGGTTATGGGTTAGGGTTAGGGTACGGGTTAGGGTTAGGTTTAGGGTGCAGGTTAGGTTTAGGGTTATGATTAGTGTAAGGGTTAGGGTTAGGTTTAGGGTCAGGGTTAGGGTTAGGGTTACTGTTAGGTTACGGGTTAGTTTTAGGGTTAGGGTACGGGTTACGGTTAGTCTTAGGGTTAGGGTTAGGTTTAGAGTACGGGTTAGGGTTAGTGTTAGTGTTAGGATTAGTGTTAGTGTACGGATAGGGTTAGGGTTAGGGTTAGGGTTAGGGTACGTGTTCGGGTTAGGTTTAGGGTATGGGATAGGGTTAGTGTACGGGTTAAGTTTAGGGTTAGGGTAGGATTAGGTTACGGGTTAAGGTTAGGGTACAGGTTAGGGTTAGGTTGAGGTGCAGGTTAGGGTTAGGGTACGGGTTAGGGTTAGGTTTAGGGTCAGGGGTAGGGTTAGGGATAGGGTCATGTTACGGGTTAGGGTTAGGTTTGGGGTTAGGGTACGGGTTAGTTTTAGGGTTAGGGTACTAGTTAGAGTTACGGTTTAAGTTAGGGTTAGTGTTAGGGTACGGTTTAGGGTTAGGGTACGGGTAAGGGTTATGTTTAGGGTTAGGGTTAGGCTTAGGTTTAGGGTGCGGTTTAGGCTTAGGGTTAGGGTTAGGGTTAGCGCTAGCGTATGGGTTAGGGTTACTGTTAGGTTTTGGGTATGGGTTAGGTTTAGGTTTAGGGCACGAGATAGGGTTGGGTATGGGTTAGGTCAAGGGTTAGAGTTCGGCTAAGGGTACATGTTAGGGTTCGGGTTACGATTAAGGTTAGGGTTAGGGTTAGGGTTAAGTTTAGGGTTAGGTTTAGGGTAATGGTACGGGTTAGGGTTAAGGTTCCAGTACAGGATAGGGTTAGTGTACGTGTTAGGTCTAGTGTTAGGGTTAGGTTTAGTGTGCGGGTTAGGGTTAGGGTTAGGGTTAGGGTACGTGTTAGGGTTAGGGATTGGGTACAGGTTAGGGTAACGTTTACGGTTAGGGTACAGGTTAGGTTTAGGGTTAGGGTAAGGGTTAATGTTAGTGCACGTGTTAGGGTTAGAGTAAGGTTTAGGGTTAGGTTTAGGTTTCGGGTTAGGGTTAGAGTATGGTTTAGGGTTAGTGTTAGGGTTAGCGTTAGTGTTAGGGTGCGGATAGTTTTAGGGTTAGGGTTAGGGTACGGGTTAGGGTTAGGTTTAGGACATGGGATAGAGTTAGTGTACGGGTTAAGTTTAGGGTTAGGGTTAGGTTTAGGGCACGAGTTAGGGTTAGGGTTAGGCTACGGGTTAGGGTTAGGGTTTTGTTACGGGTTACGGTTACAGTACGGGTTAGGGTTAGGGTGAGGGTTAGGGTTATGGTTAGAGTACGGTTATGGTTAGGGTTAGGTTTAGGGTTAGGGTTAGGGAAAGGTTTAGGGTTAGGGTTAGGGTATGGGTTAGGTTTAGGGTTAGGTTTAGGGTTAGGTTACGGAATAGTTTTAGCGTACGGGTAAGTTTAGGGTTAGGGTTAGGTTTAGGTTATGGGTTAGGGTTAGGGTTAGTGTAAGGTTTAGGGTTAGTTTTTGGGTCAGGTTTAGGGTTAGGGTTAGTGTTAGGGTATGGGTTAGGGTTAGGGTTGGGGTTAGGGTACGGGTTAGTTTTAGGGTTACGGTACGTGTTAGGGTTGCGGTTAAAGTTAGGGTTATGTTAGAGTGTGGGTTAGGGTTTGGGTACTGTTAAGGGTTTGGTTAGGGTTAGGGTTAGGGTTATGTTTAGATTGCGGTTTAGTGTTAGGGTTAGGGTTAGGGTTAGGTTTAGAGTACGGGTTTGGGTTAGTGTTAGGGTATGGGTTAGGTTTACCTTTTGGGTAAGGGTTAGGGTAAGTGTTAGGGTTAGTGTTAGGGTAGGAGTTTGGGTTTGGGTTGGGTTAAGGTACTAGTTAGGGTTAGGGTTAGGGTTAGGGTTACAGTACGGGTTAGTGTTAAGGTGAGGGTTAGGGTTAGGGTTAGAGTATGGTTTTTGGTTAGGGTCAGGGTTAGGGTTAGTGTACGTGTTAGGGTTGGGGTTAGGATACATGTTAGGTCTAGGTTTATGGTACGGGTTAGGGGTACAGTACGGGTGAGTGTTAGGGTGAGGGTTAGGGTTAGGGTAAGAGTACGGTTAGGATTAGGGTTAGGGTTAGGGTTAGAGTATGGGTTAGGGTTAGTTTTAGGGTTAGGGTTAGGGTTAGGGTTAGGTTTAGAGTACGGTGTAGGGTTGGTGTTAGGGTTAGGGTTAATGTACGGGTTAGGCTTAGGGTTAGGTTTAGGGTTAGGATAAGAGTTAGGGTTAGGTTTAGGGTACGGGATACGGTTAGCTTACGGGATAAGTTTAGGGTTAGGGTTAGGTTTAGGTTACTGGTTATGGTTACGGTACGGGTTATGGTTAGGTTTAGGGTGCGGGTTAGGGTTAGGGTTAGGGTTAGTGTAAGGGTTAGGGTTAGATTTAGGGTCAGGGTTAGGGTTAGGGATAGTGTTAGGGTACGGGTTAGTTTTAGGTTTAGGGTCGGGTTAGGGTTAGGTTTAGGGTTAGGGTGAGGTTTAGAGTACAGGTTAGGGTTAGTGTTAGTGTTAGGGTTAGGGTTAGTGTACGGATAGGGTTAGGGTTAGGGTTAGGGTACGGGTTAGTGTTAGGTTTAGTGTACGGAATAGGGTTAGTGTACGGGTTAAGATTAGGGTTAGGGTTAGGTTTAGGTTACGGGTTAGGGTTAGGGTATGGGTTAGGGTTAGGTTTAGGTGCGGGTTAGGATTAGGGTATGGGTTAGGGTTAGGTTTAGGGTCAGGGTTAGGGTTAGGGATAGGGTCATGGTACGGGTTAGGGTTAGGGTTGGGGTTAGGGTATGGGTTAGTTTTAGGGTTAGTGTATGGGTTAGGATTATGGTTAAAGTTAGGGTTAGTGTTAGGGTGTGGGTTAGCGTTAGGGTATGGGTAAGGGTTATGGTTAGGGTTAGGGTTATGTTTAGGTTTAGGGTGCGGGTTAGCCTTAGGGTTAAAGTTAGGGTTAGCACTAGGGTATGGGTTAGGGTTACTGTTAGGTTTTGGGTACGGGTTAGGGTTAGGTTTAGTGTACGAGATACGGTTGGGTACGGGTTAGGTCAAGGGTTAGGGTTTGGTTTAGGGTACGGGTTAGGGTTAGATTTATGTTTAGGTTTAGGATAAGGGTTAGGGTTAGGTTTAGGGTAGGGGATAGGGTTAGCGCACAGGTTAAGTTTAGGGTTAGGGTTAGGTTTACGTTACGTTTTAGTGTTAGGTTTTGGTTAAGGGTTAGGGTTAGGTTTAGGGTGCGGGTTAGGGTTAGGGTTAGGGTTAGTATAAGGGTTACGGTTAGGTTTAGCGTCAGGGTTAGGATTAGGGTTAGTGTTATGGTACGTGTTAGTTTTAGGGTTAGGGTACAGGTTAGGGTTAGGTTTAGGGTTAGGGTTAGGTTTAGAGTACTGGTTAGGTTTAGTGTTAGTGTTAGGGTTAGTGTGAGTGTACGGATAGGGTTAGGGTTAGGGTTAGGGTACGGGTTAGGCTTAGGTTTATGTGCGGGTTAGGGTATGGGTTAGGGTTAGGTTAAGGTCAGGGTTATGGTTAGGGATAGGGTCATGCTACGGGTTAGGGTTAGGGATGGGGTTAGGGTCCGGGTTAGTTTTAGGGTTAGGGTACGGGTTAGGGTTACGGTTAAAGTTATGGTTAGTGTTAGGGTATGGGTTGGGGTTAGGGTGCGGGTTAGGCTTAGGGTTAGGTTTAGGTTTAGCTCTAGGTTACGGGTTAGGGTTACTGTTAGAGTTTGGGTACATGTTAGGGTTAGGTATAGGGTACGAGATAGGGTTGGGTACGGGTTAGGTCAAGGGTTAAGTTTAGGTTCAGGGTACGGGTTAGGGTTCGGGTTAGCTAAGGGTTAGGGATAGGGCATGGGTTAGGTTTAGGGTACGGGTTAGGGTTAGGGTTAAGGTCAGGGTTAGGGTTAGGGTTAGGGTATGAGTTAGGGTTAGGGTTAGGGTTAGGTTTAGGGTACAGGTTAGGGATAGGGTTAGGTTTAGGATTCGGTTTAGTTTAGGGTACGGGTTAGGGTTAGGGTCAGGTTTAGGGTTAGGGTACGAGTTAGGGTTACGGTTAGGGTACGGGTTAGGGTGAGGGTTATGTTACGGGTTAGGGATACAGTATGGGTTAGGGTTAGGTTGAGGCTTAGGTTTAGGGTTAGAGTACGGTTAGGGTTAGGGTTAGGGTTAGGGTTAGAGTATGGGTTAGGGTTAGTGTTAGGTTTAGGGAAAGGGTTAGGTTTAGGGTAGGGCACGGGTTAGGGTTAGGGTTAGGGATAGAGTACGGGGTAGGGTGAGTGTTAGGGTTAGGGTTAGGGTTAATGTATGTGTTAGGCTTAGGGTTAGGTGTCGGGTTAGGTTACGGGTTAGCTTTAGGGTACTGTTTACGGTTAGGTTTAGGGTGCGGGTTAGGGTTAGGGTTAGGGTTAGTGTACGGGTTAAGGTTAGGTTGAATGTCAGGGTTAGGGTTAGGGTTAGTGTTAGGGTATGGGTTAGGGTTAGGGTTGGGGTTAGGGTATGTGTTAGTTTTCGGTTTAGGGTACAGGTTATGGTTACACTTAAAGTTAGGGTTAGAGTTAGGGTACCGGTTAGGGTTAGGTTTAGGGAATAGGATAAGGTTAGTGTACGGGTTAAGTTTTGGGTTAGGGTTAGGTTTAGGTTACGGGTTAGGGTTAGGTAACGGGTTAGGATTAGGTTTAGGTGCGGATTAGGGTCAGGGTATGGGTTACGATTAGGTTTAGGGTCAGGGTTAGGTTTAGAAATAGGGTTATGGTACAGGTTAGGGTTAGGGTTGGGGTAGGGTACGGGTTAGTTTTAGGGTTTGGGTGCAGGTTAGGGTTACGGTTAAGGTTAGGGTTAGTGTAGGGTATGGGTTAGGGTTAGGGTACAGGTAAGGGTTATGTTTAGGGTTAGGGTTAGGTTTAGGTTTAGGGTGCGGTTTAGGCTTAGGGTTAGGTTTAGGGTTAAGGCTAGGGTATGGGTTAGGGTTAATGTTAGGTTTTGGGTACGGGTTAGGGTTAGGGTTATGTTACGGGTTAGGGATACAGTATGGGTTAGGGTTAGGGTGAGGGTACGGGTTAGGGTTAGTGTTAGGGTCAGGGTTAGGGTTAGGGAACGAGGTAGGGTTAGGGTTAGGGTACGGGTTAGGGTTAGCTTTATGTTACGGGTTAGGTTTACAGTACGGGTTAGGGTTAGGGTGAGGGTTAGGGTTAGAGTACGGTTTATGGTTAGTGTTAGGGTTAGGGTTAGGTTTAGAGTACGGGTTAGTGTTAGTGTTAGGGTTAGGGTAAGGTTTAGGGTTAGGGTTAGGGTACGGTTTAGGGTTAGCGTTAGGGTTAGGGTTAGGGTTAGAGTACGGGGTAGGGTTAGTGTTAGGGTTAGGGTTAGGTTTAATGTACGGATTAGGCTGAGGATTAGGGTTAGGTTTAGGTTACGGGTTATGGTTATGTTTAGGGTACGGGATAGGTTTAGCGTACGTGTTAAGTTTCGGGTTAGGTTTAGGTTTAAGTTACGGGATAGGGTTAGGGTACGGATTAGAGTTAGGTTTAAGGTGCTGGTTAGGGTTTGGCTTAGGGTTAGTGAACTGTTTAGGGTTATTTTTAGGGTCAGGGTTAGGGTTAGGGTTACTGTTAGTGTATGGGTTAGGGTTAGTGTGGGGTTTAGTGTACGGGTTAGTTTTAGGGTTAGGGTACGGGTTAGGGTTACAGTTAAATTTAGGGTTAGGGTTAGGGTGTGGGTTATGGTTAGTGTACGGTTAAGGGTTATGGTAAGGCTTAGGGTTAGGGTTAAGTTTAGGTTGCGGTTTAGGGTTAGGGTTAGGGTTAGGGTACGGGTTTGGGTTAGTGTTAGGGTACGTGTTAGGTTTACCGTTTGGGTATGGGTTAGGGTAAGGGTTAGGGTTAGGGGTTAGTTTTAGGGTTAGGGTTAGGCTACGGGATAGGTTTAGAGTACGGGTTAGTATTAGGGTTAGGGTTAGGTTTAGGGTTATAGTACGGGTTAGGGTTAGAGTTAGGGTTAGGGTACGGGTTAGGTTTAAGGTATGGGTTAGTTTTAGGGTTAGGTTCAGTGTTAGGGTTAGGGTTAGGGTACGATTTAGGGTTAGGGTTAGGTTTAGGGTACGGTTTAGGGTTAGGGTTAGGGTTAGGGTACGGGTTAGGTTTAGGGTACGGGTTAGGGTTAAGGTTATGGGACGTGTTAGGGTTACAGTACGGGTTAGTGTTAGGGTGATGGTTAGTGTTAGGGTTAGAGTACGGTTAGGGTTAGGGTCAGGGTTAGGGTTACTGTACGAGTGAGGTTTAGGGTTAGGGTACGGCTTAGGGTTAGGTTTATGATACGGCTTAGTGTTACAGTATGGGTTAGTGTTAGGCTGAGGGTTAGGGTTAGGGTTAGAGTAGTGTAAGGGTTAGGGTTAGAGTACGGGTTAGGGTTAGTGTTAGGGTTAGGGTTAGGGTTAGGGTTAGGGTTAGGTTTAGGTTTAGAATACGGGGTAGGGTTAGTGTTAGTGTTAGGGTTAAGGATTATGTATGGGTTAGACTTAGGGTTAGATTTAGGGTTAGGATAAGAGTTAGGGTTAGGTTTAGGGTACGGGATAGGGTTAGCGTACGGGTTAAGTTTAGGGTTAGGGTAGGTTTAGGTTATGTGTTAGGGTTAGGGTATGGGTTAGGGTTAGGTTAGGGTGCGGGTTAGGGTTAGGGTTAGTGTTAGGGTACGGGTTAGTTTTAGGGTTAGGGTACGGGTTAGGTTTAGGTTTAGGGTTAGGGTTAGGTTTAGAGTACGGTTTGGGGTTAGTGTTAGTGTTAGGGTTAGGGTTAGTGACGGATAGGGTTAGGGTTAGGGTACGGGTTAGGGTTAGGTTTAGGGTACGGGGTAGGGTTAGTGTACAGGTTAAGTTTAGGGTTATGGTAGGATTATGTTATGGGTTAAGGTTAGGGTACGGGTTAGGGTTAGGTTTAGGTGCGGGTTAGGGTTAGGGTACGGGTTAGGGTTAGGTTTAGGTGCCGGTTAGGATTAGAGTACGGGTTAGGGTTAGGTTTAGTGTCAGGGTTAGGGTTAGGGATAGGGTCATGGTACGGGTTAGGGTTAGGGTTGGGGTTAGGGTATGGGTTAGAATTAGGGTTAGGGTACGGGTTAGGGTTACGGTTAAAGTTAGGGTTAGTGTTAGGGAATGGGTTAGCGTTACTTATGGGTAAGGGTTATGTTTAGGGTTAGGGTTACGTTTAGGTTTAGGGTGCGGGTTAGGCTTAGGGTTAAAGTTAGGGTTAGCACTAGGGTATGGGTTAGGGTTACTGTTAGCATTTGGGTACAGGTTAGGGTTAGGTTTAGGGTACGAGATACGGTTGGGTACGGGTTAGGTCAAGGGTTAGGGTTAGGTTTAGGGTACGGGTTAGGGTTAGGTTTAGGTTTAGGGTTAGGATAAGAGTTAGGGTTAGCTTTAGGGTACGGGATAGGGTTAGCGCATGGGTTAAGTTTAGGGTTAGGGTTAGGTTTAGGTTACGGTTTAGGGTTAGGTTTAGGTTATGGGTTAGGGTTAGGTTTAGGGTGCGGGTTAGGGTTAGGGTTAGTGTAAGGGTTACGGTTAGGTTTAGCGTCAGGGTTAGGGTTAGGGTTAGTGTTATGGTACGTGTTAGTTTTAGGGTTAGGGTACGGGTTAGGGTTAGGTTTAGGGTTAGGGTTAAGTTTGGAGTACGGGTTAGGTTTACTGTTAGTGTTAGGGTTAGGGTGAGTGTACGGATAGGGTTAGGGTTAGGGTTAGGGTACGGGTTAGGCTTAGGTTTATGTGCGGGTTAGGGTTAGGGTATGGGTTAGGGTTAGGTTAAGGTCAGGGTTATGGTTAGGGATAGGGTCATGCTACGGGTAGGGTTAGGGATGGGGTTAGGGTACGGGTTAGTTTTAGGGTTAGGGTACGGGTTAGGGTTACGGTTAAAGTTATGGTTAGTGTTAGGGTATGGTTTGGGGTTAGGGTGCGGGTTAGGCTTAGGGTTAGGTTTAGGGTTAGCTTTAGGTTACGGGTTAGGGTTACTGTTAGGGTTTGGGTACATGTTAGGGTTAGGTATAGGGTACAAGATAGGGTTGGGTACGGGTTAGGTCAAGGGTTTAGTTTAGGTTTAGGGTACGGGTTAGTGTTAGGGTTAGCTAAGGGTTAGGGATAGGGCATGGGTTAGGTTTAGGGTACGGGTTAGGGTTAGGGTTAAGGTCAGGGTTAGGGTTAGGGTTAGGGTATGAGTTAGGGTTAGGGTTAGGGTTAGGTTTAGGGTACCGGTTAGGGATAGGGTTAGGTTTAGGATACGGTTTAGGTTAGGGTACGGGTTATGGTTAGGGTCAGGTTTAGGGTTAGGGTACGAGTTAGGGTTAGTTTTAGGGTACGGGTTAGGATTAGGGTTATTTTACGGGTTAGGGTTAGGGTTAGTGTTAGGGTATGGGTTAGGGTTAGGGTTGGGGTTAGGGTATGGGTTAGTTTTCGGGTTAGGGTACAGGTTATGGTTATGCTTAAAGTTAGGGTTAGGGTTAGGGTACGGGTTAGGGTTAGGTTTAGGGAATGGGATAGGGTTAGTGTACGGGTTAAGTTTAGGGTTAGGGTTAGGTTTTGGTTACGGGTTAGGGTTAGGTAATGGGTTAGGATTATGTTTAGGTGCGGATTAGGGTCAGGGTACAGGTCACGATTAGGTTTAGGGTCAGGGTTAGGTTTAGTAATAGGGTTATGGTACAGGTCAGGTTTAGGGTTGGGGTTAGGGTACGGGTTAGTTTTAGGGTTTGGGTACAGGTTAGGGTTACGGTTAAGATTAGGGTTAGTGTAGGGTATGGGTTAGGGTTAGGGTTCAGGTAAGGGTTATGTTTAAGGTTAGGGTTAGGTTTAGGTTTAGGGTGCGGGTTAGGCTTAGGGTTAGGTTTAGGGTTAGGGCTAGGGTATGGGTTAGGGTTAATGTTAGGTTTTGGGTACGGGTTAGGGTTAGGGTTATGTTACGGGTTAGGGATACAGTATGGGTTAGGGTTAGGTTGAGGCTTAGGTTTAGGGTTAGAGAACGGTTAGGGTTAGGGTTAGGGTTAGAGTACGGATTAGGGTTAGTGTTAGGTTTAGGGAAAGGGTTAGGTTTAGGGTTAGGGCACGGGTTAGGGTTAGGGTTAGGGATAGAGTACGGGGTAGGGTGAGTGTTAGGGTTAGGGTTAGGGTTAATGTACGTGTTAGGCTTAGGGTTAGGTTTAGGTTTAGGTTATGGGTTAGCGTTAGGGTACTGTTTAGGGTTAGGATTAGGGTTCGGGTCAGGGTTATGGTTAGGGTTAGTGTACGGGTAAGGGTTAGGTTGAATGTCAGGGTTAGGGTTAGGGTTAGTGTTAGGGTATGGGTTAGAGTTAGGGTTGGTTTTAGTGTATGGGTTCGTTTTCGGGTTAGGGTACAGGTTATGGTTACGCTTAAATTTAGGGTTAGGGTTAGGGTACGGGTAACGGTTAGGTTTAGGGAATGGGATAGGTTAGTGTAAGGGTTAAGTTTAGGTTTAGGGTTAGGTTTAGGTTACGAGTTAGGGTTAGATAATGGGTTAGGATTAGGTTTAGGTGAGGATTAGGGTCAGGGTATGGGTTACGATTAGGTTTAGGGTCAGGGTTAGGTTTAGAAATAGGGTTATGGTACAGGTTAGGGTTAGGGTTGGGGTTAGGGTACGGGTTAGTTTTAGGGTTTGGGTACAGGTTAGGGTTATGGTTAAGGTTAGGGTTAGTGTAGGGTATGGGTTAGGGTTAGGGTAGTGGTAAGGGTTATGTTTAGGTTTAGGGTTAGGTTTAGGTTTAGGGTGCGGGTTAGGCTTAGGGTTAGGTGTAGGGTTAGGGCTAGGGTATGGGTTAGGGTTAATGTTAGGTTTTGGGTACGGGTTAGGGTTAGGGTTAGGGTACGGGATAGGGTTGGCTACGGGTTAGGTCAAGGGTTAGGGTTATTTTACGGAACGGGTTAGGGTTAAGGTTATGTTTAGGCTTAATGTTAGGGTATTGGTTAGGTTTAGGGTACGGGTTAGGGTTATGTTTAGGGTCAGGGTTAGGGTTAGGTTTAGGGTACGAGTTAGGGTAGGGTTAGGTTTAGGGTACTGGTTAGGGTTAGGGTTAGGGTTAGGGTACGGGTTAGAATTAGGTTACGAGTTAGGGTTAGTGTTATGGTCAGTGTTAGGTTTAGGGAACGAGTTAGTGTTAGGGTTAGGGTACCGGTTAGGGTTAGGGTTATTTTACGGGTTAGGGTTACAGTAGGGGTTAGGTTTAGGGTGAGGGTTAAGGTTAGGGTTAGGGTTAGAGTACGGATTAGGGTTAGTGTTAGGGTTAGGGTTTGGGTTAGGTTTAGGGTTAGAGTACGTGTTAGTGTTGGTGTTAGGGTTAGGGTTAGGGTTAGTGTACGGTTTAGGGTTAAGTTTAGGGTTAGAGTTAGGGTTAGGGTTAGAGTACGGGGTAGGGTTAGTGTTAGGGTTAGGGTTAGGTTTAATGTACGGGTTAGGCTTAGGGTTAGGTTTAGGGTTAGTGTACGGGTTAAGTTTAGGGTTATGTTTAGGTTTAGGTTACGGGTTAGGGTTAGGGTACGGATTAGTGTTAGGTTTAGGGTGCCGGTTAGGGTTAAGGTTAGGGTTAGTGTACTGGTTAGGTTTAGGTTTAGGTTCAGGGTTAGGGTTACGGTTACTGTTAGGGTATGGTTTAGGGTTAGGTTTGGGGTTAGGGTACGGGTTAGTTTTAGGGTTAGGGTACGGTTTAGGGTTACGGTTAAATTTAGGGTTAGGGTTAGGGTGTGGGTTAAAGTTAGGGTACGGTTAAGGATTATGGTTAGGCTAAGGGATAGGGTTAGGTTTAAGGTTAGAGTACGGTTAGGTTTAGGGTTAGGGTTAGAGTTAGGGTTAGGGTTAGATTACGGGGTAGGGTTACTGTTAGGTTTAGGGTTAGGGTTAATGTACGAGTTAGGCTTAGGGTTAGGTTTAGTGTTAGGTTACGGTTTAGGGTTAGGTTTAGGGTACGGGTTAGGGTTAGGGTACGGGTTAGGGTTAGGTTTAGGGTGCGGTTAAGGGTTAGTTTTAGGGTATGGGTCAGGGTTAGGGTTGTGGTTAGGGTACGGGTTAGTTTTAGGCTTAGGGAACGGGTTAGTGTTACTGTTAAAGTTAGGGGTTCGGGTTACAGTACGGGTTAGGTTTAGGGTTAGTGTTTGGGTTAGGGTTAGGGTACGGTAAAGGGTTGTGTTAAGGGTTAGGGTGAGTGTTAAGTTTAGGGTGCGGTTTAGGGTTAAGGTTAGGGTTAGTGTTAGGGTTAGAGTACGGGTTTGGGTTAGTGTTAGGGTACGGGTTAGGTATACCGTTTGGGTACGGTTTAGGGTAAGGGTTAGGGTTAGGCGTTACGGTTAGAGTTATGGTTAGGCTACGGGATAGTGTTAGAGTAAGGGTTAGGGTTAGGGTTAGTGTAAGGGTTACTGTTTGATTTATACTATGGGTTAGGTTTAGAGTTAGGGTTAGGTTTAGTGTAGATAGGGTTAGGGTTAGGGTTAGGGTACAGGTTAGGGTTAGGTTTAGGGTTCAGCCTAGGGTTAGCGTACCGGTTAAGTTTAGGATTAGGGTTAGGTTTAGGTTACAGGTTATGGTTAGGGTACGGGTTAGGTTTAGGTGAGTCTTAGGGTTAGGGTTAGCGTACGGGTTAAGTTTAGGATTAGGGTTAGGTTTAGGTTACAGGTTAGGGTTAGGTTATGGGTTAGTTTTAGGGTTAGGGTATGGGTCAGGGTTACGGTTAAGTTTAGTGTTATGGTTAGGGTATGGGTGAGTGTTAGGGTATGGATTAGCATTAAGTTTAGGGTTCAGGTTAGGGTTAGTGTACTGGTTAGGGTTAGGTTTAGGGTTAGGGTTAGGGTACGGTTTAGGGTTTAAGGTTTGGGATAGGGTTAGGTTTAGGGTCAGGTTTAGGGTTAGGGATAGGGTTATGGTACGGGTTTTTGTTAGGTTTGGGGTTGGTAGAGGTTAGTTTTAGGGTTAGGGTACGGGTCAGGGTTACGGTTAAGGTTAGGGTTAGGTTTAGGGTTAGGGTTAGGGTATGGGTTAGGTTTAGTGTACGGGTTAGGGTTAGGGTTAGGGTCAGGTTAGGGTTACGGTTAGGGTATGAGTTTGGGTTAGGGTTACATTTAGGGTACGGTTTAGGGTTAGTGTTAGGGTCAGGGTTAGGGTTAGGGTATGAGTTAGGGTTAGGGTTAGGGTACGGGTTAGGGTTAGGGTTATGTTACGAGTTAGGGTTACAGTACGGGTTAGGTTTAGGGTGAGGGTTAGAGTATGGTTAGGGTTCGGTTTAGGGTTAGAATATGGGTTATGGTTAGTGTTAGGGTTAGGGAAAGGGTTAGGGTTAGGGTTAGGGTATGGGGCAGAGTTAGGGTTAGGGTTAGGGTTAGGGTACGAGTTAGGGTTAGGTTTAGTGTATGGGCTAGGTTTATCGTACGGGTTAAGATTAGGTTTAGTGTTAGGTTTTGGTTACGGTTAGGTTTTGGGTACGGGTTAGGGTTAGGTTAAGGTGAGGGTTAGGGTTAGGGTTAGGGTACGGGTTAGTTTTAGGGTTGGGGTACGGGTCAGGTTTACTCTTAAGGTTAGGGTTAGGGTTAGGCTATGGGTTAGTGTTAGGGTACAGGTAAGGGTTATGGTTAGGATTAGGGTTAGGTTTAGGTTGAGGGTGCGGTTTAGGATTAGGGTGAGGTTTAGTGCTAGGCTAAGGGTTAGGGTTACGGTTAGGGTTTTGGTACGGGTTAGGGTTAGGTTTAGGTTACAGGATAGGGTTGGGTATGGGTTAGGTCAAGGGTTATGGTTAGGTTTAGCGTACGGTTTAGGGTTAGGGTTAGCGTCAGGGTTAGGGTTAGGGTTAGGGTACGAGTTAGGGTTAGGTTTAGGTTTAGGGTACGGTTTAGGTTTAGGGTACGGTTTAGGTTACGGGTTAGGTTTAGGGTACAGTTTATGGTACGGGTACGGGTTAGGGTTAGGTTTAGTGTACGGGTTAGGGTACGTGTTAGGGTTAGGGTTAGAGTACGGGGTAGGCTTAGTGTTAGGGTTAGGGTTAGGGTTAAATTTCGGGTTAGGCTTAAGGTTAGGTTAAGGGTTAAAACACGGGTTAGGGTTAGGTTTAGGGTACGGGATAGGGTTAGCATACGGGTTAAGTTTAGGATTAGGGTTAAGTTTACGTTACGGGTTAGGGTTAGGGTACGGGTTAGGGTTAGGTTTAGGGTGCGGGTTAGCGTTAGGGTTAGGATTAGTGTAAGGGTTAGGGTTAGTTTTAGGGTGAGGGTTAGCGTTAGGGTTAGTGTTAGGGTACGGGTTAGGGTCAGGGTTGGGGTTAGGGTACGGGAGAGTTTTAGGGTTGGGGTACGGGTCAGGGTTACTGTTAAGGTTAGGGTTAGGGTTAGGCTATGGGTTAGTGTTAGGGTACGGGTAAGGGTTATGGTTAGGGTTAGGGTTAGGTTTAGGTTGAGGGTGCATTTTAGGGTTAGGGTTAGGTTTAGTGCTAGGCTATGGGTTAGGTTAGGGTTACGGTTAGGGTTTTGGTACGGGTTAGGGTTAGGGTTAGGTTACAGGATAGGGTTGGGTATGGGTTAGGTCAAGGGTTACGGTTAGGTTTAGCGTACGGTTTAGGGTTAGCGTCAGGGTTAGGGTTAGGGTTAGGGTACGAGTTAGGGTTAGGTTTAGGTTTAGGGTACGGTTTAGGGTTAGGGTACGGGTTAGGGTACGGGTTAGGGTACGGGTTTGGGTTAGGGTTGAGGTTAGGGTACGGGTTAGTTTTAGGGTTACGGTACGGGTTATGGTTACGGTTAAGTTTAGGGTTAGGGTTAGGGTATGAGTTCGGGTTAGATTACGGTTCAGGGTTTTGGTTTGTGTTAGGGTTCGGATTAAGTTTAGGGTGTGGGTTAGGGATAGGTTTAGGTTTAGGGGTAGGGTTAACGTTAGGGTTAGGATTAGTGTAAGGGTTAGGGTTAGTTTTAGGGTCAGGGTTAGGGTTAGGGTTAGGGTACGGGTTAGGGTTAGGGTTGGGGTTAGGGTACGGGTTAGTTTTAGGGTTAAGGTACGGGTTAGGGTTATGGTTAAGGTTAGGGTTAGGGTTAGGGTATGAGTTAGGCTTAGAGTACGGTTAAGGGTTTTGGTTTGGTTAGGGTTCGGGTTAAGTTTAGGGTGCGGGTTAGGGTTAGGTTTAGGTTTAGGGTTAGGGTTAGAACACGGGTTTGGGTTAGTGTTAGGGTACGGGTTAGATTTACCGTTTGGGTACGGTTTAGGGAAGGGTTAGGTTTAGGGTTAGGGTTTAGGGTTATAGATAGGGTTAGGCTACAGGTAGGGTTAGGGTACAGGTTAGGGTTAGGGTTCGGGTTCAGGTTAGGGTTAGTGTACGGGTTAGGGTTAGGTTTAGGGTTAGGGTTAGTGTTAGGGTTACGATACGGGTTAGGGTTAAGGTTGGAGTATGGGATAGGTTTAGTGTACATGTTAGGTCTAGGGTTAGGGTTAGGTTTAGTGTGCGGGTTAGGGTTAGGGTTAGAGTACGTGTTAGGGTTAGGGTTTGGTTACAGGTTAGCGTTACGTTTAGGGTTGGGTACGGGTTAGGTTTACGGTTAGGGTTAGGGTACGTTTTAGGGTTAGGGTACGGGTTAGGGTTAGGTCAGGGTTAGGTTTAGGGTTAGGGTTAGGTATCCGTTAGGGTTACTGTACGGGTTAGGGTTAATGTTAGCATTAGAGTTAGGGTTAGCGTTATAGTACGGGTTAGGGTTAGAGTTAGGGTTACGTTTAGTGTTAGAGTACTGGTTACGGTTAGTGTTAAGGTTAGGGTTAGGGTTAGAGTACGGGTTAGGGTTAGAGTACGGGTTAGGGTTAGGTTTAGGGTTAGGGTTAGGGTTAGAGTATGGGTTAGGGTTAGTGTTAGTGTTAGGGTTAGGGTTAGGGTTAGTGTACGGATAGGGTTAGGGTTACTTATAGTGTACGGGTTAGGGTTAGGTTTAGGATACGGGATATGGTTAGTGTACGGCTTAAGTTTAGGGTTAGGCTTAGGTTTAGTTGATGGGTTAGGGTTAGGGAATGGGTTAGGGTTAGGTTTAGGTGCGGGTTAGAGTTAGGGTTAGGGTTAGGTTTAGGGTTTGGTATAGGGTTATGTTTAGGGTCAGGATTAGGGTTAGGGATAGGGTATGGTACGGGTTAGTGTTAGTTTTGGGGTTAGGGTACAGCTTAGTTTTAGGTTTAGGGTATGGGTCAGGGATACGGTTAAGGTTATGGTTAGGGTTAGGGTATGGGTTAGGGTTAGGGTATGGGTAAGGTTTATGGTTAGGGTTAGGGTTAGGTATAGGGTGTGGATTAGGGTTAGGGTTAGGGTTAGTGCTAGGTTATGGTTTAGGGTTACTGTTAGAGTTTGGGTACAGGTTAGGGTTAGGTATAGGTTACGGGATAGGGTTGGTAAGGGTTAGGTCAAGGGTTAGGGTTAGGTTTCGGGTACAGGTTAGGGTTAGGGTTAGGTTAGGGTTAGTGTTAGTGTATGGGTTAGGCTTAGAGTACGGGTTAGGGTTAAGGTTAGGGTCAAGGTTAGGGTTAGGGTTAGGGTACGATTTAGGGTTAGGTTAGGTTTAGGGTACGGGTTAGGGTTAGGATTAGGGTTAGGGTACGGGTTAGGTTTAGGGTACGGGTTACGGTTAGGGTTAGGGTCAGGCTTAGGGTTAGGGTTAGGGTACAAGTTAGGGTTAGGGTTAGGATACGGGTTAGAGTTAGGGTTATGGTATGGGTTAGGGTTACAGTACGGGTTAGGGTTAGGGTGAGGGTTAGGGTTAGAGTATGGTTAGGGTTTGGGTTAAGGTTAGGGTTAGAGTACGGGTTAGGGTTAGTTTTAGGTTAGGTTTAGGGTTAGGGTTAGTGTACGGGTTAGGGTTAGGTTCAGGGTACGGGATAGGGTTAGCGTACGGGTTAAGTTTAGGTTTAGGGTTAAGTTTAGGTTACGGGTTAGTGTTAGGGTATGGGTTAGGGTTAGATTTAGGGTGCGGATTAGGGTAGGTTTAGGGTTAGTGTAAGGGTTAGGGTTATGTTACGGGTTAGGCTTAGGGTTAGGGTTAGTGTTAGGTTACGCGTTAGTGTTAGGGTTGGGGTTAGGGTACGGGTTAGTTTTAGGGTTAGGGTATTGGTAGGGTTATGGTTAAGGTTAGGTTTAGGTTTAGGGTATGGGTTAGGGTTAGGTTACGGTTAAGGGTTATGGTTTCGGTTAGGGTCGGGTTAAGTTTAGGGTGCGGTTTCGGTTTAGGGTTAGGGTTAGTGTACGGGTTTGGGTTACTGTTAGGGTACGGGTTAGGTTTACCTTTTGGGTACGGGTTAGTGTAAGGGTTAGGTCTAGGGTTAGGGTTAGGTTTAGTGTGCGTTTGAGGGTTAGGGTTAGGGTTAGGGTTAGGGTACGTGTTAGGGTTAGGGATTGGGTACGAGTAAGGGTTACATTTAGGCTTAGGGTAAGTGTTAGGTTTCAGGTTAGGGTAAGGGTTAGTGTTAGGGTACGGGTTAGGGTTACAGAACGGGTTAGGGGTAGGTTTAGGGTTAGGTTTAGTGTTAGAGTACGTGTTAGGGTTAGTGTTAGGGTTAGCGTTATTGTTACTGTGCAGATAGGGTTAGGGTTAGGGTTAGGGTACGGGTTAGGGTTAAGTTTAAGGTACGGGATAGGGTTAGTGTACTGGATAAGTTTAGGTTTAGGGTTAGGTTTAGGGTACGAGTTAGGGTTAGGGTTAGGGTACGGGTTAGGGTTAGGGTTATGTTACGGGCTAGGGTTACAGTACGGGTTAGGGTGAGAGTTAGGGTTACGGTTAGATTACGGTTAGGGTTAGGGTTAGGGTTAGAGTACGGGTTATGGTTAGTGTTAGGCTTAGGTTTAGCGTTAGGGTTAGGGTTTGGGTTAGGTTTAGGTTTAGAGAACGGGGTACGGTTAGTGTTAGGTTTAGGGTTAGGGTTAGGATAAGGGTTAGGGTTAGGTTTAGGGTACGGGATAGGGTTAGCGTACAGGTTAAGTTTAGGGTTAGGGTTAGGTTTAGGTTACGGGTTATGGTTAGGGTACGGGTTAGGGTTAGGTATAGGGTGCGGGTTAGTGTTTGAGTTAGGGTTAGTGTAAGGGTAAGGGTTAGGTTTAGGGTCAGGGTTAAGGTTAGGGTTAGTGTTAGGGTACGGTTTAGGGTTAGGGTTGGGGTTAGGGTACGGGTTATTTTAGGGTTAGGGTACGGGTTAGGGTTTGGTTAAGTTTAGGTTTAGGGTTAGGGTATGGATTAGGGTTAGGTTACGGTTAAGGGTTATGGTTTGGGTTAGGGTTAGGGTTAAGTTTAGGGTGAGGGTTAGGGTTAGGGTTAGGGTTAGAGTACGGGTTTGGGTTACTGTTAGGGTATTTTTTAGGTTTACCATTTGGGTACGGGTTAGGGTAAGGTTTAGGTTTAGGGTTAGGGGTTAGGGGTAGGGTAGGGTTAGGCTACGGGTAAGGTTAGGGTACGGGTTAGGGTTAGGTTTCGGGTTAGGGTTCGTGTACGTGTTAGGGTTTGGGTTAGGGTTAGGATTGGGATACGGTTTAGGGTTAGGGTTGTGTTTAGGGTACGGGTTAGTTTTAGGGTTAGGTTACGTGTCAGGGTAACTTTAAGGTTAGGGTTAGTTTTAGGGTATGGGTGAGTGTTAGGGTACGGTTTAGTGTTAAGTTTAGGGTTCGGGTTAGGGTTAGTGTACGGGTTAGGTTAGGTTTAGGGTTAGGGTTAGAGTTAGGGTATGGTTTAGGGTTAGGTTTAGGGTCAGGGTTAGCGTTAGGGATAGGGTTGTGGTACGGGTTAGGGTTAGGGTTGGGGTTAGGATACGGGTTAGTTTTAGGGTTAGGGTATGGGTTAGGGTTACGGTTAAGGTTAGGGTTAGTGTAGGGTATGGGTTAGGGTTAGGGTACGGGTAAGGGTTATGGTTATGGTTAGGGTTAGGGTTAGGTTTAGGGTTAGGGTTAGGGTATGGGATAGGTTTAGGGTACGGGTTAGGGTTAGGGTTACGGTAAGGGTTAGGGTTAGTGTTAGGGAACAAGTTAGGGTTAGGGTTACTTTTAGGGTACAGTTTATGGTTAGTGTTAGTGTCAGGGTTATGGTTAGGGTACGAGTTAGGGTAGGGTTTGGGTAGGGGTTAGGGTTGGGGTTAGGGTACGGTTAGGGTTAGGGTTAGGGTTAGGGTTAGAGTACGGGTTAGGGTTAGTGTTAGGGTTAGGGAAAGGGTTAGGGTTAGGGTACGGGTTAGAGTTAGGGTTAGGGTTAGGGTTAGAATACGGGTTAGGGTTAGGTTTAGGGTACGGGCTAGGGTTAGCGTACGGGTTAAAATTAGGTTTAGGGTTAGGTTTAGGTTACGGGTTAGGGTTAGGGTACGGGTTAGGGTTAGGTTTAGGTGAGGGTTAGGGTTAGGGTTAGGGTTAGAGTACGGGTTTGGGTTACTGTTAAGGTATGGTTTAGGTTTACCATTTGGGTACGGGTTAGGGTAAGGTTTAGGTTTAGGGTTAGGGGTTAGGGGTAGGGTTAGGGTTAGGCTATGGGTAGAGTTTGGGCACGGGTTAGGGTTAGGGTTCGGGTTAGGGTTAGGGTTAGGGTTAAGATTAGGGTACGGTTTAGGGTTAGGGTTGTGGTTAGGGTACGGGATAGTTTTAGGGTTAGGTTACGTGTCAGGTTAATGGTTAAAGTTAGGGTTAGGTTTAGGGTATGAGTGAGTGTTAGGGTACGGATTAGTGTTAAGGTTAGGGTTCGGGTTAGGGTTAGTGTACGGGTAGGGTTAGGTTTAGGGTTAAGGTTAGAGTTAGGTATGGTTTAGGGTTAGGTTTAGGGTCAGGGTTAGCGTTAGGGATAGGGTTGTGGTACGGGTTAGGGTTAGGGTTGGGGTTAGGGTACGGGTTAGTTTTAGGGTTAGGGTACGAGTTAGGGTTACGGTTAAGGTTAGGGTTAATGTAGGGTATGGGTTAGGTTTAGGGTACGGGTAAGGGTTATGGTTAGGGTTAGGGTTAGGTTTAGGTTTAGGGTGTGGTTTAGGCTTAGGGTTAGGGTTAGGGTTAGCACTAGGGTATGGGTTAGGGTTTATGTTAAGTTTTGGGTACGGGTTAGGGTTAGGGTTAGGGTATGGGATAGGGTTGGCTACGGGTTTGGTCAAGGATTAGGGTTAGTTTTAGGGTACGGTTTATTGTTAGGGTTAGGTTTAGGTTAGGGTTAGGGTTAGGGTATGGGTTAGGTTTAGGGTAAGGGTTAGTGTTAGGGTTAGGGTCAGGGTTAGGGTTAGGGTTAGGGTATGTGTTAGGGTTAGTGTTAGGTTTAGGGTACGGGTTAGGATTAGGGTTAGGTTTAGGATACGGTTTAGGTTAGGGTACGGGTTAGGTTTAGGGTCAGGTTTAGTGTTAGGGTACGAGTTAGGGTTAGGGTTAGGGTACGGGTTAGGGTTAGGGTTATGTTATGTGTTAGGGATACAGTATGGGTTAGGGTTAGGTTGATGCTTAGGGTTAAGGTTAGAGTACGGTTAGGTTTAGGGTTAGGGTTAGTGTTAGAGTACGGGGTAGGGTTAGTGTTAGGGTTAGGGTTAGGGTTAATGTATGTGTTAGGCTTAGGGTTAGGTTTAAGTTTAGGTTACGGGTTAGCTTTAGGGTACTGGTTAGGGTTAGGTTTAGGGTGCGGGTTAGGGTTAGGGTTAGTGTACGGGTTAGGGTTAGGTTTAGGGTGCGGGTTCGGGTTAGGGTTAGGGTTAGTGTACGGGTTAGGGTTAGGTTGAGGGTCAGGGTTAGGGTTAGGGTTAGTGTTAGGGTGTGGGTTAGGGTTAGGGTTGGGGTACGGGTTAGTGTTAGGTTTTGAGAACGGGATAGGGTTAGTGTACGGGTTAAGTTTAGGGTTAGGGTTAGGTTTAGGTTAAGGGTTAGGGTTAGGGTACGGGTTAGGATTAGGTTTAGGTGCGGGTTAGGGTCAGGGAATGGGTTAGGTTTAGGTTTAGGGTCAGGGTTAGGGTTAGAAATAGGGTTATGGTAAGGGTTACGGTTAGGGTTGGGGTTAGGGTACGGGTTAGTTTTAGGGTTAGGGTAAGGGTTAGGGTTACGGTTAAGGTTAGGTTTAGTGTAGGGTATGGGTTAGGGTTAGGGTACGGGATAGGGTTGGCTACGGGTTAGGTCAAGGTTTACGGTTAGTTTTACGGTACGGGTTAGGGTTAGGGTTATGTTACGTGTTAGGGTTACAGTACAGGTTAGGGTTAGGATGAGGGTTAGGGTTAGGGTTAGAGTATGGGTTAGGATTAGTGTTAGGGTTAGGGTTAGGGTAAGGGTTAGAGTAAGGGTTAGTGTTAGGGTTAGGGTTAGGGTTAGGGTTAGTGTACGGTTTAGTGTTAGGGTTAGGGTTAGGGTTAGGGTTAGAGTACGGGATAGGGTTAGTGTTAGGGTTAGGGTTAGGTTTAATGTACGGGTTAGGCTTAGGGTTAGTTTTAGGGTTAAGTTACGGGTTAGGGTTAGGATTAGGGTATGGGATAGGGTTAGCGTACGGGTTAAGTTTAGGGTTAGGTTTAGGTTTAGGTTACGGGTTAGGGTACGGATTAGGGTTAGGTTTAGGGTACCGGTTAGGGTTAGGTTTAGGGTTAATGTACTGGTTAGGGTTATTTTTAGGGTCAGGGTTAGGGTTAGAATTATTGTTAGGGTATGGGTTAGGGTTAGGGTTGGGGTTAGGGTTAGAGTACGGGTTTGGGTTAGTTTTAGGGTACGGGTTAGGTTTACCGTTTGGGTACGGGTTAGGGTAAGTGTTAGGGTTAGGGGTTAGGGTTAGAGTTAGGTTTAGGCTAAGGGATAGGGTGAGAGTACGGGTTAGTATTAGGGTTACGGTTAGGTTTAGGTTTAGGGTTATAGTACGGGTTAGGTTTAGAGTTAGAGTTAGGGTACGGGTTAGGTTTAGGGCACGGGTTAGGTTTAGGGTTAGGGTCAGTGTTAGGCTTAGGGTTAGGGTACAATTTAGGGTTAGGGTTAGGTTTAGGGTACGGGTTAGGTTTAGGGTTAGGGTTAGATATGGGTTAGGTTTAGGGTACGGGTTAGGGTTAGGGTTATGGTACGTGTTAGGGTTACAGTACGGGTTAGTGTTAGGGTGAGGGTTAGGGTTAGGGTTAGAGTACGGTTAGGGTTAGGGTCATGGTTAGGGTTAGTGTACGAGTTAGAGTTAGGGTTAGGGTACGGTTTAGGGTTAGGGTTATGGTATGGGTTAGGTTTACAGTACGGGTTAGTGTTAGGGTGAGGGTTAGGGTTAGGGTTAGAGTACGTTTAGGGTTAGGGTTAGAGTACGGGTTAGGGTTAGTGTCAGGGTTAGGTTTAGGGTTAGGTTTATAGTACGGGGTAGGGTTAGTGTTAGTGTTAGGGTTAGGGTTAATGTACGGGTTAGGCTTAGGGTTATGTTTAGGGTTAGGATAAGAGTTAGGGTTAGGTTTAGGGTACGGTTTAGGGTTAGGGTTATGGTATGGGTTAAGGATACAGCACTGGTTAGGGTTAGGGTGAGGGTTAGTGTTAGGGTTAGGGTTAGGGTACGTGTTAGGTTTAGGGTTTGGGTACGGGTTAGGTTTACGTTTAGGGTTAGGGTACGGGTTATGTTTAGGGTTAGGGTAAGTGTTAGTGTTAGGGTACGGGATAGGTTTAGAGTACGGGTTAGGGTCAGTTTTAGGGTTAGGGTTGGTAATGGTTAGTGTTAGTGTATGGGATAGTGTTAGAGTACGGGTTAGGGTTAGGTTTAGGGTTAGGGTTAGGGTTAGAGTACGGGTTAAGTTTAGTATTAGGGTTAGGGTTAGGTTTAGTGTACGGATAGGTTTAGGGTTAGGGTTAGGGTTAGGGTACGTGTTAGGGTTAGGTTCAGGGTACCGGATAGGGTTAGTGTACGTGTTAAGTTTAGGGTTAGGGTTAGGTTTAGTTATGGGTTAAGGTTAGGGTACGGGTTAGGGTTAGGTTTAGGTGCGGGTTAGGGTTAGGGTACGGGTTAGGGTTAGGTTTAGGGTTAGGGTTAGGATTAGAGTACGGGTTAAGTTTAGTATTAGGGTTACGGTTAGGTTTAGTGTACGGATAGGTTTAGGGTTAGGGTTAGGGTTAGGGTACGTGTTAGGTTTAGGATTAGGGTTCCGGATAGGGTTAGTGTACGTGTTAAGTTTAGGGTTAGGGTTAGGTTTAGGTTATGGGTTAGAGTTAGGGTACGGGTTAGGGTTAGGTTTAGGTGCGGGTTAGGGTTAGGGTATGGGTTAGGGTTAGGTTTACGGTCAGGGTTAGAGTTAGGGGTAGGTTTTGGGTACGGCTTAGGGTTAGGGTACGGGATAGGTTTGGGTACGGGTTAGGTCAATGGTTAGGTTTAGGTTTAGGGTATGGGTTAGGGTTAGGGTTAGTTTTAGGGTTAGGGTTAGGGTATGGGTTAGGCTTAGGGTACGGGTTAGGGTTAGGGTTAGGGTTAGGGTTAGGGTTAATGTACGGTTTAGGCTTAGGTTTAGGTTTAGGGTTAGGATACTGGTTAGTGTTAGGTTTAGGGTACGGGATAGCGTTATCGTACAGGTTAAGTTTAGGATTAGGGTTAGGTTTAGGTTACGGGTTAGGGTTAGGGTACAGGTTAGGGTTAGGTTTAGGGTGCGGGTTAGGGTTAAGTTTAGGATTAGTGTAAGGGTTAGGGTTAGATTTAGGGTCAGGGTTAGGGTTAGGGTTAGTGTTAGTGTACAGGTTAGGGTTATGGTGGGAGTTAGGGTACGGCTTAGGTTTAGGGTTAGGGTATGGGTTAGGGTTACGGTTAAGGTTAGGGTTAGGTTTAGGGTATGGGTTAGGGTTAGTTTACGGGTAAGGGTTATGGTTTGGGTTACGGTTAAGTTTAAGTTTAGGGTGCGGGTTAGGGTTAGGGTTAGAGTACGGGTTTAAGTTAGTGTTAGGGTACGGGTTAGGTTTACCAATTGGGTACGGGTTAGGGTAAGGGTTAGGGTTAGGGTTAGGGTTAGGGTTAGGGTACGTGTTAGGGTTAGGGTTAGGTTAGGGTTAGGGTTAGGGTTAGGGTACGAGGTAGGGTTAGTGTTAGGTTTAGGGTACGGGTTACGGTTAGGGTTAGGGTACGGGTTAGGTTTAGGGTACGGGTTAGGGTTAGGGTTAGGGTCAGGCTTAGGGTTAGGGTTAGGATTAGGGTACAGGTTAGGCTTAGGGTTAGGGTTAGGGTTAATGTACGGGTTAGGCTTAGGGTTAGGTATACGGTTAGGATACGGGTTAGGGTTAGGTCAGGGTACGGGATAGGGTTATCGTACGGGTAAGTTTAGGGTTAGGGTTAGGTTTAGGTTACGGGTTAGGGTTAGGGTGCGGGTTAGGTTTAGGTTTAAGGTTAGGGTTAGGGTTAGGGTTAAAGTACGGGGTAGGTTCAGTGTTAAGGTTAGGGTTAGGGTTAATGTACGGGTTAGGCTTAGGGTTAGATTTAGGGTTAGGATACGCTTTAGGGTTAGGTTCATGGTACGGGATAGGTTAGCGTACGGGTTAACTTTATGGTTAGGGTGAGGTTTAGGTTACGGGTTAGGGTTAGTGTACGGGTTAGGGTTAGGTTTAGGGTCCAGGTTAGGTTTAGGGTTAGGGTTTCTGTATGGGTTAAGGTTAGGTTTAGGGTCAGTCTTAGGGTTATGGTTAGTGTTAGAGTACGGGTTAGGGTTAGGTTTGGTGTTAGGTTACGGGTTAGTTTTAGGGTTAGGGTAGAGGTTAGGGTTATGTTTAAGGTTAGGGTTAGGATTAGGGTATGGGTTAGGGTTAGGTTACGGTTAAGGGTTATTGTTTGGGTTAGGGTTAGGTTTAAGTTTAAGGTGTGGGTTAGGGTTAGGGTTAGGGTGAGTACGGGTTTGGGTTGGTGTTAGGGTTCGGGTTAGGTTTACCATTTGGGTACGGGTTAGGGTTACGGTTAGGGTTAGTGTTAGGGTTAGAGGTTAGGGTTAGAGTTAGGGTTAGGTTACGGGTAGGGTTAGGGTAAGGGTTAGGGTTAGGGTTAGGGTTCGGGTTAGGTTTAGTGTACGGGTTACGGTTAGGGTTAGGGTTAGGGTCAGTGTTAGTGTTACGTTAAGGGTTAGGGTTAAGATTTCGGTGTGGGATAGGTTTAGTTTACGTGTTAGATTTGGGTTAGGGTTAGATTTAGTGTGCGGGTTAGGGTTAGGGTTACAGTTAGGGTTAGGGTACGTGTTAGGTTAGGGTTTGGGTACGGGTTAGGGTTACGTTTAGGGTTAGGGTACGGGTTAGGTTTAGGGTTGGGGTAAGGGTTAGCGCTAGGGTATGGTTTAGGGTTACTGTTAGGGTTTGGGTACGAGTTAGGGTTAGGGTTAGTGTACGGGATAGGGTTGGGTACGGGTTAGGTCAAGGGTTGGGTTTAGGTTTAGGGTTCAGGTTAAGGTTAGGGTTAGGTTTAGGGTTAGGGTTAGGGTATGGGTTAGGTTTAGGGTACGGGTTAAGGATAGGGTTAGGGTCAGTTTTAGGGTTAGGTTTAGGGTACGAGTCAGGTTTATGGTTAGGTTTAGGTTATGAGTTAGGGTTCGGGTTAGGGTTAGGGTTAGAGTACGGGGTAGGGTTAGTTTTAGGGTATGGGATAGGGTTAGCGAACGGGTTTTGTTTAGGGTTAGGTTCGGTTTAGGTTACGGGTTAGGGTTATGGTACGTGTTAGGGTTAGGTTTAGAGTGCGAGTTGGGTTAGGGTTAGGGTTAGTGTAAGGTTTAGGGTTAGGTTTAGGGTCAGGGTTAGGGTTAGGGTTAGTGTTAGGGTACGGGTTAGGGTTAGGGTTGGGGTTAGGGTACGGTTTAGTTTTAGGGTTATGGTACGGATTAGTGTGATGTTTAATGTTAGGGTTAGGGTTAGATTATGAGTTAGGGTTAGGTTACGATTAAGGGTTAGGGTTTGGGTTAGGGTTAGAGTTAAGTTTAGGGTGCGGGTTAGGGTTAGGGTTAGTGTTAGAGTACGGTTTTGGTTTAGTGTTAGGGTATGGGTTAGGTTTACCCTTTTGGTATGGGTTAGGGTAAGGGTTAGGGTTAGGCTTAGAGTTAGGGGTTAGGTTTAGAGTTAGGATTAGGCTACGGTTAGGGTTAGGGTACGCGTTAGGGTTAGGGTTAGGGTTCAGGTTAGGGTTAGTGTACGGGTTAGGGTTAGGGTTAGGGTTAGGGTTAGGGTTACGGTACGGGTTAGGGTTAAGATTTCAGTACAGGATAGGTTTAGTTTACGTGTTAGGTCTAGGGTTAGGGTTAGGTTAGTGTGCGGGTTAGGGTTAGGGTTAGGTTACGTGTTAGGGTTAGGGCTTGGGTACGGGTTAGGGTTACGTTTAGGGTTAGGGTACGGGTTAGGTTTAGGGTTAGGGTTAGGGCTAGAGTACTGGTTAGGGTTAGTGTTAGGGTTAGTGTACAGATAGGGTTAGGGTTAGGGTTAGGGTACGGGTTAGGTTTAGGTTTAGGGTACGGGATAGGGTTAGTGTATGCGTTAAGTTTAGGGTTAGGGTTTGGTTTAGGTTACGGGTTAGGGTTAGGGTACGTGTTAGGGATAGGTTTGGTGCGCGTCAGGGTTAGGGTTACTGTTAGGGAATGTGTTAGCGTTAGGGTTGGGGTTAGTGTACGGGTTAGTTTTAGGGTTAGGGTAGGGTTAGGGTTACGGTTAAGGTTAGGGTTCGTGTTAGGTTATGGGTTAGGGTTAGGGTACGGTTTAGGGTTATGGTTAGGTTTAGGGTTAGGTTTAGGTTTAGGGTGCGGGTTAGGCTTAGAGTTAGGGTTTGGGTTAACCCTAGGGTATGGGTTAGGGTTACTGTTAGGGTTTGGCTTTGGGTTAGGTTTAGGGTAAGGGTACAGGATAGGGTTGGGTACGGGATAGGTCAAGGGTTAGGGTTATGTTTAGGGTACGGGTTAGGGTTAGGGTTAGGTTTAGGGTTAGGGTTAGAGTATGGGTTAGGTTGTGGGTACATGTTAGGCTTAGGGTTAGGGTCAGGTTTAGGGTAGGGTTACGGTACGAGTTAGGGTTAAGTTTAGGTTTAGGGTACGGGTACGTGTACGGGTTAGGGTTAGGGTACGGGTTAGGTTTAGGTTACGGGTTAGGGTTAGGGTTAGGTCAGGTTTAGGGTTAGAGTACGAGTTAGGGTTAGGGATAGGGTACGGGTTAGGGTTAGGGTTATGTTACGGGTTAGGGTTACAATACGGTTTAGGGTTAGGGTTAGGGTTAGTGTACGGTTAGGGTTAGGGTTAAGGTTAGAGTACGGGTCCGGGTTAGTGTTAGAGTTAGGGAAAGGGTTAGGGTTAGGGTTAGGGTACGTGTTAGGGTTAGGGTTAGTGTTAGGTTTAGGGTTAGAGTATGGGGTAATGTTAGTGTTAGGGTTAGGGTTAGGGTTAATATACGAGTTAGGCTTAGGATTAGGTTTAGGGTTAGGTTACGAGTTAGGGTTAGGTTTAGTGTACGGGATAGTGTTAGCGTACGGGTTAAGTTTAGGGTTAGGGTTAGGTTTAGTTTTCGGGTTAGGGTTACAGTACAGGTTAGGTTTAGGTTTGTGGTGCGGGTTAGGGTTAGGTTTAGGGTCAGGGTTAGGGTTAGGGTTAGTGTTAGTGTATGGGTTAGTTTTAGGGTTGGGGTTAGGGTACGGGTTAGGTTTAGGGTTATGGTACGAGTTAGGGTTAGGGTACGGGTTAGGTTTAGGTTACGGGTTAGGGTTAGGGTTAGGGTCAGGTTTAGGGTTAGAGTACGAGTTAGGGTTAGGGATAGGGTACGGGTTAGGGTTAGGGTTATGTTACGGGTTAGGGTTACAATACGGTTTAGGGTTAGGGTGAGGGTTAGGGTTAGGGTTAGAGTATGGTTAGGGTTAAGGTTAGGGTTAAGGTTAGAGTACGGGTTTGGGTTAGTGTTAGAGTTAATGAAAGTGTTAGGGTTAGGGTTAGGGTACGTGTTAGGGTTAGGGTTAGTGTTAGGTTTAGGGTTAGAGTATGAGGTAGTTTTAGTGTTAGGGTTAGGGTTAGGGTTCATGTACGAGTTAGGCTTAGGGTTAGGTTTAGGGTTAGGTTACGAGTTAGGGTTAGGTTTAGTGTACGGGATAGGGTTAGCATACGGGTTAATTTTAGGGTTAGGGTTAGGTTTAGTTTACGGGTTAGGGTTAGAGTACAGGTTAGGGTTAGGTTTGTGGTGCGGGTTAGGGTTAGGTTTAGGGTTAGTGTACGGTTTAGGGTTAAGTTTAGGGTCAGGGTTAGGGTTAGGGTTAGTGTTAGTGTATGGGTTAGTTTTAGGGTTGGGGTTAGGGTACGGGTTAGGTTTAGGGTTATGGTACGAGTTAGGGTTAGGGTACGGGTTAGGTTTAGGTTACGGGTTAGGGTTAGGGTTAGGGTCAGGTTTAGGGTTAGAGTACGAGTTAGGGTTAGGGATAGGGTACGGGTTAGGGTTAGGGTTATGTTACGGGTTAGGGTTACAATACGGTTTAGGGTTAGGGTGAGGGTTAGGGTTAGGGTTAGAGTATGGTTAGGGTTAAGGTTAGGGTTAAGGTTAGAGTACGGGTTTGGGTTAGTGTTAGAGTTAATGAAAGTGTTAGGGTTAGGGTTAGGGTACGTGTTAGGGTTAGGGTTAGTGTTAGGTTTAGGGTTAGAGTATGAGGTAGTTTTAGTGTTAGGGTTAGGGTTAGGGTTCATGTACGAGTTAGGCTTAGGGTTAGGTTTAGGGTTAGGTTACGAGTTAGGGTTAGGTTTAGTGTACGGGATAGGGTTAGCATACGGGTTAATTTTAGGGTTAGGGTTAGGTTTAGTTTACGGGTTAGGGTTAGAGTACAGGTTAGGGTTAGGTTTGTGGTGCGGGTTAGGGTTAGGTATAGGGTTAGTGTACAGTTTAGGGTTAAGTTTAGGGTCAGGGTTAGGGTTAGGGTTAGTGTTAGTGTATGGGTTAGTTTTAGGGTTGGGTTTAGGGTACGGGTTAGTTTTAGGGTTATGGTACGGGTTAGGGTTACAGTTAAAGTTAGGGATAGGGTTAGGGTGTGGGTTAGGGTTAGGGTACGGTTAAGGGTTATGGTTATGTTTAGGGTTAGGGTTAAGTTTAGGTTGTGGTTTAGGGTTAGGGTTAGGGTTAGCATTAGGTTTAGAGTACGGGTTTGGGTTAGTGTTAGGGTACGTGTTAGGTTTACCGTTTGGGTACGGGTTAGGTTAAGCTTTAGCGTGAGGGTTAGGGTTAGGGGTTAGGGTTAGAGTTAGGGTTAGGCTACGGGATAGGGTTAGAGTACGTGTTAGGGTTAGGTTTAGGGTTAGGGTTATAGTACGGGTTAGGGTTAGAGTTAGGGTTATTTTTAGGGTTAGGGTACGGGTTAGGGTTAGTGTTAGGGTATGGGTTAGTGTTAGATTTCGGGTTAGGGTTAGGTTTAGGGTTAGGGTTAGGGGTAGAGTACGGATTAGGTTTGTGTTAGGTTTAGGGTTAGGGTTAAGGTTAGTGTACGGTTAGGGTTAGGGTTAGGGTTAGGGTACGGGTTAGGGTTAGGTTTAGGGTATGGGATAGTGTTAGTGTATGGTTTAAGTTTAGGGTTAGGGTTAGGTTTATGTTACGGGTTAGCGTTAGGGTATGGGTTAGGTTTAGGGTTAGGGTAAGGGTTAGTGTTATGGTACGGGCTAGGGTTAGTGTACGGGTTAGGGTTAGGTTTAGGTTTAGGGTTAGGGTTAGAGTACGGGTTAGGGTTAGTGTTAGTGTTAGGGTTAGGGTTAGTGTACGGATAGGGTTAGGGTTAGGGTTAGGGTTAGTTTATTGGTTAGGTTTAGGTTTAGGGTACGGGATAGGGTTAGTGTACAGGTTAAGTTTAGGGTTAGGGTTAGGTTTAGGTTACGGGTTAGGGTTAGGGTACGGGTTCGGGTTAGGTTTAGGGTGCGGGTTAGGGTTAGCGATAGGGTTATGGTACGGGTTAGCGTTAGGGTTGGGGTTAGGGTACGGGTTAGTTTTAGGGTTAGGGGACGGGTTAGGGTTACGGTTAAGGTTAGGGTTAGTGTTAGGGTATGTGTTAGGGTTAGGGTACGGGTTAGGTTTAGGTTACGGGTTAGGGTTAGGGTTAGGTCAGGTTTAGGGTTAGAGTACGAGTTAGGGTTAGGGATAGGGTACGGGTTAGGGTTAGGGTTATGTTACGGGTTAGGGTTACAATACGGTTTAGGGTTAGGGTTAGGGTTAGTGTACGGTTAGGGTTAGGGTTAAGGTTAGAGTACGGGTCCGGGTTAGTGTTAGAGTTAGGGAAAGGGTTAGGGTTAGGGTTAGGGTACGTGTTAGGGTTAGGGTTAGTGTTAGGTTTAGAGTTAGAGTATGGGGTAATGTTAGTGTTAGGGTTAGGGTTAGGGTTAATGTACGAGTTAGGCTTAGGGTTAGGTTTAGGGTTAGGTTACGAGTTAGGGTTAGGTTTAGTGTACGGGATAGTGTTAGCGTACGGGTTAAGTTTAGGGTTAGGGTTAGGTTTAGTTTTCGGGTTAGGGTTAGAGTACGGGTTAGGTTTAGGTTTGTGGTGCGGGTTAGGGTTAGGTTTAGGGTCAGGGTTAGGGTTAGGGTTAGTGTTAGTGTATGGGTTAGTTTTAGGGTTGGGGTTAGGGTACGGGTTAGGTTTAGGGTTATGGTACGAGTTAGGGTTAGGGTACGGGTTAGGTTTAGGTTACGGGTTAGGGTTAGTGTTAGGGTCAGGTTTAGGGTTAGAGTACGAGTTAGGGTTAGGGATAGGGTACGGGTTAGGGTTAGGGTTATGTTACGGGTTAGGGTTACAATACGGTTTAGGGTTAGGGTGAGGGTTAGGGTTAGGGTTAGAGTATGGTTAGGGTTAGGGTTAGGGTTAAGGTTAGAGTACGGGTTTGGGTTAGTGTTAGAGTTAATGAAATTGTTAGGGTTAGGGTTAGGGTACGTGTTAGGGTTAGGGTTAGTGTTAGGTTTAGGGTTAGAGTATGAGGTAGTTTTAGTGTTAGGGTTAGGGTTACGGTTCATGTACGAGTTAGGCTTAGGGTTAGGTTTAGGGTTAGGTTACGAGTTAGGGTTAGGTTTAGTGTACGGGATAGGGTTAGCATACGGGTTAATTTTAGGGTTAGGGTTAGGTTTAGTTTACGGGTTAGGGTTAGAGTACAGGTTAGGGTTAGGTTTGTGGTGCGGGTTAGGGTTAGGTTTAGGGTTAGTGTACGGTTTAGGGTTAAGTTTAGGGTCAGGGTTAGGGTTAGGGTTAGTGTTAGTGTATGGGTTAGTTTTAGGGTTGGGTTTAGGGTACGGGTTAGTTTTAGGGTTATGGTACGGGTTAGGGTTACAGTTAAAGTTAGGGATAGGGTTAGGGTGTGGGTTAGGGTTAGGGTACGGTTAAGGGTTATGGTTATGGTTAGGGTTAAGTTTAGGTTGTGGTTTAGGGTTAGGGTTAGGGTTAGCATTAGGTTTAGAGTACGGGTTTGGGTTAGTGTTAGGGTACGTGTTAGGTTTACCGTTTGGGTACGGGTTAGGTTAAGCTTTAGCGTGAGGGTTAGGGTTAGGGGTTAGGGTTAGAGTTAGGGTTAGGCTACGGGATAGGGTTAGAGTACGTGTTAGGGTTAGGTTTAGGGTTAGGGCTATAGTACGGGTTAGGGTTAGAGTTAGGGTTATTTTTAGGGTTAGGGTACGGGTTAGGGTTAGTGTTAGGGTATGGGTTAGTGTTAGATTTCGGGTTAGGGTTAGGTTTAGGGTTAGGGTTAGGGGTAGAGTACGGATTAGGTTTGTGTTAGGTTTAGGGTTAGGGTTAAGGTTAGTGTACGGTTAGGGTTAGGGTTAGGGTTAAGGTACGGGTTAGGGTTAGGTTTAGGGTATGGGATAGTGTTAGTGTATGGTTTAAGTTTAGGGTTAGGGTTAGGTTTATGTTACGGGTTAGCGTTAGGGTATGGGTTAGGTTTAGGGTTAGGGTAAGGGTTAGTGTTATGGTACGGGCTAGGGTTAGTGTACGGGTTAGGGTTAGGTTTAGGTTTAGGGTTAGGGTTAGAGTACGGGTTAGGGTTAGTGTTAGTGTTAGGGTTAGGGTTAGTGTACGAATAGGGTTAGGGTTAGGGTTAGGGTTAGTTTATTGGTTAGGTTTAGGTTTAGGGTACGGGATAGGGTTAGTGTACAGGTTAAGTTTAGGGTTAGGGTTAGGTTTAGGTTACGGGTTAGGGTTAGGGTACGGGTTCGGGTTAGGTTTAGGGTGCGGGTTAGGGTTAGCGATAGGGTTATGGTACGGGTTAGCGTTAGGGTTGGGGTTAGGGTACGGGTTAGTTTTAGGGTTAGGGGACGGGTTAGGGTTACGGTTAAGGTTAGGGTTAGTGTTAGGGTATGTGTTAGGGTTAGGGTACAGGTTAGGGTTATGGTTTGCGTTAGGGTTAGTTTTATTTATTTTTTTTTAAAGGTTTTATTTATTTATTGAGATGCAGACAGAGAGAGAGAGGCAGAGACACAGGCAGAGGGAGAAACAGGCTCCATGCAGCCTGACGTGGGACTCGATCCAGGGCCTCCAGGATCACGCCCTGGGCTGCAGGTGGCGCTAAACCGCTGCGCCACAGGGGTTGCCCCTAGGGTTAGTTTTAGATTTAGGGTGTGGGTTAGGGTTAGGGTTAGGTTTAGGGTATGGGTCAGGATTAGGGTACGGGATAGTGTTAGGTTTAGGGTCAGTGTTAGGGTTAGTGTTAGGGTACGAGTTAGAGTTAGGGTTAGGTTTAGGGTACGGGTTAGGGTTAGGGTTGGGTTTAGGGTATGGGTTAGGTTTAGGTTACGGGTATGGTTTAGGGTTAGTGTCAGGGTTAGGGTTAGAGTAAGAGATAGGGTTAGGGATTGGGTACGGGTTAGGGTTTGGGTTATGTTACGGGATAGGGTTACAGAACGGGTTAGGGTGGGTGAGGTTTAGGTTTAGGGTTAGAGTACGGTTGGGTTTGGGTTAGGGTTAGGGTTAGGGTTAGAGTACAGGTTAGGGTTAGTGTTAGGTTTAGTGTTAGGGTTAGGGTTAGCGCTAGGGTATGGTTTAGGGTTACTGTTAGTGTTTGGGTACGGGTTAGGGTAAGCGTTAGTGTACGGGATAGGGTTGGGTACGAGTTAGATCAAGGCTTAGGGTTAGGTTTAGGGTTCGGGTTAGGGGAAGGGTTAGGTTTACGGTTAGAGTTTGTGTATGGGTTAGGCTTAGGGTACAGGTTATGGTTAGGGATAGGGTCAGGATTAGGGTTAGGGTTAGGGTACGAGTTAGGTTTAGGTATACGTTTAGGACATGGGTTAGGGTTGGGGTTAGGGTTAGGGAACGGGTTAGGTTTCGGGTACGGGTTAGGTTTAGGGTTAGAGTCAGGGTTAGGGTTATGTTAGTGTACGAGTTAGGTTTAGGGTTAGGGTATGGGTTAGGGTTAGGGTTATGGTAAGGGTTAGGGTTACAGTATGGGTTAGGGTTAGGGTAGGGTTAGGGTTAGTGTAAGGATTAGAGTACAGATAGGGTTAGGGTTAGGGTTAGGATACGGGTTAGGGTTAGGATAGGGTACGGGATACGGTTAGCGTACGTGTTAAGTTTAGGGTTAGGGTTAGGTTTAGGTTATGGGATACGGTTAGGTTTAGGGTCAGGGTTAGGGTTAGGGATAACAATAGGTACGGGTTAGGGTTAGGGTTGGGGTTAGGCTACGGGTTAGTTTAGGGTTAGGTTACGGGTCAGGGTTATGGTTAAGGTTAGGGTTAGGGTTAGGGTGTGTGTTAGGTTTAGGGTACGGGTAAGGGTTATCGTTAGGGTTAGGATTAGGTTTAGGTTTAGGTTACGGGTTAGAGTTAGGGTTAGTGTTAGGGTTAGCGCTAGGGTATGGGTTAGGGTTACTGTAAGGGTTTCGGTACAGGTTAGGGTTAGGTTTAGGTTACGGGATAGGGTTGGGTACGGGTTAGGTCAAGGGTTAGGGTTAGGTTTAGGGTACGGGTTAGGGTTAGGGTAGGATTAGGTTTAGGGTTAGGGTATGGGTTAGGCTTAGGGTACGGGTAAGGGTTAGGGTTAGGGTCAGGGTTAGCTTTAGGGTTAGGGTTAGGGTACGGGTTAGGGTTAGGTTTAGGATACGGGTTAGGGTTAGAGTTAGGATACGGGTTAGGTTTCGGGTACGGGTTAGGGTTAGGTTTAGGGTCAGGGTTAGGGTTAGGGTTAGGGTATGAGTTAGGGTTAGGGTTAGGGTACGGGTTAGGTTTAGGGTTATGGTATGGGTTAGGATTACAGTACGGGTTAGGGTTAGGGTGACGGTTAGGGTTAGGGTTAGAGTACGGTTAGAGTAAGGGTTAGAGTTAGGGTTAGAGTTAGAGTACGGGTTAGGGTTAGTGTTAGGGTAGGGTTAAGGTTAGGGTTAGGTTACGGGTAGGGTTAGGGTTAAGGTTAAATTTAGGTTTAGAATACGGGGTAGAGTTCGTGTTAGTGTTACGGTTATGATTAATGTACGGCTTAGGCTTAGGGTAGGTTTAGGGTTAGGATACAGGTTAGGTTTAGGTTTAGGTTACGGGATAGGGTTAGCGTAAGGGTTAAGTTGAGGGTTAGGGTTAGGTTTAGGTTACGGTTAGGGTTGGGTACGGGTTAGGTCAAGGTTTAGGGTTAGGTTTAGGGTACGGTTTAGGTTTAGGGTTAGGATTACGGTTAGGGTTAGGGTATGGGTTAGGCTTAGGGTACGGGTTAGGGTTAGGTTTAGGGTCAGGGTTAGGGTGAGGGTTAGTGTTAGAGTACGGGTTAGGGTTAGGGTTGGGGTTAGGTTACGGGTTAGTTTTAAGGTTAGGGTACAGGTTAGGGTTATGGTTAAGGTTAGGGTTAGGTTATGGGTTAGCGTTAGGTTACGGTTAAGGGTTACGGTTTGGGTTAGGGTTAGGGTTAAGTTTAAGGTGCGGGTTAGGGTTAGGGTTAGGGTTAGGGTTAGGGTTAGGTTTAGGGTGCGGGTTAGGTTTAGAGTTAGGGTTTGGGTTAGCCCTAGGAATGGGTTAGGGTTACTGTTAGGGTTTGGGTACGGGTTAGGTTTAGGGTAAGGGTATGGGATAGGGTTGGGTACGGGTTAGGTCAAGGGTTAGGGTTAGGTTTAGGGTACGGGTTAGGGTTAGGGTTAGGTTTAGGGTTATGTTTAGGGTATGGGTTAGGTTTAGGGTACATGTGAGGGTTAGCGTTAGGGTCAGGGTTAGGGGTAGGTTTACGGTGCGAGTTAGGGTTAAGTTTAGGTTTAGGGTACGGGTTAGTGTTAGGGTTAGGGTTAGGGTTAGGGTATGGGTTAGGGATAGGGTACGGGTTAGGGTTAGGGTTCTGTTACGGGTTAGGGTTACAGTACGATTTAGGGTTAGGGTGAGGGTTAAGCTTAGGGTTAGAGTATGGTTAGGGTTAGGATTAGGGTTAGGGTTAGAGTACGGGTTAGGGTTAGTGTTACGGTTAGGGAAAGGGTTAGGGTTAGGGTTAGGGTACGTGTCAGGGTTAGGGTTAGTGTTAGGGTTAGGGTTAGAGTATGGGGTAGTGTTAGTGTTAGGGTTAGGGTTAGGGTTAATGTACGAGTTAGGCTTAGGGTTAGGTTTAGGGTTAGGTTACGGGTTAGGGTTAGGTTTAGTGTACGGGATTGGGTTAGCGTACGGGTTAAGTTTAGGGTTAGTGTTAGTTTTAATTTATGGGTTAGTGTTAGAGTACGGGTTAGGGTTAGGTTTAGGGTGCGGGTTAGGGTTAGGTTTAGGGTTAGTGTACGGGTTAGGGTTAGGTTTAGGGTCAGGGTTAGGGTTAGGGTTAGTGTTAGTGGATGGGTTAGTTTTAATGTTGGGGTTAGTGTACGGGTTAGTTTCAGGGTTATGGTACGGGTATAGGGTTACGGTTAAAGTTAGGGACAGGATTAGGGTGTGGGTTAGGGTTAGGGTACGGTTAAGGGTTATGGTTGTGGTTAGGGTTAGGGTTAAGTTTAGGGTGCGGTTTAGGGTTATGGTTAGGGTTAGGGTTAGGGTTAGAGTACGGGTTTGGGTTAGTGTTAGGGTATGGGTTAGGTTTACCATTTGGGTCGGGTTAGGTTAAGGGTTAGGGTTAGGGTTAGGGTTATGGGTTAGGGTTAGAGTTAGGGTTAGGCTATGGGATAGGGTTAGAGTACGGGTTTGGTTTAGGGTTAGGGTTAGGGTTATAGTACGGGTTAGGGTTAGAGTTAGGGTTATTTTTAGGGTTAGCGTACGGGTTAGGGTTAGTGTCAGGGTTAGGTTTAGTGTTAGGGTACGGGTTAGGTTTAGAGTTCTGGTTAGGGTTAGGTTTAGGGTTGGGGTTAGGGTTAGAGTACGGTTTAGGGTTAGTGTTAGGTTTAGGGTTAGGGTTAGGTTAGTGTACGGTTAAGGATAGGGTTAGGGTTAGTGTACGGGTTAGGGTTATGTTTAGGGTTCGGGTTATGGGAAGGGTTAGGTTTAGGGTTAGGGTTTGTGTATGGGTTAGGCTTAGGGTACAGGTTAGGATTAGGGATAGGATCAGGATTAGGGTTAGGGTTATGGTACGAGTTAGGTTTAGGGTTACGTTTAGGGCACGGGTTAGGTTTAGGGTTAGGGTTAGGGAACAGGTTAGGTTTAGGGTACGGGTTAGGGTTAGGGTCAGGGTTAGGGTTAGTGTTAGTGTACGAGTTAGGTTTAGGGTTAGCGTACGGATTAGGGTTAGGGTTATGGTACGGGTTAGGGTTACTGTACGGGTTAGGGTTAGGGTGAGGGTTAGGGTTAGTGTTAGGGTTAGAGTACGGATAGGGTTAGAGTTAGGGTACGGGATATGGTTAGCGTATGGGTTAAGTTTAGGGTTAGGGTTAGGTTTAGGTTACGGGATAGGGTTAGGTTTAGGGTCAGGGTTAGGGTTAGGGATAGGGTTATGGTACGGGTTAGGGTTAGGGTTGGGGTTAGGCTACGGGTTAGTTTAGGGTTAGGTTACGGGTAAGAGTTACGGTTAAGGTTAGGGTTAGGGTTAGGGTATGTGTTAGGTTTAGGGTACGGGTAAGGGTTGTCGTTTGGGTTAGGGTTAGGTTAAGGTTTAGGTTACGGGTTAGAGTTAGGGTTATGGTTAGGGTTAGCGCTAGGGTATGGGTTAGGGTTACTGTTAGGGTTTGGGTACGGGTTAAGGTTAGGGTTAGGTTATGGGATAGTGTTGGGTATGGGTTAGGTCAAGGGTTAGGGTTAGGTTTAGGGTACGGGTTAGGGTTAGGGAAGGATTAGGTTTAGGGTTAGGGTATGGGTTAGGCTTAGGGTACGGGTAAGTGTTAGGGTTAGGGTCAGGGTTAGCTTTAGGTTTAGGGTTAGGGTTAGGGTATGGTTTAGGTTTAGGTTTAGGGTACGGGTTACGGTTAGGGTTAGCATACGGGTTAGGTTTAGCATACGGGTTAGTGTTAGGTTTAGGGTCAGGGTTTGGGTTAGGGTTAGGGTATGAGTTAGGGTTAGGGTTAGGGTACGGGTTAGGTTTAGTGTTATGGTATGAGTTAGGGTTACAGTACGGGTTAGGTTTAGGGTGAGGGTTAGGTTTAGTGTTAGAGTACGGTTAGGGTTAGGTTTAGGGTTAGGGTTAGGTTTAGAGTACGGGTTAGGGTTAGTGTTAGGGTAAGGGTTAGGGTTAGGGTTAGGGTACAGGTAGGGTTAGGGTTAGGGTTAGGATTAGGGTTAGAGTACGGGGTAGGGTTAGTGTTAGGGTTAGTGTTATGGTTAATGTATGGGTTAGATTTAGGGTTAGGTTTAGGGTTAGGATACGGGTTAGGGTTAGTTTTAGTGTACGGGATAGGGTTAGCGTACAGGTTAAGTTTAGGGTTAGGGTTAGGTTTAGGTTAGGGGTTAGGGTTAGGGTATGGGTTAGAGTTAGGTTTAAGGTGCGGGTTAGGATTAGGGACAGGGTTAGTGTAGGGTTAGGGTTAGGTTTAAGGTCAGGGTTAGGATTAGGTTTAGTAAAAAAAAAAAAAAAAGGATTAGGTTTAGTGTTAGGGTATGGGTTAGGGTTAGGGTTGGGGTTAGGGTACGGGTTAGTTTTAGGGTTAGGGTACGGGTTAGGGTTATGGTGAACGTTATGATTAGGGTTAAGGCATGGGTTAGGGTTAGGTTACGGTTAAGGGTTAAGGTTTGGGTTATGGTTAGGGTTAAGTTTATGGTGCAGGTAAGGTTTAGGGTTAGAGTACGGGTTTGCGTTAGTGTTAGGGTCTGGGTTAGGTTTACCGTTTGGGTACGAGTTAGGTTAAGGTTTAGGTTTAGGGTTAGGGTTCGGGGTTAGTGTTAGAGTTAGGGTTAGGGTACGGGTAGTGTTAGGGTACGGGTTAGGGTTAGGGTTAGGGTAAGGGTTAGGGTTAGAGTTAAGATTAGGCTACAGGTGGTGGGGTACGGGTTAGGGTTAGGGTTAAGGTTCGGGTTAGGGTTAGTGTACCGGTTAGGGTTAGGATTTGGGTTAGGGTTAGGGTTAGGTTTAGTGTTAGGGTCACGGTACAGGTTATGGTTAAGGTTAGGGTACGGGATAGGATTAGTGTACGTGTTAGGTCTAGGGTTAGGTTTAGGTTCAGTGTGCGGGTTAGGGTTAGGTTTAGGATATGTGTTAGGGTTAGGTTTTGGGCATGGGCTAGGGTTAAGTTTAGGATTAGGGTATGGGTTAGGTTTATGGTTAGCGTTAGGGTACAGTTTAGGGTTAGGATACGGGATAGAGTTAGTGTTAGGGTCAGGGTTAGGGTTAGGTTTGGGGTCCGGGTTAAGGTTAGGGTTAGGGTTAGCACTAGGGTATGGGTTAGGGTTACTATTAGGGTTTGGGTACGGATTAGTGTTAGGGTACGGGATAGGTTTGGGTACGGGTTATATCAAGGGTTATGTTTAGGGTACGGGTTAGGTTTAGGGTTAGGTTCAGGGTTACGATTAGGGTTAGGGTTAGGTTACGGGTTAGGGTTAGGTTTAGGGTACGGGTTAGGGTTAGGTTTAGGGTTAGGTTACAGGTTAGGTTTAGGGTACGGGTTAGGGTTAGGGTTAGGGTCAGTGTTAGGGTTAGGGTTAGGGTACGAATTAGGGTTAGGGCTAGGGTACGGGATAGGGTAAGCGTTATGGTACGGGTTAGGGTTACAGTTGGGTTAGGGTTAGGGTGAGGGTTAGGGTTAGGGTTAGAGTACGGTTAAAGTTAGTGTTAGGTTTAGGGCTAGAGTACGGGTTAGAGTTAGTGTTATTTTTAGGGTTAGGGTTAGGGCACGGATACGGGTTTGGGTTAGGGTCAGGGTTAGGGTTAGGGTTAGGGTCAAGTTTAGGGTTAGGGTTAGGGTTAGGTTTAGTGTTAGGGTACGGGTTAGGGTTAGGTTTAGGGTACGGGTTAGGGTTAGTGTAAGTTTAGGGTTAGGTTTAGGGTCCGGGTTAGGGTTAGGGTTAGGTTTAGTGAAAGGGTTAGGGTTAGGTTTAGGGTCAGGTTTAGGGTGAGGGTTAGTGTTAGAGTACGGGTTAGGGTAAGGGTTAGGTTTAGGGTTAGGGTTAGAGTTTGGTTTAGGCTACGGGTAGGGTTAGGGTACGGGTTATTGTTAGGGTTAGAGTTCGGGTTAGGGTTATTTTACAGTTTAGGGTTAGGTATAGGGTTAGGGTTAGGGTTAGTGTTAGGGTCACGGTACGGGTTAGGGTTAAGGTTACGGTACGGGATAGGGTTAGTGTACGTGTTAGGTCTAGGGGTAGGGTTAGGTTTAGTGTGCGGGTTAGGGTTAGGGTTAGGGTTAGGGTACGTGTTAGGGTTGAAGTTTGGGTACGGGTTAGGGTTACGTTTAGGGTTAGGGTACGGGTTAGGTTTAGGGTTAGGATAAGGGTTAGTGTTAGGGTACGATTTGGGTTAGAGTACGGGTTAGGGTTAGGTTTCGGATTAGGGTTATTGTTAGGGTTAGGTTTAGGGTTAGCGTTAGGGTCACGGTACGGGTTAGGGTTAAGGTTCTGGTACGGGATAGGTTTAGTGTACGTGTTAGGTCTAGGGTTAGGGTTAGGTTCAATGTGCGGGTTTGGGTTAGGGGTTGGGTTAGTATACGTGTTAGGGTTAGGTTTTGGGTACAGCCTAGGGTTACGTTTAGGGTTAGGGTATGGGTTAGGTTTAGGGTTAGGGTTAGGGTACGGTTTAGCATTAGAGTATGGGATAGGGTTAGTGTTAGGGTCAGGGTTAGGGTTAGGCTTATGGTCCGGGTTAGGGTTAGGGTTAGGGTTAGGGTTAGCGCTAGGGTATGGGTTAGGGTTACTGTTAGGGTTTGTTTACGGGTTAGGGTTAGGGTTAGTGTACGGGATAGGTTTGGGTACGGGTTAGGTTAAGAGTTAGGTTTAGGTTTAGGGTACGGGATAGGGTTATCATACGGGTTAAGTTTAGGGTTAGGGTTAGGTTTAGGTTACGGGTTAGGGTTAGGGTATGGGTTAGGGTTAGGTTTAGGGTGCGGGTTAGGGTTAGGGTTAGGATTAGTGTAAGGGTTAGGGTTAGGTTTAGGGTCAGGGTTAGGGTTAGGGTTAGGGTTAGAGTACGGGTTTGGGTTAGTGTTAGGGTACGGGTTAGGTTTACCATTTGGATACAGGTTAGGGTAAGGGTTAGGGTTAGGGTTAGTGTTAGGGGTTAGGTTATAGTTAGGGTTAGGCTACGGGTAGGGTTAGGGTACGGGTTAGGGTTAGGGTTAGGGTTCGGGTTAGGGTTAGTGTACGGGTTAGGGCTAGGGTTAGGGTTAGGGTTAGCGTTAGGGTTACGGTACGGGTTTGGGTTAAGGTTTTGGTACGGGATAGGTTTAGTTTACGTGTTAGGTCTAGGGTTAGGGTTAGGTTTAGTGTGCGGGTTAGGGTTAGGGTATGTGTTAGGGATAGGTTTTGGGTACGGGTTAGGGTTACGTTTAGGGTTAGGGTACGGGTTAGGTTTATGGTTAGGGTAAGGGTTAGAGTTAGGCTACGGGTTAGGGTTAGAGTACGGGTTAGGGTTAGGTTTAGCGTTAGGTTTAGTGTTAGAGTACTGGTTAGGGTTAGTGTACGGATAGGGTTAGGGTTAGGGTTAGGGTATGTGTTAGGGTTAGGTTTAGGGTACGGGATAGGGTTAGTGTACGTGTTAAGTTTAGGGTTAGGTTTAGGTTTAGGTTACGGGTTAGGGTTAGGGTTAGGGTTAGGTTTAGGTGCGGGTTAAGGTTAGGGTACCGGTTATGGTTGGGTTTAGGGTCAGGGTTAGGGTTAGGGATAGGGTTATGGTACGGGTTACGGTTAGGGTTGGGGTTAGGGTACGGGTTAGTTTTAGGGTTAGGATACGGGTTAGGGTTACGGTTAAGGTTAGGGTTAGTGTTAGGTTATGGGTTAGTTTTAGGGTACGGGTTAGTGTTATGGTTAGGTTTAGGGTTAGGTTTAGCTTTAGGTGGCGGGTTAAGTTTAGAGTTAGGGTTTGGGTTAGCCCTAGGGTATGGGAAGAGTTACTGTAAGGGTTTGGGTACGGGTTAGGTTTAGGATAAGGGTACGGGATAGGGTTGGGTACGGGTTAGGTCAAGGGTTAGGGTTAGGTTTAGGGTACGGGTTAGGGTTAGGGTTAGGTTTAGGGTTATGTTTAGGGTATGGGTTAGGTTTAGGGTACATGTTAGGGTTAGCGTTAGGGTCAGGGTTACGGGTAGGGTAAGGGTGCGAGTTAGGGTTAAGGTTAGGTATAGGCTGCGGGTTAGTGTTAGGGTTAGGGTTAGGGTATGGGTTAGGTTTAGGTTACGGGTTAAGGTTAGGGTTACGGTCAGGTTTACGGTTAGAGTACGAGTTAGGGTTAGGGATAGGGTACGGGTTAGGTTTAGGGTTCTGTTACGGGTTAGGGTTACAGTACGGTTTAGGGTTAGGGTGAAGGTTAGGGTTAGGGTTAGAGTACGGTTAGGGTTAGGGTTAGGGTTAGAGTACGGGTTAGGGTTAGTGTTAGGGTTAGGGAAAGGGTTAGGGTTAGGGTTACGGTACGTGTTAGGGTTAGGGTTAGTGTTAGGGTTAGGGTTAGAGTATGGGGTAGTGTTAGTGTTGGGGTTAGGGTTAGGGTTAGGGTTAATGCACGAGTTAGGCTTAGGGTTAGGTTTAGGGTTAGGTTACGTGTTAGGTTTAGGTTTACTGTACGGGATAGGGTTAGCATACGGGTTAAGTTTAGGGTTAGGGTTAGTTTTACTTTATGGGTTATTGTTAGAGTACGGGTTAGGGTTAGGTTTAGGGTGCGGGTTAGCGTTAGGTTTAGAGTTAGTGTACGGGTTAGGGTTAGGGTTATGGTCAGGGTTAGGGTTAGGGTTAGTGTTAGGGTATGGGTTAGTTTTCGGGTTGGGGTTAGGGTACGGGTTAGTTTTAGGATTATGGTACGGGTATAGGGTTACGGCTAAAGTTAGGGATAGGATTAGGTTGTGGGTTAGGGTTAGGGTACGGTTAATGGTTATGGTTATGGTAAGGGTTAGGGTTAAGTTTAGGGTGCGTTTGAGGGTTATGGTTATGGTTAGGGCGGGTTAGAGTACGGGTTTGAGTTAGAGTTAGTGTACAGGTTAGGTTTACCGTTTGCATACAGGTTAGGTTAAGGGTTAGGGTTAGGGTTAGGGGTTAGGGTTAGAGTTAGGGTTAGGCTACGGGATAGGGTTAGAGTACGGGTTAGGGTTAGATTTAGGGTTAGGGTACGGGTTAGGTTTAGGGTACAGGTTAGGTTTAGGGTTAGGTTCAGTGTTAGGGTTAGAGTTAGGGTATGATTAAGGGTAAGGGTTAGGTTTAGGGTACGGGTTAGGGTTAGGGTTATGGTACGTGTTAGGGTTACAGTACGGGTTAGTGTTAGGGTGAGGGTTAGGGTTAAGGTTAGGGTCAGGGTTAGGTTTAGTGTATGAGTTAGGGTTAGGTTTAGGGTACGGGTTAGGTTTAGAGTTATGGTACGGGTTAGGTTTACAGTAATGTTTAGTGTTAGGGTGAGGGTTAGGGTTAGGGTTAGAGTACGGTTAGGGTTCGGGTTAGAGTACGTGTTAGGGTTAGTGTTAGGATTAGGGTTAGGGTTAGGGTTAAGGTTAGGGTTAGGTCAAGGGTGCAGGTTAGGGTTATGGTTAGTGTAATGGTTAGGGTTACGTTTAGGGTTAGTGTTAGGGTATGGGTTAGGTTTAGGGTACAGGTTAAGGTTAGGGATAGGGTCAGGTTTAGGGTTAGGATTAGGGTACGAGTTAGGGTTAGGTTTAGGTTTAGGGTATGGGGTAGGGTTAGGGTGAGGGTTAGGGTTAGATTACGGGGTAGGTTTAGTGTTAGGGTTAGGGTTAGCGTTAATGTACGGGTTATGCTTAGGTTTAGGTTAGGGTTAGGATACGGGTTAGGGTTAGGTTTAGGGTACGGGATAGGGTTAGCGAACGGGTTAAGTTTAGGGTTTGGTTTGGTTTAGGTTACGGGTTAGGGTACGGGTTAGGGTTTAGTTTTAGGCTGCCGGTTGGGTTAGGGTTAGGGTTAGTGTAAGGGTTAGGGTTAGGTTTAGGGTCAGGGTTAGTGTTAGGGTTAGGGTTGGGGTTATGGTACGGGTTAGTTTTAGGGTTAGGGTACGGATTAGGGTTAAGGTTAAGTTTAGGGTTAGGGTTAGGTTATGGGTTAGGGTTAGGTTACGGTTAAGGGTTATGGTTTGGGTTAGGGTTAGAGTTAAGTTTAGGGTGCGTGTTAGGGTTAGGTTCAGGGCTAGAGTACGGGTTTGGGTTAGTGTTAGGGTATTGGTTAGGTTTACCATTGGGTACCGGTTATGGTAAGGGTTAGGGTTAGGCTTAGGGTAGGGGTTAGGGTTAGAGTTCAGATTAGGCTATGGGTGGGGGGGTTACGGGTTAGGGTTAGGGTTAAGTTTCGGGTTAGGGTTAGTGTACCGGTTAGGGTTAGGGTTAGGGTTAGGGTTAGGGTTAGTGTTAGGGTCACGGTACGGGTTAGGGTTAGGTTTTGGGTACGGGCTAGCGTTAAGTTTAGGGTTAGGGTATGGGTTAGGCTTAGGGTTATGGTTAGGATACGGTTTAGGGTTATATGCGGGATAGGGTTAGTGTTAGAGTCAGGGTGAGGGTTAGGTTTGGGGTCCGGGTTAGGGTTAGGGTAGGGTTAGTGTTAGCACTAGGGTATGGGTTAGGGTTACTGTTAGGGTTTGGGTACGGATTAGGGTTAGGGTTAGGGTATGGGATAGGTTTGGTACGGGTTAGGTCAAGGGTTAGGTTTAGGGTACGGATACGGGTTAGGTTTATGGTCAGGGTTATGATTAGGTTTAGGGTTAGGGTACGGGTTAGGGTTAGGTTTAGGGTACGGGTTAGGGTTAGGTTTAGGGTTAGGTTACGGGTTAGGTTTAGGCTACGGGTTAGGGTTAGGGTTAGGGTTAGTGTTAGGGTTAGGGTTAGAGTACGAATTAGGGTTAGGGCTAGGGTACGGGATAGGATTAGCGTTATGGTACGGGTTCGGGTTACAGTTGGGTTAGGGTTAGGGTGAGGTTTAGGGTTAGGGTTAGAGTACGGTTAAAGTTAGTGTTAGGTTTAGGGCTAGAGTACGGGTTAGGGTTAGTGTTAGTGTTAGGGTTAGGGTTAGGGTACGGATACGGGTTTGGGTTAGGGTCAGGGTTAGGGTTAGGGTTAAGGTTAGGCTTAGGGTACGTGTTAGGGTTAGGGTTAGGGTCAGGGTTAGGGTTAGGGTTAGGGTTAGGGTTAGTGTTAGGGTACGGGTACGGGTTAGGGTTAGGGTTAGGGTACGGGTTAGGGTTAGTGTAAGGGTTAGGGTTAGGTTTAGGGTCCGGGATAGGTTTAGGGTTAGGTTTAGTGTAAGGGTTAGGGTTAGGTTTAGGGTCAGGGTTAGGGTGAGGGTTAGTGTTAGAGTACGGGTTAGGGTAAGGGTTAGGGTTAGGGTTAGGTTTAGGGTTAGAGTTTGAGTTAGGCTACGGGTAGGGTTAGGGTACGGTTTATTGTTAGGGTTAGAGTTCGGGTTAGGGTTATTTTACGGTTTAGGTTTAGGTATAGGGTTAGGGTTAGGGTTAGTGTTAGGGTCACGGTACGGGTTAGGGTTAAGGTTAGGGTACGGGATAGGGTTAGTGTACGCGTTAGGTCTAGGGTTAGGGTTAGGTTCAGTGTGCGGGTTAGGGTTAGGGTTAGGATATGTGTTAGGGTTAGGTTTTGGGTACGGGCTAGGGTTAAGTTTAGGGTTAGGGTATGGGTTAGGTTTAGGGTTAGGTTTAGGGTACGTTTTAGGGTTAGGATATGGGATAGGGTTAGTGTTAGAGTCAGGGTTAGCGTTAGGTTTGGGGTCCGGGTTAGGGTTAGGTTTAGGGTTATTCTTAGCGCTAGGGTATGGGTTAGGGTTACTGTTAGGGTTTGGGTACGGATTAGGGTTAGGGTTAGGGTATGGGATAGGTTTGGGTAAGGGTTAGGTCAAGGATTAGGTTTAGGGTATGGGTTAGGGTTAGGGTTAGGGTCAAGTTTACGATTAGGGTTAGGGTTAGGGTACGGTTTAGGGTTAGGTTTAGGGTACAGGTTAGGGTTAGGTTTAGGGTTAGGTTACGGGTTAGGTTTAGGGTACGGGTTAGGGTTAGGGTACGAATTAGGGTTAGGGCTAGTGTACGGGATAGGGTAGCGTTATGGTACGGGTTAGGGTTACAGTTGGGTTAGGGTTAGGGTGTGGGTTAGGGTTAGGGTTAGAGTACGGTTAAAGTTAGTGTTAGGTTTAGGGCTAGAGTACGGGTTAGGGTTAGTGTTAGTGTTAGGGTTAGGTTACGGAAACGGGTTTGGGTTAGGGTCAGGTTTAGGGTTAGGGTTAGAGTTAGGCTTAGGGTACGTGTTAGGGTTAGGGTTAGGGTCAGGGTTAGGGTTAGGGTTAGGGTTAGGGTTAGTTTTAGGTTACGGGTAAGGTTATGGGTTAGGCTTAGGGTACGGGTAAGGTTTGGGTTAGGGTCAGGGTTACCTTTAGGGTTAGGGTTAGGCTTAGGGTACGGGTTAGGTTTAGGTTTAGGGTACGGGTTAGGGTTAGGGTTAGGGTTAGGATACGGGATAGGTTTAGGGTACGTGTTAGGGTTAGGTTTAGGGTCAGGGTTAGGGTTAGTGTTAGGGTATGAGTTAGGGTTAGGGTTAGGGTACGGGTTAGGTTTAGGGTTATGGTACGGGTTAGGGTTACAGTACGGGTTAGGGTTAGGGTGAGGGTTAGGTTTAGGTTAGGGTCCGGGTTAGGGTTAGGGTTAGGGTTAGTGTAAGGGTTAGGGTTAGGTTTAGGAACAGGGTTAGGGTTAGGGTTAGTGTCAGAGTACGGGTTAGGTTTAGGGTTTGTGGTTAGGACACGGGTTAGTTTTAGGGTTACGGTACAGGTTAGGGTTATAGTTAAGGTATAGTTAGGGTTAGGGTATGGGTTAGGGTTAGGTTACGGTTAAGGGTTATGTTTTGGGTTAGGGTTAGGGTTAGAGTACGGGATGGGGTTAGTGTTAGGGTATGGGTTAGGTTTACCATTTGGGTATGGGTTAGGGTAAGGGTTAGGGTTAGGGTTATGGGTTAGGGTTAGAGTTAGGGTTAGGCTACGGGTAAGGTTAGGGTACGGGTTAGGTTTAGGGTTAGGGTTAGGGTTAGGGTACGTGTTAGGGATAGGGTATGGGTTAGGGTTAGGGTTAGGATTAGGGTTAGGGTTAGGGTATGGGTTAGGTTTAGGGTACGGGTTAGGGTTAGGGTTATGGTCAGGGTTAGAGTACGGGTTAGGGTTAGGATTACAGTCAGTGTTAGGGTTAGGGTTAGGTTAGGGTACGGGATAGGGGTAGGGTTAGGTTTAGGATACGGTTTAGGTTAGGGTACGGGTTAGGTTTAGGGTCAGGCTTAGGGTTAGGGTACGAGATAGGGTTAGGGTTAGGGTACGGGTTAGGGTTAGGGTTATCTTATGTGTTCGGGATACAGTATGGGTTAGCGTTAGGTTGAGTCTTAGGGTTAGGGTTAGAGTACGGTCAGGTTTAGGGTTAGGGTTAGGGTTAGAGTACGGGGTAGGGTTAGTGTTAGGGTTAGTGTTAGGGTTAATGTACGTGTTAGGCATAGGGTTAGGTTTAAGGTTAGGTTACGGGTTAGCGTTAGGTTACTGGTTAGGGTTAGGTTTAGGGTGCGGGTTAGGGTTAGGGTTAGGGTTAGTGTACGGGTTAGGTTAAGTTGAGGGTCAGGTTTAGGGTTAGTGTTAGGGTATGGGTTAGGGTTAGGGTTGGGGTTAGGGTATGGGTTAGTTTTAGGGTTAGGGTACAGGTAATGGGTACAGTTAAAGTTAGGTTTAGGGTTAGGGTACGGGTTAGGGTTAAGTTTAGGGTGCGGGTTAGGGTTAGGGTTATGATTAGTGTATGGTTAGGTTTAGGTTTAGGGTCAGGGTTAGGGTTAGGGTTGGGGTTAGGGAATGGGTTAGTTTTAGTGTTAGGGTATGGGTTAGGTTTACGATTAAGGTTAGGGTTAGTGTTAGGGTATGGGTTAGGGTTAGGGTTAGGGTACGGGTTAGGTTTAGGGTTATGGTACGGGTTAGGGTTACAGTACGGGTTAGTGTTAGGGTGAGAGTTAGTGTTAGCGTTAGAGTACGGTTAGGTTTAGGGTCAGGGTTAGGGTTAGTGTACGAGTTAGGGTTAGGGTTAGGGTACGGGTTAGTTTTAGTGTTATGGTACGGGTTAGGTTTACAGTACTGGTTAGTGTTAGGGTGAGTGTTAGGGTTAGGGTTAGAGTACGGTTAGGTTTAGGGTTAGAGTACGTGTTAGGGTTAGTTTTAGGGTTAGGGTTAGGGTTAGGGTTAGGTTTAGAGTACGGGGTAGGGTTAGTGTTAGGGTTAGGGTTAGGGTTAATGTACGGGTTAGGCTTAGGGTTAGGTTTAGGGTTAGGATAAGAGTTAGGGTTAGGTTTAGTGTACAGTATAGGGTTAGCGTGCGGGTTAAGTTTAGGGTTAGGGTTAGGTTTAGGTTACGGGTTAGGGTTAGGGTATGGGTTAGGGTTAGGTTTAGGTTACGGGTTAGGGTTAGGGTAAGGGTTAGGGTTTGGTTTAGGGTGTGGGTTAGGGTTAGGGTTATGGTTAGTGTAAGGGTTAGGGTTAGTTTTGGGGTCAGGGTTTGGTTAGGGTTGGGGTTAGGGAATGGGTTAGTTTTAGTGTTAGTGTATGGGTTAGGGTTACGATTAAGGTTAGGGTTAGTGTTAGGGAATGGGTTAGGGTTAGGGTATGGGTAAGGATTATGGTTAGGGTAGGGTTAGGTTTAGGTTTAGGGTGCGGGTTAGGCTTAGGTTAAGGGTTAGGGTTAGCGCTAGAGTATGGGTTAGGGTTACTAATAGGGTTTGGGTACGGGTTAGGGTTAGGTTTAGGGTACGGGATAGGGTTGGGTACGGGTTAGGTCAAGGGTTAGGGTTAGGTTTAGGGTACGGGTAGGGTTAGGGTTAAGTTTAGGGTTAGTGTTAGGGTATGGGTTAGGTTTAGGGTACGGGTTAAGGTTAGGGTTAGGGTCAGGTTTAGGGTTAGGGTTAGGGTATGAGTTAGGGTTAGGGTTAGGTTTAGGGTACGGAGTAGGGTTAGGGTTAAGGTGAGGGTTAGGGTTAGAGTACGGTGTAGGGTTAGTGTTAGGTTTAGGGTTAGCGTTAATGTACGGGTTAGGCTTAAGGTTGGGTTAGGGTTAGGATACGGATTAGGGTTAGGTTTAGGGTACTGGATAGGGTTAGCAAACGGGTTAATTTTAGGTTTGGTTTGGTTTAGGTTACGGGTTAGGGTACGGGTTAGGGTTATGTTTAGGTTGCGGGTTGGGTTAGCGTTAGGGTTAGTGTAAGGGTTAGGGTTAGGTTTAGGGTCAGGGTTAGGGTTAGGGTTAGTGTTCGGGTACGGGTTAGGGTTAGGTTTGGGGTTAGGGTACGGGTTAGTTTTAGGGTTAGGGTACGGATTAGGGTTATGGTTAAGGTTAGAGTTAGGGTTAGGTTATGGGTTAGGGTTAGGTTACGGTTAAGGGTTATGGTTTGGGTTAGGGTTAGTGTTAAGTTTAGGGTGCGGGTTAGGGTTAGGTTTAGGGTTAGAGTACGGGTTTGGTTTAGTGTTAGGGTATTGGTTAGGTTTACCTTTTGGGTACAGGTTTCAGTAAGGGTTAGGGTTAGGCTTAGTGTAGGGGTTAGGTTTAGATTTAGGATTAGGCTACGGGTGGGGGGGTACGGGTTATGTTTAGGGTTAAGGTTCGGGTTATGGTTAGTGTACCGGTTAGGGTTAGGGTTAGGGTTAGGGTTAGGGATAGGGTTAGGGTTAGTGTTAGGGTCACGGTACGGGTTAGGGTTAAGGTTAGAGTATGGGATAAGGTTAGTGTACGTGTTAGGTCTAGGGTTAGGGTTAGTTTCAGTGTGCGGGTTAGGGTTAGGGTTAGGGTTAGGGTTAGGATATGTGTTAGGGTTAGGTTTTGGGTACGGGCTAGGGTTAAGTTTAGGGTTAGGGTATGGGTTAGGTTTAGGGTTAGGGTTAGGGTACGGTTTAGGGTTAGGATACGGGATAGGTTTAGTGTTAGGGTCAGGGTTAGGGTTAGGTTTGGGGTCCGGGTTAGGGTTAGGCTTAGGGTTAGGGTTAGCGCTAGGGTATGGTTTAGGGTTACTTTTAGGGTTTGGGTACGGATTAGGGTTAGGATTAGGGTACGTTATAGTTTTGGGTACGGGTTAGGTCAAGGGTTAGGTTTAGGGTACGGGTTAGGGTTAGGGTTAGGGTCAGGGTTACGATTAGGGTTAGGGTTAGGGTACGGGTTAGGGTTAGGTTTAGGGTACGGGTTAGGGTTAGGTTTAGGGTTAGGTTATGGGTTAGGTTTAGGGTACGGGTTAGGGTTAGGGTCAGTGTTAGGGTTAGGGTTAGGGTACGAATTAGGGTTAGGGCTAGGTTACGGGATAGGGTTAGCGTTATGGTACGGGTTAGGGTTACAGTTGGGTTAGGGTTAGGGTGAGGGTTAGGCTTAGGGTTAGAGTACGGTTAAAGTTAGTGTTAGGGTTAGGGCTAGAGTATGGGTTAGGGTTAGTGTTAGTGTTAGGGTTAGGGTTAGGGTATGGATACGGGTTTGGTGTAGGGTTAGGGTTAGGGTTAGGGTTAGGCTTAGGATACGTGTTAGGGTTAGGGTTAGGGTCAGGGTTAGGGTTAGGTTTAGGGTTAGGGTTAGGGTTAGGGTTAGTGTAAGGTTTAGGGTTAGGTTTAGGGTCCGGGTTAGTGTCAGGGTTAGGTTTAGTGTAAGGTTAGGGTTAGGTTTAGTGTCAGGGTTACGGTGAGGGTTAGTGTTAGAGTACGGGTTAGGGTAAGGGTTAGGGTTAGGGTTAGGTTTAGGGTTAGAGTTTGGGTTAGGCTATGGGTAGGGTTAGGGTACGGGTTATTGTTAGGGTTAGAGTTTGTGTTAGGGTTATTTTACGGTTTAGGGTTAGGTATAGGGTTAGGGTTATGGTTAGTGTTAGGGTTACGGTACGGGTTAGTGTTAAGGTTACGGTACGGGATAGGGTTAGTGTACGTGTTAGGTCTAGGGTTAGGGTTAGGTTTAGTGTGCGGGTTAGGGTTAGGTTTAGGGTTAGGGTACGTGTTAGTGTTAGGGTTTGGGTACGGGTTAGGGTTACGTTTAGGGTTAGGGTATTGGTTAGGTTTAGGTTTAGGGTAAGTGTAAGTGTTAGGGTAAGGATTAGGGTTAGAGTACGTGTTGGGGTTAGGTTTAGGATTAGGGTTATTGTAAGGGTTAGGTTTAGGGTTAGGGTTAGGGTCTCGGTACTGGTTAGGGTTAATATTAGGGTACGGGATAGGTTTAGTGTATGTGTTAGGTCTAGGGTTAGGATTAGGTTAAATGTGCAGGTTAGGGTTAGGGTTAGTGTTAGTATACGTGTTAGGGTTAGGTTTTGGGTACAGGCTAGGGTTACGTTTAGGGTTAGGGTACGGGTTAGGTTTAGGGTTAGGGTTAGAGTATGGTTTAGCATTAGAGTATGGGATAGGGTTAGTGTTAAGATCAGGGATAGGTTTAGGCTTGGGGTCCCGGTTAGGGTTAGGGTTAGGGTTAAGATTAGCGCTAGGGTGTGGGTTAGGGTTACTGTTAGGGTTTGTGTACGGGTTAGGGTTAGGGTTAGGGTACGGGATAGGTTTGGGTAAGGGTTAGGTCAAGAGTTAGGTTTAGGTTTAGGGTACGGGATAGGGTTATCGTACGGGTTAAGTTTAGGGTTAGGGTTAGGTTTAGGTTACGGGTTAGGGTTAGGGAACGGGTTAGGGTTAGGGTTAGGTTTAGGGTGCAGGTTAGGGTTAGGGTTAGGATTAGTGTCAGGGTTAGGGTTAGGTTTAGTGTTAGGGTATGGGTTAGGGTTACGGTGGGGTTGAGGGTACGGGTTAGGTTTAGGGTTAGTGTATGGGTTAGGGTTACGGTTAGGGTTAGGTTTAGGGTTAGGGTATCGGTTAGGGTTAGGTTACGGTTAAGGGTTATGGGGTGGGCTAGGGTTAGGTTTATGTTTAGGGTGTGGGTTAGGGTTAGGGTTAGGGTTAGGGTTAGGGTTAGGGTTAGGGTTCGTGTTAGGGTACGGTATGGGTTAGGGTTAAGTTTTCGGTATAGGATAGGTTTAGTTTACGTGTTAGGTCTTGGGTTAGGGTTAGGTTTAGTGTTCGGGTTAGGGTTAGGGTTAGGGTACGTGTTAGGGTTAGGGTTTGGGTACAGGTTAGGGTTACGTTTAGGGTTAGGGTACGGGTTAGGTTTAGGGTTAGGGTACGGGTTAGTGTTAGGGTATGGGTTAGTGTTAGAGTACGGGTTAGGGTTAGGTTTAGGGTTAGGTTTAGTGTTAGAGAACTGGTTAGGGTTAGTGTTAGGGTTAGTGTACGGATAGGGTTACCTTAGGGTTAGGGTACGGGTTAGGTTAGGTTTAGGGTACGGGATAGGGTTAGTGTACGGATTAGGGTTAGGTTTAGGTGCGGGTTAGGGTTAGGGTACTGGTTATGGTTGGGTTTAGGGTCAGGGTTAGGGTTAGGGATAGGGTTATGGTACGGGTAAGGGTTAGGGTTGGGGTTAGGGTACGGGTCAGTTTTTCGGGTTAGGGTACGGGTTAGGGTTACGGTTAAGGTTAGGGTTAGTGTTAGGTTATGGGTAAGTTTTAGGGTACGGGTTAGTGTTATGCTTAGTGTTAGGGTTAGGTTTAGGTTTAAGGTGTGGGTTAGGTTTAGAGTTAGGGTTTGGGTTAGCCCTAGGGTATGGGTTAGGGTTACTGTTAGGGTTTGGGTACGGTTTAGGTTTAGGGTGAGGGTACGGGGTAGGGTTGGGTACGGTTTAGGTTAAGGGTTAGAGTTAGGTTTAGGTTTAGGGTTGGGGTTAGCGTTAGAGTACGGTTTAGGGTTAGTGTTAGGTTTAGGGCTAGGATTAGGTTAGTGTACTGTTAGGGTTAGGGTTAGGGTTAGGGTACAGGTTAGGGTTAGGTTTAGGGTACGGGATAGGGTTAGCGTACGGTTTAAGTCTAGGGTTAGGGTTAGGTTTAGGTTACGGGTTAGGGTTAGGGTACGGGTTAGGTTTAGGGTTAGGGTAAGGGTTAGTGTTAGGGTACGGGTTAGGGTTAGATTATGGGTTAGGGTTAGGTTTAGGGTTAGGGTTAGGGTTAGAGAACAGGTTAGGTTTAGTGTTAGGGTTAGGGTTAGGGTTAGGGTTAGGGTTAGTGTACGGATAGAGTTAGGGTTAGGTTTAGGGTTAGGGTTAGGGTACGGGTTAGGGTTAGGTTTAGGGTACGGGATAGGGTTAGTGTATGCGTTAAGTTTAGGTTTAGGGTTAGGTTTAGGTTACGGCTTAGGTTTTGGGTACGGTTTAGGGTTAGGTTTAGGAGCGGGTTAGGGTAAGGGTTCGGGTTAGGGTTAGGTTTAGGGTCAGAGTTAGGGTCAGGGATAGGTTTATGGTATGGGTTAGTGTTAGGGTTGGGGTTAGGGTTAGTGTTAGGGTTAGGGTTAGAGTCCGGGTTATGGTTAGTGTTAGGTTAAGTGTTAGGGTTAGGGTTAGGGTACAGGTTGGGTTAGGGTTAGGGTTAGGATTAGGGTTAGAGTACGGGGTAGGGTTAGTGTTAGGGTTTGGGTTATGGTTAATGTACGGGTTAGCCTTAGGGTTAGGTTTAGGGTTAGGATACGGGTTAGGGTTAGGTTTAGGGTACGGGATAGGGTTAGCGTACGGGTTAAGTTTAGGGTTAGGGTTAGGTTTAGGTTACGGGTTAGGGTTAGGGTATGGGTTAGAGTTAGGTTTAGGGTGCGGGTTAGGATTAGGGTTAGGGTTAGTGTAGGGTTAGGGTTAGGTTTAGGGTCAGGGTTAGGTTTAGGGTTAGTGTTAGGGTATGGGTTAGGGTTAGGGTTGGGGTTAGGGTACGGGTTATTTTTAGGGTTAGGGTACGGGTTAGGGTTATGGTGAAGGTTAGGGTTAGGGTTAAGGTATTGGTTAGGGTTAGGTTACGGTTAAGCGTTATGTTTTGGGTTAGGGTTAAGATTAATTTTATGGGGCGGGTTAGGGTTAGAGTACAGGTTTGGGTTAGTGTTAGGGTATGGGTTAGGTTTACCATTTGGGTACGGGTTAGGTTAACGTTTAGGGTTAGGGTTAGGGTTAGGGGTTAGTGTTAGAGTTAGGGTTAGGGTACGGGTAGGGTTAGGGTACGGGTTAGGGTTAGGGTTAGGGTTCGGTTTAGGGTTAGTGTACGGGTAGGTTTAGGGTTAGGGTTTGGGTTAGGGTTAGTGTTAAAGTTACGGTACGGATTAGGGTTAAGGGTACGGTATGGGATAGGGTTAGTGTACGTGTTCGGTCTAGGGTTAGTGTTAGGTTTAGTGTGCGGGTTAGGGTTAGGGTTAGAATACGTGTTAGGGATAGGGTACGGTTTAGGTTTAGGTTTAGGTTTAGGTTTAGGGTTAGGTTTAGGGTTAGTGTTAAAGTACGGGTAAGGGTTAGTGTTAGGGTTAGGGTTAGTGTTAATGTACGGGTTAGGCTTAGGGTTAGGTTTGGGGTTAGGATACGGGTTAGGGTTAGGTTCACGGTACGGGATAGGGTTAGCGTACGGCTTAAGTTTAGGGTTAGGGTTAGGTTTAGGTTTAGGGTGCGGGTTAGGCTTAGGGTTAGGGTTAGGGTTAGTGCTAGGGTATGGTTTAGGGTTACTGTTAGGGTTTGGGTACGGGTACGGGTTAGGGTTAGGGTACGATATAGGGTTGGGTATGGGTTAGGTCAAGGGTTAGGGTTAGGTTTAGGTTACGGGTTAGGGTTAGGGTACGGGTTAGGGTTAGGTTTAGGGTTAGTGTAAGGGTTAGGGTTAGGTTTAGGTTCAGTGTTAGGATTAGGGTTAGTGTCAGAGTACGGGTTAGGGTTAGGGTTGCGGTTAGGACACGGGTTAATTTTAGGTTTAGGGTACAGGTTAGGGTTATGGTTAACGTTAGGTTTGGGGTTAGGGTATGGGTTAGGGTTAGGTTACGGTTAAGGGTTATGGTTTCGGTTACGGTTGGGGTTAAGTTTAAGGTGCGGGTTAGGTTTAGGGTTAGGGTTAGGGTTAGATTACGGGATAGGGTTAGTGTTAGGGTACGGGTTAGGTTTGCCATTTGGGTACGGGTTAGGGTAAGGGTTAGGTTTAGGTTTATGGGTTAGGGTTAGAGTTAGGGTTAGGCTACGGGTAGGGTTAGAGTACGGGTTAGGTTTAGGGTTAGGGTTAGGTTTAGAGTTAGGGTACGTGTTAGGGATAGGGTACGGGTTAGGGTTAGGGTTAGGTTTAGGGTTAAGGTTAGGGTATGGGTTAGGTTTAGGGTACGGGTTAGGGTTAGGGTTACAGTCAGGGTTAGGTTTAGGGTACGGGTTAGGTTTAGGGTACGGGTTAGGGTTAGGGTAAGGTTTAGGATATGGTTAAGGTTAGGGTACGGGTTAGGTTTAGGGTCAGGTTTAGGGTTAGGGTACGAGATAGGGTTAGGGTTAGGGTACGGGTTAGGGTTAGGGTTATGTTATGTGTTAGGGATACAGTATGGGTTAGCGTTAGGTTGAGGCTTAGGGTTAGGGTTAGTGTACGGTCAGGTTTAGGGTTAGGGTTAGGGTTAGAGTACGGGTTAGGGTTAGGGTTAGGTTTAAGGTTAGGTTAGAGGTTAGCGTTAGGTTACTGGTTAGGGTTAGGTTTAGGGTGCAGGTTAGGTTTAGGGTTAGGGTTAGTGTACGGGTTAGGTTAAGTTGAGGGTCAGGGTTAGGGTTAGGGTTAGTGTTAGGGTATGGGTTAGGGTTAGGGTTGGGATTAGGTTACGGGTTAGTTTTAGGGTTAGGGTACAGGTAATGGTTACGGTTTAAGTTAGGGTTAGGGTTAGGGTACGGGTTAGGGTTAGTTTTTGGGAACGGGATAGGGTTAGTGTACGGGGTAAGTTAGGGTTAGGGTTAGGTTTAGGATACGGGTTAGGTTAGGGTACCGGTTAGGATTAGGTTTAGGTGCGGTTAGGGTCAAGGTATTGGTTATGTTTAGGTTTGGGGTCAGGGATAGGGTTAGAAATAGGGTTATGGTACGGGTTAGGGTTAGGGTTGGGGTTAGGGTATGGGTTAGTTTTAGGTTTAGGGTAGGGGTTAGGGTTACAGTTAAGGTTAGGGTTAGTGCTAGGGTAAGGATTAGGGTTAGGGTATGGGATAGGGTTGGCTACGGGTTAGGTCAAGGGTTAGGGTGAGTTTTACGGTATGGGTTAGGGTTAGGGTTATGTTTAGTGTTAGGGATAGGGTATGGGCTAGGTTTAGGGTACGGGTTAGGGTTATGGTTAGGGTCAGGGTTAGGGTTAGGGTTAGGTTTAGGGTTAGGGTTAGGGTACAGGGTAGGGTTAGTGTTAGGGTTAGGGTTAAGATTAATGTACAGGTTAGGCTTAGGGTTAGGTTATGTTACGTTATGGGTTAGGGTTAGATTTAGAGTACGGGATAGGGTTAGCGTACGGGTTAAGTTTAGGGTTAGGTTTAGGTTTAGGTTACGGGTTAGGTTTAGGGTACGGATTAGTGTTAGGTTTACGGTGCCAGTTAGGGTTAGGGTTAGGAATAGTGTACTGGTTAGGGTCATTTTTAGGGTCAGGGTTAGGGTTAGGGTTACTGTTAGGGTATGGGTTAGGGTTAGGGTTGGGGTTAGGGTACGGGTTAGTTTTAGGGTTAGGGTACGGGTTAGGGTTACGGTTACAGTTAGGGTTAGGGTTAAGGTGTGGGTTAGGGTTAGGGTACGGTTAAGGTTTATGGTTAGGCTTAGGGTTAGGGTTAAGTTTAGGGTGCGTTTTAGGGTTAGGGTTACGGTTAGGGTTAGAGTACGAGTTTGGGTTAGTGTTAGGGTACGGGTTAGGTTTAGCGTTTGGGTACGGGTTAGGGTATGGGTTAGGGTTAGGGGTTAGGGTTAGAGTTAGGGTTAGGCTACGGGATAGGGTTAGAGTACGGGTTAGTATTAGGGTTAAAGTTAGGGTTAGGGTTAGCGTTATAGTACGGGTTAGCGTTAGAGTGAGGGTTAGGGTACGGGTTAGGTTTAGGGTATGGGTTAGGTTTAGGATTAGGTTCAGTGTTAGGGTTAGAGTTAGGGTACGATTTAGGGTAAGGGTTAGGTTTAGAGTACGGGTTAGGGTTAGGGTTATGGTACGTGTTAGGGTTACAGTACGGTTTAGTGTTAGGGTGAGGGTTAGTGTTAGTGTTAGAGTACGGTTAGGGTTAGGGTCAGGGTTAGGGTTAGTGTATGAGTTAGGGTTAGGGTTAGGGTACGGGTTAGGTTTATGGTTATGATACGGGTTAGGTTTACAGTACTGGTTAGTGTTAGGGTGAGGGTTAGGGTTAGGGTTAGATTACGGTTAGGGTTAGGGTTAGAGTACCTGTTAGGGTTAGTGTTAGTGTTAGGGTTAGGGTTAGGGTTAGGTTTAGTGTACGGGGTAGGGTTAATGTTAGGGTTAGGGTTAGGGTTAATGTACGGGTTACGCTTAGGGTTAGGTTTAGGGTTAGGATAAGAGTTAGGGTTAGGTTTAGTGTACAGGATAGGGTTAGCGTACGGGTTAAGTTTAGGGTTAGGCTAAGGTTTAGGTAACGGATTAGGGTTAGGGTACGGGTTAGGGTTAGGTTTAGGGTGCAGGTTAGGTTTAGGGTTAGGGTTAATGCAAGGGTTAGGGTTAGTTTTAGGGTCAGGGTTAGGGTTAGGGATAGGGTCATGGTACGGATTAGTGTTAGGTTTGGGTTTAGGGTACGGGTTAGTTTTAGGGTTAGGGTATGGGTTATGGTTACGGTTAAAGTTAGGGTTAGTGTTAGGGTAAGGGTTAGGGTTAGGGTACGGGTAAGGGTTATGGTTAGGTTTAGGGTTAGATTAGGTTTAGGGTGCGGGTTAGGCTTAGGGTTAGAATTAGGGTTAGCACCAGGGTATGGGTTAGGGTTACTGTTATGGTTTGGGTACGGGTTATGGTTAGGTTTAGGGTACGACATAGGGTTGGGTACGGGTTAGGTCAAGGGTTAGGGTTAGGTTTAGGGTACGGGTTAGGTTTAGCGTTAGGTTTAGGGTTAGGATAAGAGTTAGGGTTAGGTTTAGGGTACAGGATAGGGTTAGCGTATGGGTTAAGTTTAGGGTTAGGGTTAGGTTTAGGTTGCGGGTTAGGGTTAGGGTACGGGTTAAGGTTAGGTTTAGGGTGCGGGTTAGGGTTAGGGTTATGGTTAGTGAATGTTTAGGTTTAGGTTTAGGGTCAGGGTTAGGGTTAGGGTTGGGGTTAGGGAATGGGTTAGTTTTAGTGTTAGGGTATGGGTTAGGTTTACGATTAAGTTTAGGGTTAGTGTTAGGGTATGGGTTAGGGCTAGGGTACGGGTAAGGATTATGGTTAGGGTAGAGTTAGGTTTAGGTTTAGGGTGCGGGTTAGCCTTAGGGTTAGGGTTAGGGTTAGCGCTAAGGTATGGGTTATGGTTACTGTTAGGGTTTGGGTACGGGTTAGGGTTAGTGTTAGGGTACGGGATACGGTTGGATACGGGTTAGGTCAAGGGTTACGGTTAGGTTTAGGGTACGGGTAGGGTTAGGGTTACGTTTAGGGTTAGTGATAGGGTATGGGTTAGGTTTAGGGTACGGGTTAAGGTTAGGGTTAGGGTCAGGTTTAGGGTTAGGGTTAGGGTACGAGTTAGGGTTAGGGTTAGGTTTAGGGTACGGGGTAGGGTTAGGGTTAGGGTGAGGGTTAGGTTTAGAGTACGGGGTAGGGTTAGTGTTAGGGTTAGGGTTAGGGTTAATGTACGGGTTAGGCTTAGGGTTAGGTTAGGGTTAGGATACGGGTTAGGGTTAGGGTTAGGGTGCGGGTTGGGTTAGTGTTAGGGTTAGTGTAAGGGTTAGGGTTAGGTTTAGGGTCAGGGTTAGGGTTAGGTTTAGTTTTAGGGTACGGGTTAGGGTTAGGGTTGGGGTTAGGGTACGCGTTAGTTTTAGGTTAGGGTACCGATTAGGGTTATGGTTAAGGTTAGGGTTAAGGATAGGTTATGAGTTAGGGTTAAGTTACGGTTAAGGGTTATAATTTGGGTTACAGTTAGAGTTTAGTTTAGGGTGCGGGTTAGGGTTAGGGTTAGGGTTAGGGTTAGGGTTAGGGTTAGTGTTAGGGTACGGGTTAGGGATAGGGTACGGGTTAGGGTTAGGTTTAGGGTTAGGGTTAGGGTTAGGGTTAAAGTACGGGGTAGGGTTAGTGTTAGGGTTAGGGTTAATGTAAGGGTTAGGCTTAGGATTAGGTTTAGGGTTAAGATACGGGATAGGGTTAGGTTCAGGGTACTGGATAGGGTTAGCGTACAGGTTAAGCCAGGGTTAGGGTTTGGTTTAGGTTACGGGTTAGGGTTAGGGTACGGGTTAGGGTTAGGTTTAGGGTTAGGGTTAGGGTTAGGGTTAAAGTACGGGGTAGGGTTAGTGTTAGGGCTAGGGTTAGGGTTAATGTACGGGTTAGGCTTAGGGTTAGATTTAGGATTAGGATATGGTTTAGGGTTAGGTTCAGGGTATGCGATAGGGTTAGCATACGGGTTAACTTTAGGGTTAGGGTTAGGTTTATGTTATGGGTTAGGGTTAGGGTAGGGGTTAGGTTTAGGTTAGGTTCCGGGTTAGGGTTAGGGTTAGGGTTAGTGTAAGGGTTAGGGTTAGGTTTCGGGTCAGGGTTAGGGTTAGTGTTAGATTATGGGTTAGGGTTAGGGTCGTGGTTAGGACACGGGTTAGTTTTAGGATTAGGGTACAGGTTAGGGTTATGGTTAAGGTTAAGGTTAAGGTTAGGGTTAGGGTATGGGTTAGGGTTAGGTTACGGTTAAGGGTTATGGTTTGGGATAGGGTTAGGGTTAAGTTTAAGGTGCGGGTTAGGTTTAGGGTTAGGGTTAGGATTAGAGTACGGCATGGGGTTAGTGTTAGGGTACGGGTTAGGTTTACCATTTGGGTACGGGTTAGGATAAGGGTTAGGGTTAGTGTTAGGTGTTAGGATTAGAGTTAGGGTTAGGCTACGGTTAGGGTTAGGGTACTGGTTAGGTTTAGGGTTAGGGTTAGGGTTAGGGTACGTGTTAGGGATAGGGTACGGCTTAGGGTTAGGGTTAGGTTCAGGGTTAGGGTTAGGGTATGGGTTAGGTTTAGGGTACGGGTTAGGGTTAGGGTTACGGTCAGGGTTAGGGTATGGATTAGGGTTAGGGTTACGGTCAGGGTTAGGGTTAGGGTTAGGGTTAGGATACGGTTTGCTAGGGTATGGGCTAGGTTTAGGGTCAGGTTTAGTGTTAGGGTACGAGATAGGGTTAGGGTTAGGGTACGGGTTAGGGTTAGGGTTATGTTATGTGTTAGGGATACAGTATGAGTTAGCGTTAGGTTGAAGCTTAGGGTTAGGGTTAGAGTACGGTCAGGTTTAGGGTTAGGGTTAGGGTGAGAGTACGGGGTAGGGTTAGTGTTAGGGTTAGGGTTAGGGTTAATGTACGTGTTAGGCTGGGGTTAGGTTTAAGGTTAGGTTACGGGTTAGCGTTAGGTAACTGGTTAGCGTTAGGTTTAGGGTGTGGGTTAGGGTTAGGTTTAGGGTTAGTGTACGGATTAGGTTAAGTTGAGGGTCAGGGTTAGGGTTAGGGTTTGTGTTAGGGTATGGGTTAGGGTTAGGGTTGGGGTTAGGGTACGGGTTAGTTTTAGGGTTAGGGTACAGGTAATGGTTACGGTTAAAGTTAGGGTTAGGGTTAGGGTACGGGTTAGGGTTAGGTTTTGGGAACGGGATTGGATTAGTGTACGGTTAAGTTAGGTTTAGGGTTAAGTTTAGGTTACGGGTTATGTTAGGGTATGGGTTAGGATTAGGTTTAGGTGCGGGTTAGGGTCAGGTTATGGGTTATGTTTAGGTTTAGTGTCAGGGATAGGGTTAGAAATAGAGTTATGGTACAGGTTAGGGTTAGGGTTGGGGTTAGGGTACAGGTTAGTTTTAGGGTTAGGGTACGGGTTAGGGTTACGGTTAAGGTTAGGGTTAGTGCTAGGGTATGGGTTAGGGTCAGGGTATGGGATAGGGTTGGCTACGGGTTAGGTCAAGGGTTAGGGTTAGTTTTACGGTATGGGTTAGGGTTAGGGTTATGTTTAGGGTTAGGTTTAGGGTATGGGTTAGGTTTAGGGTACAGGTTAGGGTTATGGTTAGGGTCAGGGTTAGGGTTAGGGTTAGGGTACAAGTTAAGGTTAGGGTTAGGTATAGGGTTAGGGTTAGAGTACGGGGTAGGGTTAGTGTTAGGGTCAGGGTCAAGTTTAATGTACAGGTTAGGCTTAGGGTTAGGTTTAGGGTTACGTTACGGGTTAGGGTTAGGTTTAGGGTACGGTTAGGGGTAGGGTTTGTGTTAGGGTTAGGGTACGGGTTAGGGTTAGTGTTAGGTTTAGGGAAAAGGTTAGGGTTAGGGTTAGGGTACTGGTTAGGTTTAGGGTTAGGGTTAGGGTTAGAGTACGGGTTAGGATTAGTGTTAGGGTTAGGGTTAGGGTTAATGTACGGTTTAGGCTTAGGGTTAGGTTTAGGGTTAGGTTAGGGGTTTGGTTTAGGTTTAGTGTACGGTATAGGGTTAGCGTACGGGTTAAGTTTAGGGTTAGGGTTAGGTTTAGGTTCCGGGTTAGGGTTAGAGTACGGGTTAGGGTTAAGTTTAGGGTGCTGGTTATGGTTAGGGTTAGGGTTAGGGTTAGCGTACGGGTTAGAGTTAGGTTTAGTGTCAGGGTTAGGGTTAGGGTTAGTGTTAGGGTATGGGTTAGGGTTAGGGTTGGGGTTAGGGTACAGGTTAGTTTTAGGGTTAGGGTACGGGTTAGGGTTACGGTTGAAGTTAGGGATAGGGTTAGGGTGTGGGTTAGGGTTAGGGTACGGTTAAGGGTTATGGTTATATTCTCATTCATTTGGGGAATATAAATAATAGCGAAAGGGAATATAAGGGAAGGGAGAAGAAATATGCGGGAAATATCAGCAAGGGAGACAGAACATAAAGACTCCTAACTCTGGGAGACGAACTGGGGATGGTTGAAGGGGAGGGGGGCGGGGGGTGGGCCTGAGTGGGTGGCGGGCACTGACGGGGATACTTGATGGGATGAGCACTGGGAGTTATTCTGTATGTTGATAAATTGAACACCAATAAAAATTTTAAAAAAAAGGGTTATGGTTATGGTTATGGTTAGGGTTAAGTTTAGGTTGCGGTTTATGGTTAGGTTTAGGTTTAGGGTAGGTTAGAGTACGGGTTTGGGTTAGTGTTAGGGTATGGGTTAGGTTTACCGTTTGGGTACGGATTAGGTTAAGCATTAGGGTTAGTGTTAGGGTTAAGAGTTAGGGTAGAGTTAGGGTTAGGCTACGGGATAGGGTTAGAGTACGGGTTAGGGTTAGGGTTAGGGTTAGGGTGAGGGTTAAACTACGGGTTAGGGTTAGAGTTAGGGTTAGGTTTAGGGTTAGAGTACGGGTTAGGGTTAGTGTTAAGGATAGGGTTAGTGTTAGGTTAAGGGTTAGGGTTAGAGTTCCAGTTAGGGTTAGGTTTAGGGTTAGGGTTAGGGTACAGGGTAGGGTTAGTGTTAGGGTTAGGGTTAAGATTAATGTACAGGTTAGGCTTAGGGTTAGGTTTAGGGTTACGTTATGGGTTAGGGTTAGATTTAGAGTACGGGATAGGGTTAGCGTACGGGTTAAGTTTAGGGTTAGGTTTAGGTTTAGGATGCGGGTTAGTGTTAGGGTATGGTTTAGGGTTAAGTATAGTTGTGGGTTAGGTTTAGGGTTAGTGTTAGTGTTAGGGTACGTGTTAAGGTTAGGGTTGGGGTTAGGGTACGGGTTATGTTTAGGGTTAGGGTACGGGTCAGGGTTACGGTTAAATTAGGGTTAGGGTTAGGGTATGGGTTAGGGTTAGGGTACGCGTAAGGGCTATGGTTAGGTTTAGGGTTAGGTTTAGGTTTAGGGTGCGGTTAGGGTTAGGGTTAGGGTTAGCGCTAGGGTATGGGTTAGGGTTACTCTCAGGGTTTGGTTATGGGTTAGGCATAGGGTTAGGTTACGGGATAGGTTTGTGTATGGGTTAGCTCAAGGGATAGGGTTAGGTTTAGGATACGGGTTAGGGTTAGGGACTTTTTAGGGTTAGGGTTGGGGTATGAGTTAGGCTTAGGGTATGGGTTAGGGTTAGGGTTATGGTCAGGGTTAGGGTTAGGGTTAGGGTATGGTTTAGGGTTAATGTTAGTGTTAGGGTTAGGTTTCAGTTCAGGGTTAGGGTTAGGGTTAGTATTAGGGTACGGGTTAGGGTGAGGGTTGGGGTTAGAGTACGGGTTAAGGTACAGGTTAGGGTACGTGTCAGGGTTAGTGTTAGTGTTAGTGTTAAGGTACGGGTTAGGGTTAGGGTTGGGGTTAGGGTATGGGTTAGGGTACGTTTTAGGGTTAGGGTTAGGTTTAGGGTCAGGGTTAGGGTTAGGGTTAGTGTTAGGGAATGGGTTAGGGTTAGGGTTAGGGTACGGGTTAGTGTAAGGGTTACGGTTAGGTTTAGGGTCAGGGTTAGGGTGAGGGTTAGTGTTAGGGTACGGGTTAGGGTTAGGTTTGGGGTTAGGGTACGGGTTAGTTTTAGGGTTAGTGTACGGGTTATGGTTATGGTTAAGGTTAGGGTTAGTGTTACATTATGGGTTAGGGTTTGGTTTCGGTTAAGGGTTATGGTTTGGGTTAGGGTTAGGCTTAAGCTTAGGGTGCGGATTAGGTTTAGAGTTAAGGTTACGGTTAGGGTTAGAGTACGGGTTTGGTTAAGGTTACGGTACGGGGGGATCCCTGGGTGGCGCAGCGGTTTGGCGCCCGCCTTTGCCCCAGGGCGCGATCCTGGAGATCCGGGATCGAATCCCACGTCGGACTCCTGGTGTATGGAGCCTGCTTCTCCCTCTGCCTCTCTCTCTCTCTCTCTGTGTGTGACTATCATAAATAAATAAAAAAAATTTATAGAAAAGTTTACGGTACGGGTTATGTTTACTGTTTAGGTACGGGTTAGGTTAAGGGTTTAGGTTAGGGTTAGGGTTAGGGGTTAAGGTTAGAATTTGGGTTAGGCTACAGGTAGGGTTAGCGTTCGGGTTAGGGTTAGGGTTAGGGTTCGGGTTAGGGTTATTGTACGGTTTAGGGTTAGGGTTAGGGTTAGGGTTAGGGTTAGGGTTATGGTACGGGTTAGGGTTAAGGTTACGGTACGGGAAAGGGTTAGTGTACGTGTTAGGTCTAAGGTTAGGGTTAGGTTTAGTGTGCTGGTTTGGGTTAGGGTTAGGGTTAGGGTACGTGTTAGGGTTAGGGTTTGGGTACGGGTGAGGGTTACATTTAGCGTTAGCATATGGGTTAGGTTTAGGGTTAGGGTAAGGGTTAGTGTTAGGGTACGGGTTAGGGTTAGAGTACGGGTTAGGGTTAGGTTCAGGATTAGGGTTAGGGTAAGGGTACGGGTTAGGGTAAGGTTTAGGGTTCCGAATAGGGTTAGTGTACGGGTTAAATTTAGGGTTAGGTTTAGGGTTAGGTTACGGGTAAGGGTTAGGGTACGGGTTAGGGTTAGGCTTAGGTGCAGGTTAGGGTTAGGGTACGGGTTAGGGTTAGGTTTAGGGTCAGGGTTAGGGTTAGGGATAGGGTTATGGTACGGGTTAGGGTTAGGTTTGGGGTTAGGGTACGGGTTAGTTTTAGGTTTAGGTTACGGGTTAGGCTTACGGTTAAGTTTAGGGTTAGTGTTAGGGTATGGGTTAGGGTTAGGGTACGGGTAAGGGTTATAGTTAGTGTCAGGGTTAGGTTTAGGTTTAGGGTGCGGGTTAGGCTTAGGGTTAGGGTTAGGGTTAGCGCTAGGGTATGGGTTACGTTTACTGTTAGGGTTTGTGTAAGGGTTAGGGTTAGGGTTAGGGTACGGGATTGGGTTGGGTACGGGTTAGGTCAAGGGTTAGGGTTAGGTTTAGGGTACGGGTTAGGGTTAGGGTTAGGTTTAGGGTTAGGGTTAGGGTATTGGTTAGGTTTAGGGTACGGCTTAGTGGTAGGGTTAGGGGCAAGGTTAGGGTTAGGTTTAGGGTTAGGGATAGGGTTAGAGTTATGGTTAGGCTACGGGATAGGGTTAGAGTACGGGTTCGGGTTAAGGTTAGGGTTAGGGTTAGGGTTAGAGTACGAGTTAGGGTTAGGTTTAGGGTTAAGTTTAGGGTTAGAGTAGGGGTTAGGGTTAGTGTTAGGGTTAGGGTTAGGGTTAGGGTTAGGATTAGGGTTAGGGTTATTGTACGGATCGGGTTCGGGTTCGGGTTAGGTTTAGGGTTCAGGTTAGGGTTAGGTTTAAGGACGGGATAGGGTTAGGTTTAGGTGATGGTTAGTTTTAGGGTACGGGTTAGTGTTAGGGTACGGGTTAGGGTTAGGTTTAGGGTCAGGGTTTGCGTTAGGGATAGGGTTATGGTACGGGTTAGGGTTAGGTTTGGGGTTAGGGTACGGGTTAGTTTTAGGGTTAGGGTACGAGTCAGGGTTACGGTTAAGGTTAGGGTTAGGGTTAGGGTATGGGTTAGGGATAGGGTACGGGTAAGTGTTATGGTTAGGGTTAGGGTTAGTTTTAGGTTTAGGGTGCTTTTAGGGTCAGGGTTAGGGTTAGTGTACGAGTTAGGGTTAGGGTTAGGTTCAGGGTACTCTTTAGGGTTAGGGTTAGGGTTAGGGTACGGGTTAGGTTTAAGGTACGGTTTAGGGTTAGGGTTAGGGGTAGGGTACGAGTTAGTGTTATGGTTAGGGTGCGGGTTAGTGTTACGGTTAAAGTTAAGGTTAGTGTTAGGGTATGGGTTACGGTTAGGGTACGGGTAAGGGTTATGGTTAGTGTTAGGGTTGCGTTTAGGTTAAGGGTGCGGGTTAGGCTTAGGGTTAGGGTTAGGGTTACCTCTAGGCTATGGGTTAGGGTTACTCTTAGCGTTGGGTACGTGTTAGGGTTAGGTTTAGGGTACGAGATAGGGTTGGGTACGGGTTAGGTTAAGGGTTAGGGTTAGGTTTAGGGTACGGGTTAGGGCTCGGGTTAGGTTTAGGGTTAGGGTATGGGTTAGGTTTAGGGTACGGGTTAGGTTTAGGGTTAGGGTCAGGGTTAGGGTTAGGGTTAGGGTATGTGTTAGGTTTAGTGGTAGTTTTAGGGACGGGTTAGGATTAGGGTTAGGTTTTGGATACGGTTTAATTTAGGGTACGGGTTAGGTTTAGGGTCAGGTTTAGGATTAGGGTAGGAGTTAGGGTTAGGGTTAGGGTATGGGTTAGGGTTAGGGTTATGTTATGTGTTAGGGATACAGTATGGGTTAGGGTTAGGTTGATGCTTAGGGTTAAGGTTAGAGTACGGTTAGGTTAGGGTTAGGGTTAGTGTTAGATTACGGGGTAGGGTTAGTGTTAGGTTTAGGGTTAGGGTTAATGTACGTGTTAGGCTTAGGGTTAGGTTTAAGGTTAGGTTACGGGTTAGCTTTAAGGTACTGGTTAGGGTTAGGTTTAGGGTGCGGTTTAGGGTGAGGGTTAGTGAACAGGTTAGGGTTAGGTTGAGGGTCAGGGTTAGGGTTAGGGTTAGTGTTAGGGTGTGGGTTAGGGTTAGTGTTGGGGTACGGGTTAATGTTAGGTTTTGGGAACGGGATGGGGTTAGTGTACGGGTTAAGTTTAGGGTTAGGGTTAGGTTTAGGTTACGGGTAAGGGTTAGGGTACGGGTTAGGGTTAGGCTTAGGTGCAGGTTAGGGTTAGGGTACGGGTTAGGGTTAGGTTTAGGGTCAGGGTTAGGGTTAGAAATAGGGTTATGGTAAGGGTTAGGGTTAGGGTTGGGGTTAGGGTACGGGTTAGTTTTAGGGTTAGGGTACGGGTTAGGGTTACGGTTAAGGTTAGGTTTAGTGTAGGGTATGGGTTAGGGTTAGGGTACGGGATAGGGTTGGCTATGGGTTAGGTCAAGGGTTAGGGTTAGTTTTACGGTACGGGTTAGGGTTAGGGTTATGTTACGTGTTAGGGTTACAGTACAGGTTAGGGTTAGGATGAGGGTTAGGGTTAGGGTTAGAGTACGGGTTAGGATTAGTGTTAGGGTTAGGGTTAAGGTTAGGGTTAGGGTTAGAGTACGGGTAGGTGTTAGGGTTAGGGTTAGGGTTAGGGTTAGTGTACAGTTTAGGGTTAGGGTTAGGGTTAGGGTTAGGGTTAGGGTTAGGGTTAGAGTACGGGATAGGGTTAGTGTTAGGGTTAGGGTTAGGTTTAATGTACGGGTTAGGCTTAGGGTTAGTTTTAGGGTTAAGTTACGGGTTAGGGTTAGGATTAGGGTACGGGATAGGGTTAGCGTACGGGTAAAGTTTAGGGTTAGGTTTAGGTTTAGGTTACGTGTTAGGGTTAGGGTACGGATTAGGGTTTTGTTTAGGGTACCAGTTAGGGTTAGGTTTAGGGTTAGTGTACTTGTTAGGGTTATTTTTAGGGTCAGGGTTAGGGTTAGAATTATTGTTAGGGTATGGGTTAGGGTTAGGGTTGGGATTAGGGTTAGAGTACGGTTTTGGGTTAGTGTTAGGGTACGGGTTAGGTTTACCGTTTGGGTATGGGTTAGGGTAAGGGTTAGGGTTAGGGGTTAGGGTTAGAGTTAGGTTTAGGCTAAGGGATAGGGTGAGAGTACGGGTTAGTATTAGGGTAAGGTTAGGTTTAGGGTTAGGGTTATAGTACGGGTTAGGATTAGAGTTAGAGTTAGGGTATGGGTTAGGTTTAGGGTACGGGTTAGGTTTAGGGTTAGGGTCAGTGTTAGGCTTAGGGTAAGGGTACGATTTAGGGTTAGGGTTAGGTTTAGGGTACGGGTTAGGTTTAGGGTTAGGGTTAGGGTGGGTTAGGTTTAGGATACGGGTTAGGGTTAGGGTTATGGTACGTGTTAGGGTTACAGTACGGGTTAGTGTTAGGGTGAGGGTTAGGGTTAGGGTTAGAGTACGGTTAGGGATAGGGTCATGGTTAGGGTTAGTGTACGAGTTAGGGTTAGGGTTAGGGTACAGTTTAGGGTTAGGGTATGGTACGGGTTAGTGTTACAGTACGGGTTAGTGTTAGGGTGAGTGTTAGGGTTAGGGTTAGAGTACTTTTAGTGTTAGGGTTAGAGTACGGGTTAGGGTTAGTGTTAGGGTTAGGGTTAGGGTTAGGTTTATAGTACGGGGTAAGGTTAGTGTTAGTGTTAGGTTTAGGGTTAATGTACGGGTTAGGCTTAGGGTTATGTTTAGGGTTAGGATAAGAGTTAAGTTTAGGTTTAGGGTACGGTTTAGGGTTAGGGTTATGGTACGTGTTAGGGTTACAGTACGGGTTAGTGTTAGGGTGAGGGTTAGGGTTAGGGTTAGAGTACGGTTAGGGTTAGGGTCATGGTTAGGGTTAGTGTACGAGTTAGGGTTAGGGTTAGGGTACGGTTTAGGGTTAGGGTTATGGTATGGGTTAGGGTTACAGTACGGGTTAGTGTTAGGGTGAGGGTTAGGGTTAGGGTTAGAGTATGTTTAGGGTTAGGGTTAGAGTACGGGTTAGGGTTAGTGTTAGGGTTAGGGTTAGGGTTAGGTTTATAGTACGGGGTAGGGTTAGTGTTAGTGTTAGGGTTAGGGTTAATGTACGGGTTAGGCTTAGGGTTATGTTTAGGGTTAGGATAAGAGTTAGGGTTAGGTTTAGGGTACGGTTTAGGGTTAGGGTATGGTATGGGTTAGGGATACAGCACTGGTTAGGGTTAGGGTGAAGGTTAGCGTTAGGGTTAGGGTTAGGGTACGTGTTAGGTTTAGGGTTTGGGTACGGGTTAGGGTTACATTTATGGTTAGTGTACAGGTTATGTTTAGGGTTAGGGTAAATGTTAGTGTTAGGGTACGGGATAGGTTTAGAGTACGGGTTAGGGTCTGTTTTAGGTTTAGGGTTGGTAAGGGTTAGTGTTAGTGTATGGGATAGGGTTAGAGTACGGGCTAGGGTTAGGTTTTGGGTTAGGGTTAGGGTTAGAGTACGGGTTAAGTTTAGTATTAGGGTTAGGGTTAGGTTTAGTGTACAGATAGGTTCAGGGTTAGGGTTAGGGTTAGGGTACGTGTTAGGGTTATGTTTAGGGTACCGGATAGGGTTAGTGTACGTGTTAAGTTTAGGGTTAGGGTTAGGTTTAGATTATGGGTTAGTGTTAGGGTACAGTTTAGGGTTAGGTTTAGGTGCGGGATAGGGTTAGGGTATGGGTTAGGGTTAGGTTTACGGTCAGGGTTAGAGTTAGGGTTAGGTTTTGGGTACGGGTTAGGGTTAGGGTTAGGGTACGGGATAGGTTTGGGTACGGGTTAGGTCAAGGGTTAGGTTTAGGTTTAGGGTATGGGTTAGGGTAGGGTTAGGTTTAGGGTTAGGGTTAGGGTATGGGTTAGGCTAAGGGTACGGGTTAGGGTTAGGGTCAGGGTTAGGGTTAGGGTTAGGGTTAGGGTTAGGTTTAATGTACGGTTTAGGCTTAGGGTTAGGTTTAGGGTTAGGATACTGGTTAGTGTTAGGTTTAGGGAACGGGATAGGGTTATCGTACGGGTTAAGTTTAGGATTAGGGTTAGGTTTAGGTTACGGGTTAGGGTTAGGGTACGTGTTAGGGTTAGGTTTAGAGTGCGAGTTGGGTTAGGGTTAGGGTTAGTGTAAGGGTTAGGGTTAGGTTTAGGGTCAGGTTTAGAGTTAGGGTTAGTGTTAGGGTACGGGTTAGGGTTAGGGTTGGGGTTAGGGTACGGTTTAGTTTTAGGGTTATGGTACAGATTAGTGTGATGTTTAAGGTTAGGGTTAGGGTTAGGTTATGAGTTAGGGTTAGGTTACGATTAAGGGTTATGTTTTGGGTTAGGGTTAGAGTTAAGTTTAGGGTGCGGGTTAGGGTTAGCGTTAGAGTACGGGTTTGGTTTAGTGTTAGGGTACGGGTTAGGTTTACCCTTTTGGTACGGGTTAGGGTAAGGGTTAGGGTTAGGCTTAGAGTTAGGGGTTAGGTTTAGAGTTAGGATTAGGCTACGGTTAGGGTTAGGGTACGCGTTAGGGTTAGGGTTAGGGTTCGGGTTAGGGTTAGTGTACGGGTTAGGGTTAGGGTTAGGGTTAGGGTTACGGTACGGGTTAGGGTTAAGATTTTGGTACAGGATAGGTTTAGTTTACGTGTTAGGTCTAGGGTTAGGGTTAGGTTTAGTGTGCGGGTTAGGGTTAGGGTTAGGGTACGTGTTAGGGTTAGGGTTTGGGTACGGGTTAGGGTTACGTTTAGGGTTAGGGTACGGGTTAGGTTTAGTGTTAGGGTTAGGGTTAGAGTACTGGTTAGGGTTAGTGTTAGGGTTAGTGTACAGATAGGGTTAGGGTTAGGGTTAGGGTTAGGGTACGGGTTAGGTTTAGGTTTAGGGTACGGGATAGGGTTAGTGTACGCGTTAAGTTTAGGGTTAGGGTTTGGTTTAGGTTACGGGTTAGGGTTAGGGTATGTGTTAGGTATAGGTTTGGTGCGCATTAGGGTTAGGGTTACTGTTAGGGAATGTGTTAGGGTTAGGGTTGGGGTTAGTGTATGGGTTAGTTTTAGGGTTAGGGTAAGGGTTAGGGTTACGGTTAAGGTTAGGTTTCGTGTTAGGTTATGGGTTAGGGTTAGGGTATGGGTTAGGGTTATGGTTAGGGTTAGGGTTAGGTTTAGGTTTAGGGTGCGGGTTAGGCTTAGAGTTTGTGTTTGGGTTAGCCCTAGGGTATGGGTTAGGGGTACTGTTAGGGTTTCGGTTTGGGTTAGGTTTAGGGTAAGGGTACGGGATAGGGTTGGGTACGGGTTAGGTCAAGGGTTAGGGTTAGGTTTAGGGTTAGGGTTAGAGTATGGGTTAGGTTGAAGGTACATGTTAGGCTTAGGGTTAGGGTCAGGGTTAGGGGTAGGGTTACGGTACGTGTTAGGGTTAAGTTTAGGTTTAGGGTACTGGTACGTGTACGGGTTAGGGTTAGGGTACGGGTTAGGTTTAGGTTACGGGTTAGGGTTAGGTTTAGGTCAGGTTTAGGGTTAGAGTACGAGTTAGGTTTAGGGATAGGGTACGGGTTAGGGTTAGGGTTATGTTACGGGTTAGGGTTACAATACGGTTTAGGGTTAGGGTGAGGGTTAGGGTTAGGTTTAGGGTATGGTTAGGGTTAGGGTTAGGGTTAAGGTTAGAGTACGGGTTCGGGTTAGTGTTAGAGTTAGGGAAAGGGTTAGGGTTAGGGTAGGGTACATGTTAGGGTTAGGGTTAGTGTTAGGTTTAGGGTTAGAGTATGGGGTAGTGTTAGTGTTAGGGTTAGGGTTAAATTACGAGTTAGGCTTAGGGTTAGGTTAGGGTTAGGTTACGAGTTAGGGTTAGGTTTAGTGTACGGGATAGGGTTAGCGTACAGGTTAAGTTTAGGGTTAGGGTTAGGTTTAGTTTATGGGTTTGGGTTAGAGTACGGGTTAGGGTTAGGTTTGTGGTGCGGGTTAGGGTTACGTTTAGGGTTAGTGTATGGTTTAGGGTTAGGTTTAGGGTCAGGGTTAGGGTTAGGGTTAGTGTTAGTGTATGGGTTAATTTTAGGGTTGGGGTTAGTGTACGGGTTAGTTTTAGGGTTATGGTACGGGTTAGGGTTAGGTTACGGGTTAGGTTTAGGTTACGGATTAGGGTTAGGTTTAGGGTCAGGTTTAGGGTTAGAGTACGAGTTAGGGTTAGGGATAGGGTACGGGTTAGGGTTAGGGTTATGTTATGGGTTATAGTTACAATACGGTTTAGGGTTAGGGTGAGGGTTAGGGTTAGGGTTAGAGTATGGTTAGGGTTACGGTTAGGGTTAAGGTTAGAGTACGGGTTCGGGTTAGCGTTAGAGTTAATGAAAGGGTTAGGTTTAGGGTTAGGGTACGTGTTAGGGTTAGGGTTAGTGTTAGGTTTAGGGTTAGAGTATGGGGTAGTGTTAGTGTTAGTGTTAGGGTTAGGGTTAATGTACGAGTTAGGCTTAGGGTTAGGTTTAGGGTTAGGTTACGAGTTAGGGTTAGGTTTAGTGTACGGGATAGGCTTAGCATACGGATTAATTTTAGGGTTAGGGTTAGGTTTAGTTTATGGGTTAGGGTTAGAGTACAGGTTAGGGTTAGGTTTTTGGTGCGGGTTAGGGTTAGGTTTAGGGTTAGTGTATGGTTTAGGGTTTGGTTTAGGATCAGGGTTAGGGTTAGGGTTAGTGTTCGTGTATGGGTTAGTTTTAAAGTTGGGGTTAGGGTACGGGTTAGTTTTAGTGTTAGGGGATGGGTTAGGGTTACGGTTAAGTTTAGGGATAGGGTTAGGGTGTGGGTTAGGGTTAGGGTACGGTTAAGTGTTATGGTTATGGTTAGGGTTAGGGTTAAGTTTAGGTTTTGGTTTAGGGTTAGGGTTAGGGTTAACGTTAGGTTTAGAGTACGGGTTTGGGTTAGTGTTAGGGTACGTGTTAGGTTTACCGTTTGGGTACGGGTTAGGTTAAGCTTTATGGTGAGGGTTAGGGTTAGGGGTTAGGGTTAGAGTTAGGGTTAGGCTACGGGATAGGGTTAGAGTATGGGTTAGGGTTAGGTTTAGGGTTAGGGTTATAGTACGGGTTAAGGTTAGAGTTAGGGTTATTTTTAGGGTTAGAGTACGGGTTAGGGTTAGGTTTAGGATACAGGTTAGGGTTAGAGTTAGGATACGGGTTAGGTTTCGGGTACGGGTTAGGGTTAGGTTTAGGGTCAGGGTTAGGGTTAGGGTTAGGGTATGAGTTAGGGTTAGGTTTAGGGTACGGGTTAGGTTTAGGGTTATGGTATGGGTTAGGGTTACAGTATGGGTTAGGGTTAGGGTACGAATTAGGGTTAGGGTTAGTGTACTGGTTAGGGTTAGTGTTATGGTACGGGGTAGGGTTACAGTACGGGTTAGGGTTAGGCTGAGGGTTAGGGTTAGGTTTAGAGTATGGTTAAAGTTAGTGTTATGGTTAGGGCTAGAGTACGGGTTAGGGTTAGTGTTAGGGTTAGGGTTAGGGTTAGGGTTAGAGTACGGGGTAGGGTTAGTGTTAGGGTTAGGGTTAGGGTTAGGGTTAGGGTACGGGTTAGGGTTAGAGTTAGGGTCAGGGTTAGGGTTAGGGTTAGGGTTAGGTTCAGGGTACGGTTAAGCGTTAGGGTTATGGTACGGGTTAGGGTTACAGTATGGGTTAGGGTTAGTGTGAGGGTTAGGGTTAGGGTTAGGGTACGTGTTAGGTTTAGGGTTTGGGTACGTGTTAGTGTTACCTTTAGGGTTAGGGTACAGGTTAGGTTTAGGTTTAGGTTAAGGTTTAGTGTTAGGTTACAGGTTAGGGTTAGAGTACGGGTTAGGGTTAGTTTTAGGGTTAGGTTTAGGGTTACAGTACTGGTTAGGGTTAGTGTTAGGGTTAGTGTACAGATATGGTTAGGGTTAGGGTTAGGGTTAGTGTACGAGTTAGGGTTAGGTTTAGGGTATGGGAAAGGGTTAGTGTACACGCTAAGAGTAGGGTTAGGTTTAGGTTTAGGTTACGGGTTAGGGTTAGGGTACGTGTCAGGGTTAGGTTTGGTGCGGGTTAGGGTTAGGGTACCGGTTATGGTTGGTTTTAGGGTCAGGGTTAGGGTTAGGGATAGGTTTATGGTACGGGTTAAGGTAGGGTTGGGGTTAGGGTACGGGTAAATTTTAGGGTTAGAGTATGGGTTAGGGTTACGGTTAAGGTTAGGGTTAGGGTTAGGGTCAGGTTTAGGGTTAGGGTTAGGCTTAGGGTACGAGTAAGGCTTAGTGTTAGGTTTAGGGTCCGGGTTAGGGTTAGGGTTAGGGTACGGGTTAGGTTTAGGGTGCGGGTTAGGGTTAAGCTTAGGGTCAGGCTTAGGGTTAGGGTTAGGGTTAGTGTACGGGTTAGGGTTAGGGTTAGGGTTAAAGTACGGGGTAGGGTTATTGTTAGGGTTAGGGTTATGGTTAATGTACGGGTTAGGCTTAGGGTTAGGTTTAGGGTTAGGTTATGGATTAGGGTTAGGTTTATTGTACGGGATAGGGTTAGCGTACGGGTTAAGTTTAGGGTTAGGGTTACGTTTAGGTTACGGGTTAGGGTTAGGGTACGGGTTAGAATTAGGTTTAGGTGCGGGTTAGGGTCAGGGTATGGCTTAGGTTTAGGTTTAGGGTCAGGGTTAGGGTTAGAAATAGGGTTATGGTACGGGTTAGAGTTAGGGTTGGGGTTAGGGACCAGGTTAGTTTTAGGGTTAGGGTACGGGTTAGGGTTACGGTTAAGGTTAGGGTTAGTGTATGGTATGGGTTAGGGTATAGGGTACGGTTAAGGGTTATGGTTTGGGTTAGGGTTAGGGTTAAGTTTAGGGTGCGGGTTAGGGTTAGGTTTAGGGTTAGAGTACGGGTTTGGGTTAGTGTTAGGGTACGGGTTAGGTTTACCATTTGGGTATGGGTAGGGTTAGGGTAAGGGTTAGGGTTAGGGTTAGGGTTCAGGTTAGGTTTAGTGTACGGGTTAGGGTTAGATTTACGGTTAGGGTTAGGTTTAGGGTTAGTGTTAGGGTTACGGTACGGGTTAGAGTTAAGGTTAGGGTACGGGATAGAGTTAGACTACGTGTTAGGTCTAGGGTTAGGGTTAGGTTTAGTGTGCGGGTTAGGGTTAGGGTTAGGGTACGTGTTAGGTTTAGGGTTTGGGTACGGTTTAGCGTTATGTTTAGGTTTGGGTAATGGTTAGGTTTAGGGTTAGGGTTAGGGTTACAGTACGGTTTTTCTTTAGTTTTTGGGTACGGGTTAGGTTTACCGTTTGGGTACAGGTTAGGGTAATGGTTAGGGTTAGGGTTAGGGGTTAGGGGTAGGGTTAGGGTTAGGCTATGGGTAAGGTTATGGTATGGGTTAGGGTTAGGGTTAGGGTTCGGTTTAGGGTTAGTGTACGGGTTAGGGTTAGGGTTAGGGTTAGGTTTAGGGTTAGGATTAGTGTTAGGGTGATGGTACGGGTTTGGGTTAAGGTTACAGTACGGGATAGGGTTAGTGTACGTGTTAGGTCTAGGGTTAGGGTTAGGTTTAGTGTGCGGGTTAGGATTAGGGTTAGGGTTATGGTTAAGTTACGTGTTAGGGTTAGGTTTTGGGTACGGGTTAGGGTTACGTTTAGGATTAGGGTACGGGTTAGTTTTAGGCTTAGGGTAAGGGTTAGTGTTAGTTTACGGGTTAGGGTTAAAGTACGGGTTAGGGTTAGGTTTAGGTTTAGGGTAGAGTTAGTGTACGGGTTAGGGTTAGTGTTAGGGTTAGGGTTAGGGTTTGTGTATGGATAGGTTTAGGTTTAGGTTAGTGTTAGAGTACGGGTTAGGGTTAGGTTTAGGGTATGGGATAGGATTAGTGTACGGGTTAAATTTAGGTTTATGGTTAGATTTAGGTTACGGGTTAGGGTTAGGGTACGGGTTTGGTTTATGGTTAGGGTTAGGGTTAGGGTTAGGGTATGGGTTAGGGTTAGGGTACGGGTAAGGGTTACGGTTAGGGTTAGGATTAGGTTTAGGTTTAGGGTGCGTGTTAGGGTTAGAGATAGGATTAGATTTAGGGTTAGAGTACGGTTTAGGGTTTGTGATAGGGATAGGGTTAGTTTTAGGGTACAAGTTAGGGTTAGAGTTCCAGTTAGGGTTAGGTTTAGGGTTAGGGTTAGGGTTAGAGTATGGTTTAGGGTTAGTGTTCGGTTTAGGGTTAGGGTTATGGTTAGTGTACGGACAGGGTTAGGGTTAGGGTTAGGGTTAGGGTACGGTTTAGGTTTAGGTTTAGGGTACGGGATAGGGTTAGCGTATGGGTTAAGTTTAAGGTTAGGGTTAGGTTTAGGATGCGGGTTAGGGTTAGGATATGGGTTAGGGTAAGGTATAGGTGAGGGTTAGGGTGAGGGTTAGGGTTAGTGTTAGGGTTAGGGACGGGTTAGGGTTATGGTTGGGGTTACGGTACGGGTTAAGTTTAGGGTTAGGGTACGGGTCAGGGATACGGTTAAGGTTAGGGTTAGGGTATGGGTTAGGTTTAGGGTACGGGTAAGGGTTATTGTTAGGGTTAGGGTTAGGTTTAGGTTTAGGGTGCGGGTTAGGGTTAGGGTTAGGGTTAGCGCTAGGGTATGGTTTAGTGTTACTGTTAGGGTTTGGGTACGGCTTAGGGATAGGGTTAGGTTACGGGATAGGTTTGGGTATGGGTTAGGTCAAGGGATAGGTTTAGGTTTAGGGTACGGGTTAGGGTTAGGGACGGTTTAGGGTTAGGGTTAGGGTATGAGTTAGGTTTAGGGTACGGGTTAGGGTTAGGGTTATGATCAGGGTTAGGGTTAGGTTTAGGGTTAGGGTACGGTTTAGGGTTAGTGTTAGGGTTAGGGTTAGAGTACGGGTTAGTGTTAGGGTTAGGATTAGGTTTAGGTTTAGGGTTAGGGTTAGGGTTAGGTTTAGAGTACGGGGTAGGGTTAGTGTTAGGTTTAGGGTTAGGGTTAATGTACGAGTTAGGCTTAGGTTTAGGTTTAGGGTTAGGATAAGGGTTAGGGATAGGTTTAGTGCACGGGTAGGGTTAGCGTATGGGTTAAGTTTAGGTTTAGGTTTAGGTTTAGTTTACGGGTTAGTGTTAGGGTACGGGTTAGGGTTAGGTTTAGGGTGCAGGTTAGGGTTAGGGTTAGGTTTAGTGTAAGGTTTACGGTTAGATTTAGGGTCAGGTTTAGGGTTCGGTTTAGTGTTAGGTTACGGGATAGGGTTAGGGTTGGGGTTAGGGTATGGGTTAGTTTTAGGGCTAGGGTATGGGTTAGGGTTATGGTTAAGGATAAGGTTAGGCTTAGGTTATGGGTTAGGTTTAGGTTACGGTTAAGGGTTATGTTTTGGGTTAGGGTTAGGGTTAATTTTAGGGTGCTCATTAGGGTTAGGGTTAGGGTTAGGGTTAGAGTACGGTTTTGCTTTAGTTTTAGGGTACGGGTTAGGTTTACCGTTTGGGTACGGGTTAGGGTAAGGGTTAGGTTTAGGGTTAGGGGTTAGGGGTAGGGTTAGGGTTAGGCTACGGTTAAGGTTATGGTACAGGTTAGGTTTAGGGTTAGGGTTCGGTTTAGGGTTAGTGTACGGGTTAGGGTTAGGGTTAGGTTTAGGGTTAGGTTTAGTGTTAGGGTGACGGTACGGTTTTGGGTTAAGGTTACAGTACGGGATAGGGTTAGTGTACGTGTTAGGTCTAGGGTTAGGGTTAGGTTTAGTGTGTGGGTTAGGATTAGGTTTAGGGTTATGGTTAAGGTACGTGTTAGGGTTAGGGTTTGGGTACGGGTTAGGGTTACATTTAGGATTAGGGTACGGGTTAGTTTTAGGGTTAGGGTAAGGGTTAGTGTTAGTTTACGGGTTAGGGTTAGAGTACGGTTTAGGGTTCGGTTTAGATTTAGGGTAGAGTTATAGTACGGGTTAGGGTTAGTGTTAGTGTTAGGGTTAGGGTTAGTGTACGGATAGGGTTAGGGTTAGGTTAGTGTTAGGGTACGGGTTAGGGTTAGGTTTAGGGTATGGGATAGGATTAGTGTACGGGTTAAATTTAGGTTTAGGGTTAGATTTAGGTTACGGGTTAGGGTTAGGGTACGGGTTCGGTTTATGGTTAGGGTTAGGGTTAGGGTTAGGGTATGGGTTAGGGTTAGGGTACGGGTAAGGGTTATGGTTAGTGTTAGGGTTAGGTTTAGGTTTAGGGTGCGGGTTAGGGTTAGAGTTAGGGTTAGATTTAGGATTAGAGTACGGGTTAGGGTTAGTGATAGGGATAGGGTTAGTTTTAGGGTACGAGTTAGGGTTAAAGTTCCAGTTAGGGTTAGGTTTAGGGTTAGGGTTAGGGTTAGAGTACGGTTTAGGTTTAGTGTTCGGTTTAGGGTTAGGGTAATGGTTAGTGTACGGATAGGGTTAGGGTTAGGGTTAGGTTTAGGGTTAGGGTACGGGTTAGGTTTAGGTTTAGGGTACGAGATAGGGTTAGCATACGGGTTAAGTTTAGGGTTAGGGTTAGGTTTAGGATGCGGGTTAGGGTTAGGGTACGGGTTAGGGTTAGGTATAGGTGAGGGTTAGGGTGAGGGTTAGGGTTAGTGTTAGGGTTAGGGTACGGGTTAAGTTTAGGGTTAGGGTACGGGTCAGGGTTACGGTTAAGGTTAGGGTTAGGGTTAGGGTATGGGTTAGGATTAGGGTACGGGTAAGGGTTATGGTTAGGGTTAGGGTTAGGTTTAGGTTTAGGGTGCGGGTTAGAGTTAGGGTTAGGTTTAGCGCTAGGGTATGGGTTAGGGTTACTGTTAGGGTTTGGGTATGGCTTAGGGATAGGGTTAGGTTACGGGATAGTTTTGGGTACGGGTTAGGTCAAGGGATAGGGTTAGGTTTAGGGTACGGGTTAGTGTTAGGGACGGTTTAGGGTTAGGGTTAGGGTATGAGTTAGGCTTAGGGTACGGGTTAGGGTTAGGGTTATGGTCAGGGTTAGTGTTAGGGTTAGGGTTAGTGTATGGATTAGGGTTAGTGTTAGGGTTAGGGTTAGGTTTAGGGTCATGGTTAGGGTTAGGGTTAGTGTTAGGGTACAGGTTAGGGTGAGGGTTGGTGTTAGGGTACGGGTTAAGGTACAGGTTAGGGTACGTGTCAGGGTTAGTGTTAGTGTGAGTGTTAGTGTTAGGGTACGGTTTAGGGTTAGTGTTGGGGTTAGGGTCCGGGTTAGGGTACGGTTTAGGGTTAGTGTTAGGGTTAGGGTTAGGTTTAGGGTCAGGGTTAGGGTTAGGGTTAGTGTTAGGGTACGGGTTAGGGTTAGGTTTAGGGTTAGGGTTAGGGTTAGGGTTAGGGTTAGGGTACAGGTTAGGGTTAGTGTAAGGGTTACGGTTAGTTTTAGGGTCAGGGTTAGGTTTAGGGTTAGTGTTAGGGTACGAGTTAGGGTTAGGTTTGGGGTTAGGGTACGGGCTAGTTTTAGGGTTAGTGTACGGGTTAGGGTTACGGTTAAGGTTTGGGTTAGGGTTAAGATATGGGTTAGGGTTAGGTTACAGTTAAGGGTTATGGTTTGGGTTAGGGTTAGGGTTAAGCTTAGGGTGCGGATTAGGTTTAGGGTTAGGGTTAGGGTTAGGGTTAGAGTACGGGTTTGGGTTAGTGTTACAGTAAGGGTTATGTTTACTGTTTGGGTACGGGTTAAGGTAAGGGTTAGGGTTAGGGTTAGGGTTAGGGGTTAAGGTTAGAATTTGGCTTAGGCTACCAGTAGGGTTATGGTTCGGGCTAGGGTTAGGGTTCGGGTTAGGGTTATTGTAAGTTTTAGGGTTAGGGTTAGCGTTAGGGTTAGTGTTAGGGTTTCGTTACAGGTTAGGGTTAAGGTTATGGTACGGGAAAGGGTTAGTGTACGTGGTAGGTCTAGGGTTAGGTTTAGGTTTAGTGTGTGGGTTAGGGTTAGGGTTAGGGTTACGGTACATGTTAGGGTTAGGGTTTGGGTACGGGTGAGTGTTACATTTAGGGTTAGGGTACGTGTTAAGTTTAGGGTTAGGGTAAGAGTTAGTGTTAGAGTACGGGTTAGGGTTAGAGTACGGGTTAGGGTTAGGTTCAGGATTAGGGTTAGGGTTAGAGTACGGGTTAGGGTTAGTGTTAGTGTTAGGGTTAGGGTTAGTGTACGGATAGGGTTAGGGTTAGGGTCAGGGTAAGGGTATGGGTTAGGGTTAGGTTTAGGGTTCCGGATAGGTGTAGTGGATGGGTTAAATTTAGGGTTAGGGTTAGGTTTAGGTTACGGGTTATGGTTAGGGTACGGGTTAGGGTTAGGTTTAGGTGCGGGTTAGGTTTAGGGTATGGGTTAAGGTTAGGTTTAGGGTCAGGGTTAGGGTTAGGGATAGGGTTATGTTATGGGATAGGGTTAGTGTTGGGGTTAGGGTACGGGTTAGTTTTAGGGTTAGGGTACGGGTTAGGTTTACGGTTAAGGTTAGGGTTAATGTTACGGTATGGGTTAGGGTTAGGGTACGGGTAAGGGTTATAGTTAGGGTCAGGGTTAGGTTTAGGTTTAGGGTGCGGGTTAGGCTTAGGGTTAGGGTTATGGTTAGCGCTAGGGTATGGGTTAGGGTTACTGTTAGGGTTTGGGTACGGGTTAGGGTTAGGGTTAGGGTACGGGTAGGGTTGGGTACGGGTTAGGTCAAGGGTTAGGGTTAGGTTTAGGGTACAGGTTAGGGTTAGGGTTAGGTTAAGGGTTAGGGTTAGGGTATGGGTTAGGTTTAGGGTACGGCTTAGGTTTAGGGTTAGGGGCAGGGTTAGGGTTAGGGTTAGGGTACGAATTAGTGTTAGGCTTAGGTTGAGGTTACGGGTTAGGTTTAGGGTTAGTGTTAGGGCACGGGTTAGGTTTAGGGTATGGGTTAGGGTTAGTGTCAGGGGTAGCGTTAGGGTACGAGTTAGGGTTAGGTTTAGTGTACAGGTTAGGGTTAGGGTTATGTTACAGGTTAGGTTTACAGTACTGGTTAGGGTTAGGGTGAGGGTTAGGGTTATGGTTAGAGTACGGTTAGGGGTAGGGTTAGGTTTAGGGTTAGGGTACGGGTTAGGGTTAGTGTTAGGGTTAGGGAAAGGGTTAGGGTTAGGTTTAGGGTACGGGTTAAGTTTAGGTTTAAGGTTTTGGTTAGTGTTAGAGTACGGGGTAGGGTTAGTGTTAGCGTTAGGGTTAGTGTTAATGTACGGGTTAGGCTTAGGGTTCCGTTTAGGGTTAGGTTATGGATTAGGGTTAGGTTTAGTGTACAGGATAGGGTTAGCGTACGGGTTAAGTTTAGGGTTAGGGTTAGGTTTAGGTTACGGTTTAGGGGTAGAGTACAAGTTAGGGTTAGGTTTAGGGTCAGGGTTAGGGTTAGGTTTAGTGTTAGGGTATGGGTTAGGGTTGCGGTTAGGGTACAGGTTAGTTTTAGGGTTAGGGTACAGGTTAGGGTTACGGTTAAAGTTAGGGATAGGGTTAGGTAGTGGGTTAGGGTTAGGGTACGGTTAAGGGTTATGGTTAGAGTTAGTGTTAGGGTTAAGTTTAGGGTGCGGTTTAGGATTAGGGTTAGGGTTAGAGTACGGGTTTGGGTTAGTGTTAGGGTACAGGTTAGGTTTACCGTTTGGGTACGGGTTAGATTAAGGGTTAGGGATAGAGTTAGGTTTAGGGCTTAGGGTTAGAGTTAGGGTTAGGCTACGGGATAGGGTTAGAGTTGGGTTAGGGTTAGGGTTAGGGTTAGGGTTAGGGTTAGGGTTATAGTACAGGTTAGGATTAGAGTTAGGGTTAGGGTTAGGGTTAGAGTACGAGTTAGGGTTAGTGTTAGGGTTAGGGATAGTGTTAGGGTACGGATTAGAATTAGAGTTCGGGTTAGGGATAGGTTTAGTGTTAGGGTTAGAGTATGGTTTAGGTTTAGTGTTAGGTTTACGGTTAGGGTTAGGGTTAGTTTACGGATAGGGTTATGGTTAGGGTTAGGTTTAGGGTACGGGTTAGGGTTAGGTTTAGGATACGGGATAGGGTTAACATACGGGTCAAGTTTAGAGTTAAGTTTAGGTTTAGGTTTCGTGTTAGGGTGAGGGTAAAGGTTAGGGTTAGGTATAGGTGTGGGTTAGGGTTAGGGTAGGGTTAGGGTACGGGTTAGGTTTAGGGATGGGGTCAGGGTACGGGTTAGTTTTAGGGTTAGGGTACGGGTCAGGGTTACGGTTAAGGTTAGGGTTAGGGTTAGTGTATGTGTTAGTCTTAGGGTACGGTAAGGGTTATGGTTAGTGTTAGGGTTAGGTTTAGGTTTAGGGTGCGGGTTAGGGTTAGGGTTAGGTTTAGGGGTAGCGCTAGGGTATGTGTTAGGGTTATTGTTAGGGTTTGGGTACGGGTTAGGGTTAGGGTTAGGTTACAGTATAGGGTTGGGTACGGGTTAGGTCAAGGGATAGGGTTAGGTTTAGTGTATGGGTAGGGTTAGGGATGGTTTAGGGTTAGAGTTAGGGTATAGGTTAGGCTTAGGGTACAGTTTAGGGTTAGGGTCAGGGTCAGGGTTAGATTAGGGTTAAGGTTAGAGTACGGGTTAGGTTTAATGTACGGGTTAGGGTTAGGTTTAGGGTTAGGGATAGGGTTAGGGTTATAGTCCAGGTTAGGGCTAGGTTTAGGTTTACAGTACGGGATAAGGTTAGTGTTATTGTTGGGGTTAGGGTTAGGGTTAGTGTACGGATAGGGTTAGGGTTAGGGTTAGGGTACGGGTTAGGGTTAGATTTAGGGTACGAGATAGGGTTAGCGTGCGGGTTACGTTTAGGGTTAGGGTTATGTATAGGTTACGGGTTAGGGTTAGGTTACTGGTTAGGGTTAAGTTTAGGTGCGGGTTAGGTTTATGGTTTAGGGTGCGTTAGGGTTAGGGTTATAGTACGGGTTAGGGTTAGAGTAGGGTTAGTTTTAGGGTTAGAGTACGGTTTAGGGTTAGTGTTATGGTTAGGGTTAGTGTTAGGGTACGGGTTAGGTCTAGAGTTCGGGTTAGGGTTAGGTTTAGGGTTAGGTTTAGGGTTAGAGTATGTTTAGGGTTAGTGTTAGGTTTAGCATTAGGGTTAGGGTTAGTGTACGGATAGGGTTAGGGTTAGGGATAGGGTTAGGGTACGGGTTAGGGTTAGGGTACGGGTTAGGGTTAGGTATAGGTGAGGGTTAGGGTTAGGGTTAGGGTACGGGTTAGGTTAGGATTGGGGTTAGGGTACGGGTTAGGGTTAAGTTTAGGTGCGGGTTAGGGTTAGGGTTAGTGTTAGGGTTAGGGTTAGTGTTAGGGTACGGGTTAGGGTTAGGGTTAGAGTTCGGGTTAGGGTTAGGTTTAGGGTTAGGTTTAGGGTTAGAGTATGGTTTAGGGTTAGTGTTAGGTTTAGGGTTAGTGTAAGGGTTAGTGTACGGATAGGGTTAGGATTAGGGTTAGGGTTAGGGTTAGGGTTAGGGTTAGGGTTTGCGTACGGGATAGGTTTAGTTACAGGTGAGGGTTAGGGTTAGGGTTAGGGTACGGGTTAGGTTAGGGTTGGGGTTAGGGTACGGGTTAGGGTTAAGTTTAGGTGCGGGTTAGGGTTAGGGTTAGTGTTAGGGTTAGGGTTAGTGTTAGGGTATGGGTTAGGGTTAGAGTTTGGGTTAGGGTTAGGTTTAGGGTTAGGTTTAGGGTTAGAGTATGGTTTAGGGTTAGTGTTAGGTTTAGGGTTAGGGTAAGGGTTAGTGTACGGATAGGGTTAGGGTTGGGGTTAGGGTTAGGTTTAGGGTTAGAGTACGGGTTAGGGTTAGTGTTAGGGTTAGGGTTAGTGTTAGGGTAAGGGTTAGGGTCATGGTTAGCTTTAGGGTTAGGGTTAGGGTTAGAGTACAGGTTAGGGTTAGGTTTAGGGTACGGGTTAGGGTTAGGGTACGGGTTAGAGTTAGGTATAGGTGAGGGTTAGGGTTAGGGTTAGGTTTAGGGTTAGAGTACGGGTTAGGGTTAGTGTTAGGGTTAGGGTTAGTGTTAGGGTAAGGGTTAGGGTCAGGGTTAGCTTTAGGGTTAGGGTTAGGGTTAGGGTACAGGTTAGGGTTAGGTTTAGGGTACGGGTTAGGGTTAGGGTTAGGATACGGGTTAGGTTTAGGGTACGGGTTAGGGTTAGGTTTAGGTTCAGAGTTAGGGTTAGTGTTAGGGTATGAGTTAGGGTTAGGGTTAGGGTGCGGGTTAGGTTTAGGGTTATGGTACGGGTTAGGGTTACAGTACGGGTAGGGTTAGGGTGAGGTTTAGGGTTAGGGTTAGGGTTAGAGTACGGTTAGGGTTAGGGTTAGAGTTAGAGTTAGGGTTAGGGTTAGTGTACGGATAGGGTTAGGGTTAGGGTTAGGGTACGGGTTAGGGATAGGTTTAGGGTACGGGTTAGGGTTAGTGTGTGGGTCAGGGTTAGGGTTAGGGTTAGGGTACAAGTTAGGGTTAGGGTTAATATTATAATACGGGGTAGGGTTAGTGTTAGGGTTAGGGTTAGGCTTAATGTACGGGTTAGGTTTAGGGTTAGGTTTAGGGTTAGGATAAGGGTTAGGGTTAGGTTTAGGGTATGGGATAGGCTTAGCGTACGGGTTAAGCTTAGGGTTAGGGTTAGGTTTAGGTTACGGGTTAGGGTTAGGGTACCGGTTAGGGTTAGGTTTAGGGTGCAGGTTAGGGTTAGGGTTAGTGTAAGGGTTAGGGTTAGGTTTTGGGTCAGGGTTAGGGTTAGGGTTAGTGTTAAGGTACGTGTTAGGGTTAGGGTTGCATTTAGTTTACTGGTGAGTTTTAGGGTTAGGGTACAGTTTAGGGTTATGGTTAAGGTTAGGGTTAGGTTTACGGAATGGGTTAGGGTTAGGTTACGGTTAAGGGTTATGGTTTGGGTTAGGGTTAGAGTTAAGTTTAGGCTGCGGTTTAGAGTTAGAGTTAGGGTTAGAGTACGGGTTTGGGTTAGTGTTAGGGTACGGGTTAGGTTAACCTGTTGGGTACGGGTTAGGGAAGGTTTAGAGTTAGGGTTAGGGTTAGGGGTTAGGGTTAGTGTTAGGGTTAGGCTACGGGTAGGTTTAGGGTACGGGTTAGTGTGAGGGTTAGGGTTCTGGTTAGGGTTAGTGTACGGGTTAGGGTTAGGTTTAGGGTTAGGTTTAGGGTTAGGGTTAGTGTTAGGGTTACGGTACGGGATAGGGTTAAGGTTACGGTAAGGGGTAGGTTTACTGTACGTGTTATGTCTAGTGTTAGGTTTAGGTTTAGTGTGCCGGTTAGTGTAAGGTTTAGGGTTAGGGTTAGGGTACGTGTTAGGTTTAGGTTTTGGGTACAGGTTAGGGTTACATTTAGGGTTAGGGTACGGGTTAGGTTTAGGGTTAGGGTAAGGATTAGTGTTAGGGTATGGGTTAGGGTTAGAGTACGGTTTAGGGTTAGTTTTAGGGTTAGGGTTAGGGTTAGAGTACGGGTTAGGGTTAGTGTTAGTGTTAGGATTAGGGTTAGTGTACGGATAGAATTAGGGTTAGGGTGTGGGTTAGGGTACGGGTTAGGGTTAGGTTTAGGGTCCAGGATAGGGTTAATGTACGGGTTAAGTTTAGCGTTAGGGTTAGGTTTAGGTTACGAATTAGGGTTAGGGTACGTGTTAGGGTTAGGTTTAGGTGCGGGTTAGGGTAGTGGTACGGGTTAGAGTTAGTTTTAGGGTCAGGGATTGGGTTAGTGATAGGGTTATGGTACGGGTTAGGTTTAGGGTTGGGGTTAGGTTACGGGTTAGTTTTAGGGTTACTGTACAGGTTAGGGTTACGGTTAAGGTTAGGGTTAGTGATAGGGTATGGGTTAGTGTTAGGGTACGGGTAAGTGTTATGGTTAGGGTTAGGATTAGGTTTAGGTTTAGGGTGCGGGTTAGGCTTAGGTTTAGGGCTAGGGTAGCGCTAGGGTATGGGTTAGGGTTACTGTTAGGGTTTGGGTACGGGTTAGGGTTAGGGTTAGGGTACGAGATAGGGTTGGGTACGGGTTAGGTCAAGGGTTAGGGTTAGGTTTAGTGTACTGGTTATGGTTAGGATTAGGTTTAGGGTTAGGGTTATTGTATGGGTTAGGTGTAGGGTATGGGTTAGGGTTAGGTTTAGGGTCAGGGTTAGGGTTAGGGTACGATTTAGGGTTGGGTTAGGTTTAGGTTATGGGTTAGGGTTAGGGTTAGGGTTAGGGTACGGGTTAGGTTTAGGTTACGGGTTAGGGTTAGTGTTAGGGTCAGGGTTAGGGTTAGGGTATGAGTTAGGGTTAGGGTTAGGGTACAGGTTAGGGTTTGAGTTATGTTACGGGTTAGGTTTAGAGTACGGTTTAGGGTTAGGGTGAGGGTTAGGGTTAGGGTTAGAGTACGGTGAGGGTTAGGGTTAGGGTTAGGGTTACGGTTAGGGAAAGGGTTAGGGTTAGGGTTAGGGTACGGGTTAGGGTTAGAGTATGGGGTAGGGTTTGTGTTAGGGTTAGGGTTAGGGTTATGTACGGGTTAGGCTTAGACTTAGGTTAGGGTAGGTTACGGTTAGGGTTAGGGTTAGGGTACGGATTAGGGTTATGGTTAAAGTTAGGGTTAGGTTTAGGGTGTGGGTTAGGGTTAGTTTACGGTTAAGGGTTATATTTAGGGTTAGGGTTAGGGTTAAGTTTAGAGTGCAGTTTAGGGTTAGGGTCAGGTTTACGGTTAGGTTTAGGGTACTGGTTTGGGTTAGTGTTAGGGTACGGTTTCGGGTTAGGTTTAGGGATAGGGTTAGGTTTAGAGTACAGGTTTGGGTTAGTGTTAGGGTACGGGTTAGGTTTACTGTTTGGGTACGGGTTAGGGTAAGGTTAGGGTTAGGTTTAGGTTAGGGCTTAGGGTTAGAGTTAGGGTTAGGCTCTGGGATAGGTTTAGAGTACGGGTTAGGGTTACGGTTAGGGTAAGGGTTAGGGTTAGGATTATAGTATGGATTAGGTTTAGAGTTAGGGTTAGGTTAAGTGTTAGAGTATGGGTTAGGGTAAGTGTTAGGCTTAGGGTTAGGGTTAATGTTAGGGTTAGTGTTAGGGGTAATGTACAGGTTAGGCTTAGGGTTAGGTTACGGTTAGGATACGGGTTAGGGTTAGTTTTAGGTTACGGGATAGGGTTAGCGTACGGGTTATGTTTAGGGTTAAGGTTAGGTTTAGGTTACGGGTTAGGGTGAGGGTAAAGGTTAGGGTTAGGTATAGGTGTGGGTTATGGTTAGGGTTAGGGTTAGGTTACGGGTTAGGTTTAGGGATGGGGTTAGGGTACGGGTTATTTTTAGGGTTAGGGTACGGGTCAGGTTTATGGTTAAGGTTAGGGTTAGGGTTAGGGTATGTGTTAGGCTTAGGGTATGGGTAAGGGCTATGGTTAGTGTTAGGGTTAGGTTTAGGTTTAGGGTGCGGGTTAGGGTTAGGGTTAGGTTTAGGGTTAGCGCTAGGGTATTTTTTAGGGTTACTGTTAGGGTTTGGGTACGGGTTAGGGTTAGGGTTAGGTTACAGGATAGGGTTGGGTACGGTTTAGGTCAAGGGATAGGGTTAGGTTTAGTGTACGGGTAGGGTTAGGGATGGTTTAGGGTTAGGGTTAGGGTATGGGTTAGGCTTAGGGTACAGTTTAGGTTTAGGGTCAGGGTCAGGGTTAGATTAGGGTTAAGGTTAGGGTACGGGTTAGGTTTACTGTACGGGTTAGGGTTAGGTTTAAGGTTAGGGTTAGGGTTAGGGTTATAGTCCGGGTTAGGGTTAGGTTTAGGGTTAGAGTACGGGTTAGGGTTAGTGTTAGTGTTAGTGTTAGGGTTAGGGTTAGTGTACGGATAGGGTTAGGGTTAGGGTTAGGGTACGGGTTAGGGTTAGATTTAGGGTACGAGAAAGGGTTAGCATATGGGTTAAGTTTAGGTTTAGGGTTATGTATAGGTTACGGGTTAGGGTTAGGTTACTGGTTAGGGTTAAGTTTAGGTGCGGGTTAGGTTTAGGGTTAGCGTTAAGGTTAGGGTTATAGTACTGGTTAGGGTTAGAGTAGGGTTAGTTTTAGGGTTAGAGTACGGTTTAGGGTTAGTGTTATGGTTAGGGTTAGTGTTAGGGTACGGGTTATGTTTAGAGTTCGGGTTAGGGTTAGGTTTAGGGTTAGGTTTAAGGTTAGAGTATGGTTTAGGGTTAGTGTTAGGTTTAGCATTAGGGTTAGGGTTAGTGTACGGATAGGGTTAGGGTTAGGGTTAGGGTATGGGTTAGGGCTAGGGTACGGGTTAGGGTTAGGTATAGGTGAGGGTTAGGGTTAGGGTTAGGGTACGGGTTAGGTTAGGGTTGGGGTTAGGGTACGGGTTAGGATTAAGTTTAGGTGCGGGTTAGGGTTAGGGTTAGTGTTAGGGTTAGGGTTAGTGTTAGGGTACGGGTTAGGGTTAGAGTTCGTGTTAGGGTTAGGTTTAGGGTTAGGTTTAGGGATAGAGTATGGTTTAGGGTTAGTGTTAGGTTTAGGGTTAGGGTAAGGGTTAGTGTACGGATAGGGTTAGGGTTAGGGTTAGGGTACGGGTTAGGGTTAGGGTACGGGTTAGGGTTAGGTATAGGTGAGGGTTAGGGTTAGGGTTAGGTTTAGGGTTAGAGTACGGGTTAGGGTTAGTGTTAGGGTTAGGGTTAGTGTTAGGGTAAGGGTTAGGGTCAGGGTTAGCTTTAGGGTTAGGGTTAGGGTTAGGGTACGGGTTAGGGTTAGGTTTAGGGTACGGGTTAGGGTTAGGGTTAGGATACGGGTTAGGTTTAGGGGACGGGTTAGGGTTAGGTTTAGGTTCAGGGTTAGGGTTAGTGTTAGGGTATGAGTTAGGGTTAGGGTTAGGGTGCGGGTTAGGTTTAGGGTTATGGTACGGTTTAGGGTTACAGTACGGGTTAGGGTTAGGGTGAAGTTTAGGGTTAGGGCTAGGGTTAGAGTACGTTTAGGGTTAGGGTTAGGCTTAGAGTTAGGGTTAGGGTTAGTGTACGGATAGGGTTAGGATTAGGGTTAGGGTTATGGTTAGGGTTAGGGTTAGGGTTTGCGTACGGGATAGGTTTAGTTACAGGTGAGGGTTAGGGTTAGGGTTAGGGTACGGGTTAGGTTAGGGTTGGGGTTAGGGTACGGGTTAGGGTTAAGTTTAGGTGCGGGTTAGGGTTAGGGTTAGTGTTAGGGTTAGGGTTAGTGTTAGGGTATGGGTTAGGGTTAGAGTTTGGGTTAGGGTTAGGTTTAGGGTTAGGTTTAGGGTTAGAGTATGGTTTAGGGTTAGTGTTAGGTTTAGGGTTAGGGTAAGGGTTAGTGTACGGATAGGGTTAGGGTTGGGGTTAGGGTACGGGTTAGGGTTAGGGTACGGGTTAGAGTTAGGTATAGGTGAGGGTTAGGGTTAGGGTTAGGTTTAGGGTTAGAGTACGGGTTAGGGTTAGTGTTAGGGTTAGGGTTAGTGTTAGGGTAAGGGTTAGGGTCAGGGTTAGCTTTAGGGTTAGGGTTAGGGTTAGAGTATAGGTTAGGGTTAGATTTAGGGTACGGGTTAGGGTTAGGGTACGGGTTAGAGTTAGGTATAGGTGAGGGTTAGGGTTAGGGTTAGGTTTAGGGTTAGAGTACGGGTTAGGGTTAGTGTTAGGGTTAGGGTTAGTGTTAGGGTAAGGGTTAGGGTCAGGGTTAGCTTTAGGGTTAGGGTTAGGGTTAGGGTACAGGTTAGGGTTAGGTTAAGGGTACGGGTTAGGGTTAGGGTTAGGATACGGGTTAGGTTTAGGGTACGGGTTAGGGTTAGGTTTAGGTTCAGAGTTAGGGTTAGTGTTAGGGTATGAGTTAGGGTTAGGGTTAGGGTGCGGGTTAGGTTTAGGGTTATGGTACGGGTTAGGGTTACAGTACGGGTAGGGTTAGGGTGAGGTTTAGGGTTAGGGTTAGGGTTAGAGTACGGTTAGGGTTAGGGTTAGAGTTAGAGTTAGGGTTAGGGTTAGTGTACGGATAGGGTTAGGGTTAGGGTTAGGGTACGGGTTAGGGATAGGTTTAGGGTACGGGTTAGGGTTAGTGTGTGGGTCAGGGTTAGGGTTAGGGTTAGGGTACGAGTTAGGGTTAGGGTTAATATTATAATACGGGGTAGGGTTAGTGTTAGGGTTAGGGTTAGGCTTAATGTACGGGTTAGGTTAGGGTTAGGTTTAGGGTTAGGATAAGGGTTAGGGTTAGGTTTAGGGGATGGGATAGGCTTAGCGTACGGGTTAAGCTTAGGGTTAGGGTTAGGTTTAGGTTATGGGTTAGGGTTAGGGTACCGGTTAGGGTTAGGTTTAGGGTGCAGGTTAGGGTTAGGGTTAGTGTAAGGGTTAGGGTTAGGTTTTGGGTCAGGGTTAGGGTTAGGGTTAGTGTTAAGGTACGTGTTAGGGTTAGGGTTGCATTTAGTTTACTGGTGAGTTTTTGGGTTAGGGTACAGTTTAGGGTTATGGTTAAGGTTAGGGTTAGGTTTAGGGAATGGGTTAGGGTTAGGTTACGGTTAAGGGTTATGGTTTGGGTTAGGGTTAGAGTTAAGTTTAGGCTGCGGTTTAGAGTTAGAGTTAGGGTTAGAGTACGGGTTTGGGTTAGTGTTAGGGTACGGGTTAGGTTAACCTGTTGGGTACGGGTTAGGGAAGGTTTAGGGTTAGGGTTAGGGTTAGGGGTTAGGGTTAGTGTTAGGGTTAGGCTACGGGTAGGTTTAGGGTACGGGTTAGTGTGAGGGTTAGGGTTCTGGTTAGGGTTAGTGTACGGGTTAGGGTTAGGTTTAGGGTTAGGTTTAGGGTTAGGGTTAGTGTTAGGGTTACGGTACGGGATAGGGTTAAGGTTACGGTAAGGGGTAGGTTTACTGTACGTGTTATGTCTAGTGTTAGGTTTAGGTTTAGTGTGCCGGTTAGTGTAAGGTTTAGGGTTAGGGTTAGGGTACGTGTTAGGTTTAGGTTTTGGGTACAGGTTAGGGTTACATTTAGGGTTAGGGTACGGGTTAGGTTTAGGGTTAGGGTAAGGATTAGTGTTAGGGTATGGGTTAGGGTTAGAGTACGGTTTAGGGTTAGTTTTAGGGTTAGGGTTAGGGTTAGAGTACGGGTTAGGGTTAGTGTTAGTGTTAGGATTAGGGTTAGTGTACGGATAGAATTAGGGTTAGGGTGTGGGTTAGGGTACGGGTTAGGGTTAGGTTTAGGGTCCAGGATAGGGTTAATGTACGGGTTAAGTTTAGCGTTAGGGTTAGGTTTAGGTTACGAGTTAGGGTTAGGGTACGTGTTAGGGTTAGGTTTAGGTGCGGGTTAGGGTAGTGGTACGGGTTAGAGTTAGTTTTAGGGTCAGGGATTGGGTTAGTGATAGGGTTATGGTACGGGTTAGGTTTAGGGTTGGGGTTAGGTTACGGGTTAGTTTTAGGGTTACTGTACAGGTTAGGGTTACGGTTAAGGTTAGGGTTAGTGATAGGGGTGGGTTAGTGTTAGGGTACGGGTAAGTGTTATGGTTAGGGTTAGGATTAGGTTTAGGTTTAGGGTGCGGGTTAGGCTTAGGTTTAGGGCTAGGGTAGCGCTAGGGTATGGGTTAGGGTTACTGTTAGGGTTTGGGTACGGGTTAGGGTTAGGGTTAGGGTACGAGATAGGGTTGGGTACGGGTTAGGTCAAGGGTTAGGGTTAGGTTTAGTGTACTGGTTATGGTTAGGATTAGGTTTAGGGTTAGGGTTATTGTATGGGTTAGGTGTAGGGTATGGGTTAGGGTTAGGTTTAGGGTCAGGGTTAGGGTTAGGGTACGATTTAGGGTTGGGTTAGGTTTAGGTTATGGGTTAGGGTTAGGGTTAGGGTTAGGGTACGGGTTAGGTTTAGGTTACGGGTTAGGGTTAGTGTTAGGGTCAGGGTTAGGGTTAGGGTACGAGTTAGGGTTAGGGTTAGGGTACAGGTTAGGGTTTGAGTTATGTTACGGGTTAGGTTTAGAGTACGGTTTAGGGTTAGGGTGAGGGTTAGGGTTAGGGTTAGAGTACAGTGAGGGTTAGGGTTAGGGTTAGGGTTACGGTTAGGGAAAGGGTTAGGGTTAGGGTTAGGGTACGGGTTAGGGTTAGAGTATGGGGTAGGGTTTGTGTTAGGGTTAGGGTTAGGGTTATGTACGGGTTAGGCTTAGACTTAGGATAGGGTAGGTTACGGTTAGGGTTAGGGTTAGGGTACGGATTAGGGTTATGGTTAAAGTTAGGGTTAGGTTTAGGGTGTGGGTTAGGGTTAGTTTACGGTTAAGGGTTATATTTAGGGTTAGGGTTAGGGTTAAGTTTAGAGTGCAGTTTAGGGTTAGGGTCAGGTTTACGGTTAGGTTTAGGGTACTGGTATGGGTTAGTGTTAGGGTACGGTTTCGGGTTAGGTTTAGGGATAGGGTTAGGTTTAGAGTACAGGTTTGGGTTAGTGTTAGGGTACGGGTTAGGTTTACTGTTTGGGTACGGGTTAGGGTAAGGTTAGGGTTAGGTTTAGGGTTAGGGCTTAGGGTTAGAGTTAGGGTTAGGCTCTGGGATAGGTTTAGAGTACGGGTTAGGGTTACGGTTAGGGTAAGGGTTAGGGTTAGGATTATAGTATGGATTAGGTTTAGAGTTAGGGTTAGGTTAAGTGTTAGAGTATGGGTTAGGGTAAGTGTTAGGCTTAGGGTTAGGGTTAATGTTAGGGTTAGTGTTAGGGGTAATGTACAGGTTAGGCTTAGGCTTAGGTTACGGTTAGGATACGGGTTAGGGTTAGTTTTAGGTTACGGGATAGGGTTAGCGTACGGGTTATGTTTAGGGTTAAGGTTAGGTTTAGGTTACGGGTTAGGGTGAGGGTAAAGGTTAGGGTTAGGTATAGGTGTGGGTTATGGTTAGGGTTAGGGTTAGGTTACGGGTTAGGTTTAGGGATGGGGTTAGGGTACGGGTTATTTTTAGGGTTAGGGTACGGGTCAGGTTTATGGTTAAGGTTAGGGTTAGGGTTAGGGTATGTGTTAGGCTTAGGGTATGGGTAAGGGCTATGGTTAGTGTTAGGGTTAGGTTTAGGTTTAGGGTGCGGGTTAGGGTTAGGGTTAGGTTTAGGGTTAGCGCTAGGGTATTTTTTAGGGTTACTGTTAGGGTTTGGGTACGGGTTAGGGTTAGGGTTAGGTTACAGGATAGGGTTGGGTACGGTTTAGGTCAAGGGATAGGGTTAGGTTTAGTGTACGGGTAGGGTTAGGGATGGTTTAGGGTTAGGGTTAGGGTATGGGTTAGGCTTAGGGTACAGTTTAGGTTTAGGGTCAGGGTCAGGGTTAGATTAGGGTTAAGGTTAGGGTACGGGTTAGGTTTACTGTACGGGTTAGGGTTAGGTTTAAGGTTAGGGTTAGGGTTAGGGTTATAGTCCGGGTTAGGGTTAGGTTTAGGGTTAGAGTACGGGTTAGGGTTAGTGTTAGTGTTAGTGTTAGGGTTAGGGTTAGTGTACGGATAGGGTTAGGGTTAGGGTTAGGGTACGGGTTAGGGTTAGATTTAGGGTACGAGAAAGGGTTAGCATATGGGTTAAGTTTAGGTTTAGGGTTATGTATAGGTTACGGATTAGGGTTAGGTTACTGGTTAGGGTTAAGTTTAGGTGCGGGTTAGGTTTAGGGTTAGCGTTAAGGTTAGGGTTATAGTACTGGTTAGGGTTAGAGTAGGGTTAGTTTTAGGGTTAGAGTACGGTTTAGGGTTAGTGTTATGGTTAGGGTTAGTGTTAGGGTACGGGTTATGTTTAGAGTTCGGGTTAGGGTTAGGTTTAGGGTTAGGTTTAAGGTTAGAGTATGGTTTAGGGTTAGTGTTAGGTTTAGCATTAGGGTTAGGGTTAGTGTACGGATAGGGTTAGGGTTAGGGTTAGGGTATGGGTTAGGGCTAGGGTACGGGTTAGGGTTAGGTATAGGTGAGGGTTAGGGTTAGGGTTAGGGTACGGGTTAGGTTAGGGTTGGGGTTAGGGTACGGGTTAGGATTAAGTTTAGGTGCGGGTTAGGGTTAGGGTTAGTGTTAGGGTTAGGGTTAGTGTTAGGGTACGGGTTAGGGTTAGAGTTCGTGTTAGGGTTAGGTTTAGGGTTAGGTTTAGGGATAGAGTATGGTTTAGGGTTAGTGTTAGGTTTAGGGTTAGGGTAAGGGTTAGTGTACGGATAGGGTTAGGGTTAGGGTTAGGGTACGGGTTAGGGTTAGGGTACGGGTTAGGGTTAGGTATAGGTGAGGGTTAGGGTTAGGGTTAGGTTTAGGGTTAGAGTACGGGTTAGGGTTAGTGTTAGGGTTAGGGTTAGTGTTAGGGTAAGGGTTAGGGTCAGGGTTAGCTTTAGGGTTAGGGTTAGGGTTAGGGTACGGGTTAGGGTTAGGTTTAGGGTACGGGTTAGGGTTAGGGTTAGGATACGGGTTAGGTTTAGGGGACGGGTTAGGGTTAGGTTTAGGTTCAGGGTTAGGGTTAGTGTTAGGGTATGAGTTAGGGTTAGGGTTAGGGTGCGGGTTAGGTTTAGGGTTATGGTACGGTTTAGGGTTACAGTACGGGTTAGGGTTAGGGTGAAGTTTAGGGTTAGGGCTAGGGTTACAGTACGGTTAGGGTTAGGGTTAGACTTAGAGTTAGGGTTAGGGTTAGTGTACGGATAGGGTTAGGATTAGGGTTAGGGTTAGGGTTAGGGTTAGGGTTAGGGTTAGGGTTTGCGTACGGGATAGGTTTAGTTACAGGTGAGGGTTAGGGTTAGGGTTAGGGTACGGGTTAGGTTAGGGTTGGGGTTAGGGTACGGGTTAGGGTTAAGTTTAGGTGCGGGTTAGGGTTAGGGTTAGTGTTAGGGTTAGGGTTAGTGTTAGGGTATGGGTTAGGGTTAGAGTTTGGGTTAGGGTTAGGTTTAGGGTTAGGTTTAGGGTTAGAGTATGGTTTAGGGTTAGTGTTAGGTTTAGGGTTAGGGTAAGGGTTAGTGTACGGATAGGGTTAGGGTTGGGGTTAGGGTACGGGTTAGGGTTAGGGTACGGGTTAGAGTTATGTATAGGTGAGGGTTAGGGTTAGGGTTAGGTTTAGGGTTAGAGTACGGGTTAGGGTTAGTGTTAGGGTTAGGGTTAGTGTTAGGGTAAGGGTTAGGGTCAGGGTTAGCTTTAGGGTTAGGGTTAGGGTTAGAGTACAGGTTAGGGTTAGGTTTAGGGTACGGGTTAGGGTTAGGGTACGGGTTAGAGTTAGGTATAGGTGAGGGTTAGGGTTAGGGTTAGGTTTAGGGTTAGAGTACGGGTTAGGGTTAGTGTTAGGGTTAGGGTTAGTGTTAGGGTAAGGGTTAGGGTCAGGGTTAGCTTTAGGGTTAGGGTTAGGGTTAGGGTACAGGTTAGGGTTAGGTTAAGGGTACGGGTTAGGTTTAGGGTTAGGATACGGGTTAGGTTTAGGGTACGGGTTAGGGTTAGGTTTAGGTTCAGAGTTAGGGTTAGTGTTAGGGTATGAGTTAGGGTTAGGGTTAGGGTGCGGGTTAGGTTTAGGGTTATGGTACGGGTTAGGGTTACAGTACGGGTAGGGTTAGGGTGAGGTTTAGGGTTAGGGTTAGGGTTAGAGTACGGTTAGGGTTAGGGTTAGAGTTAGAGTTAGGGTTAGGGTTAGTGTACGGATAGGGTTAGGGTTAGGGTTAGGGTACGGGTTAGGGATAGGTTTAGGGTACGGGTTAGGGTTAGTGTGTGGGTCAGGGTTAGGGTTAGGGTTAGGGTACGAGTTAGGGTTAGGGTTAATATTATAATACGGGGTAGGGTTAGTGTTAGGGTTAGGGTTAGGCTTAATGTACGGGTTAGGTTAGGGTTAGGTTTAGGGTTAGGATAAGGGTTAGGGTTAGGTTTAGGGGATGGGATAGGCTTAGCGTACGGGTTAAGCTTAGGGTTAGGATTAGGTTTAGGGTTATGGTTAGGGTATGGGTTCGGTTTAGGGTACGGGTTAGGGTTAGGTTTAGGGTCAGGGTTAGGGTTAGGTTTAGGGTATGAATTAGGGATAGGGTTAAGTTTAGGGTACGGTTTAGGGTTAGGGTACGGTTTACCGTTAGGGTTATGTTATGGGTTAGGTTTAGAGTCAGGTTAGGGTTAGTATTAGGGTTAGGGTTAGGGTTAGAGTACGGTTAGGCTTAGGGTTAGTGTTAGGGTAGGGTTAGGGTTAGAGGACGGGTTAGGGTTAGTGTTAGGGTCAGGGAAAGGGTTAGGGGTAGGGTTAGGGTACGGGTTAGGCTGAGATTTAGGTTTAAGGTTAGGTTACGAGTTAGGGATAGGTTTAGGGTACGGGATAGGGTTAGCGTAATGGTTAAGTTTAGTGTTAGGGTCAGGTTTAGGTTACGGGTTAGGGTTAGGGTACGGGTTAGTGTTAGGTTTAGGGTTCGGGTTAGAGTTAGGGTTAGGGTTAGTGTACGGGTTAGGGTTAGATTTAGGGTCAGGGTTAGGGTTAGGGTTAGTGTTAGGGTATGAGTTAGGGTTAGGGTTGGGGTAGGGTACGGGTTAGTTTTAGGGTTAGGGTACGGGTTAGGGTTATGGTTAAAGTTAGGGTTAGGGTTAGGGTGTGGTTTAGGGTTAGGGTACGGTAAAGGGTTATGGTTATTGTTAGGGTTAAGTTTAAGTTTAGGGTGCGATTTAGGGTTAGGTTTAGGGTTAGGATTAGGGTTAGAGTACGGGCTTGGGTTAGTGTTAGGGTTCGGGTTAGGTTTACCGTTTGGGTACGGGTTAGGGTAAGGGTTAGTGTTAGGGTTAGGGTTAGGGTTTAGGGTTAGAGTTAGGGTTAGGCTACGGGATAGAGTTAGAGTACGGGTTAGGGTTACGGTTAGGGTAAGAGTTAGGGTTAGGGTTATAGGATGGATTAGGGTTAGAGTTAGGGTTTGGTTTAGCGTTAGAGTACGTGTTAGGGTTAGTGTTATGGTTAGGGTTAGTGTTAGAGTATGGTTTAGGGTTAGAGTACGGGTTAGGGTTAGGTTTAGGGTTAGGGTTAGGGTTAGATTACGGGTTATGGTTAGTGTTAGGGTTAGGGTTAGTGTTAGTGTACGGATCATGTTAGTGTTAGGGTTAGGGTTAGGGTGCGCGTTAGGTTTAGGTTTAGGGTACGGGATAGGGTTAGCGTACAGGTTAAGTTTAGTGTAGGGTTAGGTTTTGGTCATGGGTTAGGGTTAGGTACAGGTTATGGTTAGGTTTAGGTAAGGGTTAGGGTTAGAGTTAGGTTTAGAGTTAGGGTACGGGTTAGGGTTAGGTTTAGGGTCAGTGTTAGCATTAGGGATAGGGTTATGGGGCGGGTTAGGGTTGGGGTTGGGGTTAGGGTACGGGTTAGTTTAAGGGTTAGGGTACGGGTCAGGGTTATGTTTAAAGTTATTGTTACGGTTAGGTTATGGGTTAGGGTTAGGGTACGGGTAAGGTTTATGTTTAGGGTTAGTGTTAGGTTTAGGATTAGGGTGCGGGTTAGGTTTAGGGTTAGGTTTAGGGTTAGGGTTAGCGCTAGGGTATGGGTTAGGGTTACTGTTAGAGTTTGGGTACGGGTTAGGTTTAGGGATAGTGTACCAGATAGGTTTGGATACGGGTTAGGTCAAGGGTTAGGGTTAGGTTTAGTGTATGGGTTATGGTTAGGGTTAGGTTTAGGGTTAGAGTTAGGGTATGGATTAGGATTAGAGTACGGGTTACGGTTAGGGTAAAGGTCCGGGTTAGGGTTAGGGTTAGGGTACGAGTTAGGGTTAGGGTTAGTTTAGGGTACGGGTTAGGGTTAGGGTTAGGGTACGGTTTAGTTTGAGGGTACGGGTTAGGGTACGGGTTAGTGTTAGGGTTAGGGTTAGTTTTAGTGTTAGGTTACGGTTAGGTTTAGAGTACGGGTTAGGGTTAGTTTTAGGGTTAGGGTTAGTGTTAGAATACGGGTTAGGGTTAATCTTAGGGTTAGTGTTAGGGGTAATGTACAGGTTAGGCTTAGGGTTAGGTTTAGGGTTAGGATACGGGTTAGGGTTAGGTTTAGGTACGGGATAGGGTTAGCGTACTGGTTAAGTTTAGGTTTAGGGTTAGGTTTAGGTTACGGGTTAGGGTTATGGTGCGAGTTAGTGTTAGGGTTAGGATTAGTGTAAGGGTTAGGGTTAGGTTTAGGGTCAGGTTTAGGGTTAGGGTTAGTGTTAGGGTATGGGTTAGGGTTAGGGTAGGGGTTAGGGTATGGGTTAGTTTTAGGGTTAGAGTACGGGTCAAGGTTACGGTTAAGGTTAGGTTTACGGTGAAGGTTACGGTTAAGTGTTATGGTTTGGGTTAGGTTTAGGGTTAAGTTTAGGGTGCGGGTTAGGGTTAGGGTTAGGGTTAGAGTACGGGTTTCCGTTAGTGTTAGGGTACGGGTTAGGTTTACCATTTGGGTACGGTTTAGGGTTAGGGTTAGGGTTAGGGTTAGAGTTAGAGTTAGGGTTAGGCTACGGGTAGGGTTAGGGTACGGGTTAGGTTTAGGGTTAGGGTTCGGGATATGGTTAGTGTACGGGTTAGTGTTAGAGTTAAGGTTAGGGTTAGGGTTAGTGTTACGGTTATGGTACGGGTTAGGGTTAAGGTTAGGGTACGGGTTAGAGTTATTCTACGTGTTAGGTCTAGGGTTAGGGTTAGGTTTAGAGTGCGCAGTTAGGCTTAGGGTTAGGGTACGTGTTAGGTTTAGGGTTTGGGTACGGGTTAGCGTTATGTTTAGGTTAGAGTACGGGTTAGGTTTAGGGCTCGGTTTAAGGTACAGTTTAGGTTTAGGGAACCGTTTAGGGTTAGGGTTATGGTCAGGGTTAGGGTTAGGGTTAGGGGAAGGGTTAGGGTTGGGTTAGGGTACGGTTTAGGGTTAGGGTTATGGTCAGGATTAGGGTTAGGTTTAGGGGAAGGTTTAGGGTTAGGTTTAGGGTTAGGGTACGGGTAAGTGTTATGGTTAGGGTTAGGGTTAGTTTTAGGTTTAGGGTGCGGGTTAGGGTCAGGGTTAGGGTTAGGGTACGAGTTAGGATTAGGGTTAGGTTTAGGGTAGGGGTTAGGGTTAGGGTTAGGGTTATTGTACGGGTTAGGTTTAAGGTACGGTTTAGGGTTAGGGTTAGGGTCAGTGTTAGGGTTAGGGTTCGGGTATGAGTTAGGGTTAGGTTTAGGTTTAGGGTACGGGTTAGTGTTAGGGTCAGGGTTAGGGTTAGGGTACGAGTTAGGTTTAGGTTTAGGGTATGGGTTAGGGTTTGGGTTATGTTACGGGTTAGGATTACAGTACGGGTTAGGGTTAGTGTGAGTTTTAGTGTTAGGGTTAGAGTACGAGTAGGGTTAGGGTTAGTGTTAGGGTTAGGGTTAGAGTACGGAGTAAGGTTAGTGTTAGTGTTTGGGTTAGGGAAAGGGTTAGGGTTAGGGTATGGGTTAGTTTTAGGGTTAGGGTTAGGTTAGAGTTAGAATACGGGGTAGGGTTAGTGTTAGGGTTAGGGTGAGGGTTAAAGTACGGGTTAGGCTTAGGGTAGGTTTAGGATTAGGTTACGGGTTAGGGTTAGGGTTAGGGTACGGAATAGGTTTAGCGGACAGGTTAAGTTTAGGGTTAGGGTTAGGTTTAGGTTACGGGTTAGGGTTAGGGTTAGTGTACGGTTTAGGGTTAGGTTTAGGGTCAGGGTTAGTGTACGGGTTAGTTTTAGGGTTAGGGTACGTGTTAGAGTTACGGTTAAAGTTAGGGTTATGTTAGGGTGTGGGTTAGAGTTAAGGTACAGTTAAGGGTTATGGTTAGGTTTAGGGTTAGGGTTATGTTTAGATTGCGGTTTAGGGTTAGGGTTAGAGTACGGCTTTGGGTTAGTGTTAGGGTACGGTTTAGGTTTACCGTTTATTAAGGGTTAGGGTAAGGGTTAGGGTTAGGTTTAGGGGTAGGGGTAGGGTTAGAGTTATGGTTAGGCTACGGGATAGGGTTAGAGAATGGGTTCAGGTTAAGGGTAGGGTTAGGGTTAGGCTTATAGTACGGGTTAGGTTTAGAGTTAGGGTTAGGTTTAGGGTTAGATACGGGTTAGGGTTAGTGTGAGGTTTAGGGTTAGTGTTAGGGTACGGGTTAGGGTTAGAGTACGGGTTAGGGTTAGGTTTAGGGTTAAGTTTAGTGTTAGAGTACAGGTTAGGGTTAGTGTTCGTGTTAGGGTTAGATTTAGGGTTAGTGTAGGGATCGGGTTCATGTTAGGGTTAGGGTTCGGGTTAGGGTTAGGTTTAAGGTACGGGATAGGGTTAGGTTTAGGTGAGAGTTAGTGTTAGGGTTAGGGTTAGGTTTAGGGTACCGGTTAGGGTTAGGTTTAGGGTCAGGTTTTGCGTTAGAGATAGGGTTATGGTACGGGTTATGGTTAGGGTTGGGGTTAGGGTACGCGTTAGTTTTAGGGTTAGGGTACGGGTCAGGGTTACGGTTAAGTTTAGGGTTAGGGTTAGGGTATGGGTTAGGGTTAGGGAACGGGTAAGTGTTATGGTTAGGGTTAGGGTTAGTTTTAGGTATAGGGTGAGGGTTAGGGTCAGGGTTAGGGTTAGGGTACAAGTTAGGGTTATGGTTAGGTTCAGGGTACGGGTTAGGTTTAGGGTTAGGGTTAGGGTATGGGTTAGGTTTAAGGTACGGGTTAGGGTTAGGGTTAGGGTACGAGTTAGAGTTAGGGTTAGGGTTAGGGTACGGGTTATGGTTACAGTACGGGTTAGGGTTACAGTACGGGTTAGGGTTAGGGTGAGTGTTAGTGTTAGGGTTAGAGTAGGTGTAGGGTTACGGTTAGGGTTAGGGTTAAGTTTAGGGTTAGAGTACGGTTAGGATTAGGGTCAGGGTTAGGGTTAGTGTACGAGTTAGGTTTAGGGTTAGGGTACCAGTTAGGGTTATGGTTACATTACGGGTTAGGGTTACAGTACGGTTTAGTGTTAGGGTGAGGGTAAGGGTTAGGGTTAGATTATGGTTAGGGTTAGTGTTAGGGTTAGGGTTAGAGTACGGGTTAGGGTGAGGGTTAGGGTTAGGTTTAGGTTTAGAGTACAGGGTAGGGTTAGTGTTAGTGTTAGAGTTAGGGTTAATGTACGGGTTAGGCTTAGGGTTAGGTATAGGTTTAGGATAAGAGTTAGGGTTAGGTTTAGTGTACGGGATAGGTTTAGCGTACGGGTTAAGTTTAGGGTTAGGGTTAGGTTTAGGTTACTGGTTAGGTTTAGGGTACGGGTTAGGGTTAGGGTACGGGTTAGGGTTAGTTTAGGGTGCAGGTTAGGGTTAGGGTTAGTGTAAGGGTTAGGGTTAGGTTAGGGTCAGGGTTAGGGTTAGGGTTAGTGTTAGGGTACGGGTTAGTTTTAGGGTTAGGGTACGAGTTAGGGTTAGGTTTACGGTTAGGGTTAGGTTTAGAGTACGGGTTAGGGTTAGTGTTAGTGTTATGATTAGGGTTAGTGTACGGATAGGGTTAGGCTTAGGGTTAGGGTTAGGGTACGGGTTAGGGTTAGGTTTAGGGTACGAGATAGTGTTGGGTACGGGTTAGGACAAGGGTTAGGGTTAGGTTTAGGGTACGGTTTAGGGTTAGGGTTAGGTTTAGGGTTAGGATAAGTGTTAGGGTTAGGTTTAGGGTGCGGGATAGGGTTAGCGTACAGGTTAAGTTTAGGGTTAGGGTTAGGTTTAGGTTACGGATTAGGGTTAGGGTTAGGGAAGGTGTTAGGGTTAGGTTTAGGGTGCAGGTTAGGGTTAGGGTTAGGGTTAGGGTACGGGTTAGGGTTAGGTTTAGGGTATGGGATAGGGTTAGTGTACGCATTAAGTTTTGGGTTATGGTTAGTTTAGGTTACGGGTTAGTGTTAGGGTTCGGGTTAGGCTTAGGTTTATGTGCGGGTTAGGATTAGGGTACGGGTTAGGGTTAGGTTTAGGGTCAGGGTTATGGTTAGGGATAGGGTCATGCTACGGGTTAGGGTTAGGGTTGGTGTTAGGGTACGGGTTAGTTTTAGGGTTAGGGTATGGGTTAGGGTTACGGTTAAAGTTAGGGTTAGTGTTACGTATGGGTTAGGGTTAGGGTACGGCAAAGGGTTATGGTTAGTGTTAGGGTTACATTTAGGTTTAGGGTGCGGGTTAGGCTTAGGGTTAGGTTTAGGGTTAGCTCTAGGCTATGGGTTAGGGTTACTGTTAGGGTTTGGGTACGTGTTAGGGTTAGGTTTAGGGTACGAGATAGGGTTGGGTACGGGTTAGGACAAAGGTTAGGGTTAGGTTTAGGGTACGGGTTAGGGTTAGGGTTAGGTTTACGGTTAGGGTTAGGGTTAGGGTATGGGTTAGGTTTAGGGTACGGGTTAGGGTTAGGGTCATGGTCATGGTTACGGTTAGGGTTAGGGTATGAGTTAGGGTTAGGGTTAGGTTTAGTGTACGGGTTAGGGTTAGGGTTAGGTTTAGGATACGGTTTAGGTTAGAGTACGGGTTAGGGTTAGGGTCAGGTTTAGGGTTAGGGTACGAGTTAGGGTTAGCGTTGGGGTTAGGGTACGGGTTAGTTTTAGGGTTAGGGTACAGGTTACGGTTATGGTTAAAGTTAGGGTTAGTGTTAGGGTACCGGTTAGGGTTAGGTTTTGGCAACAGGATAGTGTTAGTGTATGGGTTAAGTTTAGGGTTAGGGTTAGGTTTAGGTCACGGGTTAAGGTTAGGGTACGGGTTAGAATTAGTTTTAGGTGTGGGTTAGGGTCAGGGTATGGGTTAGGTTTAGGTTTAGGGTCAGGGTTAGGGTTAGAAATAGAGTTATGGTACGGGTTAGAGTTAGGGTTGGGGTTAGGGTACGGGTTAGTTTTAGGGTTAGGGTACGGGTTAGGGTTACGGTTAAGGTTAGGGTTAGTGTAGGGTATGGGTTAGGGTTAGGGTACGGTTAAGGGTTATGTTTTGGGTTAGGGTTAGGTTAAAGTTTAGGGTGCGGGTTAGGGTTAGGGTTAGGGTTAGAGTACGGGTTTGGGTTAGTGTTAGGGTATGGGTTAGGTTTACCATTTGGGTACGGGTAAGGTTAGGGTACGGGTTAGGGTTAGGGTTAGTTTTCAGGTTAGGTTTAGTGTACGGGTTAGGGTTAGAGTTACGGTTAGGGTTAGGTTTAGGGTTAGTGTTAGGGTTACGGTACGGGTTAGGGTTAAGGTTAGGGTACGGGATAGATTTAGTCTACGTGTTAAGTCTAGGGTTAGGGTTAGGTTTAGTGTGCGGGTTAGGGTTAGGGTTAGGGTACGTGTTAGGTTTAGGGTGTGGGTACGGGTTAGCGTTATGTTTAGGTTTGGGTAATGGTTAGGTTTAGGGTTAGGGTTAAGTTACGGTTTAGGTTTAGGGAACGGGTTAGCGTTAGGTTTAGGGTCAGGGTTAGGGTTAGGTTTAGGATTAGATTTAGGGTTAGGGTTAGGGTACGGGTTAGGGTTACTGTACGGGTTAGGGTTAGGGTTAGGGTTAGGTTTAGAGTTATAGTACGGGTTAGGTTTTGAGTTAGGGTGAGGCATAGGTTTAGAGTATGGGTTAGGGTTTTTGTTATGGTTAGGGTTAGTGTTAGGGTACGGTTAGGGTTAGAGTACGTGTTAGGGTTAGTTTTAGGGTTAGGGATAGGGTTAGAGTACGGGTTAGGGTTAGTGTTAGAGTTAGGGTTAGGGTTAGGGTTAGTGTTCGGATAGGGTTAGGTTTAGAGTTAGGTTTATGGTACGGGTTAGGGTTAGTTTTAGGGTACGGGATAGGGTTAGCATACGGGTTAAGTTTAGGGTTAGGGTTAGGTTTAGGTTACGGGTTAGGGTTAGGGTACGGGTTAGGGTTAGGTTTAGGTGCGGGTTAGGGTTAGGGTTAGGGTTAGGGTTAGGGTTAGGTTTAGGTTTCGGTTTAGGGTCAGGGTTAGGGTTAGGCATAGGGTTATGGTACGGATTAGGGTTAGGGTTGGTGTTAGGGTATGGGTTAGTTTTAGGGTTAGGGTACGAGTCAGGTTTACGGTTAAGGTTAGGGTTAGGGTTAGGATATGGGTTTGGTTTAGGGTACGGTAAGGGTTATGGTTAGGGTAAGGGTTAGGTTTAGGTTTAGGGTGCGGGTTAGGGTTAGGGTTAGGGTTAGCGCTAGGGTATGGGTTAGGGTTACTGTTAGGCTTTGGGTACGGGTTAGGGTTAGGGTTAGGGTACGGGATAGTTTTGGATACGGGTTAGGTCAAGGGTTAGGGTTAGGGTTAGGGTTATGGTATGGGTTAGGATTAGAATACGGGTTAGTGTTAGGGTGAGGGTAGGGTTAGGTTTAGTGTACGGTTAGGGTTAGGGTTACAGTTAGGGTTAGAGTACGGGTTAGTGTTAGTGTTAGCGTTATGTTTAGGTTTAGGGTTAGGGTTAGGGTTAGGTTTAGAGTACAGGGTAGGGTTAGTGTTAGGTTTAGGGTTAGGGTTAATGTACGAGTTAGGATTAGGTTTAGGTTTAGGGTTAGGATAAGGGTTAGGGTTAGGTTTAGTGTATGGGATAGGGTTAGTGTACGGGTTAAGTTTAGGGTTAGGGTTAGGTTTAGTTTACGGGTTAGTGTTAGGGTACGGGTTAGGGTTAGGTTTAGGGTGCAGGTTAGGGTTAGGGTTAGGGTATGTGTTAGGGTTAGGGTTTGGGAACGGGTTAGCGTTACTTTTAGTGTTAGGGTACGGGTTAGGTTTAGGGTTAAGGTTAGGGTACGGTTTAGGGTTACTGTACGGGCTAGGGTTATGGTTATGGTTAGGGTTAGGTTTAGCGTTATAGTACGAGTTAGGGTTAGATTTAGGGTTAGGTTTAGGGTTAGAGTACGGATTAGGGTTACTGTTAGGGTTAGGTTTTGGGTTAGGTTTAGAGTTAGAGTACGGTTTAGGTTTAGTGTTGGTGTTAGGGTTAGGGTAAGGGTTAGTGTACGGATAGGGTTAGGGTTAGGGTTAGGGAACGGGTTATGGTTCAGGTTAGGTTTAGGTGCGGGTTAGAGTTAGGGTTAGGGTTAGGGTTTGGGTTAGCGTTAGGTTTAGGGTCAGGGTTAGGGTTAGGGATAGGGTTTTGGTACGGGTTAGGGTTAGGTTTGGGGTTAGGGTACAGGTTAGTTTTAGGGTTAGGGTACGGGTCAGGGTTACAGTTAAGGTTAGGGTTAGGGTTAGGATATGGGTTACGGTTAGGGTACGGGTAAGGGTTATGGTTAGGGTTAGGGTTAGGTTTAGGTTTAGGGTGCAGGTTAGAGTTTGGGTTAGGGTTAGTGCTAGGTTTTGGTTTAGGGTTACTGTTAGGGTTGGGCACGGGTTAGGTCAAGGGCTAGGGTTAGGTTTAGGGTACGGGTTAGGGTTAGCTTTAGGGTTAGTGTTAGGGTATGGGTTAGGCTTAGGGTACGGGTTAGGGTTAAGGTTAGGGTAGGCTTAGGGTTAGGGGTAGGGTACGAGTTAGGGTTAGCGTTAGGTTTAGGGTACGGGTTAGGGTTAGGATTAGGGTTAGTGTATGGGTTAGGTTTAGGGTACAGGTTACGGTTAGTGTTAGGGTCAGGGTTAAGGTTAGGGTTAGGGTTCAAGTTAGGGTTAGTGTTAGGGTACGGGTTAGGGTTAGTGTTATGGTACGGGTTAGGGTTACAGTACAGGTTAGGGTTAGGGTGAGGTTTAGGGTTACAGTTAGAGTATTTTTAGGGTTAGAGTTAGGGTTAGAGTACGGGTGAGGGTTAGTGTTAGGTTAGGTTTAGGGTTAGGGTTAGTGTACGGGTTAGGGTTAGGGTTAGGGTTAGGGTTAGGTTTAGAGTACGGGGTAGGGTTAGTGTTAGGGTTAGGGTTAGGGTTAATGTACGGGTTAGGCTTAGGTTTAGGTTTAGGCTTAGAATACTGGTTAGAGTTAGGTTCAGGGTACGGAATAGGGTGAGGTATGGGTTAAGTTAAGGGTAAGTGTTAGTTTAAGGTTATGGGTTAAGGTTAGGGTACGGGTTAGGGTTAGGTTTAGGATATGGGATAGGATTAGCGTGTGGATTAAGTTTAGGGTTAGGGTTAGGTTTAGGTTACGGGTTAGGGTTAGGGAACGGGTTAGGTTTAGGTTTAGGTGCGGGTTAGGGTTAGGGTTAGTGTTTGGGTTAGGGTTAGGTTTAGGGTCAGGGTTAGGGTTAGGGTTAGGTTTAGGGTTAGTGTTAGGGTATGGGTTAGGCTTAGGGTATGGGTTAGGGTTAAGTTTAGGGTAGGGTTAGGGTTAGGCGTAGGGTATGAGTTAGGGTTAGGTTTAGGTTAGGGTACGGGTTAGGGTTAGGATTAGGGTTAGAGTACGGGTTAGGTTTAGGGTACTGGTTACGGTTAGTGTTAGGGTCAGGGTTAGTGTTAGGGTTAGGTTACAAGTTAGGGTTAGGGTTAGGGTACGGGTTAGGATTAGTGTTATGGTACGGGTTAGGGTTACAGTACGGTTTAGGGTTAGGATGAGGTTTAGGGTTAGGGTTAGAGTATGGTTAGGGTTAGGGTTAGGGTTAGAGTACGGGTTAGTATTAGTGTTAGGCTAGGTTTAGGGTTAGGGTTAGTGTACGGGTTAGGGTTAGGGTTAAGGTTAGGGTTAGGGTTAGAGTACGGGGTATGGTTAGTGTTAGGGTTAGGGTTAGGATTAATGTACGGGTTAGACTTAGGTTTTGGTTTAGGGTTAGAATTCGGGTTATGGTTAGGTTCAGGGTACGGGATAGGTTTAGCGTACGGGTTAATTTTAGGGTTAGGTTTAGGTTAAGGTTACGGTTTAGGATTAGGGTACGGGTTAGGGTAAGGTTTAGGATATGGGATAGGATTAGCGTACGGGATAAGTTTAGGGTTAGGGTCAGGTTTAGGTTACGTGTTTGGGTTAGGGAACGGGTTAGGGTTAGGTTTAGGTGCGGGTTAGGGTTAGGGTTAGTGTTAGGGTTAGGGTTTGGGTTAGGTTTAGGTTACGTGTTAGGGTTAGGGTTAGTGTCAGTGTTAGGGTTAGGGTTAGGGTACGAGTTAGGCTTAGGGTTACATTTAGGGTACAGTTTAGGGTTAGTGTTAGGGTCAGGTTTAGGTTTAGGGTACGAGTTAGGGTTAGGGTTAGGGTATGGGTTAGGGTTAGGGTTATGTTATGGGTTAGGGTTACTGTATGGGTTAGGTTTAGGGTGAGGGTTAGGGTTAGGGTTAGAGTATGGTTAGGGTTAGGGTTAGGGATAGGGTTAGAATTTTGGTTAGGGTTAGTGTTAGGGTTAGGGAAAGGGTTGGGGTTAGGGTTACGGTACAAGTTAATGTTAGGTTTAGTGTATGGGCTAGGGTTAGCGTACGGGTTAAATTAGGTATAGGGTTAGGTTTAGGTTACGGGTTAGGTTTAGGGTACAGGTTAGGGTTAGGTTTAGGTGAGGGTTAGGGTTAGGGTTAGGGTAGGGGTTAGTTTTAGGGTTGGGGTACGGGTCAGTGTTACTGTTAAGGTTAGGGTTAGGGTTAGGGTATGGGTTAGTGTTAGGGTACGGGTAAGGGTTATGGTTAGGGTTAGGGTTAGGTTTAGTTTTAGGTTGCCGTTTAGGGTTAGGGTTAGGGTTAGTGCTAGGCTCTGGGTTAGGTTTACGGTTAGGGTTTTGGTACGGTTTAGGGTTAGTGTTAGGTTACAGGATAGGGTTGGGTACGGGTTAGGTCAAGGGTTACGGTTAGGTTTAGTGTACGGTTTAAGGTTATGGTTAGCGTCAGGGTTAGGGTTAGGGTTAGGATACAATTTAGGGTTAGGATTAGGTTTAGGGTACGGTTTAGGGTTAGGGTTAGCGTTAGGGTACGGGTTAGGTGTAGGGTACATTTTAGGGTATGGGTACGGTTTAGGGTTAGGGTTAGGGTACGGGTTAGGGTTAGGATTAGGGTTAGGGTTAGAGTACGGGGTAGGTTTAGTGTTAGGGTTAGGGTTAGGGTTAAAGTACGAGATAGGCTTTGGGTTAGGTTTAGGATTAGGATACGGGTTAGGGTTAGGTTTAGGGTATGGGATAGGGTTAGCGTACGGGTTTAGTTTAGGGTTAGGTTTAGGTTTAGGTTACGGTTTAGGGTTAGGGTACGGGTTAGGGTTAGGTTTAGGGTGCGGGTTAGCTTTAGCGTTAGGATTAGTGTAAGGGTTAGGTTTAGGTTTAGGGTCAGGGTTAGGGTTAGGTTTAGTGTTAGGGTACGGGTTAGGGTTAGGGTTCGGGTTAGGGTCCGGGTTAGTTTTAGTGTTAGGGTACGGGTTAGGGTTACGGTTAACATTAGGGTTAGGGTTAGGGCATGGGTTAGGGTTAGATTATGGTTAAGGGTTTTGGTTAGGGTTAGGGTTCGGGTTAAGTTTAGGTGGCGGGTTAGGGTTAGGATTAGGTTTAGGGTTAGGGTTAGAACACGGGTTTGGGTTAGTGTTAGGGTACGGTTTAGGTTTACCGTTTGTGTACGGGTTAGGGTAAGGGTTAGGGTAAGGTTTAGGGGTTAGGTATAGAGTTAGGATTAGGCTATGGGTAGGATTAAGGAACAGGTTAGGGCTAGGGTTAGGGATCGGGTTAGGGTTAGTGTACGGTTTAGGTTTAGGGTTAGGGTTAGGGTTAGTGTTAGGGTTACGATACGGGTTAGGGTTAAATTTGGGGTATGGGATAGGGTTAGTGTACGTGTTAGGTCTAGGGTTAGGTTTAGGTTTAGTGTGCGGGTTAGGGTTAGGTTTAGGGTATGTGTTAGAGTTAGGGTTTGGGTACGGGTTAGCGTTACGTTTAGGGTTAGGTACGGGTTAGGTTTAGAGTTAGGGTTAAGGTACGGTTTAGAGTTAGGGTACGGGTTAGGGTTAGGTTTAGGTCAGGGTTAGCGTTAGGGTTAGGGTACGGTTTAGGGTTACTGTATGGGTTAGGGTTATGGTTAGGGTTAGGGTTAGGGTTAGAGTTATAGTACGGGTTAGGGTTAGAGTTAGGGTTAGGTTTAGGGTTAGAGTACGGGTTAGGGTAGTGTTAGGGTTAGGTTTTGGGTTAGGTTTAGATTTAGAGTACGGGTTAGGGTTAGTGTTGGTGTTAGGGTTATGGTTAGGGTTAGTGTACGGATAGTGTTAGGGTTAGGGTTAGGGTTAGGGAACGGGTTAGGGTTAGGGTTAGGTTCAGGTGCGGATTAGGGTTAGGGTAAGGGTTAGGGTTTGGGTTAGCGTTTGGTTTAGGGTCATGGTTATGGTTAGGGATAGGGTTATGGTACGGGTTAGGGTTAGGTTTGGGGTTAGGGTACAGGTTAGTTTTAGGGTTAGGGTACAGGTCAGGGTTACAGTTAAGGTTAGGGTTAGGGTTAGGATATGGGTTACAGTTTGGGTACGGTAAGGGTTATGGTTAGGGTTAGGATTAGGTTTAGGTTTAGGGTGCGGGTTAGGGTTTGGGTTAGGGTTAGTGCTAGGTAATGGGTTAGGGTTACTGTTAGGGTTTGGTACGGGTTAGGTCAAGGGCTAGGGTTAGGTTTAGGGTACGGGTTAGGGTTAGGGTTAGGTTTAGGGTTAGTGTTAGAGTATGGGTTAGGCTTAGGGTACGGGTTAGGGTTAAGGTTAGGGTAGGGTTAGGGTGAGGGGTAGGGTAGGAGTTAGGGTTAGGGTTAGGTTTAGGGTACGGGTTAGAGTTAGGATTAGGGTTAGAGTACGGTTTAGGTTTAGGGTACAGGTTACGGTAAGTGTTAGGGTCAGGGTTAGGGTTAGGGTTAGGGTACAAGTTAGGGTTAGGGTTAGGGTGCGAATTAGGGTTAGTGTTATGGTACGGGTTAGGGTTACAGTACAGGTTAGGGTTAGGGTGAGGGTTAGGGTTACGGTTAGAGTATGGTTAGGGTTAAGGTTAGGGTTAGAGTACGGGTTAGGGTTAGTGTTAAGTTAGGGTTAGTGTACGGGTTAGGGTTAGGGTTCGGGTTATGGTTAAGGTTAGGGTTAGGGTTAGGGTATGGGTTTGGGTTAGGTTACGGTTTAGGGTTATGGTTTCGGTTAGGGTTCGTGTTAAGTTAGTGTGCAGATTAGGGTTAGTTTTAGGGTTAGAGTTAGGGTTAGAGTACGGGTTTGGGTTAGGGTTAGGGTACGGGTTAGGTTTACTGTTTGGGTAAGGATTAGGGAAGGGTTAGGTTTAGGGTTAGGGTTTAGGGTTATAGATAGGGTTAGGCTACGGGTAGGGTTAGGGTACGGGTTAGGGTTAAGGTTAGGGTTCGGGTTAGGGTTAGTGTACGGGTTAGGGTTTGGATTAGGGTTAGGGTTAGTGTTAGGGTTACGATATGGGTTAGGGTTAAGTTTGGGGTATTGGATAGGGTTAGTGTACGTGTTAGGTCTAGGGTTAGGTTTAGGTTTAGTGTGCGGGTTAGGGTTAGGGTACGTGTTAGGGTTAGGGTTTGGTTACGGGTTAGTGTTACGTTTAGGGTTAGGGTACGGGATAGGTTTAAGGTTAGGGTTGGGGTAAGGTTTAGGGTTAGGGTACGGGTTAGGGTTACGTCAGGGTTAGGTTTAGGGTTTGGGTACCGGTTAGGGTTACTGTACGGGTTAGGGTTATGGTTAGGGTTAGGGTTAGGGTTAGCGTTATAGTATGGGTTAGGGTTAGAGTTACAGTTAGGTTTAGGGTGAGAGTACGCATTACGGTTAGTGTTAGGGTTAGGGTTAGTGTTAGAGTACGGGTTAGGGTTAGAGTACGGGTTAGGGTTAGGTTAAGGGTAAGGGTTAGGTTTAGAGAACGGGTTAGGGTTAGTGTTAGTGTTAGGGTTAGGGTTAGGGTTAGTGTACGGATAGGGTTAGAGTTAGAGTGACGGTACGGGTTAGGGTTAGGTTTAGGATACGGGATAGGGTTAGTGTACCGGTTAAGTTTAGGGTTAGGGTTAGATTTAAGTGACGGGTTAGGGTTAGGGAACCGGTTAGGGTTAGGTTTAGGTGTGGGTTAGAGTTAGGGTTAGGGTTAGGGTTATGGTTTGGTTTAGGGTTACCTTTAGGGTCAGGATTAGGGTTAGGGATAGGGTTATGGTAAGGGTTAGGGTTAGGTTTGGGGTTAGGGTACAGGTTAGTTTTAGGGTTAGGGTACGGGTCAGGGTTAGAGTTAAGGTTATGGTTAGGGTTAGGGTATGGGTTAGGGTTAGGATACGGGTAAGGGTTATGGTTAGGGTTAGGGTTAGGGTTAGGGTACGGATTAGGGTTAAGTTTAGGGTACGGGAAAGGGTTAGTGTATGGGATAAGTTTAGGGTTAGGGTTAGGTTTAGGGTATGAGTTAGGGTTAGGGTTATGGTACGGGTTAGGGTTAGGTTTATGTTACGGGCTAGGGTTACAGTATGGGTTAGTGTTAGGGTGAGGGTTAGGGTTACGGTTAGATTACGGTTAGGGTTAGGGTTAGGGTTAGGGTTAGAGTACGGGTTAGGGTTAGTGTAGGGTTAGGTTTTGGGTTAGAGTTAGGGTTAGGGTTAGGTTTAGGTATAGAGAACGGGGTAGGGTTAGTGTTAGGTTTAGGATTAGGTTAAAAGTACGGGTTCGGCTTAGGTTTAGGTTTAGGGTTAGGATAAGGGTTAGGGTAAGGTTAGGGTACGGGATAGGGTTGGTGTACGGGTTAAGTTTAGGGTTAGGGTTAGGTTTAGGTTACGGATTAGGGTTAGGGTACAGGTTAGGGTTAAGTTTAGGGTGCGTGTTTGTTTTAGGGTTACGGTTAGTGTAAGGGTAAGGGTTAGGTTTAGGGTCAGGGTTAGGGTTAGGGTTAGTGTTAGGGTACGGTTTAGGGTTAGGGTTGGGGTTAGGGTACGGGTTAGTTTTAGGGTTAGGGTACGGGTCAGGGTTACGGTTAATGTTAGGGTTAGGGTATGGATTAGGTTTAGGTTATGGTTAAGGGTTATGGTTTGGGTTAGGGTTAGTGTTAAGTTTAGGTTGCTGGTTAGTGTTAGGTTTAGGGTTAGAGTACGGGTTTGGGTTACTGTTAGGGTATGGGTTAGGTATACCATTTGGGTCCGGGTTAGGGTAAGGGTTAGGTTAGGGTTAGGGGTTAGGGGTAGGGTTAGGGTTAGGCTACAGGTAGGGTTAGGGTACGGGTTAGGGTTAGGGTTAGGGTTCGGGTTAGTGTACGGGTTACGGTTAGGGTTAAGGTTAGGGTTAGGGTTACGGTACAGATAAGGGTTAAGGGTACGGTACGGGATAGTGTTAGTGTAGGTGTTAGGTCTAGGGTTAGGGTTAGGTTTAGTGTGCGGTTTAGGGTTAGGATTAGGGTTAGGGTACATGTTAGGGTTAGGGTTTGGGTACGGGTTAGGGTTATGTTTAGGGTTAGGTTAAGGTTTAGGTTTCGGGATATGGTAAGAGTTTTTGTTAGGGTACGGGTTAGGGTTAGTGTACGGGTTAGCGTTAGGTTTAGGGTTAGGGTTAGGGTTAGAGTACTGGTTAGGGTTAGTGTTAGTGTTAGGGTTAGGGTTAGTGTACGGATAGGGTTAGGGTTAGGGTTAGGGTTAGGGTACGGGTTAGATTTAGGTTTAGGGTACGGGATAGTGTTAGTGTACGGGTTAAGTTTAGAGTTAGGGATAGGTTTAGGTTATGGTTTAGGGTTTGGGTACGGGTTAGAGTTACGGTTAAGGTTAGGGTTAGTGTTAGGGTATGGGTTAGGGTTAGGGTACGGGTAAGGTTTATGGTTAGGGTTAGGGTTACGTTTAGGTTTAGGGTGCGGGTTAGGCTTAGGGTTAGGTTTAGGTTTAGCGCTAGGGTATGTGTTAGGGTTACTGTTAGGGTTTGGGTACGAGTTAGGGTTAGGTTTAGGGTACGAGATAGGGTTGGGTATGGGTTAGGTCAAGGGTTAAGTTTAGGTTTAGGGTACGGTTTAGGGTTAGGGTTAGGTTTAGGGTACGGGTTAGGTTTAGGGTACGGGTTAGGTTTAGGGTCAGGTTTAGGGTTAGGGTACGAGTTAGGGTTAGGGTTAGGGTATGGGTTAGGGTTAGGTTTAGGGTTAGGGTTACAGTACGGGTTAGGGTTAGGCTATGGGTAGGGTTAGGGTACGGGTTAGGGTTAGGGTTAGGGTTAGTGTACTGATCGGGTTCGGGTTAGGGTAAGGGTTGGAGTACGGGTTAGGGTTAGTGTTAGGTTTAGGGAAACGGTTAGGTTTATGGTTAGGGTACGGGTTAGGGTTATGTTATGGTTAAAGCTTATGGTTTGGGTTAGGTTTAGTGTTAAGTTTAGGGTGTGGGTTAGGGTTAGGGTTAGGGTTAGAGTACGGGTTTGGGTTAGTGTTAGGGTATGGGTTAGGTTTACTGTTTGGGTACGGGTTAGGGTAAGGGATAGGGTTAAGGTTAGGGTTAGGGGTTAGGGTTAGAGTTAGGGTTAGGCTACGAATAGGGTTAGGGTACGGGTTAGGGTATAGGTTAGGCTTCGGGTAGGGTTAGGGTACACGTTAGGGTTAGAGTTAGGGTTAGGGTTAGGGTTAATGTTAGGGTTACGGTAAGGGTTAGGGTTAAGTTTAGGGTACGGGATAGGGTTAGTGCACGTGTTAGGTCTAGGGTTAGGGTTAGGTTCAGTGTGCGGGTTAGGGTTAGAGTTAGGGTTAGGGTTAGGGTTAGGATACGTGTTAGGGTTAGGGTTTGGGTACGGGCTAGGGTTAAGTTTAGGGTTAGGGTATGGGTTAGGTTTAGGGTTAGGGTTAGGGTACGGTTTAGTGTTTGGGTACGGGATAGGGTTAGTGTTAGGGTCAGGGTTAGGGTTAGTTTTGGTTTCCGGGTTAGGGTTAGGGTTAGGGTTAGTGTTAGCGCTAGGGTATGGGTTAGGTTTACTGTTAGGTTTTGGGTACGGGTTAGGGTTAGGGTTAGGGTACGGAATAGGGTTGGTTACGGGTTAGGTCAAGGGTTAGGTTTAGGTTTAGGGTATGTTTTAGGGTTAGGGTTAGGTTTAGGGTTAGGGTTAGGGTATGGGTTAGGCTTAGGGTACGGGTTAGGGTTAGGTTTGGGTCAGGGTTAGGGTTAGGGTTAGGGTACGAGTTAGGGTTAGGTTTAGGTTTAGGGTATGTGATAGGGTTAGGGTTATGGCCCGGGTTAGGGTTAGGGTTAGGGTACAAGTTAGGATTAGGGTTAGAGTACGGGTTACGTTTACAGTATGGGTTAGGGTTAGGTTGAGGGTTAGGGTTAGTGTTAGAGTACGGTTAGGGTTAGGGTTAGGTTTAGAGTACGGGTTAGGGTTAGTGTTAGGGTTAGGGTAAGTGTTAGGGTTAGTGTTATGGTTAGGGTTAGAGTACGGGGTAGGGTTAGTGTTAGGGTTAGGGTTAGGGTTAGTGTTATGGTACGGGTTAGGTATAGGGTACGGGTAGGGTTAGGTTTAGGGTTAGGGCTAGTGTTAGGGTTAAAGTACGGCGTAGGTTTAGTGTTAGGGTTAGGGTTAGGGTTAATGTAAGGGTTAGGCTTAGGGTTAGGTTTAGGGTTAGGATACTGGTTAGGGTTAGGTTCAGGGTATGGGATAGGGTTAGCGTACAAGTTACGTTAAGGGTTAGGGTTAGGTTTAGGTTACAGGTTAGGGTTAGGGTGCGGGTTAGGGTTAGGTTTAGTGTTAGGGTTAGGGTTAGGGGTAAAGTACGGTGTAGGGTTAGTGTTAGGGTTAGGGTTAGGGTTAATGTACAGATTAGGCTTAGGGTTAGATTTAGGATTAGGATACGGTTTAGGGTTAGGTTCAGGGTACAGGATAGGGTTAGCATACGGGTTAACTTTATAGTTAAGGTTAGGTTTAGGTTACGGTTTTAGGGTTAGGGTACGGGTTAGGGTTAGGTTTAGGGTCCGTGTTAGGGTTAGGGTTAGGGTTAGTGTAAGGCTTAGGGTTAGGTTTAGGGTCAGGGTTAGGGTTAGGGTTGGGGTTAGGGTACGGGTTAATTTTACGGTAAGGGTACAGGTTAGGGTTATGGTTAAGTTTAGGGTTAGGGTTAGGGTATGGGTTACGGTTAGGTTACGGTTAAGGTTTATGGATTCTGTTAGGGTTAAGGTTACGTTTAAGGTGCGCGTTAGGGTTAGGGTTAGGGTTAGAGTACGGGTTTGGGTTAGTGTTAGGTTACGGGTTAGGTTTACCATTTGTGTACGTGTTAGGGTAAGGGTTAGGGTTAGGTTTAGGGGTTAGGGTTAGAGTTAGGGTTAGGCTACGGGTAGGGTTAGGTTACGGGTACGGGTTAGGGTTAGGGTTAGTGTTAGGGTTACGGTACGGGTTAGGGTTTAGGTTACGGTATGGGAAAGGGTTAGTGTACGTGTTAGGTCTAGGGTTAGTGTTAGGTTTAGTGTGCGGGTTAGGGTTAGGTTTAGGGTTAGGGTACAAGTTAGGGATAGGGTACGGGTTAGGGTTAAGTTTAGGTTTTGGGTTAGGGTTAGGGTTAGGGTTAAAGTACGGGGTAGGTTTAGTGTTAGGGTTACGGTTAGGGTTAATGTACGGGTTAGGCTTAGGGTTAGGTTTAGGGTTAGGATACGGGTTAGGGTTAGGTTCAGGGTACGGGATAGGGTTAGCGTACGTGTTAAGTTTAGGGTTAGGGTTAGGTTTAGGTTTAGGGTGCGGGTTAGGCTTAGGGTTAGGATTAGGGTTAGTGCTAGGGTAGGGGTTAGGGTTACTGTTAGGGTTTGGGTACGGGTTAGGGTTAGGGTACGGGATAGGGTTGGGTACGGGTTTGGTCAAGGGTTATGGTTAGGTTTAGGGTACGGGTTAGGGTTAGGGTTAGGGTTAAAGTATGGGTTAGGTTTAGGGTACGGGTTAGGGTTAGGGTTATGGTCAGGGTGATGGTTAGGGTTAGGTACGAGTTAGGGTTAGGTTTAGGGTAGGGTTTAGGGTTAGGGTTATGGTACGGGTTAGGGTTACAGTACGGGTTAGGTTTAGGTTGAGTCTTAGGGTTACGATTAGAGTACGGTTAGGGTTAGGGTTAGGGTTAGAGTACGGGTTAGGGTTATTGTTACGGTTAGGGTAAGGTTAGGGTTAGGGTTAGGGTTAGAATACGGGGTAGGGTTAGTGTTAGTGTTAGTGTTAGGGTTAGTGTTAGGGTATGGGTTAGGGTTAGTGTTAGGGTTAGTGTTAGGGTACGGTGTAGGGTTAGGGTTTGGGTTAATGTACGGTTTAGGCTTAGGGTTAGGTTTAGGGATAGGATACGGGTTAATGTTAGGTTTAGGGTACGGGTTAGGTTTATCGTACGGGTTATGTTTAGGGTTAGGGTTAGGTTTACGTTACGGGTTAGGGTTAGGGTACGGGTTAGGGTTAGGTGTAGGGTGCGTGTTAGGGTTAGTGTTAGGATTAGTGTAAGGGTTAGGGTTAGGTTTAGGGTCAGGGTTAGGGTTAGGGTTAGTGTTAGGGTACGGGTTAGGGTTACGGTGGGGTTTAGGGTACGGGTTAGGTTTAGCGTTAGGGTATGGGTTAGGGTTACGGTTAAGGTTAGGATTAGGGTTAGGGTATGGGTTAGCGTTAGGGTTAGGGTTAGCGTACGTGTTAGGGTTAGGGTTTGGGAGCGGGTTAGGGTTATGTTTAGGGTTAGGGTACGGTTTAGGTTTAGGGTTAGGGTAAAGGTTAGCGCTAGGGTATGGTTTAGGGTTACTGTTAGGGTTTGGGTACGGGTTTGGTTGGGGTACGGGATAGGGTTGGGTACGGGTTAGGTTAAGGGTTAGGGTTAGGTTTAGGGTACAGGTTAGGTTTAGGGTTAGGTTTTGGGTTAGGGTATGGGTTAGGTTTTCGGTACTGGTTAAGTTTAGGGTTAGGTTTAGGTTTAGGGTTAGGCTTAGGGTACGAGTCAGGGTTAGGGTTAGGATTAGGCCATGGGTTAAGGTTAGGGTTAGGGGTAGGGGTAGAGTTAGAGTACGGGGTAGGGTTAGTATTAAGGTTAGGGTTAGGGTTAATGTACGGGTTAGGCTTAGGGTTAGGTTAGGGTTAGGATACGGGTTAGGGTTAGATTTAGGGTGCGGGTTGGCTTAGGGTTACGGTTTTGAAAGTATTAGGGTTAGGTTGAGGGTCAGGGTTAGGGTTTGGGGTAGTGTTAGGGTATGGGTTACAGTTAGGGTTGGGGTTAGGGTACGGGGTAGTTTTAGGTTTTGGGTACGGATTAGGGTTATGGTTAAGGTTAGGGTTAGGGTTAGGTTATGAGTAAGGGTTAGGTTATGGTTAAGGTTATGGTTTGGGTTAGGGTTAGAGTTAAGTTTAGGGTGTGGGTTAGGGTTAGGGTTAGGGTTAGAGTACGGGTTTGGGTTAGTGTTAGGGTACGGGTTAGGTTTACCGTTTGGTTACGGGTTAGGTTTAGGCTTAGGGTTAGGGGTCGGGTTAGAGTTAGGATTAGGCCACAGGTAGGGTTAGGGTACGGGTTAGGGTTAGGGTTAGGGTTAAGTTTCGGGTTAGAGTTAGTGTACGGGTTAGGGTTAGGGTTAAGTTTAGTGTTAGGGTCACGGTACGGGTTAAGGTTAAGGTTAGGGTTCAGGATAGGGTTAGTGTACGTGTTAGGTCTAGGGTTAGGGTTAGGTTCAGTGTGCGGTTTAGGGTTAGAGTTAGGGTTAGGGTTAGGTTTAGGATACGTGTTAGGTTTGCGGTTTGGGTACGGGTTAGGGTTAAATTTAGGATTAGGGTATGGATTAGGTTTAGGTTTAGGGTTAGGGAACGGTTTAGGGTTAGGGTACGGGATAGGGTTAGTGTTAGGGTCAGGGTTAGGGTTAGTTTTGGGGCCCGGGTTAGGTATAGGGTTAGAGTTAGGGTTAGCGCTAGGGTATGGGGTAGGGTTACTGTTACGTTTTGGGTACGGGTTAGGGTTAGGGTTAGGGTATGGGATAGGTTTGGGTACGGGTTAGGTCAAGGGTTAGGTTTAGGTTTAGGGTATGGGTTAGGGTTAGGGTTAGGTTTAGGGTTAGGGTTAGGGTATGGGTTAGGTTTGGGTACGGGTTACGGTTAGGGTTGGGTCAGGGTTAGGGTTAGGGTTAGGGTACGAGTTAGGGTTAGGTTTAGGTTTAGGGTACAGGTTAGGGTATGGGTTAGGGTTAGGGTTAGGGTTAAAATGCGGGTTAGGTTTAGGTTACGGGTTAGGTTTAAGGTTATGGTCCGGGTTAGGTTTAGGGTTAGGGTACGAGTTAAGTTTAGGGTTAGGGTACGGGTTAGGGATAGGGTTATGGTACGGGTTAGGGATACAGTATGGGTTTGGGTTAGGGTGAGTGTTAGGGTTAGGGTTAGAGTACGGTTAGGGTTAGGGTTAGGGTTAGGTTGAGAGTACGGGGTAGGGTTAGTGTTAGGGTTAGGGTAAGGTTTAGGGTTAGGGTTAGGGTTAGGGTTAGGTCTAGAGTACGAGGTAGGGTTAGTGTTAGGGTTAGGTTTAGTGTTAGTGTTAGGGTACGGGTTAGGTATAGGGTACGGGTTAGGGTTAGGTTTAGGGTTAGGGTTAGGGTTAAATTACGGGGTAGGGTTAGTGTTAGGATTTGGGTTAGGGTTAATGTAAGGGTTAGGCTTAGGGTTAGATTTAGGATTAGGATACGGTTTAGGGTTAGGTCCAGGGTACGGGATAGGGTTAGCATACGGGTTAACTTTAGGGTTATGGTTAGGTTTAGGTTACGGGTTATGGTTAGCGTACGGGTTAGGGTTAGGTTTAGGGTCCGGGATAGGGTTAGGGTTAGGGTTAGTGTAAGGGTTAGGGTTAGGTTTAGGGTCAGAGTTAGGGGTAGGATTAGTGTTAGAGTATGGGTTAGGGTTAGGGTTGGGGTTAGGGTATGGGTTAGTTTTAGGGTTAGGGTACAGGTTAGGGTTATGTGTAAGGTTAGGGTTATGGTTAGGGTATGCATTACGGATAGTTTACGGTTAAGGGTTATGGATTGGGTTAGTGTTAGGGTTAAGTTTAAGGTGCAGGTTAGGGTTAGGGTTAGGGTTAGGGTTAGAGTACGGGTTTGGGTTAGTGTTAGGGTACGGGTTAGGTTTACCATTTGGGTACGGGTTAGGGTAAGGGTTAGTGTTAGGGTTAGGGTTACGGTAGGGGTTAGGGTTAAGGTTACGGTATGGGATAGGGTTAGTGTACGTGTTAGGTCTAGGGTTAGTGTTAGGTTTAGTGTGCAGGTTAGGGTTAGGGTTAGGGTTACGGTTAGAGTTAGGGTTAGGCTACGTGTAGGGTTTGTGTACGGGTATGGGTTAGGGTTAGGGTTAGTGTTAGGGTTAGGGTTACGGTAGGGGTTAGGGTTAAGGTTACGGTATGGGATAGGGTTAGTGTACGTGTTAGGTCTAGGGTTAGTGTTAGGTTTAGTGTGCAGGTTAGGGTTAGGGTTAGGGTTAGAGTACGAGTTAGGGATAGGTTAATTGTTAGGGTTAAGTTTAGGTTTTGGGTTAGGGTTAGGGTTAAGGTTAAAGTACGTGGTAGGTTTAGTGTTAGGGTTAGGGTTAGTGTTTATGTACGGGTTAGGCTTAGGGTTAGGTTTAGGGTTAGGATACGGGTTAGGGTTAGGTTCAGGGTACGGGATAGGGTTAGCGTACGGGTTAAGTTTAGGGTTAGGGTTAGGTTTAGGTTTAGGGTGCGGGTTAGGTTAAGGTTAGGGTTAGGGTTAGCACTAGGGTATGGGTTAGGGTTACTCTTAGGGTTTGGATACGGGTTAGGGTTAGGGTAAGGGTACGGGATAGGGTTGGGTACGGGTTAGGTCAAGGGTTAGGGTTAGGTTTAGGGTACGGGTTAGGGTTAGAGTTAGGGTTAAAGTATGGGTTAGGTTTAGGGTACGGGTTTGGGTTAGGGTTATGTTCAGGGTTAAGGTTGGGTTAGGGTACGAGTTAGGGTTAGTGTTAGGGTACGGGTTAGGGTTAGTGATACGGTACGGGTTAGGGTTACAGTACGGGTTAGGGTTAGGGTGAGGCTTAGGGTTAGTGTTAGAGTACGGTTAGGGTTAGGGTTAGGGTTAGAGTACGGGTTAGGGTTAGTGTTAGGGTTAGGGTTAGGGTTAGTGTTAGGGTTACGGGTTAGGGTTAGGGTTAGGGTATGGGGGAGGGTTAGTGTTAGGGTTAGGGTTTGGGTTAATGTACAGTTTAGGCTTAGGGTTAGCTTTAGGGTTAGGATACGGGTTAGTGTTATGTTTAGGATACGGGATAGGTTTATCGTATGGGTTAAGTTTAGGGTTAGGGTAAGGTTTACGTTACGGTTTAGGGTTAGGGTACGGGTTAGGGTTAGGTTTAGATTGCGGGTTAGGGTTAGGGTTAGGATTAGTGTAAGGGTTAGGGTTAGGTTTAGGGTCAGGGTTAGGATTAGGGTTAGTGTTAGGGTACAGGTTAGGGTTACTGTGGGTGTTAGGGTACGGGTTAGGTTTAGGGTTAGTGTATGGGTTAGGGTTACGTTTAAGGTTAGGATTAGGGTTAGGGTATGGATTAGGGTAAGGGTTATGGTTAGGGTTAGGGTTAACGTACGTGTTAGGGTTAGGGTTTGGGTACGGGTTAGGGTTACGTTTAGGGTTAGGGTACGGTTTAGGTTTAGGGTTAGGTTAAGGGTTAGCACTAGGGTATGGTTTAGGGTTACTTTTAGGGTTTGGGTAAGGGTTAGGGTTAGGGTATGGAATAAGGTTGGGTACGGTTTAGGTCAAGGGTTACGGTTAGGTTTAGGGTACAGGTTAGGGTTAGGGTTAGGTTTAGGATCAGGGTTAGGGTATGGGTTAGGTTTAGGGTACGGGTTAAGGTTAGGGTTAGAGTCAGGGTTAGGGTTAGGGTTAGGGTACGAGTCAGGGTTAGGGTTAGGTTTAGGGCATGGGTTAGGGTTAGGGTTAGGGTTAGGGTTAGGGTTAGGGGTAAGGTTAGAGTACGGTGTAGGGTTAGTTTTAGGGTTAGGGTTAGGGTTAGTGTTAGGTTACGGCATAGGGATAGGTTACGGGTTAGGGTTAGGTTTAGGGTTAGGGTTAGGGTTAGTTAGGGTTAAAGTACGGGGTATGGTTAGTGTTAGGGTTAGGTTTAGGGTTAATGTAAGGGTTAGGCTTAGGGTTAGGTTTAGGGTTAGGTTACGGGTTTGGGTTAGGTTCAGGGTACGGGATAGGGTTAGCGTACTGGTTAAGTTTATGGTTAGGGTTAGGTTTAGGTTACGGGTTAGGGTTAGGGTACGGGTTAGGGTTAGGTTTAGGGTTAGTGTTAGGTTTAGGGTTAAAATACGGTGTAAGTTTAGTGTTAGGGTTAAGGTTAGGTTTAATGTACGGATTAGGCTTAGGGTTAGATTTAGGATTAGATACGGTTTAGGGTTAGGTTCAGGGTACGGGATAGGGTTAGCATACAGGTTAACGTTAGGGTTAGGGTTAGTTTTAGGTTACGTGTTAGGGTCAGGGTACGGGTTAGGGTTAGGTTTAGGGTCCGGGTTAGGGTTAGGGTTAGGGTTAGGGTTAGTGTAAGGGTAGGGTTAGATTTAGGGTCAGGGTTAGGGTTAGGGTTAGTGTTAGAGTATGGGTTAGGGTTAGTGTTGGGGTTAGGGTACGGGTTAGTTTTAGGGTTAGGGTACAAGTTAGGGTTATGGTTAAGGTTTGGGTTAGGGTTAGGGTATGAGTTACGGTTAGGTTACGGTTAAGTGCTATGGATTGGGTTAGGGTTATGGTTAAGTTTAAAGTGCAGGTTAGTGTTAGGGTTAGGGTTAGAATACGGGTTTTGGTTAGTGTTAAGGTACGGGTTAGGTTTACCATTTGGGTACGGGTTAGGGTAAGGGTTAGGGTTAGGGTTTGGTTAGGGTTTTGGTTAGGGTTAGAGTTAGCGTTATGGTACGGGTTAGGGTTAAGGTTACGGTATGGGATAGGGTTAGTGTACGTGTTAGGTCTAGGGTTAGTGTTAGGTTTAGTGTGCGGGTTAGGGTTAGGTTTAGGGTTAGGGTACATGTTAGGAATAGGGCACGGGTTAGAGTTAGGTTTAGGTTTAGGGTTAGGGGTAGGGTAAGGGTTAAAGTACGGGGTAGCTTTAGTGTTAGGGTTAGGTTTAGGGATAATGTACGGGTTAGGCTTAGGGTTAGGTATTTGGGTTAGGATACGGGTTATGGTTAGGTTCATGGTACGGGATAGGGTTAGCGTACGGGTTAAGTTTAGGGTTAGGTTTAGGTTTAGGTTTAGGGTGCGGGTTAGGCTTAGGGTTAGGGTTAGGGTTAGGGGAAGGGTATGGGTTAGGGTTACTGTTAGGGTTTGGGTACGGGTTAGGTTTAGGGTTAGGGTATGGGATAGGGTTGGGTACGGGTTAGGTCAAGGGTTAGGGTTAGGTTTAGGGTACGGGTTAGGGTTAGGGTTAGGGTTAGGGTTAAAGTATGGGTTAGGTTTAGGGTACGGGTTAGGGTTAGGGTTATGGTCAGGGTTAGGGTTAGGGTTAGGGTACGAGTTAGGGTTAAGGTTAGGGTACGTGTTAGGGTTAGGGATACCGTACGGGTTAGGGTTACAGTACGGGTTAGCGTTAGGGTGAGGCTTAGGGTTAGTGTTAGTGTACGGTTAGGGTTAGGGTTAGGGTTAGGGTTAGAGTGTGGGGTAGGGTTAGTGTTAGGGTTAGGGTTAGGGTTAGTGTTAGGGTACGTGTTAGGGTTAGGGTTAGTGGTAGGGTACGGGGTAGGGTTAGTGTTAGGTTTAGGGTTTGGGTTAATGTACGGTTTAGGCTTAGGGTTAGGTTTAGGGTCAGGATACGGGTTAGTGTTAGGTTTAGGGTATGGGATAGGTTTATCTTACGGGTTAAGTTTACGGTTAGGTTTAGGTTTACGTTATGGTTTAGGGTTAGGGTACGGGTTAGGGTTAGGTTTAGGGTGTGGGTTAGGGTTAGGTTTAGGATTAGTGTAAGGGTTAGGGTTAGGTTTAGTGTCAGGGTTAGGGTTAGGGTTAGTGTTAGGGTCCGGATTAGGGTTACGGTGGGGGTTAGGGTACGGGTTAGGTTTAGGGTTAGGGTATGGGTTAAGTTTATGGTTAAGGTTAGGGTTACGGTTAGGTTATGGGTGAGGGTTAGGGTTAGGGTTAGGGTTAGCTACATGTTTGGGTTAGGGTTTGGTTACGGGTTAGGGTTATGTTTAGGTTTAGGGTATGGTTTAGGTTTAGGGTTAGGGTAAGTGTTAGCGCTAGGGTATGGGTTAGGGTTACTGTTTGGTTTAGGGTACGGGTTAGGGTTAGGGTTAGGGTACAGTATAGGGTTGGGTACGGTTTAGGGCAAGGGTTAGGGTTAGGTTTAGGGTACGGGTTAGGGTTAGGGTTAGGTTTAGGGTTTGGGTTAGGGTATGGGTTAGGTTTAGGGTACGGCTTAAGGTTAGGGTTAGGGTCAGTTTTAGGGTTAGGGTTAGGGTACGAGTCAGGGTTAGTGTTAGGTTTAGGGTATGGGTTAGGATTAGGGTTAGGGTTAGGGTTAGAGTACGGGGTAGGGTTAGTGTTAGGGTTATGGTTAGGTTTAATGTACGGGTTAGGCTTAGGGCTAGTTTAGGGTTGGATACGGGTTAGGGTTAGGTTTAGGGTGCGGGTTGGGTTAGGGATAGGGTTAGTGTAAGGGTTAGGGTTAGGTATAGGGTCAGGGTTAGGGTTAGGGTTAGTGTTAGGGTACGGGTTAGGGTTAGGGTTGGGGTTAGGGCACGGGTTAGTTTTAGGTTTAGGGTACGATTTAGGGTTATGGTTAAGGTTAGGGTTAGGGTTAGGTTATGAGTTAGGGTTAGGTTACAGTTAAGGGTTATGGTTTGGTTTAGGGTTAGAGTTATGTTTAGGGTGCCGGTCAGGGTTAGGGTTAGGGTTAGAGTTCGGGTTTGGGTTAGTGTTAGGGTACGGATTAGGTTTACCGTTTGGGTACGGGTTAGGGTTAGGCTTAATGTTAGGGGTCAGCTTAGAGTTAGGATTAGGCTACGGGTAGGGTTAGGGTACGGGTTAGGGTTAGGGTTAAGGTTCGGGTTAGGGTTAGTGTACGGGTTAGGGTTAGGGTTAGGGTTAGGGTTAGGGTTAGTGTTAGGGTCACGGTACGGGTTAGGGTTAAGATTAGTGTACGGGATACGGTTAGTGTACGTGTTATGTCTAGAGTTAGGGTTAGGTTCAGTGTGCGGGTTAGGGTTAGGGTTAGGGTTAGGGTTAGGATACGTGTTAGGGTTAGGGTTTGGGTACGGGCTAGTGTTACGTTTAGGGTTAGGGTATGGGTTAGGTTTAGGGTTAGGGTTAGGGTACGGTTTAGGGTTAGGGTAGAGGAGAGGGTTAGTGTTAGGGTCAGGGTTAGGTTTAGGTTTGGGGTCCGGGTTAGGGTTAGGTTTAGGGTTAGGGTTAGCACTAGGGTGTTGGTTAGGGCTACTGTTAGGTTTTGGGTACGGGTTAGGGTTAGGGTTATTGTACGGGATAGTTTTGGGTACGGGTTAGGTCAAGGGTTAAGTTTAGGTTTAGGGTATGGGTTAGGGTTAGGGTTAGATTTAGGGGTAGGGTTAGGGTATGGGTTAGGCTTAGGGTACAGGTTAGGCTTAGGGTTAGGTTCAGGGTTAGGATTAGGGTTAGGGTACGAGTTAGGGTTAGTGTTAGGTTTAGTGTACGGGTTAGGGTTAGGGTTAGGGTTAGGGTTAGAGTTAGGTTTATGGTACGGTTAAGGGTTTAGGTTACGGTATGGGATAGGGTTAGTGTACGTGTTAGGTCTAGGGTTAGTGTTAGGTTTAGTGTGCGGGTTAGGGTTAGGGCTAGGGTTAAGGTTAGGGTACGTGTTAGGCATAGGGTACGGGTTAGGGTTAGGTTTAGGGTTAGGGTTAGTGTAAGGGTTAAAGTACAGGGTAGGGTTAGTGTTAGGGTTAGGGTTAGGGTTAATGTACGGGTTAGGCTTAGGGTTAGGTTTAGGGTTAGGATACGGGTTAGGGTTAGGTTCAGGGTACGGGATAGGGTTAGCGTACGGGTTAAGTTTAGGGTTAGGGTTAGTTTTAGGTTTAGGGTGCGGGTTAGGCTTAGGGTTAGGGTTAGGGTTAGCGCTAGGGTATGGGTTAGGGTTACTGTTAGGGTTTGGGTACGGGTTAGGGTTAGGGTTAGGGTACGGGATAGGGTTGGGTACGGGTTAGGTCAAGGGTTAGAGTTAGGTTTAGGGTAAGGGTTAGGGTGTGGGTTAAGGTTAGGGTTAAAGTATGGGTTAGGTTTAGGGTACGGGTTAGGTTTAGGCTTATGGTCAGGGTTAGGGTTAGGGTTAGGGTACGAGTTAGGGTTAGGGTAAGGGAACGAGTTAGGGTTAGAGTTACGGTACGGGTTAGGGTTACAGTACGGGTTAGGGTTAGGGTGAGGCTTAGGGTTAGGGTTAGAGTACGGGTTTGGTTAGTGTTAGGGTTAGGGTAAGGTTAGGGTTAGGGTTAGGGTTAGGGTTAGAGTACGGGGTAGGGTTAGTGTTAGGGTTAGGGTTAGGGTAGGTGTTAGGGTACGGGTTAGGGTTAGTGTTAGGGTTAGGGTTAGGGTTAGGTTTAGGGTTAGTGTTAGGTTACCGGGTAGGGTTAGTGTATGTGTTAGGTCTAGGGTTAGGGTTAGGTTCAGTGTGAGTGTTAGGGTTAGTGTTAGGGTTAGGTTTAGGATACGTGTTAGGGTTAGGTTTTGGGTACGGGCTAGGGTTAAGTTTAGAGTTAGGGTATGGGTTAGGTTTAGTGTTAGGGTTTGTGTATGGTTTAGGGTTAGATTACGGGATAGGGTTAGTGTTAGGGTCAAGGTTAGGGTTAGGTTTGGGTTCCGGGGTAGGGTTAGGGTTAGCGCTAGGGTATGGGTTAGGGTTACTGTTAGGTTTTGGGTACGGGTTAGGGTGTGGGTTATGGTACGGGATAGGTTTGGGTACGTGTTAGTTCAAGGGTTAGGTTTAGGTTTAGGGTATGGGTTAGAGTTAGGTTTAGGTTTAGGGTTAGAGTTAGGGTATGGGTTAGGCTTAGGGTACGAGTTTGGGTTAGGGTTAGGTTTAGGGTACGGGTTAGGGTTAGGGTCGGGTTAGGGTTAAAATACCGGTTAGGTTTAGGGTACGGGTTAGGTTTAGGGTTATGGTCCAGGTTAGGGTTAGGGTTAGGGTATGAGTTAGGGTTAGGGTTAGGTTACGGGTTAGGGATAGGTTTATGGTATGGGTTAGGGTTACAGTATGGGTTAGGGTTAGGGTGAGGGTTAGGGTTAGGGTTAGAGTACGGTTAGATTTAGGGTTAGAGTACGGGTTAGGGTTAGTGCTAGGTTTAGGGTAAGGGTTAGGGTTAGTGTTAGGGTTATGATACGGGTTAAGGTTAAGGTTTCGGTACAGGATATGTTTAGTTTACGTTTTAGGTCTAGGGTTAGTGTTAGGTTTAGTGTGTGGGTTAGGGTTAAGTTTAGGGTTAGGGTACGTGTTAGGGTTAGGGTTTGGATATGGGTTAGGGTTACGTTTAGTGTTAGGGTATGGGTTAGGTTTAGGGTTAGTGTAAGGGTTAGTGTTCGGGTACGTGTTAGGGTTAGAGTACGGTTTAGGGTTAGGTTTAGGGTTTGATTACTGGTTAGGTAGTGTTAGGTTTAGGGTTATGGTAAATGTACGGATAGGGTTAGAGTTAGGGTTAGGGTTAGGGTACGATTTAGGGTTAGGTTTAGGGTACGGGATAGGGTTAATGTACTCGTTAAGTTTAGGGTTAGGGTTAGGTTTAGGTTACGGGTTAGGGTTAGGGTACGTGTTAGGGTTACGTTTAGGTGTGGGTTAGAGTTAGTGTACGGGTTATGGTTAGGTTTAGGGTCAGGGTTAGGGTTATGGATAGGGTTATGATACGGGTTAGGGTTAGGGTTGGGGTTAGGGTACGGGTTAGTTTTAGGGTTAACGTAAAGGTTAGGGTTAGTGCTAGGGTATGGGTTAGGGTTAGGGTACGGTTTAGGGTTATGGTTAGGGTTAGGGTTAGTTTTAGGATTAGGTTGTGTGTTAGGCTTAGAGTTAGGGTTTGGGTTAGCCCTAGCGTATGGGTTAGGGTTACTGTTAGGGTTTGGTTATGGGTTAGGTTTAGGGTTAGGGTACGGGATAGGGTAGGTTACGGGTTAGGTCAAGAGATAGGGTTAGGTTTAGGGTACTGGTTAGGGTAAGGGTTAGGGTCAGGGTTAGGGTTAGGGGTTAGGGTTAGTGTTAGGGTTAGGCTACGGGTACGGTTAGGGTACGGGTTAGGGTTAGGGTTTGGCTTAGGTTTAGTGTACGGTTAGGGTTAGGTTTAGGGTTAGGGTTAGGGTTAGGGTTAGGGTTAGGGTTAGGGTTAGTGTTAGGTTACGGTTCGTGTTAGGGTTAAGGTTTCGGTTCGGGATAGGTTTAGTTTACGTGTTAGATCTAGGGTTAGGGTTAGGTTTAGTGTGAGGGTTATGGTTATGGTTAGAGTTAGGGTACGTTTTAGGGTTAGGATTTGGGTACGGGTTAGGGTTACGTTTAGGGTTAGGGTACGGGTAGGTTTAGGTTAAGGGAAGGGTTAGTGTTAGAGTACGGGTTAGGGTTAGAGTACGGGTTGGGGTTAGGTTTAGTGTTAGGTTTAAGGTTAGAGTACAGGTTAGGGTTAGTGTTAGTGTTAGGGTTAGGGTTAGTGTACGGATAGGGTTAGATTTAGGGTTAGGGTTAGGTCAATGGTTAGGGTTAGGTTTTGGGTACGAGTTAGGGTTAGGGTTAGGTTTAGGGTTAGGGTTAGGGTATGGGTTAGTTTTAAGGTACAGGTGAGGGTTAGGGTTAGGGTCAGGGTTAGGGTTAGGGTTAGGGTTAGGGTTAGGGTTAGGGTTAGGTTTAGGGTTAGGGTTAGGGTACGGTTTAGGGTTAGGGTTAGGGTTATTATACGGGGTAGGTTTAGGATTAGGGTTAGTGTAGTGTTAGGGTTAGGGTACAGGTTAGCGTTAGGGTTAGGTTACGGGATAGGTTTAGGGTACGGTTTAGGTCTAGGGTTAGGGTTAGGGTTAGGGTTAGGGTTAGGGTACGGGTTACGGTTAGGTTTAGGTTACGGGATAGGTTTAGTGTACGCGTTAAGTTTAGGGTTAGGGTTAGGTTTAGGTTACGGGTTAGGGTTAGGTTACGGGTTAGGTTTAGGCTTAGGTGCGGGTTAGGGTTAGGGTACGGGTTATGGTTAGGTTTAGGGTCAGGGTTACGTTTAGGGATAGGGTTATGGTACGGATTCGGGTTAGGGTTGGGGTTAGGGTACGGGTTAGTTTTAGGGTTAGGGTACGGGTTAGGGTTACGGTTAAGGTTAGGGTTAGTGTTAGGGTATCGGTTAGGGTTAGGTACTGGTTAGGTTTATGGTTAGGGTTAATGTTAGGTTTAGGTTTAGGGTGCGGGTTAGGCTTAGTGTTAGGGTTTGGGTTAGCCCTAGGGTATGGGTTAGGGTTACTGTTAGGGTTTGGGTACGGGTTAGGTTTAGGGTAAGGGTACGTGATAGGGTTGGGTACGGGTTAGGTCAATGGTTAGGGTTAGGTTTTGGGTACGAGTTAGGGTTAGGGTTAGGTTTAGGGTTAGGGTTAGGGTATGGGTTAGTTTTAGGGTACAGGTGAGGGTTAGGGTTAGGGTCAGGGTTAGGGTTAAGGTTAGGGTACGAGTTAGGGTTAGGGTTTGGTTTAGGGTATGGGTTAGGGTTAAGGTTAGGTTTAGGGTACGGTTTAGGTTTATGTTACGGGTTAGGGTTAGGGTTAGGGTCAGGCTTAGGGTTAGAGTACGAATTAGGGTTAGGGTAGGGTACGGTATAGGGTTAGGATTATGTTGCGGGTTAGGGTTACAGTACGGGTTAGGGTTAGGGTTAGATTACAGTTAGGGTTAGGGTTAAGGTTAGGGTTAGGTTTAGAGTACGGGTTAGGGTTAGTGTTAGGGTTAGGGAAAGGTTTAGGGTTAGGGTTAGGGTACGTGTTAGGGTTAGGATCATGGTAGGGTTAGGGTTGGGGTTAGATTAGGGTTAGGGTTAGGGTTAGGGTTACAGTACGGGTTAGGGTTAAGGTGAGGGTACGGGATAGAGTTAGTCTACGTGTTAGGTCTAGGGTTAGGGTTAGGTTTAGTGTGCGGGTTAGGGTCAGGGTTAGGGTACGTGTTAGGTTTAGTGTTTGGGTACTGGTTAGCGTTATGTTTAGTTTAGGGTACGGGTTAGGTTTAGGGTTAGGTTTAAGGTACGGTTTAGGTTTAGGGAACGGTTTAGGGTTAGGGTTATGGTCAGGGTTAGGGTTAGGTTAGGGGAAGGGTTAAGGTTAGGGTTAGGGTACGGTTTAGGGTTAGGGTTATGGTCAGGGTTAGGGTTAGGTTTAGGGGAAGGGTTAGGGTTAGGGTAAGGGTAAGTGTTATGGTTAGGTTTAGGGTTAGTTTTAGGATTAGGGTGCGGGTTAGGGTCAGGGTTAGTGTTAGGGTACGAGTTAGGCTTAGGATTAGGTTTAGGGTACGGGTTAGGATTAGGGTTAGGGTCAGGGTTAGGTTTATGGTTACGGTATGAGTTAGGGTTAGGGTTAGGTTTAGGGTACGGGTTAGGGTTTGGGTAAAGGTTAGGGTACGGGTTAGGTTTAGGGTACGGGTAGGTGTTAGGGTCAGGGTAGGGGTTAGGGTACGAGTTAGGGTTAGGGTTAGGGTACGGGTTAGGTTCAGGGTTATGTTAAGGGTTAGGGTTCCAGTACGGGTTAGGGTTAGCGTGAGTTTTAGTGTTAGGGTTAGTGTACGAGTAGGGTTAGGGTTAGTGTTAGGGTTAGGGTTAGATTACGGAGTAAGGTTAGCGTTAGTGTTAGGGTTAGGGAAAGGGTTAGGGTTATGGTTAGGGTATGGGTTAGGTTTAGGGTTAGGTTTAGGTTAGGGTTAGAGGTCGGGGTAGGGTTAATGTTAGGGTTAGGGTGAGGGTTAAAGTACTGGTTAGGCTTAGGGTTAGGTTTAGGGTTAGGTTACAGGTTAGGGTTAGGTTTAGGGTACGGAATAGGTTTAGCGTACGGGTTAAGTTTATGGTTAGGGTTAGGTTTAGGTTACGGGTTAGGGTTAGGGTTAGTGTACGGGTTAGGGTTAGGTTTAGGTTCAGGGTTAGGGTTAGGTTTAGGGGTTAAGTAGAGTTATGATTAGGGTACGGGATAGGGTTAGTGTACGGGTTCTGGTTAATTTAGGGTTAGGGTTTAAGTACGGGTTAGGGTTAGAGTTAGGGTTAGGTTTAGGGTTAGATACGGGTTAGGGTTAGTGTGAGGGTTAGGGTTAGTGTTAGGGTACGGGTTAGGGTTAGAGTACAGGTTAGGGTTAGGTTTAGGGTTAAGTTTAGGGTTAGAGTACGGGTTAGGGTTAGTGTTATGGTTAGGGTTAAGGTTAGGGTTCGCGTACCAATCGGGTTCGGGTTAGGGTTAGGTTTAGGGTTCGGGTTAGGGTTAGGTTTAAGGTACAGGATAGGGTTAGGTTTAGGTGAGGGTTAGTGTTAGGGTTAGGGTTAGGGTTAGGGTACGGGTTAGGATTATTTTTAGGGTCAGGGTTTGCGTTAGGGATAGGGTTATGGTACAGGTTAGGGTTAGGGTTGGGGTTAGGGTACCGGTTAGTTTTAGTGTTAGGGTACGGGTCAGGGTTACGGTTAATGTTAGGGTTAGGGTTAGGGTATGGGTTAGGGTTAGGGTACGGGTAAGTGTTATGGTTAGGGTTAGGGTTAACGTACGTGTTAGGGTTAGGGTTTGGGTACGGGTTAGGGTTACGTTTAGGGTTAGGGTACGGTTTAGGTTTAGGGTTAGGTTAAGGGTTAGCGCTAGGGTATGGTTTAGGGTTACTTTTAGGGTTTGGGTAAGGGTTAGGGTTAGGGTATGGAATAGGGTTGGGTACGGGTTAGGTCAAGGGTTACGGTTAGGTTTAGGGTACAGGTTAGGGTTAGGGTTAGGTTTAGGATCAGGGTTAGGGTATGGGTTAGGTTTAGGGTACGGGTTAAGGTCAGGGTTAGAGTCAGGGTTAGGGTTAGGGTTAGGGTACGAGTCAGGGTTAGGGTTAGGTTTAGGGCATGGGTTAGGGTTAGGGTTAGGGTTAGGGTTAGGGGTAAGGTTAGAGTACGGTGTAGGGTTAGTTTTAGGGTTAGGGTTAGGGTTAGTGTTAGGTTACGGCATAGGGATAGGTTACGGGTTAGGGTTAGGTTTAGGGTTAGGGTTAGGGTTAGTTAGGGTTAAAGTACGGGGTATGGTTAGTGTTAGGGTTAGGTTTAGGGTTAATGTAAGGGTTAGGCTTAGGGTTAGGTTTAGGGTTAGGTTACGGGTTTGGGTTAGGTTCAGGGTACGGGATAGGGTTAGCGTACTGGTTAAGTTTATGGTTAGGGTTAGGTTTAGGTTACGGGTTAGGGTTAGGGTACGGGTTAGGGTTAGGTTTAGGGTTAGTGTTAGGTTTAGGGTTAAAATACGGTGTAAGATTAGTGTTAGGGTTAAGGTTAGGTTTAATGTACGGATTAGGCTTAGGGTTAGATTTAGGATTAGATACGGTTTAGGGTTAGGTTCAGGGTACGGGATAGGGTTAGCATACGGGTTAACGTTAGGGTTAGGGTTAGTTTTAGGTTACGTGTTAGGGTCAGGGTACGGGTTAGGGTTAGGTTTAGGGTCCGGGTTAGGGTTAGGGTTAGGGTTAGTGTAAGGGTAGGGTTAGATTTAGGGTCAGGGTTAGGGTTAGGGTTAGTGTTAGAGTATGGGTTAGGGTTAGTGTTGGGGTTAGGGTACGGGTTAGTTTTAGGGTTAGGGTACAAGTTAGGGTTATGGTTAAGGTTTGGGTTAGGGTTAGGGTATGAGTTACAGTTAGGTTACGGTTAAGTGCTATGGATTGGGTTAGGGTTATGGTTAAGTTTAAAGTGCAGGTTAGTGTTAGGGTTAGGGTTAGAATACGGGTTTTGGTTAGTGTTAAGGTACGGGTTAGGTTTACCATTTGGGTACGGGTTAGGGTAAGGGTTAGGGTTAGGGTTTGGTTAGGGTTTTGGTTAGGGTTAGAGTTAGCGTTATGGTACGGGTTAGGGTTAAGGTTACGGTATGGGATAGGGTTAGTGTACGTGTTAGGTCTAGGGTTAGTGTTAGGTTTAGTGTGCGGGTTAGGGTTAGGTTTAGGGTTAGGGTACATGTTAGGAATAGGGCACGGGTTAGAGTTAGGTTTAGGTTTAGGGTTAGGGGTAGGGTAAGGGTTAAAGTACGGGGTAGCTTTAGTGTTAGGGTTAGGTTTAGGGATAATGTACGGGTTAGGCTTAGGGTTAGGTATTTGGGTTAGGATACGGGTTATGGTTAGGTTCATGGTACGGGATAGGGTTAGCGTACGGGTTAAGTTTAGGGTTAGGTTTAGGTTTAGGTTTAGGGTGCGGGTTAGGCTTAGGGTTTAGGGTTAGGGTTAGGGGAAGGGTATGGGTTAGGGTTACTGTTAGGGTTTGGGTACGGGTTAGGTTTAGGGTTAGGGTATGGGATAGGGTTGGGTACGGGTTAGGTCAAGGGTTAGGGTTAGGTTTAGGGTACGGGTTAGGGTTAGGGTTAGGGTTAGGGTTAAAGTATGGGTTAGGTTTAGGGTACGGGTTAGGGTTAGGGTTATGGTCAGGGTTAGGGTTAGGGTTAGGGTACGAGTTAGGGTTAAGGTTAGGGTACGGGTTAGGGTTAGGGATACCGTACGGTTTAGGGTTACAGTACGGGTTAGCGTTAGGGTGAGGCTTAGGGTTAGTGTTAGAGTACGGTTAGGGTTAGGGTTAGGGTTAGGGTTAGAGTGTGGGGTAGGGTTAGTGTTAGGGTTAGGGTTAGGGTTAGTGTTAGGGTACGTGTTAGGGTTAGGGTTAGGGGTAGGGTACGGGGTAGGGTTAGTGTTAGGTTTAGGGTTTGGGTTAATGTACGGTTTAGGCTTAGGGTTAGATTTAGGGTTAGGATACGGGTTAAGGTTAGGTTCATGGTACGGGATAGGGTTAGCGTACGGGTTAAGTTTAGGGTTAGGTTTAGGTTTAGGTTTAGGGTGCGGGTTAGGCTTAGGGTTAGGGTTAGGGTTAGCGGAACGGTATGGGTTAGGGTTACTGTTAGGGTTTGGGTACGGGTTAGGTTTAGGGTTAGGGTATGGGATAGGGTTGGGTACGGTTTAGGTCAAGGGTTAGGGTTAGGTTTAGGGTACGGGTTAGGGTTAGGGTTAGGGTTAGGGTTAGGGTTAGGGTTAAAGTATGGGTTAGGTTTAGGGTACGGGTTAGGGTTAGGGTTATGGTCAGGGTTAGGGTTAGGGTTAGGGTACGAGTTAGGGTTAAGGTTAGGGTACGTGTTAGGGTTAGGGTTTGGTTTAGGGTATGGGTTAGGGTTAAGGTTAGGTTTAGGGTATGGTTTAGGTTTATGTTATGGGTTAGGGTTAGGGTTAGGGTCAGGCTTAGGGTTAGAGTACGAATTAGGGTTAGGGTAGGGTACGGTATAGGGTTAGGATTATGTTGCGGGTTAGGGTTACAGTACGGGTTAGGGTTAGGGTTAGATTACAGTTAGGGTTAGGGTTAAGGTTAGGGTTAGGTTTAGAGTACGGGTTAGGGTTAGTGTTAGGGTTAGGGAAAGGTTTAGGGTTAGGGTTAGGGTACGTGTTAGGGTTAGGATCATGGTAGGGTTAGGGTTGGGGTTAGATTAGGGTTAGGGTTAGGGTTAGGGTTACAGTACGGGTTAGGGTTAAGGTGAGGGTACGGGATAGAGTTAGTCTACGTGTTAGGTCTAGGGTTAGGGTTAGGTTTAGTGTGCGGGTTAGGGTCAGGGTTAGGGTACGTGTTAGGTTTAGTGTTTGGGTACTGGTTAGCGTTATGTTTAGTTTAGGGTACGGGTTAGGTTTAGGGTTAGGGTTAAGGTACGGTTTAGGTTTAGGGAACGGTTTAGGGTTAGGGTTATGGTCAGGGTTAGGGTTAGGTTAGGGGAAGGGTTAAGGTTAGGGTTAGGGTACGGTTTAGGGTTAGGGTTATGGTCAGGGTTAGGGTTAGGTTTAGGGGAAGGGTTAGGGTTAGGGTAAGGGTAAGTGTTATGGTTAGGTTTAGGGTTAGTTTTAGGATTAGGGTGCGGGTTAGGGTCAGGGTTAGTGTTAGGGTACGAGTTAGGCTTAGGATTAGGTTTAGGGTACGGGTTAGGATTAGGGTTAGGGTCAGGGTTAGGTTTATGGTTACGGTATGAGTTAGGGTTAGGGTTAGGTTTAGGGTACGGGTTAGGGTTTGGGTAAAGGTTAGGGTACGGGTTAGGTTTAGGGTACGGGTAGGTGTTAGGGTCAGGGTAGGGGTTAGGGTACGAGTTAGGGTTAGGGTTAGGGTACGGGTTAGGTTCAGGGTTATGTTAAGGGTTAGGGTTCCAGTACGGGTTAGGGTTAGCGTGAGTTTTAGTGTTAGGGTTAGTGTACGAGTAGGGTTAGGGTTAGTGTTAGGGTTAGGGTTAGATTACGGAGTAAGGTTAGCGTTAGTGTTAGGGTTAGGGAAAGGGTTAGGGTTATGGTTAGGGTATGGGTTAGGTTTAGGGTTAGGTTTAGGTTAGGGTTAGAGGTCGGGGTAGGGTTAATGTTAGGGTTAGGGTGAGGGTTAAAGTACTGGTTAGGCTTAGGGTTAGGTTTAGGGTTAGGTTACAGGTTAGGGTTAGGTTTAGGGTACGGAATAGGTTTAGCGTACGGGTTAAGTTTATGGTTAGGGTTAGGTTTAGGTTACGGGTTAGGGTTAGGGTTAGTGTACGGGTTAGGGTTAGGTTTAGGTTCAGGGTTAGGGTTAGGGTTAGGGGTTAAGTAGAGTTATGATTAGGGTACGGGATAGGGTTAGTGTACGGGTTCTGGTTAATTTAGGGTTAGGGTTTAAGTACGGGTTAGGGTTAGAGTTAGGGTTAGGTTTAGGGTTAGATACGGGTTAGGGTTAGTGTGAGGGTTAGGGTTAGTGTTAGGGTACGGGTTAGGGTTAGAGTACAGGTTAGGGTTAGGTTTAGGGTTAAGTTTAGGGTTAGAGTACGGGTTAGGGTTAGTGTTATGGTTAGGGTTAAGGTTAGGGTTCGCGTACCAATCGGGTTCGGGTTAGGGTTAGGTTTAGGGTTCGGGTTAGGGTTAGGTTTAAGGTACAGGATAGGGTTAGGTTTAGGTGAGGGTTAGTGTTAGGGTTAGGGTTAGGGTTAGGGTACGGGTTAGGATTATTTTTAGGGTCAGGGTTTGCGTTAGGGATAGGGTTATGGTACAGGTTAGGGTTAGGGTTGGGGTTAGGGTACCGGTTAGTTTTAGTGTTAGGGTACGGGTCAGGGTTACGGTTAATGTTAGGGTTAGGGTTAGGGTATGGGTTAGGGTTAGGGTACGGGTAAGTGTTATGGTTAGGGTTAGGGTTAACGTACGTGTTAGGGTTAGGGTTTGGGTACGGGTTAGGGTTACGTTTAGGGTTAGGGTACGGTTTAGGTTTAGGGTTAGGTTAAGGGTTAGCGCTAGGGTATGGTTTAGGGTTACTTTTAGGGTTTGGGTAAGGGTTAGGGTTAGGGTATGGAATAGCGTTGGGTACGGGTTAGGTCAAGGGTTACGGTTAGGTTTAGGGTACAGGTTAGGGTTAGGGTTAGGTTTAGGATCAGGGTTAGGGTATGGGTTAGGTTTAGGGTACGGGTTAAGGTCAGGGTTAGAGTCAGGGTTAGGGTTAGGGTTAGGGTACGAGTCAGGGTTAGGGTTAGGTTTAGGGCATGGGTTAGGGTTAGGGTTAGGGTTAGGGTTAGGGGTAAGGTTAGAGTACGGTGTAGGGTTAGTTTTAGGGTTAGGGTTAGGGTTAGTGTTAGGTTACGGCATAGGGATAGGTTACGGGTTAGGGTTAGGTTTAGGGTTAGGGTTAGGGTTAGTTAGGGTTAAAGTACGGGGTATGGTTAGTGTTAGGGTTAGGTTTAGGGTTAATGTAAGGGTTAGGCTTAGGGTTAGGTTTAGGGTTAGGTTACGGGTTTGGGTTAGGTTCAGGGTACGGGATAGGGTTAGCGTACTGGTTAAGTTTATGGTTAGGGTTAGGTTTAGGTTACGGGTTAGGGTTAGGGTACGGGTTAGGGTTAGGTTTAGGGTTAGTGTTAGGTTTAGGGTTAAAATACGGTGTAAGATTAGTGTTAGGGTTAAGGTTAGGTTTAATGTACGGATTAGGCTTAGGGTTAGATTTAGGATTAGATACGGTTTAGGGTTAGGTTCAGGGTACGGGATAGGGTTAGCATACGGGTTAACGTTAGGGTTAGGGTTAGTTTTAGGTTACGTGTTAGGGTCAGGGTACGGGTTAGGGTTAGGTTTAGGGTCCGGGTTAGGGTTAGGGTTAGGGTTAGTGTAAGGGTAGGGTTAGATTTAGGGTCAGGGTTAGGGTTAGGGTTAGTGTTAGAGTATGGGTTAGGGTTAGTGTTGGGGTTAGGGTACGGGTTAGTTTTAGGGTTAGGGTACAAGTTAGGGTTATGGTTAAGGTTTGGGTTAGGGTTAGGGTATGAGTTACAGTTAGGTTACGGTTAAGTGCTATGGATTGGGTTAGGGTTATGGTTAAGTTTAAAGTGCAGGTTAGTGTTAGGGTTAGGGTTAGAATACGGGTTTTGGTTAGTGTTAAGGTACGGGTTAGGTTTACCATTTGGGTACGGGTTAGGGTAAGGGTTAGGGTTAGGGTTTGGTTAGGGTTTTGGTTAGGGTTAGAGTTAGCGTTATGGTACGGGTTAGGGTTAAGGTTACGGTATGGGATAGGGTTAGTGTACGTGTTAGGTCTAGGGTTAGTGTTAGGTTTAGTGTGCGGGTTAGGGTTAGGTTTAGGGTTAGGGTACATGTTAGGAATAGGGCACGGGTTAGAGTTAGGTTTAGGTTTAGGGTTAGGGGTAGGGTAAGGGTTAAAGTACGGGGTAGCTTTAGTGTTAGGGTTAGGTTTAGGGATAATGTACGGGTTAGGCTTAGGGTTAGGTATTTGGGTTAGGATACGGGTTATGGTTAGGTTCATGGTACGGGATAGGGTTAGCGTACGGGTTAAGTTTAGGGTTAGGTTTAGGTTTAGGTTTAGGGTGCGGGTTAGGCTTAGGGTTTAGGGTTAGGGTTAGGGGAAGGGTATGGGTTAGGGTTACTGTTAGGGTTTGGGTACGGGTTAGGTTTAGGGTTAGGGTATGGGATAGGGTTGGGTACGGGTTAGGTCAAGGGTTAGGGTTAGGTTTAGGGTACGGGTTAGGGTTAGGGTTAGGGTTAGGGTTAAAGTATGGGTTAGGTTTAGGGTACGGGTTAGGGTTAGGGTTATGGTCAGGGTTAGGGTTAGGGTTAGGGTACGAGTTAGGGTTAAGGTTAGGGTACGGGTTAGGGTTAGGGATACCGTACGGTTTAGGGTTACAGTACGGGTTAGCGTTAGGGTGAGGCTTAGGGTTAGTGTTAGAGTACGGTTAGGGTTAGGGTTAGGGTTAGGGTTAGAGTGTGGGGTAGGGTTAGTGTTAGGGTTAGGGTTAGGGTTAGTGTTAGGGTACGTGTTAGGGTTAGGGTTAGGGGTAGGGTACGGGGTAGGGTTAGTGTTAGGTTTAGGGTTTGGGTTAATGTACGGTTTAGGCTTAGGGTTAGATTTAGGGTTAGGATACGGGTTAAGGTTAGGTTCATGGTACGGGATAGGGTTAGCGTACGGGTTAAGTTTAGGGTTAGGTTTAGGTTTAGGTTTAGGGTGCGGGTTAGGCTTAGGGTTAGGGTTAGGGTTAGCGGAACGGTATGGGTTAGGGTTACTGTTAGGGTTTGGGTACGGGTTAGGTTTAGGGTTAGGGTATGGGATAGGGTTGGGTACGGTTTAGGTCAAGGGTTAGGGTTAGGTTTAGGGTACGGGTTAGGGTTAGGGTTAGGGTTAGGGTTAGGGTTAGGGTTAAAGTATGGGTTAGGTTTAGGGTACGGGTTAGGGTTAGGGTTATGGTCAGGGTTAGGGTTAGGGTTAGGGTACGAGTTAGGGTTAAGGTTAGGGTACGTGTTAGGGTTAGGGATACCGTACGGGTTAGGGTTACAGTACGGGTTAGCGTTAGGGTGAGGCTTAGGATTAGTGTTAGTGTACGGTTAGGGTTAGGGTTAGGGTTAGGGTTAGAGTGTGGGGTAGGGTTAGTGTTAGGGTTAGGGTTAGGGTTAGTGTTAGGGTACGTGTTAGGGTTAGGGTTAGGGGTAGGGTACGGGGTAGGGTTAGTGTTAGGTTTAGGGTTTGGGTTAATGTACGGTTTAGGCTTAGGGTTAGGTTTAGGGTCAGGATACGGGTTAGTGTTAGGTTTAGGGTATGGGATAGGTTTATCATACGGGTTAAGTTTACGGTTAGGTTTAGGTTTACGTTATGGTTTAGGGTTAGGGTACGGGTTAGGGTTAGGTTTAGGGTGTGGGTTAGGGTTAGGTTTAGGATTAGTGTAAGGGTTAGGGTTAGGTTTAGTGTCAGGGTTAGGGTTAGGGTTAGTGTTAGGGTCCGGATTAGGGTTACGGTGGGGGTTAGGGTACGGGTTAGGTTTAGGGTTAGGGTATGGGTTAAGTTTATGGTTAAGGTTAGGGTTACGGTTAGGTTATGGGTGAGGGTTAGGGTTAGGGTTAGGGTTAGCTACATGTTTGGGTTAGGGTTTGGTTACGGGTTAGGGTTATGTTTAGGTTTAGGGTATGGTTTAGGTTTAGGGTTAGGGTAAGTGTTAGCGCTAGGGTATGGGTTAGGGTTACTGTTTGGTTTAGGGTACGGGTTAGGGTTAGGGTTAGGGTACAGTATAGGGTTGGGTACGGTTTAGGGCAAGGGTTAGGGTTAGGTTTAGGGTACGGGTTAGGGTTAGGGTTAGGTTTAGGGTTTGGGTTAGGGTATGGGTTAGGTTTAGGGTACGGCTTAAGGTTAGGGTTAGGGTCAGTTTTAGGGTTAGGGTTAGGGTACGAGTCAGGGTTAGTGTTAGGTTTAGGGTATGGGTTAGGATTAGGGTTAGGGTTAGGGTTAGAGTACGGGGTAGGGTTAGTGTTAGGGTTATGGTTAGGTTTAATGTACGGGTTAGGCTTAGGGCTAGTTTAGGGTTGGATACGGGTTAGGGTTAGGTTTAGGGTGCGGGTTGGGTTAGGGATAGGGTTAGTGTAAGGGTTAGGGTTAGGTATAGGGTCAGGGTTAGGGTTAGGGTTAGTGTTAGGGTACGGGTTAGGGTTAGGGTTGGGGTTAGGGCACGGGTTAGTTTTAGGTTTAGGGTACGATTTAGGGTTATGGTTAAGGTTAGGGTTAGGGTTAGGTTATGAGTTAGGGTTAGGTTACAGTTAAGGGTTATGGTTTGGTTTAGGGTTAGAGTTATGTTTAGGGTGCCGGTCAGGGTTAGGGTTAGGGTTAGAGTTCGGGTTTGGGTTAGTGTTAGGGTACGGATTAGGTTTACCGTTTGGGTACGGGTTAGGGTTAGGCTTAATGTTAGGGGTCAGTTTAGAGTTAGGATTAGGCTACGGGTAGGGTTAGGGTACGGGTTAGGGTTAGGGTTAAGGTTCGGGTTAGGGTTAGTGTACGGGTTAGGGTTAGGGTTAGGGTTAGGGTTAGGGTTAGTGTTAGGGTCACGGTACGGGTTAGGGTTAAGATTAGTGTACGGGATACGGTTAGTGTACGTGTTATGTCTAGAGTTAGGGTTAGGTTCAGTGTGCGGGTTAGGGTTAGGGTTAGGGTTAGGGTTAGGATACGTGTTAGGGTTAGGGTTTGGGTACGGGCTAGTGTTACGTTTAGGGTTAGGGTATGGGTTAGGTTTAGGGTTAGGGTTAGGGTACGGTTTAGGGTTAGGGTAGAGGAGAGGGTTAGTGTTAGGGTCAGGGTTAGGTTTAGGTTTGGGGTCCGGGTTAGGGTTAGGTTTAGGGTTAGGGTTAGCACTAGGGTGTTGGTTAGGGTTACTGTTAGGTTTTGGGTACGGGTTAGGGTTAGGGTTATTGTACGGGATAGTTTTGGGTACGGGTTAGGTCAAGGGTTAAGTTTAGGTTTAGGGTATGGGTTAGGGTTAGGGTTAGATTTAGGGTTAGGGTTAGGGTATGGGTTAGGCTTAGGGTACAGGTTAGGCTTAGGGTTAGGTTCAGGGTTAGGATTAGGGTTAGGGTACGAGTTAGGGTTAGTGTTAGGTTTAGTGTACGGGTTAGGGTTAGGGTTAGGGTTAGGGTTAGGGTTAGAGTTAGGTTTACGGTACGGGTAAGGGTTTAGGTTACGGTATGGGATAGGGTTAGTGTACGTGTTAGGTCTAGGGTTAGTGTTAGGTTTAGTGTGCGGGTTAGGGTTAGGGCTAGGGTTAAGGTTAGGGTACGTGTTAGGCATAGGGTACGGGTTAGGGTTAGGTTTAGGGTTAGGGTTAGTGTAAGGGTTAAAGTACAGGGTAGGGTTAGTGTTAGGGTTAGGGTTAGGGTTAATGTACGGGTTAGGCTTAGGGTTAGGTTTAGGGTTAGGGTACGGGTTAGGGTTAGGTTCAGGGTACGGGATAGGGTTAGCGTACGGGTTAAGTTTAGGGTTAGGGTTAGTTTTAGGTTTAGGGTGCGGGTTAGGCTTAAGGTTAGGGTTAGGGTTAGCGCTAGGGTATGGGTTAGGGTTACTGTTAGGGTTTGGGTACGGGTTAGGGTTAGGGTTAGGGTACGGGATAGGGTTGGGTACGGGTTAGGTCAAGGGTTAGAGTTAGGTTTAGGGTAAGGGTTAGGGTGTGGGTTAAGGTTAGGGTTAAAGTATGGGTTAGGTTTAGGGTACGGGTTAGGTTTAGGCTTATGGTCAGGGTTAGGGTTAGGGTTAGGGTACGAGTTAGGGTTAGGGTAAGGGAACGAGTTAGGGTTAGAGTTACGGTACGGGTTAGGGTTACAGTACGGGTTAGGGTTAGGGTGAGGCTTAGGGTTAGGGTTAGAGTACGGGTTTGGTTAGTGTTAGGGTTAGGGTAAGGTTAGGGTTAGGGTTAGGGTTAGGGTTAGAGTACGGGGTAGGGTTAGTGTTAGGGTTAGGGTTAGGGTAGGTGTTAGGGTACGGGTTAGGGTTAGTGTTAGGGTTAGGGTTAGGGTTAGGTTTAGGGTTAGTGTTAGGTTACCGGGTAGGGTTAGTGTATGTGTTAGGTCTAGGGTTAGGGTTAGGTTCAGTGTGAGTGTTAGGGTTAGTGTTAGGGTTAGGTTTAGGATACGTGTTAGGGTTAGGTTTTGGGTACGGGCTAGGGTTAAGTTTAGAGTTAGGGTATGGGTTAGGTTTAGTGTTAGGGTTTGTGTATGGTTTAGGGTTAGATTACGGGATAGGGTTAGTGTTAGGGTCAAGGTTAGGGTTAGGTTTGGGTTCCGGGGTAGGGTTAGGGTTAGCGCTAGGGTATGGGTTAGGGTTACTGTTAGGTTTTGGGTACGGGTTAGGGTGTGGGTTATGGTACGGGATAGGTTTGGGTACGTGTTAGTTCAAGGGTTAGGTTTAGGTTTAGGGTATGGGTTAGAGTTAGGTTTAGGTTTAGGGTTAGAGTTAGGGTATGGGTTAGGCTTAGGGTACGAGTTTGGGTTAGGGTTAGGTTTAGGGTACGGGTTAGGGTTAGGGTCGGGTTAGGGTTAAAATACCGGTTAGGTTTAGGGTACGGGTTAGGTTTAGGGTTATGGTCCAGGTTAGGGTTAGGGTTAGGGTATGAGTTAGGGTTAGGGTTAGGTTACGGGTTAGGGATAGGTTTATGGTATGGGTTAGGGTTACAGTATGGGTTAGGGTTAGGGTGAGGGTTAGGGTTAGGGTTAGAGTACGGTTAGATTTAGGGTTAGAGTACGGGTTAGGGTTAGTGCTAGGTTTAGGGTAAGGGTTAGGGTTAGTGTTAGGGTTATGATACGGGTTAAGGTTAAGGTTTCGGTACAGGATATGTTTAGTTTACGTTTTAGGTCTAGGGTTAGTGTTAGGTTTAGTGTGTGGGTTAGGGTTAAGTTTAGGGTTAGGGTACGTGTTAGGGTTAGGGTTTGGATATGGGTTAGGGTTACGTTTAGTGTTAGGGTATGGGTTAGGTTTAGGGTTAGTGTAAGGGTTAGTGTTCGGGTACGTGTTAGGGTTAGAGTACGGTTTAGGGTTAGGTTTAGGGTTTGATTACTGGTTAGGTAGTGTTAGGTTTAGGGTTATGGTAAATGTACGGATAGGGTTAGAGTTAGGGTTAGGGTTAGGGTACGATTTAGGGTTAGGTTTAGGGTACGGGATAGGGTTAATGTACTCGTTAAGTTTAGGGTTAGGGTTAGGTTTAGGTTACGGGTTAGGGTTAGGGTACGTGTTAGGGTTACGTTTAGGTGTGGGTTAGAGTTAGTGTACGGGTTATGGTTAGGTTTAGGGTCAGGGTTAGGGTTATGGATAGGGTTATGATACGGGTTAGGGTTAGGGTTGGGGTTAGGGTACGGGTTAGTTTTAGGGTTAACGTAAAGGTTAGGGTTAGTGCTAGGGTATGGGTTAGGGTTAGGGTACGGTTTAGGGTTATGGTTAGGGTTAGGGTTAGTTTTAGGATTAGGTTGTGTGTTAGGCTTAGAGTTAGGGTTTGGGTTAGCCCTAGCGTATGGGTTAGGGTTACTGTTAGGGTTTGGTTATGGGTTAGGTTTAGGGTTAGGGTACGGGATAGGGTAGGTTACGGGTTAGGTCAAGAGATAGGGTTAGGTTTAGGGTACTGGTTAGGGTAAGGGTTAGGGTCAGGGTTAGGGTTAGGGGTTAGGGTTAGTGTTAGGGTTAGGCTACGGGTACGGTTAGGGTACGGGTTAGGGTTAGGGTTTGGCTTAGGTTTAGTGTACGGTTAGGGTTAGGTTTAGGGTTAGGGTTAGGGTTAGGGTTAGGGTTAGGGTTAGGGTTAGTGTTAGGTTACGGTTCGTGTTAGGGTTAAGGTTTCGGTTCGGGATAGGTTTAGTTTACGTGTTAGATCTAGGGTTAGGGTTAGGTTTAGTGTGAGGGTTATGGTTATGGTTAGAGTTAGGGTACGTTTTAGGGTTAGGATTTGGGTACGGGTTAGGGTTACGTTTAGGGTTAGGGTACGGGTAGGTTTAGGTTAAGGGAAGGGTTAGTGTTAGAGTACGGGTTAGGGTTAGAGTACGGGTTGGGGTTAGGTTTAGTGTTAGGTTTAAGGTTAGAGTACAGGTTAGGGTTAGTGTTAGTGTTAGGGTTAGGGTTAGTGTACGGATAGGGTTAGATTTAGGGTTAGGGTTAGGTCAATGGTTAGGGTTAGGTTTTGGGTACGAGTTAGGGTTAGGGTTAGGTTTAGGGTTAGGGTTAGGGTATGGGTTAGTTTTAAGGTACAGGTGAGGGTTAGGGTTAGGGTCAGGGTTAGGGTTAGGGTTAGGGTTAGGGTTAGGGTTAGGGTTAGGTTTAGGGTTAGGGTTAGGGTACGGTTTAGGGTTAGGGTTAGGGTTATTATACGGGGTAGGTTTAGGATTAGGGTTAGTGTAGTGTTAGGGTTAGGGTACAGGTTAGCGTTAGGGTTAGGTTACGGGATAGGTTTAGGGTACGGTTTAGGTCTAGGGTTAGGGTTAGGGTTAGGGTTAGGGTTAGGGTACGGGTTACGGTTAGGTTTAGGTTACGGGATAGGTTTAGTGTACGCGTTAAGTTTAGGGTTAGGGTTAGGTTTAGGTTACGGGTTAGGGTTAGGTTACGGGTTAGGTTTAGGCTTAGGTGCGGGTTAGGGTTAGGGTACGGGTTATGGTTAGGTTTAGGGTCAGGGTTACGTTTAGGGATAGGGTTATGGTACGGATTCGGGTTAGGGTTGGGGTTAGGGTACGGGTTAGTTTTAGGGTTAGGGTACGGGTTAGGGTTACGGTTAAGGTTAGGGTTAGTGTTAGGGTATCGGTTAGGGTTAGGTACTGGTTAGGTTTATGGTTAGGGTTAATGTTAGGTTTAGGTTTAGGGTGCGGGTTAGGCTTAGTGTTAGGGTTTGGGTTAGCCCTAGGGTATGGGTTAGGGTTACTGTTAGGGTTTGGGTACGGGTTAGGTTTAGGGTAAGGGTACGTGATAGGGTTGGGTACGGGTTAGGTCAATGGTTAGGGTTAGGTTTTGGGTACGAGTTAGGGTTAGGGTTAGGTTTAGGGTTAGGGTTAGGGTATGGGTTAGTTTTAGGGTACAGGTGAGGGTTAGGGTTAGGGTCAGGGTTAGGGTTAAGGTTAGGGTACGAGTTAGGGTTAGGGTTTGGTTTAGGGTATGGGTTAGGGTTAAGGTTAGGTTTAGGGTACGGTTTAGGTTTATGTTACGGGTTAGGGTTAGGGTTAGGGTCAGGCTTAGGGTTAGAGTACGAATTAGGGTTAGGGTAGGGTACGGTATAGGGTTAGGATTATGTTGCGGGTTAGGGTTACAGTACGGGTTAGGGTTAGGGTTAGATTACAGTTAGGGTTAGGGTTAAGGTTAGGGTTAGGTTTAGAGTACGGGTTAGGGTTAGTGTTAGGGTTAGGGAAAGGTTTAGGGTTAGGGTTAGGGTACGTGTTAGGGTTAGGATCATGGTAGGGTTAGGGTTGGGGTTAGATTAGGGTTAGGGTTAGGGTTAGTGTTAGGGTTACGGTACGGGTTAGGGTTAAGGTGAGGGTACGGGATAGAGTTAGTCTACGTGTTAGGTCTAGGGTTAGGGTTAGGTTTAGTGTGCGGGTTAGGGTCAGGGTTAGGGTACGTGTTAGGTTTAGTGTTTGGGTACTGGTTAGCGTTATGTTTAGTTTAGGGTACGGGTTAGGTTTAGGGTTAGGGTTAAGGTACGGTTTAGGTTTAGGGAACGGTTTAGGGTTAGGGTTATGGTCAGGGTTAGGGTTAGGTTAGGGGAAGGGTTAAGGTTAGGGTTAGGGTACGGTTTAGGGTTAGGGTTATGGTCAGGGTTAGGGTTAGGTTTAGGGGAAGGGTTAGGGTTAGGGTAAGGGTAAGTGTTATGGTTAGGTTTAGGGTTAGTTTTAGGATTAGGGTGCGGGTTAGGGTCAGGGTTAGTGTTAGGGTACGAGTTAGGTTTAGGATTAGGTTTAGGGTACGGGTTAGGGTTAGGGTTAGGGTCAGGGTTAGGTTTATGGTTACGGTATGAGTTAGGGTTAGGGTTAGGTTTAGGGTACGGGTTAGGGTTTGGGTAAAGGTTAGGGTACGGGTTAGGTTTAGGGTACGGGTAGGTGTTAGGGTCAGGGTAGGGGTTAGGGTACGAGTTAGGGTTAGGGTTAGGTTCAGGGTACGGGTTAAGGTTACGGTTAGGGTACGGGTTAGGTATAAGGTACGGGTTAGGGTTAGGGTTAGAGTTAGGGTACGAGTAGGGTTAGGGTTAGGGTACAAGTTAGGGTTAGGGTTATGTTACGGGTTAGGTTTACAATATGTGTTAGAGTTAGGGTGAGTGTTAGTGTTAGGGTTAGAGTACGAGTAGGGTTAGGGTTAGGGTTAGGGATAGGGTTAGGGTTAGAGTACGGAGTAAGGTTAGTGTTAGTGATAGGGTTAGGGTTAATGTACAGGACAGGCATAGGGTTAGGCTTAGGGTTAGGTTACGGGTTAGGGTTAGGATTAGGGTATGGGATAGGGTTAGCGTACGGGTTAAGTTTAGGGTTAGGGTTAGGTTTAGGTTACGGGTTAGGGTTAGGGTACGGGTTAGGGTTAGGGTTAGGGTGTGGGTTAGTGTTAGGGTTAGGGTTAGTGTACGGGTTAGGGTTAGGTTTAGGGTCCAGTTTATGGTTAGGGTTAGTGTTAGGGTATGGGTTAGGGTTAGGGTTGTGGTTAGAGTACGGGTTAGTTTTTGGTTTAGGGTACGGGTTAGGGTTACGGTTAAAGTTAGGGTTAGGGTTAGGGTGTGGGTTAGGGTTAAGGTACAGTTAAAGGTTATGGTTAGGGTTAGGGTTAAGTTTAGGGTGCGGTTTAGGGTTAGGGTTAGGTTTAGGGTAAGGTTTAGGGTTAGAGTACTGGTTTGGGTTAGTGTTAGGGTATGGGTTAGGATCACCTTTTGGGTATGGTTTAGGGTAAGGTTTAGGGTTAGGGTTAGGGGTTAGGTTTAAAGTTAGGGTCAGGCTACGGTATAGGGTTAGAGTACGGGTTAGTGTTAGGGTTTGGGTTAGGGTTAGGTTAGGGTTAGGGTTATAGTACGGGTTAGGTTTAGAGTTATGGTTAGTGTACGGGTTATGTTTAGGGTATGGGTTAGGGTTAGGCTTAGGGTCAGTGTTAGTGTTAGGGTTAGGGTACGATTTAGGGTTAGGGTTACGTTTAGTGTACGGGTTAATTTTAGGGTTAGGGTTAGGGTACGGGTGAGTTTTAGGGTACGGGTTTGGGTTAGGGTTATGGTACGTGTTAGGGTTACAGTACGGGTTAGTGTTAGGGTGAGGGTTAGTGTTAGGGTTAGAGTACGTTTAGGGTTATGGTCAGGGTTACGGTTAGTTTACGAGTTAGGGTTAGTGTTAGGGTACCCGTTAGGGTGAGGGTTATGGTACGGGTTAGGGTTACAGTACGGGTTAGTGTTAGGGTGAGGGTTAGTGTTAGGATTAGAGTACCATTAGGGTTAGGGTTAAGGTTAGGGTTAGAGTTGGGTTAGGGTTAGTGTTAATGTTAGGGTTAGGGTTAGTGTACGGATAGGTTTAGGGTTAGTGTTAGGGATAGGGTTAGGGTTAGTGTTAGGTTTAGGGTATGGGATAGGGTTAGTGTGCGGGTTAAGTGTAGGGTTAGTGTTAGGTTTAGGTTACGTGTTACGGTTAGGGTACGGGTTAGAGTTAGGTTTAGGTGCGGGTTAGGGTTAGGGTACGGGTTAGGGTCAGGGTTAGGGTTAGGGTACGAGTTAGGATTAGGGTTAGGTTCAGGGTACGGGTTAGGGTTAGGGTTACGGTACAGTTTAGGTATAAGGTACGGCTTACGGTTAGGGTTAGGGTTAGGGTACGCGTTAGGGTTAGGGTTAGGGTACGGGTTAGGGTTAGGGTTATGTTACTGGTTAGGGTTACAGTATGTGATAGGGTTAGGGTGAGTGTTAGTGTTAGGTTTAGAGCACTAGTAGGGTTAGGGTTAGGGTTAGGGTTAGAGTACGGAGAAAGGTTAGTGTTAGTGTTAGTGTTAGGGTTAATGTACGGGTTAAGCTTAGGTTTAGGTTACGGGTTAGGGTTAGGTTTAGGGTACGGGATAGGTTTAGCGTACGGGTTAAGTTTAGGGTTAGGGTTAGGTTTAGGTTACTGGTTAGGGTTAGGTACGGGTTAGGGTTAGGGTACGAGTTAGGGTTAGGTTTAGGGTGCGGGTTAGGGTTAGGGTTAGGGTTAGTGTAAGTGTTAGGTTTAGGTTTAGGGTCAGGTTTAGGGTTAAGGTTAGTGTTAGGGTACGGGTTAGTTTTAGGGTTAGGGTACGGGTTAGGGTTAGGTTTAGGGTTAGAGTGAGGTTTAGAGTACGGGTTAGGGTTAGTGTTAGTGTTAGGGTTAGGGTTAGTGTACAGATAGGGTTAGGGTTAGGGTTAGTGTTAGGTTTAGGGTATGGGATAGGGTTAGTGTACGGGTTAAGTTTAGGGTTAAGGTTAGGTTTCGGTTACGTGTTAGGGTTAGGGTACGGGTTAGGGTTAGGTTTAGGTGCGGGTTTGGGTTAGGGTACGGGTTAGGGTTAGGTTTAGGGTGCGGGTTAGGGTTAGGGTTAGGGTTAGTGTAAGGGTTAGGGTTGGGTTTAGGGTCAGGGTAGGGTTAGGGTTAGTGTTAGGGTACGGGTTAGTTTTAGGGTTAGGGTACGGGTTAGGGTTAGGTTTAGGGTTAGGGATAGGTTTAGAGTACAGGTTAGGTTTAGTGTTAGTGTTAGGGTTAGGGATAGCGTACGGAAGGGTTAGGGATAGGGTTAGGGTTAGGGTACGGGTTAGGGTTAGGTTTAGGGTACGGGATAGGGTTAGTGTACGCGTTAAGTTTAGGGTTAGGGTTAGGTTTAGGTTACGGGTTAGGGTTAGGGTACAGGTTAGGCTTAGGTTTAGGTGCGGGTTAGGGTTAGGGTACGATTAGGGTTAGGTTTAGGGTCAGTATTATGGTTAGGGATACGGTCATGCTACGGGTTAGGTTTAGGATTGGGATTACGGTACGGGTTAGTTTTAGGGTTAGGGTACAGGTTAAAGTTATGGTTAAGGTTAGGGTTAGGGTTAGGGTATGGGTTAGGGTTAGGTTACGGTTAAGGGTTATGGTTTGGGTTAGGGTTAGAGTTAAGTTTAAGGTGCGGATTAGGGTTAGGGTTTGGGTTAGGGTTAGAATACGGGTTTAGGTTAGTGTTAGGGTACGGGTTATGTTTACCATTTGGTTACGGGTTAGGGTAAGGGTAAGGGTTAGGGTTAGGGTTAGGGGTTAGGGTTAGAGTTATGGTTAGGCTATGGGTAGGGTTAGGGTACGGGGTAGGGTTAGGTTTAGGGTTCGAGTTAGGGTTAGTGTACGGGTTAGGTTTAAGTTTAGGTTTAGGGTTAGGTTTAGTTTTAGTGTTAGGGTTACGGTACGGGTAGGGTTAAGGTTTCGGTACGGGATACGTTTAGATTACGCGTTAGGTCTAGGGTAGGGTTAGGTTTAGTGTGCGGGTTAGGGTTAGGGTTAAGGTACGTGTTAGGGTTAGGGTTTGGGTACGGGTTAGGGTTATGTTTAGGGTTACGGTACGGGTTAGTTTTAGGGTTAGTGTAAGGGTTAGTGTTAGGGTATGGGTTAGGGTTAGAGTACGGGTTAGGATTAGGTTTAGGGTTAGGTTAGGGTTAGATTACTGGTTAGGGTAGTGTTAGGGTTAGAGTTAGGGTTAATGTACGGATAGGGTTAGAGTTAGGGTTAGGGTTAGGTTACGGGTTAGGGTTAGGTTTAGGTGCGGTTTAGGGTTAGGGTATGGGTTATGGTTAGGTTAAGGGTCAGGGTTAGGGTTACGGATAGGGTTATGGTACGGGTTAGGGTTAGGGTTGGGGTTAGGGTTAGTGTTAGGGTACGGTTTAGGTTTAGAGTTTGGGTTAGGGTTAGGTTTAGGGTTAGGTTTAGGGTTAGAGTATGGTTTAGGGTTAGTGTTAGGTTTAGGGTTAGGGTTAGGGTTAGTGAACGGATAGGGTTAGGGTTAGGGTTAGGGTTAGGGTACGAATTAGGGTTAGGTTTAGGGTACCGGATAAGGTTAGCGTACGGGTTAAGTTTAGGTTTAGGGTTCGGTTTAGGTTACAAGTTAGGGTTAGAGTACAGGTTAGGGTTAGGTATAGGTGAGGGTTAAGGTTAGGGTTAGGGTTAGGGTACGGGTTAGGGTTAGGTATAGGTGAGGGTTAGGGTTAGGGTTATGGTTAGGGTACAGGTTAGGTTAGGGTTAGGTTCAGGGTACGGGTTAGGGTTAAGTTTAGGTGCGGGTTAGGGTTAGGGTTAGTGTTAGGTTAGGGTTAGTGTTAGGGTCCGGGTTAGGGTTAGAGTTCAGGTTAGGTTTAGGGTTAGGTTTAGGGTTAGAGTACGGGTTAGGGATAGTGTTAGGGTTAAGGTTAGTGTTAGGGTACGGGTTAGGGTTAGAATTTGGGTTAGAGTTAGGTTTAGGGTTAGGGTTAGGGTTAGAGTACGGTTTAGGGTTAGTGTTTGGTTTAGGGTTACGGTTAGGTTTAGTGTACGGATAGGGTTAGTGTTAGGGTTAGGGTTAGGGTTAGGGTATGGGTTAGGTTTAGGTTTAGGGTATGGGATAGGGTTAGCGTACGGGTGAAGTTTAGGGTTAGGCTAAGGTTTAGGTTACAGGTTAGGGTTAGGGTACGTGTTAGGGTTAGGTATAGGTGAGGGTTAGGGTTAGGGTTAGGGTACAGGTTAGGGTTAGGTTTGGGTTTAGGGTACCGGTTAGTTTTAGGGTTAGGGTACGGGTCAGGGTTACGGTTAAGATTAGGGTTAGGGTTAGGGTATGGGTTAGGGTTAGGGTAAGGGTAAGGATTATGGTTAGGATTAGGGTTAGGTTTAGGTTTAGGGTGCAGGTTAGGGTTAGGGTTAGAGTTAGGGTTAGCGCAAGGTATGGGTTAGGGTGACTGTTAGGTTTTGGGTACGGGTTAGGGTTAGTGTTAGGTTACGGGATAGGGTTGGGTACAGGTTAGTTCAAGGGATAGGGTTAGGTTTAGGTTATGGGTTAGGTTTAGGGATGGTTTAGTTCTAGGGTTAGGGTATGGGTTAGGCTTAGGGTTCGGGTTAGGTTTAGGGTTAGGGTCAGGTTAGGGTTAGGGTTAGGGTTAGGGTACGGGTTAGGTTTACTGTACGGTTTAGGGTTAGCTTTAGGGTTAGGGTTAGGGTTAGGGTTAGGGTTATAGTCCGGGTTAGGGTTAGGTTTAGGGTAAGAGTACGGGTTAGGGTTAGTGTTAGTGTTAGGGTTAGGGTTAGTGTTAGTGTACGGATAGGGTTAGGGTTAGGGTTAGGGTACGGGTTAGTGTTAGATTTAGGGTTCGAGATAGGCTTAGCGTACGGGTTAAGTTTAGGGTTAGGGTTATGTTTAGGTTATGGGTTAGGGTTAGGGTACTGGTTAGGGTTAAGTTTAGGTGCGGGTTAGGGTTAGGGTTAGCGTTAGGGTTAGGGTTATAGTACGGGTTAGGGTTAGAGTTAGGGTTAGGTTTAAGGTTAGAGTACGGGTTAGGGTTAGTGATATGGTTGGGGTTAGTGTTAGGGTACGGGTTAGGTTTAGAGTTCGGGTTAGGGTTAGGTTTAGGGTTAGAGTATGGTTTAGGGTTAGTGTTATGTTTAGGGTTAGGTTTAGGGTTAGTGTACGGATAGGGTTAGGGTTAGGGTTAGGGTACGGGTTAGGGTTAGGTTTAGGGTACGGGATAGGGTTAGCGTACGGGTTAAGTTTAGGGTTAAGGTTAGGTTTAGGTTACGGGTTTGGGTTAGGGTACGGGGTAGGATTAGGTATAGGTGAGGGTTAGGGTTAGGGTTAGGGTTAGGGTTAGGGTTAGGGTTAGGTACGGGTTAGGGTTCGGCTTCGGCTTAGGGTATGGGTTAGTTTTAGGGTTAGGGTATGGGTCAGGCTTATGGTTAATGTTAGTGTTAGGGTTAGGGTATGGGTTAGTGTTAGGGTACGGGTAAGGGTTATGGATAGGGTTAGGGTTATGTTTAGGTTTAGGGTGTGGGTTAGGGTTAGGGTTATGGTTAACGCTAGGGTATGAGTTAGGGTTACTGATAGGGTTTGGGTACGGGTACGGTTTAGTGTTAGGTTACGGGATAGGGTTGGGTAAGGGTTAGGTCAAGGGATAGGGTTAGGTTTAGGGTACGGGTTAAGGTTAGGGATGGTTTAGGGTTAGTGTCAGGGTTAGTGTTAGGGTTATGGTAGGTGTTAGATTTACTGTACGACTTAGGTTTAGGTTTATGTTTAGGGTTAGGGTTAGGGTTATAGTCCGGGTTAGAGTTAGGTTTAGGGTTAGAGTACGGGTTAGGGTTAGTGTTAGTGTTAGGTTTAGGGTTAGGGTTTGTGTACGGATAGGGTTAGGGTTAGGGTTAGGGTACGTGTTAGGGGTTGGTTTAGGTTACGAGATAGGGTTAGCGTACAGGTTAAGTTGAGGGTTAGGGTTAGGTTTAGGTTACAGGTTAGGGTTCGGGTATGAGTTAGGATTAGTTTTATTTGCGGGTTAGGGTTAGGGTTAGTGTTAGGGTTATAGTACGGGTTAGGGTTAGAGTTAGGGTTAGGTTTAGGGTTAGAGTACGGGTTAGGGTTAGTGTTAGGGTTAGGGTTAGTGTTAGGTTATGGGTTAGGGTTAGAGTTTGGGTTAGGGTTAGGGTTAGGTTTAGGGTAAGAGTACGGGTTAGGGTTAGTGTTAGGGTTAGGGTTAGTGTTAGGGTACGGGTTAGGGTTAGAGTTTGGGTTAGGTTTAGGTTTAGGGTTAGGGTTAGTTTTAGAGTACGGTTTAGGGTTAGTGTTAGGTTTAGGGTTAGGTTTAGGGTTAGTGTACGGATAGGGTTAGGGTTAGGGTACGGGTTAGGGTTAGGTATAGGTGAGGGTTAGGGTTAGGGTAGGCTTAGGATATGGGTTAGGTTATGGTTGGGGTTAGGGTACGGGTTAGGTATAGTTTAGGTGCGGGTTAGGTTTAGGGTTAGTGTTAGGGTTAGCGTTAGTGTTAGGGTACGGGTTAGGGTTAGATTTCGGGTTAGGGTTAGGTTTAGGGTTAGGCTTAGGGTTAGAGAACGGGTTAGGTTTAGTGTTAGGGTTAGGGTTAGTGTTAGGGTACGAGTTTGGGTTAGAGTTTGGGTTAGGTTTAGGTTTAGGGTAGGGTTAGTTTTAGAGTACGGTTTAGGGTTAGTGTTAGGTTTAGGGTTAGGGTTAGGGTTAGTGTACGGATAGGGTTAGGGTTAGGGTAGGGTTAAGTTTAGGGTACGGGTTAGGGTTAGGTTTAGGGTACGGGATATGGTTAGTGTCCGGTTAAGTTTAGGGTTAGGGTTAGGTTTAGGTTACGGGTTAGGGTAAGGGTATCAGTTAGGATTAGGTATAGGTGCGGGTTAGGGTTAGGGTACGGGTAAGGGTTAGGTTTAGGGTCAGAGTTAGGATTAGGGATAGGGTTATGGTACGGTTAAGAGTTAGGGTTGGGCTTAGGGTACGTGTTATTTTTAGGGTTAGGGTATGGGTTAGGGTTACGGTTAAAGTTAGGGTTAGTGTAGGGTATGGGTTAGGGTTAGGGTACGGGTAAGGGTTATGGTTAGGTTTAGGGTTAGGTTTAGGTTTGGGGTGTGGATTAGGCTTAGGGTTAGGGTTAGGGTTAGGGCTAGTGTATGGGTTAGGGTTAATGTTAGGGTTTGGGTATGGGTTAGGGAAAGAGTTAGGTTACAGGACAGGGTTGGCTACGGGTTAGGTCAAGGGTTAGTGTTAGTATTAGGGTACGGTTTAGGGTTAGGGTTAGGGTTAGGGTTAGGGTGAGGGTACGGGTTAGGTTTAGGGTCCAGGTTATGGTTAGGGTTAGGTTCAGGGTTAGCGTTAGGGTTAGGGTATGAGTTAGGGTTAGGGTTCGGTTTAGGGTATAGGTACGGGTTAGGGTTAGGGTTACGGTTAGTGTACGGGTTAGGTTTAGGTTACGGGTTAGGGTTAGTGTTAGGGTCAGTGTTAGGGTTAGGGTACGAGATAGGGTTAGGGTTAGAGTACGGGTTAGGGTAAGGGTTATGTTACAGATTAGGGTTACAGTATGGGTTAGGGTTAGGGTGAGGTTTAGGGTTAGTATTAGTGTACGGTTAGGGCTAGGGTTAGGCCTAGGGTTACGGTTAGAGTACGGGTTAGGATTGGTGTTAGGGTTAGGGAAATGTTTAAGGATATGGTTAGGGTTAGGGTATGGGTTAGGTTTAGGGTTAGGGTTAGGTTTAGGGTTAGGTTTACGGTTAGAGTACGGGTTAGGGTTAGTGTTAGGGTTAGGGTTAGGGTTAGTGTATGGATAGGGTTAGGGTTAGGGTTAGGGTACAATTTAGGGTTAGGTTTAGGGTGCCGGTTAGGGTTAGGGTTAGGGTTAGTGTACTGGTTAGGGTTAGGTTTAGGGTCAGGGTTAGGGTTAGGGTTACTGTTAGGGTATGGGTTAGGGTTAGGGTTGGGGTTAGTGTACGGGTTAGTTTTAGGGTTAGGGTACGGGTTAGGGTTACGGTTACAGTTAGGGTTAGGGTTAGGGTGTGGGTTAGAGTTAGCATACGGTTAAGGTTTATGGTTAGGCTTAGGGATAGGGTTAAGTTTAGTGTGCATTTTAGGGTTAGGAGTAGGGTTAGGGTTAGGGTTAGAGTACGGGTTTGGGTTAGTGTTAGGGTACGGGTTAGGTTTACCGATTGGGTACTGTTTAGGGTAAGGGATAGGCTTAGGGGTTAGGGTTAGAGTTAGGGTTAGGCTACAGGATAGGGTTAGAGTACGGGTTAGTATTAGGTTTAGGGTTAGGGTTAGGGTTTGGGTTATAGTACGGGTTAGGGTTAGAATTAGGGTTAGGGTACGGGTTAGGTTTATGGTACGGGTTAGTGTTAGGGTGAGGGTCAGGTTTAGGGTTAGGTTTAGGGTACGGGTTAGGGTTAGGGTTATGATCAGGTTTAGTTTAGGGTTAGTTTACGAATTAGAGTTAGGGTTAGGGTACAGGTTAGGGTTAGGGTTATGGTACAGATTAGGGTTACAGTACGGGTTAGTGTTACGGTGAGGGTTAGGGTTCAGGTTAGAGTACGGGTTAGGGTTAGGGTTAGTGTTAGGGTTAGGTTAGGGTTAGGGTTATTGTTAGGGTTAGGTTTAGAGTACGGGGTAGGGTTAGTGTTAGGGTTAGGATTAGGGTTAATGTACGGGTTAGGCTTACGGTTAGGTTTAGGGTTAGGATAAGAGTTAGGGATAGGTTTAGTGTACGGGATAGGTTTAGCGTACTGGTTAAGTTTAGGGTTAGGATTATGTTTAGGTTACGGGTTAGGGTTAGAGTACGTGTTAGGGTTATGTTTAGGGTGCGGGTTAGGGTTAGGGTTAGGGTTAGTGTAAGGGTTAGGGTTAGGTTTAGGGTCAGGGTTAGGGTTAGGATTAGTGTTAGGTTACGGGTTAGGTTTAGGGTTAGGTTTGGGGTGAGGGTACGGATTAGTTTTAGGGTTAGGGTACAGGTTAGGGTTATGGTATGGTTATGGTTAAGTTTAGGGTTAGGGTTAGGGTATGGGTTAGGGTTAGGTTACGGTTAAGGGTATGGGTTAGGGTTAGGTTTAAGTTTAGGGTGCGGGTTAGGGTTAGGCTTAGAGTACGGGTTTGCGTTAGTGTTAGTGTAAGGGTTAGGATTACCGTTTGGGTACGGGTTAGGGTAAGGTTTAGGGTTAGGGTTAGGGGTTAGGGGTAGGGTTAGTGTTAGGCTACAGGTAGGGTTAGGGTACAGGTTAAGGTTAGGGTTCGGGGTAGGGTTAGTGTTAGGGTTACGGTACGGGTTAGGGTTAAGTTTATGGTACGGGATAGGGTTATTGTTCGTGTTAGGTCTAGGGTTAGGGTTAGGTTTAGTGTGCACGTTAGGGTTAGGGTTAGCGTTAGGGTACATGTTAGGGTTAGGGTTTTAGTAAGGGTTAGGGTTATGTTTAGGGTTAGGTTACGGGTTAGGTTACAGGTTAGGGTAAGTGTTAGTGTTAGGGTAAGGTTTAGGGTTAGAGTACGGGTTAGGGTTAAGTTTTGGGTTAGGGTTATTTTTAGAGTACGGGTTAGGTTTAGTGTTAGTGTTAGGGTTAGGGTTAGTGTACGGAGAGGGTTAGGGTTAGGGTTAGGGTTAGGGTACGGGTTGGGGTTAGGTTTTGGTTACGGGTTAGGGTTAGGGTACGGGTTAGGTTTAGGTTTAGGGTCGGGTTAGGGTTAGGGTACGGGTTAGGGTTAGGTTTAGGGTCAGGTTTAGGGTTAGGGATAGGGTTATGGTACGGGTTAGGGTTAGGGTTGGGGTTAGGGTACGGGTTAGTTTTAGGGTTAGGGTACGAGTTACGGTTATGGTTAAATTTAGGGTTAGGGTTAGCGTGTGGGTTAGGGTTAGTGTACGGTTAAGGGTTATGGTTATGTTAGTGTTAGGGTTACGTTTAGGGTGCGGTTTAGGGTTAGGGTTAGGATTAGAGTAAGGGTTTGGGTTAGTGTTAGGGTGCGGGTTAGTTATACCGTTTGGGTCGGGTTAGGGTAAGAGTTAGGGTTAGGGTTAGGGGTTAGGGTTAGAGTTAGGGTTAGGCTACGGGATAGTGTTAGAGTACGGGTTAAGGTTAGGTTTAGAGTAAGTGTTAGGGTTAGGGTTATATACGGGTTAGGGTTAAAGCTAGGGTTAGGTTTAGGGTTAGAGTATGGGCTAGGGTTAATGTTAGGGTTAGGGTTAGGGTTAGGTTTAGTGTACAATTAGGGTTAGGGTTAGGGTTAGGGTACGGGTTAGGGTTAGGTTTAGGGTCAGGGTTAGCATTAGGGATAGGGTTATGGTACGGTTTAGGGTTAGGGTTGGGGTTAGGGTACGGGTTAGTTTTAGGGTTAGGGTACGGGTCAGGGTTACGGTTAAGGTTAGGTTTCGGGTTAGGGTATGGGTGAGTGTTAGGATACGGGTTAGTTTTAAGGTTAGGGTTCGGGTTAGGGTTAGTGTACGGGTTAGGGTTAGGGTTAGGGTTAGGGTTACGGTACAGGTTAGGGATAAGGTTACAGTATGGGATAGTGTTAGTGTACGTGTTAGGTCTAGGGTTAAGGTTAGGTTTAGTGTGCGGGTTAGGGTTAGTGTTAGGGTTTTGTTTTGGTTTAGGGTACGGGTTAGGTTTAGGGTTAGGGTAAGGGTTAGTGTTAGGGTACGGGTTAGGGTTAGAGTATGGGTTAGGGTTACGTTTAGGGTTAGGGTTAGGGTTAGAGTACGGGATATGGTTAGTTTTAGGGTTAGGGTTAAGGTTAGTGTATGGATATGGTTAGGGTTAGGGTTAGGGTTAGGGTGCGGGTTAAGTTTAGGTTTAGGATACTGGATAGGGTTAGTGTACGAGTTAAGTTTAGGGTTAGGGTTAGGTTTAGGTTATGGGTTAGGGTTAGGGTACGGGTTAGGGTTAGGTTGAGGTGCGGGTTAGGGTTAGGGTACGGGTTAGGATTACTGTTAAGGTTAGGGTTAGTGTTAGGTATGGGTTAGGGTTAGGGTACGGGTAAGGGCTATGTTTAGGGTTAGGGTTACGTTTAGGTTTAGGGTGCGGGTTAGTCTTAGGGTTAGCGTTAGAGTTAGCGCAAGGGAATGGATTAGGGTTACTTTAGGGTTTGGGTACGGGTTAGGGTTAGGTTTAGGGTATGAGATAGGATTGGGTACAGTTTCGGTCAAGGGTTAGGTTTCGCTTTATGGTACGGGTTAGGGTTAGAGTTAGGTTTAGGGTTAGGGTTATGGTATGGTTTAGGTTTAGGGTACGGGTTAGGGTTAGGGTTAGGGTCAGTGTTAGGGTTAGGGTTAGGGTATGAGTTAGGGTTAGGGTTAGGTTTAGGGTTAGGGTTAGGGTTAGGTTTAGGATATGGTTTAGGTTTAGGGTACAGTTAGGGTTAGGGTCAGGGTTAGGGTTAGGGTACGAGTTAGAGTTAGCGTAGGGTACGTGTTAGGGTTAGGGTTATGTTACGGGTTAGGGATAGAGTTAGGGTACAGGTTATGGTTATGTTCAGGGTCAGGGTTAGCGTTAGGGATAGGGTTATGGTACGGGTTGTGGTTAGGGTTGGGGTTAGGGTAAGGGTTAGTTTTTGGGTTAGGGTACGGTTCAGGGTTAGGGTTAGGGTTCGGGTTAGGGTTAGTGTACGGGTTAGGGTTAGGGTTAGGGTTAGTGTTATGGTTAGTGTTTGGGGTGGTGTTAAGGTTACGGTACGGGATAGGGTTAGTGTACGTGTTAGGTCTAGGGTTAGAGTTAGGTTTAGTGGGCGGGCTAGGGTTAGTGTTAGGGTAAGTGTTAGGGTTAGTGTACGGAGAGGGTTAGGGTTAGGGTTAGGGTTAGGGTTAGTGTACGGGTTGAGGTTATGTTTAGGTTATGAGTTAGGGGTAGGGTACGGGTTAGGGTTAGGTTTAGGTGCGGGTTAGGGTTAGGGTACGGGTTAGGGTAAGGTTTAGGGCCAGGTTTAGCGTTAGGGATAGGGTTATGGTACGGGTTAGGGTTAGGGTTGGGGTTAGGGTACGGGTTAATTTTAGGGTTAGGGTACGAGTTACAGTTACGGTTAAAGTTAGGGTTAGGGTTATGGTGTGGGTTAGGGTTAGTGTACGGTTAAGGGTTATGGTTATGGTTAGTGTTAGGGTTAAGTTTAGGGTGCGGTTTAGGGTTAGGGTTAGGGTTAGAGTACGGGTTTGGGTTAGTGTTAGGGTGCGAGTTAGTTATACCGTTTGGGTACGGGTTAGGGTAAGGGTTAGGGTTAGGGTTAGGGGTTAGGGTTAGAGTTAGGGTTAGGCTACGGGATAGTGTTAGAGTACGGGTTAAGGTTAGGGTTAGAGTAAGTGTTAGGGTTAGGGTTATAGTACGGGTTAGGGTTAGAGCTAGGGTTAGGTTTAGGGTTAGAGTATGGGCTAGGGTTAGTGTTAGGGTTAGGGTTAGGGTTAGGTTTAGTGTACTATTAGGGTTAGGGTTAGGGTTAGGCTACGGGTTAGGGTTAGGTTTAGGGTCAGGGTTAGCATTAGGGATAGGGTTATGGTACGGGTTAGGGTTAGGGTTGGGGTTAGGGTACGGGTTAGTTTTAGGGTTAGGGTACGGGTCAGGGTTACGGTTAAGGTTAGGTTTCGGGTTAGGGTATGGGTGAGTGTTAGGGTACGGGTTAGTTTTAAGGTTAGGGTTCGGGTTAGGGTTAGTGTACGGGTTAGTGTTAGGGTTAGGGTTAGGGTTAGGGTAAGGTTTAGGGTTAGTGTTAGGGTTACGGTACAGGTTAGGGTTAAGGTTCCAGTATGGGATAGTGTTTGTGTACGTGTTAGGTCTAGGGTTAGGGTTAGGTTTAGTGTGCGGGTCAGGGTTAGGGTTAGGGTTACGTTTAGGGTTAGGGTACGGGTTAGGTTTAGTGTTAGGGTAAGGGTTAGTGTTAGGATACGGGTTAGGGTTAGAGTACGGGTTAGGGTTATGTTTAGGGTTAGGGTTAGGGTTAGAGTACGGGATATGGTTAGTGTTAGGGTTAGGGTTAAGGTTAGTGTACGGATATGGTTAGGGTACGGGTTAGGTTTAGGGTACGGGTTAGGGTTAGGTTTAGGATACTGGATAGGTTTAGTGTACGAGTTAAGTTTAGGGTTAGGGTTAAGTTTAGGTTACGGGTTAGGTTTAGGGTACGCTTTAGGGTTAAGTTGAGGTGCGGTTTAGGGTTAGGGTACGGGTTAGGGTTACGGTTAAGGTTAGGGTAGTGTTAGGGTATGGGTTAGGGTTAGGGTACGGGTAAGGGTTATGTTTAGGTTTAGGGTTACGTTTAGGTTTAGGGTGCGGGTTAGGCTTAGGGTTAGCGTTAGGGTTAGCGCAAGGGAATGGGTTAGGGCTACTTTAGGGTTTGGGTACGGGTTAGGGTTAGGTTTAGGGTATGAGATAGGGTTGGGTACAGGTTAGGTCAAGGGTTAGGTTTCGCTTTATGGTACGGGTTAGGGTTAGGGTTAGGGTTAGGTTTAGGGTTAGGGTTATGGTATGGGTTAGGTTTAGGCTACAGGTTAGGGTTAGGGTCAGGGTTAGGGTTAGGGTTAAGGTATGAGTTAGGGTTAGGGATAGGTTTAGGGTTAGGGTTAGGGTTAGGTTTAGGATACGGTTTAGGTTTAGGGTACGGTTAGGTTTAGAGTCAGGTTTAGGGTTAGGGTACGAGTTAGGGTTAGGGTAGGGTATGTGTTAGGGTTAGGGTTATGTTATGTGTTAGGGTTAGGGTTAGGGTACAGGTTATGGTTATGTTTAGGGTCAGGGTTAGCGTTAGGGATAGGGTTATGGTACGGGTTGTGGTTAGGGTAGGGGTTAGGGTAAGGGTTAGTTTTTGGGTTAGGGTACGGTTCAGGGTTAGGGTTAGGTTTCGGGTTAGGGTTAGTGTACGGGTTAGGGTTAGGGTTAGTGTTATGGTTAGTGTTTGGGTTAGTGTTAAGGTTACGGTACGGGATAGGGTTAGTGTACGTGTTAGGTCTAGGGTTAGAGTTAGGTTTAGTGTGCGGGCTAGGGCTAGTGTTAGGGTAAGTGTTAGGGTTAGTGTACGGAGAGGGTTTGGGTTAGGGTTAGGGTTAGGGTACGGGTGGGGGTTAGGTTTAGGTTACGAGTTAGGGGTAGGGTACGGGTTAGGGTTAGGTTTAGGTGCGGGTTAGGGTTAGATTACGAATTAGGGTTAGGTTTAGGGCCAGGTTTAGGGTTAGGGATAGGGTTATGATACTGGTTAGGGTTAGGGTTAGGGTTAGGGTACGGGTTAGTTTTAGGGTTAGGGTACGAGTTACGGTTACGATTAAAGTTAGGGTTAGGGTTAGGGTGTGGGTTAGGGTTAGTGTACGGTTAAGGTTTATGGTTATGGTTAGTGTTAGGGTTAAGTTTAGGTTGCAGTTTAGGGTTAGGGTTTTGGTTAGAGTACGGGTTTGGGTTAGTGTTAGGGTGCGGGTTAGTTATACCGTTTGGGTACGGGTTAGGGTAAGGGTTAGGGTTAGGGTTAGGGTTAGGGGTTAGGGTTAGAGTTAGGGTTAGGCTACGGGATAGTGTTAGAGTACGGGTTAAGGTTAGGGATAGAGTAAGTGTTAGGGTTAGGGTTATAGTACGGGTTAGGGTTAGAGCTAGGGTTAGGTTTAGAGTTAGAGTATGGGCTAGGGTTAGTGTTAGGGTTAAGGTTAGGTTTAGTGTACTATTAGGGTTAGGGTTAGGGTTAGGGTATGGGTTAGCGTTAGGTTTAGGGTCAGGGTTAGCATTAGGGATAGGGTTATGGTACGGGTTAGGGTTATGGTTGGGATTAGGGTACGGGTTAGTTTTAGGGTTAGGGTACGGGTCAGGGTTACGGTTAAGGTTAGGTTTCGGGTTAGGGTATGGGTGAGTGTTAGGGTACGGGTTAGTTTTAAGGTTAGGGTTCGGGTTAGGGTTAGTGTACGGGTTAGTGTTAGGGTTAGGGTTAGGGTTAGTGTTAGGGTTACGGTACAGGTTAGGGTTAAGGTTCCAGTATGGGATAGTGTTTGTGTACGTGTTAGGTCTAGGGTTAGGGTTAGGTTTAGTGTGCGGGTCAGGGTTAGGGTTAGGGTTACGTTTAGGGTTAGGGTACGGGTTAGGTTTAGTGTTAGGGTAAGGGTTAGTGTTAGGGTACGGGTTAGGGTTAGAGTACGGGTTAGGGTTATGTTTAGGGTTAGGGTTAGGGTTAGAGTACGGGATATGGTTAGTGTTAGGGTTGGGTTAAGGTTAGTGTACGGATATGGTTAGGGTTAGGGTTAGGGTACGGGTTAGGGTTAGGTTTAGGATACTGGATAGGTTTAGTGTACGAGTTAAGTTTAGGGTTAGGGTTAAGTTTAGGTTACGGGTTAGGGTTAGGGTACGCTTTAGGGTTAAGTTGAGGTGCGGTTTAGGGTTAGGGTACGGGTTAGGGTTACGGTTAAGGTTAGGGTAGTGTTAGGGTATGGGTTAGGGTTAGGGTACGGGTAAGGGTTATGTTTAGGGTTAGGGTTACGTTTAGGTTTAGGGTGCAGGTTAGGCTTAGGGTTAGCGTTAGGGTTAGCGCAAGGGAATGGGTTAGGGTTACTTTAGGGTTTGGGTACAGGTTAGGGTTAGGTTTAGGGTATGAGATAGGGTTGGGTACAGGTTAGGTCAAGGGTTAGGTTTCGCTTTATGGTACGGGTTAGGGTTAGGGTTAGGGTTAGGTTTAGGGTTATGGTATGGGTTAGGTTTAGGCTACGGGTTAGGGTTAGGGTTAGGGTCAGGGTTAGGGTTAGGGTTAAGGTATGAGTTAGGGTTAGGGATAGGTTTAGGGTTAGGTTTAGTGTTAGGTTTATGATATGGTTTAGGTTTAGGGTACGGTTAGGGTTAGGGTCAGGGTTAGGGTTAGGGTACGAGTTAGGGTTAGGGTAGGGTACGTGTTAGGGTTAGGGTTATGTTATGTGTTAGGGTTAGGTTTAGGGTACAGGTTATGGTTATGTTTAGGGTCAGGGTTAGCATTAGGGATAGGGTTATGGTACGGGTTATGGTTATGGTTGGGGTTAGGGTAAGGGTTAGTTTTTGGGTTAGGGTACGGTTCAGGGATAGGGTTAGGGTTCGGGTTAGGGTTAGTGTACGGGTTCGGGTTAGGGTTAGGGTTAGAGGACGGGTTTGGGTTAGTGTTAGGGTACGGTTTAAGTATACCGTTTGGGTACGGGTTAGGGTAAGGGTTAGGGTTAGTGTTAGGGTTAAGGGTTAGGGTAAGAGTTAGGCTTAGGATACGGGATAGTTTTAGAGTACGGGTTAAGGTTAGGGTTAGGGTAAGGGTTAGGGTGAGGTTTATAGGACGTGTTAGGGTTAGAGTTAGCGTTAAGTTTAGGGTTAATGTACGGGTTAGGGTTAGTGTTAGGGTTAGGGTTAGGGTTATGTTTAGTGTACGGATAGGGTTAGCGTTAGGGTTAGTGTTAGCGTACGGGTTAGGGTTAGGTTTAGGGTATGAGCTAGGGTTAGCATACGGGTTAAGTTTAGGGTTAGGATTAGGTTTAGGTTACGGTTAGGATTAGGGTACGGGTTAGGGTTAGGTTTAGGTGAGGGTTAGGGTTAGGGTTAGGGTTAGGGTACGGGTTAGGGTTAGGTTTAGGGTCAGGGTTAGCGTTAGGGATAGGGTTATGCTACGGGTTAGGGTTAGGGTTGGGGTTAGGGTACGGGTTAGTTTTAGGGTTAAGGTATGGGTCAAGGTTAGGATTAGGGTTAGGGTATGGGTGAGTGTTAGGGTACGGGTTAGGTTTAAGTTTAGGGTTCGGTTTAGTGTTAGTGTATGGGTTAGGGTTAGGGTTAAGTTTAGGGTTAGGGTTAGGATTAGTGTTAGGGTTACGGTACGGGTTAGTGTTAAGGTTCCGGTACAGGATAGGGTTAGTGTACGTGTTAGGTCTCGGGTTAGGCTTAGGTTTAGTGTGCGGGTTAGGGTTAGGTTAGGGTACATGTTAGGGTTAGGGTTTGGGTACGGGTTAGGGTTACGTTTAGGGTTAGGGTACGGATTAGGGTAAGGTTTAGTGTTAGGGTACAGGTTAGGGTTAGATTACGGGGTATGGTTAGGTTTAGGGTTAGGTTTAGGGTTAGAGTACGGGTTAGAGTTAGTGTTAGGGTTAGGGTTAGTGTACGGATAGGGTTAGGGTTAGTGTTAGGGTACGGTTTAGGGTTAGGTTTAGGGTACGGTATAGGGTTAGTGTACGAGTTAAGTTTAGGGTTAGGGTTAGGTTTAGGTTACGGGTTAGGTTTAGGGTACGGGTTAGGGTTAGGTTTAGGTTCGGGTTAGGGTTAGGGTACGGGTTAGGGTTAGGTTTATGGTCAGGGTTAGGGTTAGGGTACGAGTTAGGGTTAGGGTTAGGGTACGGGTTAGGGTTAGGGTTATGGTACGGGTTTGGGTTACAGTACGGGTTAGGTTTAGGGTGAGGTTTAGTGTTAGGTTTAGAGTACGGTTAGGGTTAGGGTTAGGGTTAGGGTGAGAGTACGGTTTAGGGTTAATGTTAGGGTTAGCGTTAGGGTTAGGTTTAGGGTTAGGGTACGATTTAGGGTTAGGGTTAGTGTTAGAGTACGGGGTAGGTTTAGTGTTAGGGTTAGGGTTAGGGTTAATGTATGGGTTAGGCTTAGGGTTAGGTTTAAGGTTAGGATACGTGTTAGGGTTAGGTTTAGGGTACGGGATAGGGTTAGCGTACGGGTTAAGTTTAGGGTTAGGGTTAGGTTTAGGTTACGGGTTAGGGTTAGGGTACGGGTTAGTGTTAGGTTTAGGGTGCGGGTTAGGGTTAGGGTCAGGGTTAGGGTACGGGTTAGGTTTAGTTTACGGGTTATGGTTACGGTTAGGGTCAGCTTTAGTGTTAGAGTACGAGTTAGGGTTAGGAGTAGGGTACGGTTTAGGATTAGGGTTATGTTACGGGTTAGGGTTACAGTACGGGTTAGGGTTAGGGTGAGGGTTAGGGTTAGGATTAGAGTACGGTTAGGGTTACGGTTAGGGTTAGGGTTAGAGTACGGGTGAGGGTTAGTGTTAGTGTTAGGGAAAGGGTTACGGTTTGGGTGTGGGTACGTGTTAGGGTTAGGGTTAGTGTTAGGGTTAGGGTTAGAGTATGGGGTAGTTTTAGTGTTAGGGTTAGGCAAAGGGTTAGGGGTAGGGTTAGGGTTAGGTGTTAGGATTAGAGTTAGGGTTAGGCTAATGGATAGGTTTAGAGTACGAGTTAGGGTTTGGGTTAGGGTTTGGGTTATAGTATGCGTTAGGGTTAGTGTTAGGGTTATTTTTAGGGTTAGAGTACGGGTTAGGGTTAGTGTTAGGGTTAGGGTTAGTGTTAGGGTACGGGTTAGGGTTAGAGTTTGGGTTAGGGTTAGGTTTAGGGTTAGGGTTAGAGTATGGGTCAGGATTAGGGTACAGGTTAGTGTTACGTTTAGGGTCAGGGTTAGGGTTAGTGTTAGGGTACGAGTTAGTGTTAGGGTTAGGTTTACAGTACGGGTTAGGGTTAGGGTTAGGGTTAGGGTCAGGTTTAGGGTTAGAGTACGAGTTAGGGTTAGGGATTGCGTACGGGTTAGGTTTAGAGTTATGTTACGGGTTAAGGTTACAGTACGGGTTAGGGTTAGGGTGAGGGTTAGTCTTAGGTTTAGAGTTAGAGTGCGGATGGGGTTAGGGTTAGGGTTAGGGTACGGGTCAGGGTTAGTGTTAGGGTTAGGGTTAGGGTTAGGGTTAGCTCTAGGGTATGGGTTAGGGTTACTGTTAGTGTTTGGGTACAGGTTAGGGTTAGGGTTAGTGTACGGTATAGGGTTGGGTACGGGTTAGGTCAAGGGGTAGGGTTAGGTTTAGGGTTCGGTTTAGGGGAAGGGTTAGATTTAGGGTTAGGGTTAGGGTTAGTGTACGGATAGGGTTAGGGTTAGGGTTAGGGTTACGGTTAGGTTTAGGGTACGGGATAGGGTTAGCGTACGGGTGAAGTTTAGGGTTAGGGTTAGGTTTATGTTACGGGTTAGGGTTAGGGTACGTGTTAGGGTTAGTTATAGTTGAGGGTTAGTGTTAGTGTTAGGGTTAGTGTATGCTTTAGGCTTAGGGTACAGGGAGGGTTAGGGATAGGGTCAGGTTTAGGGTTAGGGTTAGGGTACGAGTTAGGGTTAGGGTTAGGTTCAGGGTACGGGATAGGGTTAGCATACGGGTTAAGTTTAGGGTTAGGTTTAGGTTTAGGTTACGGGTTTGGGTTAGGGTTGGGGTTAGGGTTAGGGGTAAAGTACGGGGTAGGGTTAGTGTTAGGGTTAGAGTTAGGGTTAATGTATGGGGTAGGCTTAGGGTTAGATTTAGGATTAAGATACGGTTTAGGGTTAGGTTCAGGGTACGGGATAGGGTTAGCGTACAGGTTAACTTTAGGGTTAGGGTTAGGTTTAGGTTACGGGTTAGGGTTAGGGTACTGGTTAGGGTTAGGTTTAGGGTCCGGGTTAGGGTTAGGGTTAGCGTTAGTGTAAGGGTTAGGGTTAGGTTTAGGCTCAGGGTTATGGTTAGGGTTAGTGTTAGTGTACGGGTTAGGGTTAGGCTGGGGTTAGGGTACGGGTTAGTTTCAGGGTTAGGGTACAGGTTAGGGTTATGGTTAAGGTTAGGGTTAGGGTATGGGTTAGGTTTAGGTTACGGTTAAGGGTTATGGTTTGGGTTAGGGATAGAGTTAAGTTTAAGGTGCGGTTTAGGGTTAGGGTTAGGGCTAGGTTTAGAATACGAGTTTGGGTTAGTGTTAGGGTACGGGTTATTTTTACCATTTGGTTACGGGTTAGGGTAAGGGTTAGGGTTAGGGTTAGGGGTTAGGGTTAGAGTTATGTTTAGGCTACTGGTAGGGTTAGGGTACGGGTTAGGGTTAGGTAAGGGTTCGTGTTAGGGTTAGTGTACGTTTTAGGTTTAGGGTTAGTGTTAGGGTTACAGTACGGGTAGGGTTAAGGTTTCGATACTGGATACGTTTAGTGTACGTGTTAGATCTAGGGTTAGGTTTAGGTTAAGTGTGCGGGTTAGGGTTAGGGTTAGGGTACGTGTTAGGGTTAGGGTTTGGGTACGGGTTAGGGTTATATTTAGGGTTAGGGTACGGGTTAGGATTAGGTTTAGGGTAAGGGTTAGTGTCAGGGTATGTGTTAGGGTTAGAGTACGGGTTAGGGTTAGGTTTAGGGTTAGGGTTAGGGTTAGATTACTGCTTAGGGTAGTGTTAGGGTTAGGGTTAGGGTTAGTGTATGGATAGGGTTAGGGTTTGGGTTAGGGTACTGGTTAGGTTTAGGGGACGAGATAGTTTTAGCGTACGGGTTAAGTTTCGGGTTAGGGTTAGGTTTAGGTTACCGGTTAGGGTTAGGGTACGGGTTAGGGTTAGGTTTAGGTGCGGGTTAGTGTTAGGGTTATGGTTAGGGTTAGGGTTAGGGTTATAGTACGGTTTAGGGTTAGAGTTAGGGTTAGGTTTAGGGTTAGAGTACGGGTTAGGATTAGTGTTAGGGTTAGGGTTAGTGTTAGGGTACGGGTTAGGTTTAGAGTTTGGGTTAGGGTTAGGTTTAGGGTTACGGTTAGGGTTATAGTACGGTTTAGGGTTAGTGTTAGGGTTAGGGTTAGTGTACGGATAGGGTTAGTGTTAGGGTACGGTTTAGGGTTAGGTTTGGGGTACGGGATAGGTTTAACGTATGGGTTAAGTTTAGGGTTAGGGTTAGGTTTAGGTTACGGGTTAGGGTTAGGGTATGTGTTAGGGTTAGGTATAGGTGAGGGTTAGGGTTAGGGTTAGGGTTTGGGTACGGGTTAGGTTAGGGTTAGGTTTAGGGTACAGGTTAGGGTTAAGTTTAGGTGCGGGTTAGGGTTAGGTTAGTGTTAGGGTTAGGGTTAGTGTTAGGGTACGGGTTAGGGTTAAAGTTCAGGTTAGGTTTAGGTTTAGAGTTAGGTTTAGGGTTAGAGTACGGGGAGGGTTAGTGTTAGGGTTAGGGTTAGTGTTAGGGTACGGGTTAGGGTTAGAGTTTGGGTTAGGGTTAGGTTGAGGCTTAGGGTTAGGGTTAGAGTACGGTTTAGGGTTAATGTTAGGTTTAGGGTTAGGGTTAGGGTTAGTGTACGGGTAGCGTTAGGGTTAGGGTTAGGATTAGGGTATGGGTTAGGTTTAGGTTTAGGGTACGGGATAGGGTTAGCGTACGGGTGAAGATTAGTGTTAGGGTTAGGTTTAGGTTATGGGTAAGGGTTAGGGTACGGGTTAGGGTTAGGTATAGGTGAGGGTTAGGTTTAGGGTTAGGGTACAGGTTAGGGTTAGGGTTGGGGTTAGGGTACAGGTTAGTTTTAGGGTTAGGGTATGGGTCAGGGTTACGGTTAAGGTTAGGGTTAGGGTTAGGGTATGGGTTAGGGTTAGGGTACGGGTAAGGATTATGGTTAGGGTTAGGGTTAGGTTTAGGTTTAGGGTGCAGTTTAGGGTTAGGGTTAGAGGTAGGGTTAGCGCTAGGGTATGGGTTAGGGTGACTGTTAGGTTTTGGGTATGGGTTAGGGTTAGGGTTAGGTTACGGGATAGGGTTGGGTACGGGTTAGGTCAAGGGATAGGGTTAGGTTTACAAACGGGTTAGGTTTAGGGATGGTTTAGGGTTAGGGTTAGGGTATGGTTTAGGCTTAGGGTACAGGTTAGGGTTAGGGTTAGGGTCAGGTTAGGGTTAGGTTTAGGGTTAGGGTACGGGTTAGGTTTACCGTACGGGTTAGGGTTAGGTTTAGGGTTAGGGTTAGGGTTAGCGTTATAGTCCGGGTTAGTGTTAGGTTTAGGGTAATTGTACGGGTTAGGGTTAGTGTTAGTGTTAGTGTTAGGGTTAGGGTTAGTGTACGGATAGGGTTAGGGTTAGGGTTAGGGTTAGGGTACGGGTTAGGGTTAGATTTAGGGTACCGGATAGGGTTAGCATAAGGGGTTAAGTTTAGGGTTATGGTTATGTTTAGGTTATGGGTTAGGGTTAGGGTACTGGTTAGGGTTAAGTTTAGGCTCGGGTTAGATTTGGGTTAACGTTAGGGTTAGGGTTATAGTATGGGTTAGGGTTAGAGTTAGGGTTAGGTTTAGGGTTAGAGTACGGGTTAGGGTTAGTGATAGGGTTGGGGTAGTGTTAGGCTATGGGTTAGGTTTAGAGTTCGGGTTAGGGTTAGGTTTAGGGTTAGGTTTAGGGTTAGAGTATGGTTTAGGGTTAGTGTTAGGTTAGGGTTAGGGTTAGGGTTAGTGTACGTATAGGGTTAGGATTTGAGTTAGGGTACGGGTTAGGTTTAGGTTTAGGGTACCGGATAGGGTTAGCGTACGGGTTAAGTTTAGGGTTAGGGTTAGGTTTAGGTTACGGGTTAACGTTAGGGTTGGGCTTAGGGTACGGGTTAGTTTTAGGGTTATGGTACGGGTCAGGATTACGGTTAATGTTAAGGTTAGGTTTAGGGTATGGGTTAGTGTTAGGGTACGGGTAAGGGTTATGGTTAGGGTTAGGGTTAGGGTTATGTTTAGGTTTAGGGTGCCGGTTAGGGTTAGGGTTAGGGTTAGCGCTAGGGTATGAGTTACGGTTACTGTTAGTGTTTGGGTACGGGTTAGGGTTAGGGTTAGGTTACGGGATAGGGTTGGGTACGGGTTAGGTCAAGGGATAGGGTTAGGTTTAGGGGACGAGTTAAGGTTAGGGATGGTTTAGGGTTAGGGTTAGGGTATGGGTTAGGCTTAGGGTACGGGTTAGGGTTAGTGTCAGGGTTAGTGTTAGGGTTAGGGTAGGTGTTAGATTTACTGTACAGCTTAGGGTTAGGTTTACGGTTAGGGTTAGGGTTATAGTCCGGTTTAGGGTTAGGTTTAGGTTAAGAGTACGGGTTAGCGTTAGTGTCAGTGTTAGGTTTAGGGTTAGGGTTTGTTTACGGATAGGGTTAGGGTTAGGGATAGGGTACTGGTTAGGGTTAGTTTTAGGGTACGAGATAGGGTTAGCATACGGGTTAAGTTTAGGTTTAGGGTTAGGTTTAGGTTACGGGTTCGGGTTAGGGTATGCGTTAGGATTAGGTTTAGGTGCGGGTTAGGGTTAGGGTTAGAGTTAGGGTTATAGTACAGGTTAGGTTTAGAGTTAGGGTTAGGTTTAGGGTTAGAGTACGGGTTAGGGTTTGTGTTAGGATTAGGGTTAGTGTTAGGGAACGGGTTAGGGTTAGAGTTTGGGTTACGGTTAAGTTTATGTGTTAGGGTTAGGGTTATAGTACTGTTTAAGGTTAGTGTTAGGTTTAGGGTTAGGGTTAGGGTTAGTGTACGGATAGGGTTAGGGTTAGGGTACGGCTTAGGGTTAGGTGTAGTTGAGGGTTAGGCTTAGGGTTAGGTTTAGGGTACGGGTTAGGTTAGGGTTGGGGTTATGGTATGGGTTAGGGTAAAGTTTAGGTGCGGATTAGGGTTAGGGTTAGTGTTAGCGTTAGGGTTAGTGTTAGGTTACGTGTTAGGGTTAGAGTTCGGGTTAGGGTTAGGTTTTGGGTTAGGTTTAGGGTTAGAGTACGGGTTAGGGTTAGTGTTAGGGTTAGGTTTAGGGTTAGGGTACGGGTTAGGGTTAGAGTTTGGGTTAGGTTTAGGTTTAGGGTTAGAGTTAGTGTTAGAGTACGGTTTAGGGTTAGTGTTAGGGTTAGGGTTAGTGTTAGGGTTAGGTTTAGGTTAGGGTATGGGATAGGTTTAGCGTACGGGTGAAGTTTAGGGTTAGGTTAGGTTTATGTTACGGGTAGGGTTAGGGTACATGTTAGGGCTAGGTATAGGTGAGGGTTAGGGTTAGATTTAGGGTTAGGGTTAGTGTATGGGTTAGGCTTAGGGTACAGGTTAGGGTTAGGGATAGGGTCAGGATTAGGGTTAGGGTTAGGGTACGAATTAGGTTAGGGTTAGGTTTAGGGCACGGGTTAGTGTTAGGGTTAGTGTTAGGGTTAGGGTTAGGGTTAGGGTTAGGGTTAGGGTTAGAGTACGGATTTGGGTTAGTGTTAGGTTACGGGTTAGGTTTATCGTTTAGGTACGGGTTAGGTTAAGGGTTAGGGTTAGTGTTAGGCTTAGGGTACGGGTTAGCGTTAGGGTTGGGCTTAGGGTACGGGTTAGTTTTAGGGTTAGGGTACGGGTCAGGGTTACAGTTAATGTTAGGGTTTGGGTTACGGTATGGGTTAGTGTTAGGGTACGGGTAAGGGTTATGGTTAGGGTTAGGGTTATGTTTAGGTTTAGGGTGCCGGTTAGGGTTAGGGTTAGGGTTAGCGCTAGGGTATGAGTTAGGGTTACTGTTAGGGTTTGGGTACGGGTTAGGGTTAGGGTTAGGTTATGGGATAGGTTTGGGTACGGTTTAGGTCAAGGGATAGGGTTAGGTTTAGGGTACGAGTTAAGGTTAGGGATGGTTTAGGGTTAGGGTTAGGGTATGGGTTAGCCTTAGGTTACGTGTTAGGGTAAGAGTTCGGGTTAGGGTTAGGTTTAGGGTTAGGTTTAGGGTTAGAGTACGGGTTAGGGTTAGTGTTAGGGTTAGGGTTAGGGTTAGGGTTAGGGTACGGGTTAGGGTTAGAGTTTGGGTTAGGTTTAGGTTTAGGGTTAGAGTTAGTGTTAGAGTACGGTTTAGGGTTAGTATTAGGTTTAGGGTTAGGGTTAGGGTTAGTGTACGGATAGGGTTAGGGTTAGGGTTAGGGTTAGGGTTAGGTTTAAGTTTAGGTTACGGGATAGGTTTAGCGTACGGGTGAAGTTTAGGGTTAGGGTTAGGTTTATGTTACGGGTTAGGGTTAGGGTACGTGTTAGGGTTAGGTATAGGTGAGGGTTAGGGTTAGGGTTAGGGTTAGTGTATGGGTTAGGCTTAGGGTACAGGTTAGGTTTAGGGATAGATTCAGGATTAGGGTTAGGGTTAGGGTACGAGTTAGGGTTAGGGTTAGGTTTAGGGCACGGGTTAGTGTTAGTGCTGGTGTTAGGGTTAGGGTTAGGGTTAGGGTTAGGGTTAGGGTTAGAGTACGGGTTTGGGTTAGTGTTAGGGTACGGGTTAGGTTTACCGTTTGGGTACGGGTTAGGTTAAGGGTTAGGGTTAGGGTTAGGCGTTAGGGTTAGAGTTAGGGTTAGGGTACAGGTAGGGTTAGGGTACGGGTTAGGGCTAGGTATCGGGTTAGGGTTAGTGTACGGGTTAGGGATAGGGTTAGGTTTAGGGTTAGTGTTAGGGTTACGGTACGGGTTAGGGTTAAGGTTACGGTACGTGATAAGGTTAGTGTATGTGTTAGGTCTAGTGTTAGTGTTAGGTTTAGTGTGCGGGTTAGGGTTAGGGTTAAGGTTAGGTTACGTGTTAGGGATAGGGTACGGGTTAGGGTTAGGTTAGGTTTAGGGTTAGGGTTAAGGTTAAAGTACGGGGTATGGTAAGTGTTAGGGTTAGGGCTAGGGTTAATGTACGGGTTAGGCTTAGGGTTAGGTTTAGGGTTAGGATACGGGTTAGGGTTAGGTTCAAGGTACGGGATAGGGTTAGCGTACAGGTTAAGTTTAGGGTTAGGGTTAGGTTTAGGTTACGGGTTAGGGTTAGGGTTAGGGTTAGGGTTAGGGTTAGGGTTAGGGTTAGGGGTAAAGTACGGTGTAGGGTTAGTGTTAGGGTTAGGGTTAGGGTTAATGTACGGGGTAGGCTTAGGGTTAGATTTAGGATTAGGATACGGTTTAGGGTTAGGTTCAGGGTACGGGATAGGGTTAGCATACAGGTTAACTTTAGGGTAGGGTTAGGTTTAGGTTATGGGTTAGGGTTAGGGTACTGGTTAGGGTTAGGTTTAGGGTCCGAGTTAGGGTTAGGGTTAGGGTTAGTGTAAGGGTTAGGGTTAGGTTTAGCCTCAGGGTTAGGTTAGGGTTAGTGTTAGTGTACGGGTTAGGGTTAGGCTGGGGTTAGGGTACGGGTTAGTTTTAGGGTTAGGGTACAGGTTAGGGTTATGGTTAAGGTTAGGGTTAGGGTTAGGGTATGGGTTAGGGTTATGTTACGGTTAAGGGTTATGGTTTGGGTTGTGGTTAGAGTTAAGTTTAAGGTGCGGGTTAGGGTTAGGTTTTGGTTAGGGTTATGTTTAGAACACCGGTTTGGGTTAGTGTTAGGTTACGGGTTAGGTTTACCATTTGGTTACGGGTTAGGGTAAGGGTTAGGGTTAGGGTTAGGGGTTAGGGTTAGAGTTATGGTTAGCTATGGGTAGGGTTAGGGTACGGGTGAGGGTTAGGTAAGTGTTCGGGTTAGGGTTAGTGTATGGGTTATGTTTATTTTTTTTTTTTATTTATATGGGTTATGTTTAGGGTTAGGGTGAGGGTTAGGGTTAAGGTTAGTGTTAGGGTTACAGTACGGGTAAGGTTAAGGTTTCGGTACGGGATACGTTTAGTTTACGTGTTAGATCTAGGGTTAGGGTTAGGTTAAGTGTGGGGGTTAGGGTTAGGGTTAGGGTTAGGGTACGTGTTAGGGTTAGGGTTTGGGTACGGGTTAGGGTTATGTTTAGGGTTAGGGTACGGGTTAGGTTTAGGGTTAGTGTAAGGGTTAGTGTTAGGGTATGGGTTAGGGTTAGAGTACGGGTTAGGGTTAGGTTTAGGGTTAGGGTTAGGTTTAGGGTTAGGTTTAGAGTACGGGGTAGGGTTAGTGTTAGGGTTAGGGTTTTGGTTAAAGTACAGGTTAGGGTTAGGGTTAGGTTTAGTGTTAGGATATGGGTTAGGTTTAGGTTTAGGGTACGGGATACGGTTAGCGTACGGGTAAGTTTAGGGTTAGGGTTAGGTTTAGTTTACGGGTTAGGGTTAGGGTATGGGTTAGAGTTAGGTTTAGGGTGCGTGTTTGGATTAGGGTTAGGGTTAGTGTAGGGTTAGGGTTAGGTTTAGGGTGAGTGTTAGGATTAGGGTTAGTGTTAGGGTATGTGTTAGGGTAGTTTTGTGTTTAGGGTACAGGTTAGTTTTAGGGTTAGGGTACGGGTTAGGGTTAAGGTTAAGGTTAGTGTTAGGGTTAAGGTATGGGTTAGGGTTAGGTTACGGTTAAGGGTTATGGTTTGGGTTAGGGTTAGGTTTAAGTTTACGGTCGGGTTAGGGTTAGGGTTAGGGTTAGAGTACGGGTTTGGGTTGGTGTTAGGGTATGGGTTAGGTAACCGTTTGGTACGGTTTAGGTTAAGGGTTAGGGTTAGGGTTAGGGTTAGGGGTTAGTGTTAGAGTTAGGGTTAGGGTACGGGAAGGGTTAGGGTACGGGTTAGGGTTAGGTTTAGGGTTCGGGTTCGGGTTAGGTTTAGGGTTAGGGTTAGGGTTAGTGTTACGGTTACGGTACGGGTTAAAGTTAAGGTTACAGTACGGGATAGGGTTAGTGTACGTGTTAGGTCTCGGGTTAGTGTTAGGTTTAGTGTGCGGGTTAGGGTTAGGGTTAGGGTACGTGTTAGTGATAGGGTACGGGTTAGGGTTAAGTTTAGGGTTAAGGTTAGGGTTAGGGTTAAAGTACGGGGTAGGTTTAGTTTTAGGTTTAGGGTTAGGGTTAATGTACGGGTTAGGCTTAGAGTTAGCTTTTGGGTTAGGATTTCGGTTACGGTTAGGTTCAGGGTACGGGATAGGGTTAGCGTACGGGTTAAGTTTAGGGTTAGGGTTATGTTTAGGTTACGGGTTAGGGTTAGGGTACGGGTTAGGGTTAGGTTTAGGGTTAGGGTTAGTGTTAGGGTTAGAGTACGGGGTAGGGTTAGTGTTAGGGTTAGGGTTAGGTTAGGTTAGGGTTAGGGTTAATGTACGGGTTAGGCTTAGGGTTAGATTTAGGGTTAGGATAGGATTTAGTGTTAAATTCAGGGTACGGGATAGGGTTAGCGTACGTGTTAGCTTTAGGGTTAGGGTTAGGTTTAGGTTACGGTTTCGGGTTGGAGTACGGGTTAGGGTTAGGTTAGGGTCAGGGGTAGGGTTAGGGTTAGTGTTAGAGTACGAGTTAGGTTTAGGGTTGGGGCTAGGGTACGGGTTTGTTTTAGCTTTAGGGTACAGGTTAGGGTTATGGTTAAGGGTACGGGTTACGTTTAGAGTTAGGGTACGGGTTAGGTTTAGGGTTAGTGTAAGGGTTAGTGTTAGGGTACGTGTTAGGGTTAGAGTACAGGTTAGGGTTAGGTTTAGCGTTAGAGTACCGGTTAGGGTTAGTGTTAGTGTTAGGGTTAGGGTTAGTGTACGGATAGGGTTAGAGTTAGGGTTAGGTTTAGGGTACGGGATAGGGTTAGTGTACGCCTAAAGTTTAGCGTTAGGGTTAGGTTTAAGTTATGGTTTAGGGTTAGGGTACGGGTTAGGGTTAGGTTTAGGTGCGGGTTAGGGTTACGGTACGGGTTATGGTTAGGTATAGGGTCAGGGTTAGGGTTAGGGATATGGTTATGGTACGGGTTAGTTTTAGGGTTGGGGTTAGGGTATGGGTTAGTTTTAGGGTTAGGGTATGCGTTAGGGTTACGGTTAAGGTTAGGGTTAGTGTTAGGGTATGGGTTAGGGTTAGGGTACGCGTTAGGGTTATGATTAGGTTTGGGGTTAAGTTTAGGTTTAGGGTGCGGTTTAGGCTTAGAGTTAGGGTTTGGGTTTGCCCTAGGGTATGGGTTAAGGTTACTGTTAGGGTGGGTACGGGTTAGGGTTAGGGTTAGGGTACGGGATAGGGTTGGGTACGGTTTAGGGCAGGGGTTAGTTTTAGGTTTAGGGTACTGGTTAGGGTTAGGGTTAGGTTTAGGGTTAGGGTTAGCGTATGGGTTAGGTTTAGGGTACAGTTTAGGGTTAGGGTTAGGGTTAGGGTTATTGTGGGTTAGACTTAGGGTTAGATTTAGGGTCAGGATATGGTTTAGGTTTAGGTTCAGGGTACGGGATAGGGTTAGCGTACGGGTTAACTTTAGGATTAGGGTTAGGTTTAGGTTACGGGTTAGGGTTTGGGTACGGGTTAGGGTTAGGTTTAGGGTCCGGGTTAGGTTTATTGTAAGGGTTAGGGTTAGGTTTAGGGTCAGGTTTAGGGTTAGGGTTAGTGTTAGAGTACGGGTTAGTGCTAGGGTTGGGGTTAGAGTACGGGTTAATTTTAGGGTTAGGGTACAGTTAAGGGTTATGGTTAAGGGTTAGGGTTAGGGTTAGGTTTAGTGTACGGGATAGGGTTAGGTTTATTTTTTTATTTTTTATTTTTTTTAAATTTTTATTTATTTACGATAGTCACACAGAGAGAGAGCTAGAGAGAGAAGCAGAAACATAGGCAGAGGGAGAAACAGGCTCCATGCACCGGGAGCCCGACGTGGGATTCTTTCCCGGGTCTCCAGGATCGTGTCCTGGGCCGAAAGCAGGCACTAAACTGCTGCGCCACCCAGGGATCCCTAGGGTTAGGTTTAGGGTCAGGGTTAGGTTTAGGGTTAGTGTTAGGGTATGGGTTAGGGTTAGGGTTGGGGTTAGGGTACAGGTTAGTTTTAGGGTTAGGGTACGGTTTAGGGTTACAGTTAAAGTTAGGATAGGGTTAGGGTGTGGGTTAGGGTTAGGGTACGGTTAAGGGTTATGGTTATGGTCTGGTTAGGGTTAAGTTTAGGGTGCGGTTTAGGGTTAGGGTTAGGGTTAGGGTTAGAATACGGGTTTGGGTTAGTGTTAGGGTACGGGTTAGGTTTACCGTTTGGGTACGGGTAGGTTAAGGGTTAGGGATAGCGTTAGGGTTAGGGGTTAGGGTAGAGTTAGGGTTAGGCTACGGGATAGGGTTAGAGTTCGGTTTAGGGTTAGGGTTAGGGTTAGGGATAGTGTTAGGTTTATAGTACGGGTTAGGGTTGGAGTTAGGGTTAGGTTTAGGGTTAGAATACAGGTTAGGGTTAGTGTTAGGGATAGGGTTAGTGTTAGGGTACGGGTTAGGGTTAGAGTTCGGGTTAGGGTTAGGTTTAGGTTCAGGGTTAGGGTTAGAGTACGGTTTAGGGTTAGTGTTCGGTTTAGGGTTAGGATTAGGGTTAGTGTACGGATAGGGTTAGGGTTAGGGTCAGAGTTAGGGTACGGGTTAGTTTTAGGTTTAGGGTACGGGATAGGGTTAGCGTACGGGTTAAGTTTAGGTTTAGCGTTAGGTTTAGGTTACGGGTTAGGGTTAGGTTACGGGTTAGGGTTAGGTATAGGTGAGGGTTAGGGTTAGGGTTAGGGTTAGTGTTAGGGTTAGGGTACGGGTTATGGTTAGGGTTGGGGTTAGGGTACGGGTTAAGTTTAGGGTTAGGGTACGGGTCAGGGTTATGGTTAAGGTTAGGGTTACGGTTAGGTTATGAGTTAGGGTTAGGGTACGGGTAAGGGTTATGGTTAGGGTTAGGGTTAGGTTTAGGTTTTGGGTGCGGGTTAGGGTTAGGGTTTGCACTAGGGTATTGGTTAGGGTTACTGTTAGGGTTTGGGTACAGGTTAGGGATAGGGTTAGGTTACGGGGTAGGTTTGGGTACGGGTTAGGTCAAGGGATAGGGTTAGGTTTAGGGTACAGGTTAGGGTTAGGGATGGTATAGGGTTAGGGTTAGGGTATGGGTTAGGCTTAAGGTACAGTTTAGGGTTAGGGTCAGGGTCAGGGTTAGGGTTAGGGTTAGGGTTAGGGTTAGGGTTATAGTCCGGGTTAGGGTTAGGTTTAGGGTAAGAGTACGGGTTAGGGTTAGTGTTAGTGTTAGGGTTAGGGTTAGGGTTAGTGTACGGATAAGGTTAGGGTTAGGGTTAGGGTACGGGTTAGGGTTAGATTTAGGGTACGAGATAGGGTTAACATACGGGTTAAGTTTAGGGTTAGGCTTATGTTTAGGTTATGGGTTAGGGTTAGGGTACTGGTTAGGGTTAAGTTTAAGTGCGGGTTAGGGTTAGGATTAGCGTTAGGGTTAGGGTTATATTACGGGTTAGGGTTAGAGTTAGGGTTAGGTTTAGGGTTAGAGTACGGGTTAGGGTTAGTGTTAGGCTTAGGGTTTGTGTTAGGGTATGGGTTAGGGGTAAAGTTCAGTTTAGGGTTAGGTTTAGAGTTAGGTTTAGGGTTAGAGTATCGTTTAGGGTTAGTGTTAGGTTTAGGGTTAGGGTTAGGGTTAGTGTACGGATAGGGTTAGGGTTAGGGTACGGGTTAGGGTCAGGTTTAGGGTACGGGATAGAGTTAGCGTACGGGTTAGTATAGGGTTAGGGTTAGGTTTAGGTTACGGGTTAGGGTTAGGTTATGGGTTAGGGTTAGGTATAGGTGAGTGTTAGGGTTAGGGTTAGGGTTAGGGTACGGGTTAGGGTTAGGATTGGGGTTAGGGTACGGGTTAGTTTTAGGGTTAGGGTACGGGTCAGGGTTACGGTTAAGGTTAGGGTTAGGGTTAGGGTATGGGTTAGGTTCAGGATACGGGCAAGGGTTATGGTTAGGGTTAGGGTTAGGTATAGGTTTAGGGTGCAGGTTAGGGTTTGGTTTAGGGTTAGGTTTAGCGCTAAGGTATGGGTTAGGTTACTGTTAGGTTTTGGGTACGGGTTAGGGTTAGGGTTAGGTTATGGGATAGGTTTGGGTACGGTTTAAGTCAAGGGATAGGGTTAGGTTTAGGGTACGAGTTAAGGTTAGGGATGGTTTAGGGTTAGGGTTAGGGTATGGGTTAGCCTTAGGTTACGTGTTAGGGTAAGAATTCGGGTTAGGGTTAGGTTTAGGGTTAGGTTTAGGGTTAGAGTACGGGTTAGGGTTAGTGTTAGGGTTAGGGTTAGGGTTAGGGTTAGGGTTAGGGTTAGGGTACGGGTTAGGGTTAGAGTTTGGGTTAGGTTTAGGTTTAGGGTTAGAGTTAGTGTTAGAGTACGGTTTAGGGTTAGTATTAGGTTTAGGGTTAGGGTTAGGGTTAGTGTACGGATAGGGTTAGGGTTAGGGTTAGGGTTAGGGTTAGGTTTAAGTTTAGGTTACGGGATAGGTTTAGCGTACGGGTGAAGTTTAGGGTTAGGGTTAGGTTTATGTTACGGGTTAGGGTTAGGGTACGTGTTAGGGTTAGGTATAGGTGAGGGTTAGGGTTAGGGTTAGGGTTAGTGTATGGGTTAGGCTTAGGGTACAGGTTAGGTTTAGGGATAGAGTCAGGATTAGGGTTAGGGTTAGGGTACGAGTTAGGGTTAGGGTTAGGTTTAGGGCACGGGTTAGTGTTAGTGCTGGTGTTAGGGTTAGGGTTAGGGTTAGGGTTAGGGTTAGGGTTAGAGTACGGGTTTGGGTTAGTGTTAGGGTACGGGTTAGGTTTACCGTTTGGGTACGGGTTAGGTTAAGGGTTAGGGTTAGGGTTAGGCGTTAGGGTTAGAGTTAGGGTTAGGGTACAGGTAGGGTTAGGGTACGGGTTAGGGCTAGGTATCGGGTTAGGGTTAGTGTACGGGTTAGGGATAGGGTTAGGTTTAGGGTTAGTGTTAGGGTTACGGTACGGGTTAGGGTTAAGGTTACGGTACGTGATAAGGTTAGTGTATGTGTTAGGTCTAGTGTTAGTGTTAGGTTTAGTGTGCGGGTTAGGGTTAGGGTTAAGGTTAGGTTACGTGTTAGGGATAGGGTACGGGTTAGGGTTAGGTTAGGTTTAGGGTTAGGGTTAAGGTTAAAGTACGGGGTATGGTAAGTGTTAGGGTTAGGGCTAGGGTTAATGTACGGGTTAGGCTTAGGGTTAGGTTTAGGGTTAGGATACGGGTTAGGGTTAGGTTCAAGGTACGGGATAGGGTTAGCGTACAGGTTAAGTTTAGGGTTAGGGTTAGGTTTAGGTTACGGGTTAGGGTTAGGGTTAGGGTTAGGGTTAGGGTTAGGGTTAGGGGTAAAGTACGGTGTAGGGTTAGTGTTAGGGTTAGGGTTAGGGTTAATGTATGGGGTAGGCTTAGGGTTAGATTTAGGATTAGGATACGGTTTAGGGTTAGGTTCAGGGTACGGGATAGGGTTAGCATACAGGTTAACTTTAGGGTAGGGTTAGGTTTAGGTTATGGGTTAGGGTTAGGGTACTGGTTAGGGTTAGGTTTAGGGTCCGAGTTAGGGTTAGGGTTAGGGTTAGTGTAAGGGTTAGGGTTAGGTTTAGCCTCAGGGTTAGGTTAGGGTTAGTGTTAGTGTACGGGTTAGGGTTAGGCTGGGGTTAGGGTACGGGTTAGTTTTAGGGTTAGGGTACAGGTTAGGGTTATGGTTAAGGTTAGGGTTAGGGTTAGGGTATGGGTTAGGGTTATGTTACGGTTAAGGGTTATGGTTTGGGTTGTGGTTAGAGTTAAGTTTAAGGTGCGGGTTAGGGTTAGGTTTTGGTTAGGGTTATGTTTAGAACACCGGTTTGGGTTAGTGTTAGGTTACGGGTTAGGTTTACCATTTGGTTACGGGTTAGGGTAAGGGTTAGGGTTAGGGTTAGGGGTTAGGGTTAGAGTTATGGTTAGCTATGGGTAGGGTTAGGGTACGGGTGAGGGTTAGGTAAGTGTTCGGGTTAGGGTTAGTGTATGGGTTATGTTTATTTTTTTTTTTATTTATATGGGTTATGTTTAGGGTTAGGGTGAGGGTTAGGGTTAAGGTTAGTGTTAGGGTTACAGTACGGGTAAGGTTAAGGTTTCGGTACGGGATACGTTTAGTTTACGTGTTAGATCTAGGGTTAGGGTTAGGTTAAGTGTGGGGGTTAGGGTTAGGGTTAGGGTTAGGGTACGTGTTAGGGTTAGGGTTTGGGTACGGGTTAGGGTTATGTTTAGGGTTAGGGTACGGGTTAGGTTTAGGGTTAGTGTAAGGGTTAGTGTTAGGGTATGGGTTAGGGTTAGAGTACGGGTTAGGGTTAGGTTTAGGGTTAGGGTTAGGTTTAGGGTTAGGTTTAGAGTACGGGGTAGGGTTAGTGTTAGGGTTAGGGTTTTGGTTAAAGTACGGGTTAGGGTTAGGGTTAGGTTTAGTGTTAGGATATGGGTTAGGTTTAGGTTTAGGGTACGGGATACGGTTAGCGTACGGGTAAGTTTAGGGTTAGGGTTAGGTTTAGTTTACGGGTTAGGGTTAGGGTATGGGTTAGAGTTAGGTTTAGGGTGCGTGTTTGGATTAGGGTTAGGGTTAGTGTAGGGTTAGGGTTAGGTTTAGGGTGAGTGTTAGGATTAGGGTTAGTGTTAGGGTATGTGTTAGGGTAGTTTTGTGTTTAGGGTACAGGTTAGTTTTAGGGTTAGGGTACGGGTTAGGGTTAAGGTTAAGGTTAGTGTTAGGGTTAAGGTATGGGTTAGGGTTAGGTTACGGTTAAGGGTTATGGTTTGGGTTAGGGTTAGGTTTAAGTTTACGGTCGGGTTAGGGTTAGGGTTAGGGTTAGAGTACGGGTTTGGGTTGGTGTTAGGGTACGGGTTAGGTAACCGTTTGGTACGGTTTAGGTTAAGGGTTAGGGTTAGGGTTAGGGTTAGGGGTTAGTGTTAGAGTTAGGGTTAGGGTACGGGAAGGGTTAGGGTACGGGTTAGGGTTAGGTTTAGGGTTCGGGTTCGGGTTAGGTTTAGGGTTAGGGTTAGGGTTAGTGTTACGGTTACGGTACGGGTTAAAGTTAAGGTTACAGTACGGGATAGGGTTAGTGTACGTGTTAGGTCTCGGGTTAGTGTTAGGTTTAGTGTGCGGGTTAGGGTTAGGGTTAGGGTTAGGGTACGTGTTAGTGATAGGGTACGGGTTAGGGTTAAGTTTAGGGTTAAGGTTAGGGTTAGGGTTAAAGTACGGGGTAGGTTTAGTTTTAGGTTTAGGGTTAGGGTTAATGTACGGGTTAGGCTTAGAGTTAGCTTTTGGGTTAGGATTTCGGTTACGGTTAGGTTCAGGGTACGGGATAGGGTTAGCGTACGGGTTAAGTTTAGGGTTAGGGTTATGTTTAGGTTACGGGTTAGGGTTAGGGTACGGGTTAGGGTTAGGTTTAGGGTTAGGGTTAGTGTTAGGGTTAGAGTACGGGGTAGGGTTAGTGTTAGGGTTAGGGTTAGGGTTAATGTACGGGTTAGGCTTAGGGTTAGATTTAGGGTTAGGATAGGATTTAGTGTTAAATTCAGGGTACGGGATAGGGTTAGCGTACGTGTTAGCTTTAGGGTTAGGGTTAGGTTTAGGTTACGGTTTCGGGTTGGAGTACGGGTTAGGGTTAGGTTAGGGTCAGGGTTAGGGTTAGGGTTAGTGTTAGAGTACGAGTTAGGTTTAGGGTTGGGGTTAGGGTACGGGTTTGTTTTAGCTTTAGGGTACAGGTTAGGGTTATGGTTAAGGTTAGGGTTAGGGTTAGGGTATGGGTTAGTTTTAGGTTATGGTTAAGGGTAATGGTTTGTGTTAGGGTTAGGTTAAGTTTAAGGTGCGGGTTAGGGTTAGAGTTAGGGTTAAGGTACGGGTTTGGGTTAGTGTTAGGGTGCGGGTTAGGTTTTCCGTTTGGGTACAGGTTAGGGTAAGGGTGAGGGTTAGGGTTAGGGGATAGGGTTAGAGTTTGGTTAGGCTACGGGTAGCATTAGGGTGCGTGTTAGGGTTAGGGTTAGGCTTCGTGTTAGGGTTAGTGTACGGGTTAGGGTTAGGGTAATGTTAGGGTTAGGGTAAGGGTTAGGGTTATTGTTAGGGTTACGGTACGGGTTAGGGTTGAGGTTTCAGTACGGGATAGGTTTAGTTTACGTTGTAGGTCTAGGGTTAGGGTTATGTTTAGTGTGCGGGTTACGCTTAGGGTTAGGATTAAGGTACGTGTTAGGGTTAGGGTTTGGGTACGGGTACGGGTTACGTTTAGAGTTAGCGTACGGGTTAGGTTTAGGGTTAGTGTAAGGGTTAGTGTTAGGGTACGTGTTAGGGTTAGAGTACAGGTTAGGGTTAGGTTTAGCGTTAGAGTACCGGTTAGGGTTAGTGTTAGTGTTAGGGTTAGGGTTAGTGTACGGATAGGGTTAGAGTTAGGGTTAGGTTTAGGGTACGGGATAGGGTTAGTGTACGCCTAAAGTTTAGCGTTAGGGTTAGGTTTAAGTTATGGTTTAGGGTTAGGGTACGGGTTAGGGTTAGGTTTAGGTGCGGGTTAGGGTTACGGTACGGGTTATGGTTAGGTATAGGGTCAGGGTTAGGGTTAGGGATATGGTTATGGTACGGGTTAGTTTTAGGGTTGGGGTTAGGGTATGGGTTAGTTTTAGGGTTAGGGTATGCGTTAGGGTTACGGTTAAGGTTAGGGTTAGTGTTAGGGTATGGGTTAGGGTTAGGGTACGCGTTAGGGTTATGATTAGGTTTGGGGTTAAGTTTAGGTTTAGGGTGCGGTTTAGGCTTAGAGTTAGGGTTTGGGTTTGCCCTAGGGTATGGGTTAAGGTTACTGTTAGGGTGGGTACGGGTTAGGGTTAGGGTTAGGGTACGGGATAGGGTTGGGTACGGTTTAGGGCAGGGGTTAGTTTTAGGTTTAGGGTACTGGTTAGGGTTAGGGTTAGGTTTAGGGTTAGGGTTAGCGTATGGGTTAGGTTTAGGGTACAGTTTAGGGTTAGGGTTAGGGTTAGGGTTATTGTGGGTTAGACTTAGGGTTAGATTTAGGGTCAGGATATGGTTTAGGTTTAGGTTCAGGGTACGGGATAGGGTTAGCGTACTGGTTAACTTTAGGATTAGGGTTAGGTTTAGGTTACGGGTTAGGGTTTGGGTACGGGTTAGGGTTAGGTTTAGGGTCCGGGTTAGGTTTATTGTAAGGGTTAGGGTTAGGTTTAGGGTCAGGTTTAGGGTTAGGGTTAGTGTTAGAGTACGGGTTAGTGCTAGGGTTGGGGTTAGAGTACGGGTTAATTTTAGGGTTAGGGTACAGTTAAGGGTTATGGTTAAGGGTTAGGGTTAGGGTTAGGTTTAGTGTACGGGATAGGGTTAGGTTTATTTTTTTATTTTTTATTTTTTTTAAATTTTTATTTATTTACGATAGTCACACAGAGAGAGAGCTAGAGAGAGAAGCAGAAACATAGGCAGAGGGAGAAACAGGCTCCATGCACCGGGAGCCCGACGTGGGATTCTTTCCCGGGTCTCCAGGATCGTGTCCTGGGCCGAAAGCAGGCACTAAACTGCTGCGCCACCCAGGGATCCCTAGGGTTAGGTTTAGGGTCAGGGTTAGGTTTAGGGTTAGTGTTAGGGTATGGGTTAGGGTTAGGGTTGGGGTTAGGGTACAGGTTAGTTTTAGGGTTAGGGTACGGTTTAGGGTTACAGTTAAAGTTAGGATAGGGTTAGGGTGTGGGTTAGGGTTAGGGTACGGTTAAGGGTTATGGTTATGGTCTGGTTAGGGTTAAGTTTAGGGTGCGGTTTAGGGTTAGGGTTAGGGTTAGGGTTAGAATACGGGTTTGGGTTAGTGTTAGGGTACGGGTTAGGTTTACCGTTTGGGTACGGGTAGGTTAAGGGTTAGGGATAGCGTTAGGGTTAGGGGTTAGGGTAGACTTAGGGTTAGGCTACGGGATAGGGTTAGAGTTCGGTTTAGGGTTAGGGTTAGGGTTAGGGATAGTGTTAGGTTTATAGTACGGGTTAGGGTTGGAGTTAGGGTTAGGTTTAGGGTTAGAATACAGGTTAGGGTTAGTGTTAGGGATAGGGTTAGTGTTAGGGTACGGGTTAGGGTTAGAGTTCGGGTTAGGGTTAGGTTTAGGTTCAGGGTTAGGGTTAGAGTACGGTTTAGGGTTAGTGTTCGGTTTAGGGTTAGGATTAGGGTTAGTGTACGGATAGGGTTAGGGTTAGGGTCAGAGTTAGGGTACGGGTTAGTTTTAGGTTTAGGGTACGGGATAGGTTTAGCGTACGGGTTAAGTTTAGGTTTAGCGTTAGGTTTAGGTTACGGGTTAGGGTTAGGTTACGGGTTAGGGTTAGGTATAGGTGAGGGTTAGGGTTAGGGTTAGGGTTAGTGTTAGGGTTAGGGTACGGGTTATGGTTAGGGTTGGGGTTAGGGTACGGGTTAAGTTTAGGGTTAGGGTACGGGTCAGGGTTATGGTTAAGGTTAGGGTTACGGTTAGGTTATGAGTTAGAGTTAGGGTACGGGTAAGGGTTATGGTTAGGGTTAGGGTTAGGTTTAGGTTTTGGGTGCGGGTTAGGGTTAGGGTTTGCACTAGGGTATTGGTTAGGGTTACTGTTAGGGTTTGGGTACAGGTTAGGGATAGGGTTAGGTTACGGGGTAGGTTTGGGTATGGGTTAGGTCAAGGGATAGGGTTAGGTTTAGGGTACAGGTTAGGGTTAGGGATGGTATAGGGTTAGGGTTAGGGTATGGGTTAGGCTTAAGGTACAGTTTAGGGTTAGGGTCAGGGTCAGGGTTAGGGTTAGGGTTAGGGTTAGGGTTAGGGTTATAGTCCGGGTTAGGGTTAGGTTTAGGGTAAGAGTACGGGTTAGGGTTAGTGTTAGTGTTAGGGTTAGGGTTAGGGTTAGTGTACGGATAAGGTTAGGGTTAGGGTTAGGGTACGGGTTAGGGTTAGATTTAGGGTACGAGATAGGGTTAACATACGGGTTAAGTTTAGGGTTAGGCTTATGTTTAGGTTATGGGTTAGGGTTAGGGTACTGGTTAGGGTTAAGTTTAAGTGCGGGTTAGGGTTAGGATTAGCGTTAGGGTTAGGGTTATATTACGGGTTAGGGTTAGAGTTAGGGTTAGGTTTAGGGTTAGAGTACGGGTTAGGGTTAGTGTTAGGCTTAGGGTTTGTGTTAGGGTATGGGTTAGGGGTAAAGTTCAGTTTAGGGTTAGGTTTAGAGTTAGGTTTAGGGTTAGAGTATCGTTTAGGGTTAGTGTTAGGTTTAGGGTTAGGGTTAGGATTAGTGTACGGATAGGGTTAGGGTTAGGGTACGGGTTAGGGTCAGGTTTAGGGTACGGGATAGAGTTAGCGTACGGGTTAGTATAGGGTTAGGGTTAGGTTTCGGTTACGGGTTAGGGTTAGGTTATGGGTTAGGGTTAGGTATAGGTGAGTGTTAGGGTTAGGGTTAGGGTTAGGGTACGGGTTAGGGTTAGGATTGGGGTTAGGGTACGGGTTAGTTTTAGGGTTAGGGTACGGGTCAGGGTTACGGTTAAGGTTAGGGTTAGGGTTAGGGTATGGGTTAGGTTTAGGATACGGGTAAGGGTTATGGTTAGGGTTAGGGTTAGGTTTAGGTTTAGGGTGCAGGTTAGGGTTTGGTTTAGGGTTAGGTTTAGCGCTAAGGTATGGGTTAGGTTACTGTTAGGTTTTGGGTACGGGTTAGGGTTAGGGTTAGGTTACAGGATAGGGTGGGTACAGGTTAGGTCAAGGGATAGGGTTAGGTTTAGGGTTAGGGTTAGCGTATGGGTTAGGCTTAGGGTACAGGATAGGGTTAGGGTTAGTGTCAGGGTTAGTATTAGTGTTAGGTTTAGGGTACGGGTTAGGTTTACCGTACCGCTTAGGTTTAGGTTTAGGGTTAGGGTTAGGGTTAGGGTTAGGGTTATAGTCCAGGTTAGGGTTAGGTTTAGGGTTAGAGTACGGGTTAGGGTTAGTGTTAGTGTTAGGGTTAGGGTTAGGGTTAGTGTACGAATAGGGTTAGGGTTAGGGTTAGGGTTAGAGTACAGTTTAGGTTTAGTGTTAGGTTTTGGTTTAGGGTAGGGTAGTGTACGGATAGGGTTAGGGTTAGGGTTAGGTTTAGGTTACGGGTTAGGGTTAGGTATAGGTGAGGGTTAGGGTTAGGGTAGGGTGCGGGTTAGGGTTAGGGTACGGGTTAGGTTTAGGGTTGGGGTTAGGGTACGGGTTAGTTTTAGGGCTAGGATATGGGTCAGGTTTACGGTTAAGTTTAGGGTTAGGGTGAGGGTATGGGTTAGGGTTAGGGTACGGGGAAGGTTTATGGTTAGGGTTAGTGTTAGTTTTAGGTTTAGGGTAGGGTTAGTGTACGGATAGGGTTAGGGTTAGGTTTAGGTTTAGGGTACGGGTTAGGGTGAGGGTACGGTTTACGGTTAGGTATGGGTGAGGGTTAGGGTTAGGGTATGGGATAGGCTTATGGTATGGGTTAGGGTTAGGGTCAGGGTAAGTGTTAGGGTTAGGTTTAGGGTACGGGTTAGGTTTATTGTACGGGTTAGGGTTAGGGTACGGGTTAGGGTTAGGGTTAGGGTTATAGTCCGGGTCAGGGTTAGGTTTATGGTTAGAGTACGGGTTAGGGTTAGTGTTATTGTTAGGGTTAGGGTTAGGGTTAGTGTACGGATAGGGTTAGGGTTAGGGTTAGGGTTAGGGTACGGGTTATGTTTAGGTTTAGGGTACGAGATTGGGTTAGCGTACGGGTTAAGTTTAGGGTTAGGGTTAGGTTTAGGTTACGGGTTGGGGTTAGGGTTCGGGTTATGGTTAGGTTTAGGTGTGGGTTAGGGTAAGGGTTAGGTTTAGGGTTAGGGTTAGGGTTATAGTACGGGATAGAGTTAGTGTTAGGGTTATGGTTAATGTTAGGGTACGGGATAGGGTTAGAGTTTGGGTTAGGGTTAGGTTTAGGGTGAGCGTTAGGGTTAGAGTACGGTTTAAGGTTAGTGTTAGGTTTAGGGTTAGGGTTAGGGTTAGTGTACAGATAGGGTTAGGGTTACGGTTAGGTTAGGGTACGGGTTAATTTTAGGTTTAGGGTACGGGATAGCATTAGCATATGGGTGAAGTTTATGGTTAGGGTTAGGTTTAGGTTACGGGTGAGGTTTAGGGTATGGGTTAGGGTTAGGGTTGGGGTTAGGGTACGGATTAGTTTTAGGGTTGGGTATGGGTCAGGGATACGGTTAAGGTTACAGTTAGTGTAGGGTATGGGTAAGGGTTAGGGTACGGGTAAGGATTATAGTTAGGGTTAGGGTTAGGTTAAAGTTTAGGGTGCAGGTTAGGGTTAGGGTTAGGGTTAGGGTTAGCGCTAGGGTATGGGTTAGGGTGACTGTTAGGGTTTGGGTACGGGTTAGGTTGAGGTTTAGGTTATGGGATAGGTTTGGGTACGCGTTAGGTCAAGGGATAGGGTTAGGTTTAGGGTACGGGTTAGGGTTAGGGATGGTTTAGGGTTAGCGTTAGGGTCCAGGTTAGGTTTACTGTACGGGTTAGTGTTAGGGTTAGGGTTAGGGTTATCGTCCAGGTTAGGGTTAGGTTTAGGGTTAGAGTACGGGTTAGGGTTTGTGTAGGGTTAGGGTCAGTGTTAGGGTACGGGTTAGTTTTAGCGTACGGTTTAGGGTTAGTTTTAGGGTTAGGGTTAGGGTTAGAGTACGGGTTAGGGTTAGTGTTAGTGTTATGTTTAGGGTTAGGGTTAGTGTACGGATAGGGTTAGGGTTAGGGTTAGGGTACGGGTTAGGGTTAGGTTTAGGGTACGAGATAGGGTTAGCTTACGATTTAAGTTTAGGGTTAGGGCTAGGTTTAGGTTATGGATTAGGGTTAGGGTATGGGTTAGGGTTATGTTTAGGTGCGGGTTAGGGTTAGGGTTAAGGTTAGGGTACGGGTAAAGTTGAGCTTTTGGTCAGGGTTAGTGTTAGAAATAGGGTTTTGGTACGGGTTAGGGTTAAGGTTGGGGTTAGGGTACGGGTTAGTTTTAGGGTTAGGGTACGGGTCAAGGTTACGGTTAAGGTTAGGTTTATGTTTAGGGTACGGGTTAGGGTTAGGGATGGTTTAGTGTTAGGGTTAGGGTATGGGTTAGTCTTAGGGTATGGGTTAGGGTTAGGGTTAGGGTTAGGGTCAGGGCTGGGTTAGGGTTATGGTTAGGGTACGGGTTAGGTTTACTGCACAGGTTAGCGTTAAGTTTAGGGTTAGGGTAGGGTTAGGGTTATAGTCCGGGTTAGGGTTAGGTTTAGGGTTAGAGTCCGGGTTAGGGTTAGTGCTAGTGTTAGGGTTAGTGTTAGGGTTAGTGTATGGATAGGGTTAGGGTTAGGCTTAGGGTACGGGTTAGGGTTAGGTTTAGGGTACGAGATAGGGTTAGCGTACGGTTTAAGTTTACGGTTAGGGTTAGGTTTAGGTTACGGGTTAGGGTTAGGGTACGGGTTAGTGTTAGGTTTAGGTGCGGGTAGGGTTAGTGTTAGGGTTAGGGTTATGGTTAGGGTTATAGTACGGGTTAGGGTTAGAGTTAGCGTTAGGGTTATGGTTAGGGTACGGGTTAGGTTTAGGTTACGGGTTAGGGTTAGTGTTAGGGTCAGTGTTAGGGTTAGGGTACGAGATAGGGTTAGGGTTAGAGTACGGGTTAGGGTAAGGTTTATGTTACGGATTAGGGTTACAGTACGGGTTAGGGTTAGAGTACGGTTAGTGTTAGGGTTAGGGTTAGAGTACGGCTTAGAGTTAGTGTTAGAGTTAGGGAAAGGGTTAAGGATAGGGTTAGGGTTAGGGTACGGGTTAGGGTTAGGTTTAGGGTTAGGTTTAGGGTCAGGGTTAGGGTTAGGGTTACTGTTAGGGTATGGGTTAGGGTTAGGGTTGGGGTTAGTGTACCGGTTAGTTTTAGGGTTAGGGTATGTGTTAGGGTTATGGTTAAAGTTAGGGTTAGGGTTAGGGTGTGGGTTAGAGTTAGGGTACGGTTAAGGTTTATGGTTAGGCTTAGGGTTAGGGTTAAGTTTAGGGTGCTTTTTAGCGTTATGGGTAGGGTTAGGGTTAGGGTTAGAGTACGGGTTTGGGTTAGTGTTAGGGTACGGTTTAGGTTTACCGATTGGGTACTGTTTAGGGTAAGATATAGGCTTAGGGGTTAGGGTTAGAGTTAGGGTTAGGGTACGGGATAGGTTTAGGGTATGGGTTAGGTTTAGGGTTAGGGTCAGGTTTGGGGTTAGGTTTAGGGTACGGGTTAGGGTTAGGGTTATGGTCATGTTTAGGTTTAGGGTTAGTTTATGAGTTAGAGTTAGGTTTAGGGTACAGGTTAGGGTTAGGTTTTTGGTACGGATTAGGGTTATAGTACAGGTTAGTGTTATGGTGAGGGTTAGGGTTCGGTTTAGACTACGGGTTAGGGTTAGTGTTAGGGTTAGGTTAGGGTTAGGGTTATGGTTAGGGTTAGGTTTCGAGTACGGGGTAGGTTTAGTGTTAGGGTTAGGATTAGGGTTAATGTACGGGTTAGGCTTAGGGTTAGGTTTAGGTTTAGGATAAGAGTTAGGGTTAGGTTTAGGGTACGGGATAGGTTCAGCGTACCGGTTAAGTTTAGGGTTAGGGTTATGTTTAGGGTGCGGGTTAGGGTTAGGGTTAGGGTTAGTTTTAGGGTTAGGGTTAGTTTAGGGTCAGGTTTAGGGTTAGGATTAGTGTTAGCGTACGGGTTAGGGTTAGGGTTCTGGTATGGGTGAGTGTTAGGGTACGGGTTAGGTTTAAGGTTAGGGTTCGGGTTAGGGTTAGTGTATGGGTTAGTTTTCGGGTTAGGGTAGGGTTAGGTTTAGTGTTAGGGTTACGGTACGGTTCAGGGTTAAGGTTCCGATATGGGATAGGGTTACTGTACGTGTTAGGTCTAGGGTTAGGGTTAGGTTTAGTGTGCGGGTTAGGGTTAGGGTTAGGGTATGTGTTAGGGTTAGCGTTTGGGTAAGGGTTAGGGTTACGTTTAGGGTTAGGGTTGGGTTAGGTTTAGGGTTAGGGTAAGGGTTAGTGTTAGGGTACGGATTAGGGTTAGAGTACGGGTTAGGGTTAGGTTTAGGGTTAGGGTTAGGTTTAGAGTACGGGTTAGGGTTAGTGTTAGGGTTAGAATTAGTGTTAGTGTACGGATAGGGTTAGGGTTAGGGTTAGGATTAGGGTTAGGGTTAGGGTACGGGTTAGGGTTAGAGTTAGGGTACCGGATAGGGTTAGTGTACGAGTTATGTTTAGGGTTAGGGTTAGGTTTAGGTTACGGGTTAGGGTTAGGTTACGGGTTAGGGTTAGGTTACGGGTTAGGGTTAGGTTTAGGTGCGGGTTAGGGTTAGTGTACGGGTTAGGGTTACGGTTAACGTTAGGGTTAGTGTTAGGTTATGGGTTAGGGTTAGGGTACGGGTAAGGGTTATGGTTAGGGTTAAAGTTACGTTTAGGTTTAGGGTGCGGGTTAGGCTTAGGGTTAGGGTTAGCGCTAGGGAATGGGTTAGGGTTACTTTAGGGTTTGGGAACGGGTTAGGGTTAGGTTTAGGGTATGAGATAGGGTTGGGTACGGTTTAGGTCAAGGGTTAGGTTTCGGTTTATGGTACGGGTTAGGTTTAGGGTTAGGTTTAGGGTTAGGGTTAGGATATGGGTTAGGTTTAGGGTACGGGTTCGGGTTAGGGTTAGGGTCAGGATTAGGGTTAGGGTTAGGGTATGAGTTAGGGTTAAGGTTAGATTTAGGTTATGGGTTAGGGTTAGGGTTAGGTTTAGGTTTAGGGTACGGTTTAGGTTTAGGGTACGGTTAGGGTTAGGGTCAGGGTTAGGGTTAGGGTACGAGTTAGGGTTAGGGTAGGGTACGTGTTAGGGTTAGGGTTATGTTACGGGTTAGGGTTAGGGTTAGAGTTCGGGTTAGTGTTAGTGTACGGTTTAGGTTTAGGGTTAGGGTTAGTGTTAGGGTTACAAAACGGGTTAGGGTTAAGGTTGGGGTGTGGGATAAAGTTAGTGTACGTGTTAGTTCTAGGGTTAGGGTTAGGTTTAGTGTGCGGGTTAGGGTTAGGGTTAGGGTACGTGTTAGGGTTAGGGTTTGGGTACGGGTTTGCGTTACGTTTAGGGTTAGGGTATGGGTTAGGTTTAGGGTTAGGTTTGGGGTACGGTTTAGGGTTAGGGTACGGGTTAGCGTTAGGGTTAGGTCAGGGTTAGGGTTAGGGTTAGGGTTACGGTACGCTTTAGGGTTGCTGTACGGGTTATGGTTATGGTTATGGTTAGGGTTAGGGTTAGCGTTTTAGTACGGAGTAGGGTTAGAGTTAGGGTTAAATTTAGGGTTAGAGTACGGGTTAGTGTTAGGGTTAGGGGTGTGTAAGGGTTAGGGTTAGGTTTAGGGTCAGGGTTAGGGTAAGGGTTAGTGTTAGGGTACGGGTTAGTTTTAGGTTTAGGGTACGGTTTAGTGTTAGGTTTAGGGTTAGGGTTAGGTTTAGAGTACAGGTTAGGTTTAGTGTTAGTGTTAGGGTTAGGGTTAGTGTACGGATAGGGTTAGGGTTAGGGTTAGGGTACGGGTTAGGGTTAGTTTTAGGATATGGGATAGGGTTAGTGTTCACGTTAAGTTTAGGGTTAGGGTTAAGTTTAGGTTACGGGTTTGGGTAGGGTACGGGTTAGACTTAGGTTTATGTGTGGGTTAGTGTTAGGATTAGGGTTAGGATTAGGGTTAGGGTTAGGGTATGGGTTAGTTTTAGGGTACAGGTTAGGGTTAGGGTCAGTGTTAGTGTTAGGGTTAGGGTATGAGTTAGGTTTAGGGTTAGGTTTAGGGTACGGGTTAGGTTTAGGTTTAGGTTTAGGATACGGTTTAGTTTAGGGTACGGGTTAGGGTTAGGGTCAGGTTTATGGTTAGTGTCCGAGTTAGGGTACGGGTTAGGGTTAGGGTTATGGTTAGGGTTCAAGTACGGGGTAGGGTTAGTGTTAGGGTTAGGGTTAAGTTTAGAGTACGGGTTAGGGTTAGTGTTAGGGTTAGGTTTAGTGTTAGGTTTAGGGTTAGAGTACGGGTTAGGGTTTGTGTTAGTGTTAGGGTTAGGGTTAGGGTTAGTGTGCGGATAGGGATAGGGTTAGGGTTAGGGTTAGGGTACAGGTTAGGGTTAGGTTTAGGATACGGGATAGGTTTAGCGTACGGGTTATGTTTAGGGTTAGGGTTAGGTTTAGGTTACGGGTTAGGGTTAGGGAACGGGTTAGGGTTAGTTTTAGGTGCGGGTTAGGTCTAGGGTTAGGGTTAGTGTTTGTGTTAGGTTTCGGTTTAGGGTCAGGGTTAGGGTTAGGGTAGGGTTATGGTATGGGTTAGTGTTAGGTTTGGGGTTAGGGTACAGGTTAGTTTTAGGGTTAGGATACGGGTCAGGGTTACGGTTAAGGTAGGGTTAGTTTTATGGTTTGGGTTAGGGTATGGGTTAAGTTTAGGTTACGGGTTAGGGTTAGGGTTAGGGTCAGGGTTAGGGTTAGGGTTAGGGTACGAGTTAGGGTTAGGGTTACATTTAGGGTATGGTTTAGGGTTAGTGTTAGGGTCAGGGTTAGGGGTAGGGTACGAGTTACGGTTAGGGTTAGGGTACAGGTTAGGTTAAGTGTTATGGTATGGGTTAGGGTTACAGTACGGGTTAGGATTAGGGTGAGGGTTAAGTTTAGGGTTAGAGTATGGTTAGGGTTAGGGTTAGGGTGAGGGTTAGGGTTAGAATATGGTTTAGGGTTAGTGTTAGGGTTAGGAAAAGGGTTAGGATTAGGGTTAGGGTACGGGTTAGAGCTAGGGTTAGGGTTAGGTTTAGGGTACGGGTTAGGGTTAGGTTTAGGGTACAGGCTAGGGTTAGCGTATGGGTTAAGATTAAGTTTAGGGTTAGGTTTAGGGTACGGGTTAGGGTTAGGGTACGGGTTACGGTTAGGTTTAGGTCAGGCTTAGGGTTAGGGTTAGGGAACGGGTTAGTTATAGGGTTAGGGTACGGGTCACGGTTACATTTAAGGTTAGGGTTACGGTTAGGGTATGGGTTAGGTTTAGGGTACGGGTTAGGTTTAGGGTACTGGTAAGGGTTATGGTTAGGTTTAGGGTTAGGTTTAGGTTTAGGATGTGGGTTAGGTTTAGGGTTAGCGTTAGGGTTAGGGTTAGCACTAGGGTATGGGATTGGGTTACTGTTAGAGTTTGGGTACGGGTTAGGGTTAGTGTTAGGGTACGGAATAGGTTTGGATACGGGTTAGGTCAAGGGTTAGGGTTAGGTTTAGGGTACGGGTTAGGGTTAGGGTTAGGGTTAGGTTTAGGGTTAGGGTTATGGTATCGGTTAGGCTTAGAGTACGGGTTAGCGTTAGGGTTAGGGTCCGGGTTAGGGTTAGGGTTAGGGTACGAGTTAGGGTTAGGATTAGGTTTAGGGTACGGGTTATGTTTAGGGTTAGTGTTAGGGTATGGTTTAGGTTTAGGGTACGGGTTAAGGTTAGGGTTAGAGTCAGGGTTAGGTTTAGGGTTATGGTACGAGTTAGGTTTAGGGTTAGGGTACAATATAGGGTTAGGGTTATGGTACGGGATAGGGTTACAGTACGGGTTAGGGTTAGGGTGAGGGTTAGGGTTAGGGTTAGAGTACAGTTAGGGTTAGTGTTAGGTTTAGGGTTAGGTTTAGAGTACGGTTTAGGGTTAGTGTTTGGGTTAGTGTAAGGGTTAGGGTTAGGGTACGGGTACGGGTTAGGTTTAGGGTTAGGGTTAGAGTACGGGGTAGGGTTAATGTTAGGGTTAGTGTTAGGTGTAATGTACAGGTTAGGCTTAGGGTTAGGTTTAGGGTTAGTGTACGGGTTAGGGTTAGATTTAGGTGCGGGATAGGGTTAGCGTACGGGTTAAGTTTAGGTTTAGGGTTAGGTTTAGGTTACGGTTTAGGGTTAGGGTGCGGGTTAGGTTTAGGGTTAGGATTAGTGTAAGGGTTAGGTTTAGGGTCAGGTTTAGGGTTAGTGTTAGTGTTAGGGTACGGGTTAGATTTAGGGTTGGGGTTAGGGTACGGATTAGTATTAAGGTTAGGGTACGGGTTAGGTTTACGGTAAAGGTTAGGGTTAGGTTTAGGGTATGGGTTAGGGTTAGGTTACGGTTAAGGGTTATGGTTTGGGTTAGGGTTAGTGTTAAGTTTAGGGTGCAGGTTAGGGTTAGGGTTAGGGTTAAAGTACGGGTTTGGGTTAGTGTTAGGGTACGGGTTAGGTTTACCGTTTGGGTAAGGGTTAGGGTAATGGTTAGGGTTAGGGTTAGGGTTAGGGTTAGTGTTAGGGTTAGGCTACGGGTAGGGTTAGGGTTCAGGTTAGGGTTCGGGTTAGGGTTCGGGTTAGGGTAGTGTACGGGTTAGGCTTAGAGTTAGGCTTAGGGTTAGTGTTGGGGTTACGGTACGGGTTAGGGTTAAGGTTAGGGTAAGGGATAGGGTTAGTGTACATGTTAGGTCTAGCTTTAGGGTTCGGTTTAGTGTGCGGGTTAGGGTTAGAGTACGTGTTAGGCTTAGGGGTTGGGTACGGGTTATGTTACGTTTAGGTTAGGGTACGGGTTAGGTTTAGGGTTAGGTTTAGGGTACGGTTTAGGTTTTGGGTACGGGTTAGGGTCAGGGTTATGGTTAGGTTTAGGGTTAGGATTAGGGTTAGGGTACGGGTTAGGGTTAGGTTTAGGGTCAGGGTACGGTTAGGGTTAGGGTACGACTTACGGTTAGGGTTAGGGTTAGGGTTAGAATACGGGTTTGGTTTAGTGTTAGGGTACGGGTTAGGTTTACCATTTGGGTACGGGTTAGCATAAGGTTTAGGGTTAGGTTTAGGTTTAGGGGTTAGTGTTAGAGTTAGGGTTAGGCTACGGGATAAGGTTAGAGTACGGGTTAGGGTTAGTGTTAGGGTTAGGGTAAGTGTTAGAGTAAGGGTTAGCGTTAGAGTATGGGTTAGGGTTAGGTTTAGGGTTAGGGCTAGGGTAGGGTACGGGTTAGTGTTAGGTTTAGGGTACAGGATAGGGTTAGCGTACGGGTTAAGTTTAGGGTTAGGGTTAGTTTTAGTTTACGGGTTAGGGTTAGGTAAGTGTTAGGGTACGGTTTAGGTGACGGTTAGTGTTAGGGTTAGGGTTAGGGTTAGGGTACGGGTTATGTTTAGGTTTAGGGTCAGGGTTAGCGTTAGGGATAGGGTTATGGGATGGGTTAGGGTATGGGTTGGAGTTAGGGTACGGGTTAGTTTTAGGGTTAGGGTATGGGTCAGGGTTACATTTAAGGTTAGGATTACGGTTAGGGTATGGGTTAGGGTTAGGGTAAGGGTAAGGGTTATGGTTAGGGTTAGGGTTAGGTTTAGGTTTAGGGTGTGGGTTAGGTTTAGTGTAAGGGTTAGGGTTAGGGTTAGCGCTAGGATATGGTTTAGGGGTACTGTTAGAGTTTGGTTACGGTTAGGGTTAGGGATAGGGTACGGGATATGTTGGATACGGGTAGGTCAAGGGTTAGGGTTAGATTTAGGGTTAGGGTTAGGGTTTGGGTTAGGCTTAGAGTACGGGTTAGGGTTAGGGTCCGGGTTAGGGTTAGTGTTAGGGTACGAGTTAGGGTTAGGATGAGGTTTAGGGTACGGGTTTTGTTTAGGGTTAGGGTTAGGGTACGGTTTAGGTTTAGGTTATGGGTTAAGGTTAGGGTTAGAGTCAGTGTTAGGTTTAGGGTTAGGGTACGGGATAGGGTTAGGGTTATGGTACGGGTTAGGGTTACAGTACGGGTTAGGGTTAGGGTGATGTTTAGGGTGAGGGTTAGAGTACGGTTAGGGTTAGGGTTAGGGTTAGGGTTAGGTTTAGAATACGGGTAAGGGTTAGTGTTAGCGTTAGTGTTAGGGTTAGGGTTAGGGTTAGGGTTAGGGTTAGGGTACGGGTATGGGTTAGGTTTAGGGTTAGGGTTAGAGTACGGGGTAGGGTTAATGTAAGGGTTAGTGTTAAGTGTAATGTACTAGTTAGGCTTAGGGTTAGCTTTAGGGTTAGTGTACGGGGTAGGGTTAGGTTTAGGGTACGGGATAGGGTTAGCATACGGGTTAAGTTTAGGTTTAGGGTTAGGTTAAGGTTACGGGTTAGGGATAGGGTGCGGGTTAGGTTTAGGGTTAGGATTAGTGTAAGGGTTTAGTGTTAGGTTTAGGGTCAGGGTTAGAGTTAGTGTTAGTGTTAGGGTACGGGTTAGATTTAGGTTTGGGGTTATGGTACGGGTAAGTTTTAAGTTTAGGGTACATGTTAGGGTTACGGTTAAAGTTAGGGTTAGGTTTAGGTTATGGGTTAGGGTTAGGTTATGGTTAAGGGTTATGGTTTGGGTTAGGGTTAGTGTTAAGTTTAGGGTGCGGGTTAGGGTTAGGGTTAGGGTTAGAGTACGGGTTTGGGTTAGTGTTAGGGTACGGGTTAGGTTTACCGTTTGGGTATGGGTTAGGGTAAGGTTTAGGGTTAGGGTAGGGTTAGAGTTAGGGTTAGGCTACGGGTAGGGTTAGGGTACGGGTTAGGGTTAGGGTTAGGGTTCGGGTTAGGGTTAGTGTACGGGTTAGTGTTAGAGTTAGGCTTAGGGTTAGGGTTAGGGATAGTGTTAGGGTTACGGTACGGGTAGGGTTAAGTTTAGGGTATGGAATAGGGTTAGTGTACATGTTAGGTCTAGGGTTAGGGTTAGGTTTAGTGTGTGGGTTAGGGTTAGTGTTAGGGTACGTGTTAGGGTTAGGGGTTGGGTATGGGTTAGGTTACGTTTAGGTTAGGGTACGGGTTAGGTTTAGCGTTAGGTTTAGGGTACGGTTTAGGGTTAGGGTACGGTTTAGGGTCAGGGTTATGGTTAGGTTTAGGGTTAGGGTTAGGGTTAGGGTTAGGGTACGGGTTAGGGTACCGTTTAGTGTCAGGTTAGGGTTAAGGTTAGGGTATGAGTTATGGTTAGGGTTAGGGTTAGGGTTAGAGTACAGGTTTGGGTTAGTGTTAGGGTACGGGTTATGTTTACCGTTTGGGTACGGGTTAGGGTAAAGTTTAGGGTTAGCTTTAGGGTTAGGCGTTAGGGTTAGAGTTAGGGTTAGGCTACGATATAGGGTTAGATTACGGGTTAGGTTTAGTGTTAGTGTTAGGGTTAGGGTTAGAGTAAGGGTTAGGGTTAGAGTACGGGTTAGGTTTAGGTTTAGTGTTAGGGTTAGGGTTAGAGATCAGGTTAGGGTTAGTGTTAGGGTTAGGGTTATGGTTAGTGTACGGATCATGTTAGGGTTAGGGCTAGGGTTAGGGTACGGGATAGGGTTAGGTTTAGGGTACTGGATAGGGTTAGCATATGGGTTAAGTTTAGGGTTAGGGTTAGGTTTAGCTTAGGGGTTAGGGTTAGGTAAGTGTTAGGGTTAGGTTTAGGTGAGTGGTATGGTTAGGTTTAGGGTTAGGCTTAGGGTTAGGTTTAGGATTAGGGTCAGGGTTAGCATTAGGGATAGGTTTGGGACGGGTTAGGGTTTGGATTGGAGTTAGGGTACGGTTTAGTTTTAGGGTTAGGGTACGGGTCAGGGTTACGTTTAAGGTTAGGGTTACGGTTAGGGTATGGGTTAGGTTTAGGGTACGGGTAAGGGTTATGGTTAGGGTTAGGGTTAGGTTTAGGTTTAGGGTGTTGGTTAGGTTTAGGGTTAGGGTTAGGGTTAGGGTTAGCGCTAGGGTATGGGTTAGGGGTACTGTTAGAGCTTGGGTACGGGTTAGGGTTAGGGTTAGTTTAGGGTTAGGGTTAGGGTATGGGTTATGCTTAGAGTACGGGTTAGGGTTAGGGTTAGGGTCAGGGTTAGGGTTAGGTTTAGTGTACAGGTACGGGTTAGGGTTAGGCTTAGAGTACGGGTTTGGGTTTGTTTTAGGTTATGGGTTAGGTTTACTGTTTGGGTACTGGTTAGGGTAAGGGTTAGGGTTAGGGTTAGGGGTTAGGGGTAGGTTTAGGGTGAGTCTACGGTTAGGGTTAGGGTTAGGGTACGGGTTAGGGTTAGGGTTAGGGTTCGGGTTACGTTTAGTGTACGGTTTAGGGTTAGGGTTAGGGTTAGGTTTAGAGTTAGGATTTGTGTTAGGGTTACGGTACGGGTTAGGGTTAAAGTTACAATACGGGATAGGTTTAGTGTACGTGTTAGGTCTAGGGTTAGGGTTAAGTTTAGTGTGCAGCTTAGGATTAGGGTTAGTGTTTGGGTTAGGGTTAAGGTACGTGTTAGGGTTAGGGTTTGGGTACGGGTTAGGGTTACGTTTAGTGTTAGGGTACGGGTTAAGTTTAGGTTTAGGGTTAGGGTTAGGTTTAGAGTACGGGGTAGGGTTAGTGTTAGGGTTACAGTTATGGTTAATGTACCGGTTAGGCTTAGGGTTAGGTTTAGATTTAGGTAAGAGTTAGGGTTAGGTTTAGATTACAGGATAGGGTTAGCGTACGGGTTAAGTTTAGGGTTAGGGTTAGGTTTAGGTTACTGGTTAGGATTAGGGTACGGGTTAGGGTTAGGGTACGGAATAGGGTTAGGTTTAGGGTGCGGGTTAGGGTAAGGGTTAGGGTTAGTTTAAGGGTTAGGGTTAGGTTTAGGGTTAGGGTATGGGTTAGGGTTAGGTTTAGGTGCGGGTTAGGGTTAGGGTACGGGTTAGGGTTAGGGTACGGGTTAGGGTTAGGTTTAGGGTCAGGGTTAGGGTTAGGGATAGGGTCATGGTACGGTTTAGGGTTAGGGTTGGGGTTAGGGTACGGGTTAGGGTTAGATTTAGGGTACGAGATAGGGTTAGCGTACGGGTAAATTTTAGGGTTAGGGTTATGTTTAGGTTACGGGTTAGTTTTAGGGTACTGGTTAGGATTAAGTTTAGGTGCAGGTTAGGGTTAGGGTTAGCGTTAAGGTTAGGGTTATAGTACGGGTTATGGTTAGAGTTAGGGTTTGGGTTAGGGTTAGAGTACGGGTTAGTGTTAGTGTTAGGGTTAGGGTTAGTGTTAGGGTACGTGTTAGGGGTAAAGTTCAGGTTAGGGTTAGGTTTAGGGTTAGGTTTAGGGTTAGAGTATGGTTTAGGGTTAGTGTTAGGTTTAGGGTTAGTGTTAAGGTTAGTGTACGGATAGGGTTAGGGTTAGGGTTAGGGTACGGGTTAGGGTTAGGTTAGGGTATGGGATAGAGTTAGCGTACGGGTTAAGTTTAGGGTTAGGGTTAGGTTTAGGTTACGGGTTAGGGTTAGGGTACGGGTTAGGGTTAGGTATAGGGGAGGGTTAGGGTTAGGGTTAGGTTACGGGTTAGGGTTAGGGTTGGGGTTAGGGTACAGGTTAGTTTTAGGGTTAGGGTACGGGTCACTGTTACGGGTAAGTTTAGGGTTAGGGTTAGGGTATGGGTTAGGGTTAGGGTTAGGTTTAGGGGTTAGTGTTAGAGTTAGGGTTAGGCTACGGGTAGGTTTAGAGTATGGGTTAGGGTTAGCTTTCGGGTTAGGGTTAGTGTACGGGTTAGGGTTAGGTTTAGGTTGCCGTTTAGGGTTAGGGTTAAGTTTAGGGTGCGGTTTAGGGTTAGGGTTAGGGTAGAGTACGGGTTTGGGTTAGTGTTAGGGTACGGGTTAGATATACCGTTTGGGTACGGGTTAGGGTAAGGGTTAGGGTTAGGGTTATGGGTTAGGGTTAGAGTTAGGATTAGGCTACGGGAAAGTGTTAGAGTACGGGTTAGGGTTAAGGTAAGTGTTAGGGGTAGGGTTATAGTACGGGTTAGGGTTAGAGTTAGGGTTAGGTTTAGGGTTAGAGTACGGGTTAGGGTTAGTGTTAGGGTTAGGGTTAGTGTTAGGTTTAGTGTACGGATTGGGTTAGGTTTAGGGTTAGGGTTAGGGTACGGGTTAGGTTTAGGTTTAGGGTACCGGCTAGGTTTAACATACGGGTTAAGTTTAGGATTAGGGTTAGGTTTAGGTTACGGGTTAGGGTTAGGGTACGTGTTAGGTTTAGGTTTAGGTGAGGGTTAGGGTTAGGGTTAGGGTACGGGTTATGGTTAGTGTACGGATCATGTCAGGGTTAGGGCTAGGGTTAGGGTACGGGATAGGGTTAGGTTTAGGGTACTGGATAGGGTTAGCATATGGGTTAAGTTTAGGGTTAGGGTTAGGTTTAGGTTACGGGTTAGGGTTAGGTAAGTGTTAGGGTTAGGTTTAGGTGAGGGGTAGGGTTAGGTTTAGGGTTAGGCTTAGGGTTAGGTTTAGGATTAGGGTCAGGGTTAGCATTAGGGATAGGTTTGGGACGGGTTAGGGTTTGGGTTGGAGTTAGGGTATGGGTTAGTTTTAGGGTTAGGGTACGGGTCAGGGTTACGTTTAAGGTTAGGGTTACGGTTAGGGTATGGGTTAGGTTTAGGGTACGGGTAAGGGTTATGGTTAGGGTTAGGGTTAGGTTTAGGTTTAGGGTGTCGGTTAGGTTTAGGGTTAGGGTTAGGGTTAGGGTTAGCGCTAGGGTATGGGTTAGGGGTACTGTTAGAGTTTGGGTACGGGTTAGGGTTAGGGTTAGTTTAGGGTTAGGGTTAGGGTATGGGTTATGCTTAGAGTACGGGTTAGGGTTAGGGTTAGGGTCAGTGTTAGGGTTAGGTTTAGTGTACGGGTACAGGTTAGGGTTAGGCTTAGAGTACGGGTTTGGGATTGTTTTAGGTTACGGGTTAGGTTTACTGTTTGGGTACTGGTTAGGGTAAGGGTTAGGGTTAGGGTTAGGGGTTAGGGGTAGGTTTAGGGTGAGTCTACGGTTAGGGTTAGGGTTAGGGTACGGGTTAGGGTTAGGGTTAGGGTTCGGGTTACGTTTAGTGTACGGTTTAGGGTTAGGGTTAGGGTTAGGTTTAGAGTTAGGATTAGTGTTAGGGTTACGGTACGGGTTAGGGTTAAAGTTACAATACGGGATAGGTTTAGTGTACGTGTTAGGTCTAGGGTTAGGGTTAAGTTTAGTGTGCAGCTTAGGATTAGGGTTAGTGTTTGGGTTAGGGTTAAGGTACGTGTTAGGGTTAGGGTTTGGGTACGGGTTAGGGCTACGTTTAGTGTTAGGGTACGGGTTAGGTTTAGGTTTAGGGTTAGGGTTAGGTTTAGAGTACGGGGTAGGGTTAGTGTTAGGGTTACAGTTATGGTTAATGTACCGGTTAGGCTTAGGGTTAGGTTTAGATTTAGGTAAGAGTTAGGGTTAGGTTTAGAGTACAGGATAGGGTTAGCGTACGGGTTAAGTTTAGGGTTAGGGTTAGGTTTAGGTTACTGGTTAGGATTAGGGTACGTGTTAGGGTTAGGGTACGGGGTAGGGTTAGGTTTAGGGTGCGGGTTAGGGTTAGGGTTAGGGTTAGTGTAAGGGTTAGGGTTAGGTTTAGGGTTAGGGTATGGGTTAGGTTAGGTTTAGGTGCGGGTTAGGTTTAGGGTACGGGTTAGGGTTAGGGTACGGGTTAGGGTTAGGTTTAGGGTCAGGGTTAGGGTTAGGGATAGGGTCATGGTACGGTTTAGGGTTAGGGTTGGGGTTAGGGTACGGGTTAGGGTTAGATTTAGGGTACGAGGTAGGGTTAGCGTACGGGTAAATTTTAGGGTTAGGGTTATGTTTAGGTTACGGGTTAGGGTTAGGGTACTGGTTAGGATTAAGTTTAGGTGCGGGTTAGGGTTAGGGTTAGCGTTAAGGTTAGGGTTATAGTACGGGTTATGGTTAGAGTTAGGGTTAGGGTTAGGGTTAGAGTACGGGTTAGGGTTAGTGTTAGGGTTAGGGTTAGTGTTAGGGTACGTGTTAGGGGTAAAGTTTGGGTTAGGGTTAGGTTTAGGGTTAGAGTATGGTTTAGGGTTAGTGTTAGGTTTAGGGTTAGTGTTAAGGTTAGTGTACGGATAGGGTTAGGGTTAGGGTTAGGGTACGGGTTAGGGTTAGGTTAGAGTATGGGATAGAGTTAGCGTACGGGTTAAATTTAGGGTTAGGGTTAGGTTTAGGTTACGGGTTAGGGTTAGGGTTGGGGTTAGGGTACAGGTTAGTTTTAGGGTTAGGGTACGGGTCACTGTTACTGGTAAGTTTAGTGTTAGGGTTAGGGTATGGTTTAGGGTTAGGGTTAGGTTTAGGGGTTAGTGTTAGAGTTAGGGTTAGGCTACGGGTAGGTTTAGAGTATGGGTTAGGGTTAGCGTTCGGGTTAGGGTTAGTGTACGGGTTAGGGTTAGGTTTAGGTTGCCGTTTAGGGTTAGGGTTAAGTTTAGGGTGCGGTTTAGGGTTAGGGTTAAGGTTAGAGTACGGGTTTGGGTTAGTGTTAGGGTACGGGTTAGATATACCGTTTGGGTACGGGTTAGGGTAAGGGTTAGGGTTAGGGTTATGGGTTAGGGTTAGAGTTAGGATTAGGCTACGGGAAAGTGTTAGAGTACGGGTTAAGGTTAAGGTAAGTGTTAGGGGTAGGGATATAGTACGGGTTAGGGTTAGAGTTAGGGTTAGGTTTAGGGTTAGAGTACGGGTTAGGGTTAGTGTTAGGGTTAGGGTTAGTGTTAGGTTTAGTGTACGGATTGGGTTAGGGTTAGGGTTAGGGTTAGGGTACGGGTTAGGTTTAGGTTTAGGGTATGGGCTAGGGTTAACGTACGGGTTAAGTTTAGGATTAGGTTTAGGTTTAGGTTACGGCTTAGGGTTAGGGTACGTGTTAGGTTTAGGATTAGGTGAGGGTTAGGGTTAGGGTTAGGGTACGGGTAAGGGTTATCGTTAGGGTTAGGGTTACGTTTAGGTTTAGGGTGCGGGTTAGGCTTAGGGTTCGGGTTAGGTTTAGCGCTAGGGTATGTGTTAGGGATACTGTTAGGGATTGGGTACGGGTTAGATTTATGTTTAGGGTACGAGATAGGGTTGGGTACGTGTTAGGTCAAGGTTGAGGGTTAGGTTTAGGGTACGGGTTAGGGTTAGGTTTAGGTTTAGTGTTAGGGTTAGGGTATGGGTTAAGTTTAGGGTACGGGTTAAGGTACGGGTTAGGTTTAGGGTCAGGGTTAGTGTTAGGGTTAGGGTATGAGTTAGGGTTAGGGTTAGGTTTAGGGTACGGGTTAGGGTTAGGGTTAGGTATAGGGTACGGGTTAGGTTTAGGGTACGGGTTAGGGTTAGGATCAGGGTTAGGGTTAGGGTACGAGTTAGGGTTAGGGTTAGAGTACGGGTTAGGGTTAGGGTTATGTTACGGGTTAGGGTTACAGTACGGGCTAGGTTTCGGGTGAGGGTTAGGGTTAGGGTTAGAGTACGGTTAGGGTTTGGGTTAAGGTTAGGGTTAGATTACGGGTTAGGGTTAGTGTTAGGTTTAGGGAAAGGGTTAGGTTTAGGTTTAGGGTACGGTTACGGGTTAGGGTTGGGTTAGGGTTAGGGTACGGGTTAGGGTTAGAGTACGGTATAGGGTTAGGGTTATGGTTATCTTTAGGGTTAGAGTACTGGTTAAGGTTATGTTAGTGTTAGGGTTACTGTAGGGTACGGGTTAGGGTTAGAGTTCGGGTTAGGGTTAGGTTTAGGGTTAGGGTTAGGGTTAGAGTACGGTTTAGCATTAGTGTTAGGTTTAGGGTTATTGTTAGGGTTAGTGTACGGATAGGGTTAGTGTTAGGGTTAGGTTTAGGGTACGGGTTAGGGTTAGGTTTAGGGTATGGGATAGGATTAGCCTATGGGTTAAGTTTAGGTTTAGGGTTAGGTTTAGGTTACGGGTTAGGGTTAGGGTACGGGTTATGTTTAAGTTTAGGGTAAGGGTTAGTGTTAGGGTACGGGTTAGGGTTAGAGTACGGGTTAGGGTTAGTGTTAGGGTTAGGTTTATGGTTAGTGTATGGATAGTGTTAGGGTTAGGGTTAGGATTAGGGTGCGGTTTAGGGTTAGTGTACGGGTGAGGGTTAGGGTTACGGTTTCGGTTAGTGTTAGGGTCACGGTACGGGTTAGGTTTAAGGTTACGGTATGGAATAGGGTTAGTGTACGTGTTAGGTCTAGGGTTAGTGTTAGGTTTAGTGTGCGGGTAACGGTTAGGGTTTGGGTTAGGTTTAGGGTTAGGTTTAGGGTTAGGGTTAGGGTTAAAGTATGGGGTAGGGTTATTGTTAGGGTTAGGGTTAGGGTTAATGTACGGGTTAGGTTAGGGTTAGGTTTAGGGTTAGGATACGGGTTAGGGTTTGGTTCAGGGTACGGGATAGGGTTAGCGTACGTGTTAAGGTTAGAGTTAGGCTAGGGTTTAGGTTACGGGTTAGTGTTAGGGTACCGGTTAGGGTTAGAGTTAGGGTTAGTGTTAGAGTACGGGGTAGGGTTAGTGTTAGGGTTAGGGTTAGGGTTAATGTACGGGTTAGGCTTAGGGTTAGGTTTCTGGTTAGGATATGTGTTAGGCTTAGGTTTAGTGTACGCGATAGGGTTAGCGTACGGGTTAAGTTTAGGGTTAGGGTTAGGTTAAGGTTACGGCTTAGGGTTAGGGTACGGGTTAGGGTTAGTGTTAGTGTGCGGGTTAGGGTTAGGGTTAGGGTTTGAGTACGGTTATGGTTACGTTTACGGTTAAGGTACGGGTTAGGTTTAGGGTTAGGGTAAGGGTTAATATTAGTGTACGGGTTAGGGTTAGAGTAAGGGTTAGGGTTAGGTTTAGGATTAGGGTTAGGGTTAGAGTACGGGTTAGCGTTAGTGTTAGGGATAGGGTTCGTGTTAGTGTGCGGATAGGGTTAGGGTTAGGTTTAGGGTACGGTTTAGGGTTAGGTTTAGAGTAAGGGATAGGGTTAGTGTACTGGTTAAGTTTAGGGTTAGGGTTAGGTTTTGGGTACGAGTTAGGGTTAGGGTTAGGGTACGGGTTAGAGTACGGGTTATGTTACGGGTTAGGGTTACAGTTCGGGTTAGGGTTAAGGTGAGGTTTAGGGTTATGGTTAGAGTACGGTTAGGGTTAGGGTTAGGTTTAGGGTTAGGGTTAGAGTACGGGTTAGGGTTAGTGTTAGGGTTAGGGAATGGGTTAGGGTAGGGTTAGAGTATGGGTTAGGTTTAGGGTTAGGGTTAGGTTAGGGTTAGAGTACGGGATAGGGTTAGTGTTAGGGTAGGGTGAGGGGAAAAGTACGGGTTAGGCTTAGGGTTAGGTTTAGGGTTAGGTTACGGGTTAGGGTTAGATTTAGTGTACGGAATAGGTTTAGCATAAGGGTTAAGTTTAGTGTTAGGGTTAGGTTTAGGTTAAGGGTTAGGGATAGGGTTAGAGTTAGTGTACGGGTTAGGGTTAGGTTTAGGGTCAGGGTAAGGGTTAGGGTTAGTGTTAGTGTATGGGTTAGGGTTAGGGTTGGGGTTATGGTACGGGTTAGTCTGAGGGTTAGGGTATGTGTTAGGGTTACGTTTAAATTTAGGGTTATGTTAGGGTGTGGGTTTGGGTTAGGATACGGTTAAGGGTTATGGTTATGGTTAGGTTTATGGTTTGGGTAAGGGTTAGGGCAAGGGTTAGGGTTAGTGTTAGGGTACGAGTTAGGGTTAGGGTTAGGTTTAGGGTACTGGTTATGGTTAGAGTTAGGGTACGGGTTAGGTTTAGGTTATGAGTTAGGGTTAGTGTTAAGGTCAGGGTTAGGGTTAGGGAACGAGTTAGGGTTAGGTTTAGGGTACGGGTTAGGGTTAGGGTCATGTTACGGGTTAGGGATACAGTACAGGTTAGTGTTAGGGTGAGGGTTAGGGTTAGGTTTAGAGTACGGGTTAGGGTTAGTGTTAGGGTTAGGGTTAGGGTTAGAGTGCGGGTTAGTGTTAATGTTAGGGTTAGTGTAAGGGTTAGGGTTAGGGTTAAGGTACGTTTTAGGGTTAGGGTTAGGGTTAGGGTTAGGATTAGAGTACGGGGTAGGGTTAGTGTTAGGCTTAGGGTTAGGTTTAGGGTTAGGTTATGGGTTAGGGTTAGGTTTAGGGTTCGGGATAGTTTTAGCGTACGGGTTATGTTTAGGGTTAGGTTTAGGTTTAGGTTACGGGTTAGGGTTAGGGTAGGATTAGGATTAGGTTTAGGGTACGAGATAGGGTTGGGTACGGGTTAGGTCAAGGGTTAGGGTTAGGTTTAGGATACGGGTTAGGTCTAGGGTTAGGTTTAGGGTTAGGATAAGAGTTAGGGTTAGGTTTAGGGTAAAGGATAGGGTTAGCGTACGGGTTAAGTTTAGGGTTAGGGTTAGGTTTAGGTTACGGGTTAGGGTTAGAGTACGGGTTAGGGTTAGGTTTAGGGTGCGGGTTAGGGTTAGGATTAGGGGTAGTGTACAGGTTATGGTTACGTTTAGGGTCAAGGTTAGGGTTAGAGTACGGGTTTGGGTTAGTGTTAGGGTACAGGTTAGGTTTATTGTTTGGGTAAGGGTTAGGGTAAGGGTTAGGGTTAGGGTTAGTGTTAGGGTTTAGGGTTAGAATTACGGTTAGGCTACGGGATAGGGTTAGAGTACGGGTTCGGGTTAAAGTTAGTTTTGGGTTAGGGTTATAGTACAGGTTAGGGTTAGAGTTAGGGTTAAGTTTAGGGTTAGAGTACGGGTTAGGGTTAGTGTGAGGGTATGGGTTAGGGTTAGAGTATGGGTTAGGGTTAGGTTAAGGGTTAAGTTTAGGTTTAGAGTATTGGTTAGGGTTAGTGTTAGGTTTAGGGTTAGGGTTAGTGTACGGACCGGATTCGGGTTAAGTTTAGGGTTAGGGTACTGGTTAGGGTTAGGTTTAAGGTATGGGATAGGGTTAGGTTTAGGTGAGGGTTAGTGTTAGGGTTAGGGTTAGGGTTAGGGTTAGGGTACTGGTTAGGGTTAGGTTTAGGGTCAGGGTTTGCTTTAGGGATAGGGTTATGGTACGGGTTAGGGTTAGGGTTGGGGTTAGGGTACGGGTTAGTTTTAGGGTTAGGATACGGTCAGGGTTACGGTTAAGGTTAGGGTTATGGTTAGGGTATGGGTTAGGGTTATGGTACGGGTAAGTGTTATGGTTATGGTTAGGGTTAGTTTTAGGTTTAGGGTGCGGGTTAGGGTCAAGGTTAGTGTTAGGGTATGAGTTATGGTTAGGGTTAGGCTTAGGGTACGGGTTAGGGTTAGGGTACGGGTCATGTTTAAGGTACGGTTTAGGGTTAGGTTTAGGGTCACAGTTAGGGTTAGGGTTAGCGTATGAGTTAGCGTTAGGGTTAGGTTTAGGCTAAGGGTTAGTGTTAGGGTAATGGTTAGAGAACGGGTTAGGTTTAGTGTACGTGTTAGAGTTAGGGTCAGGGTTAGAGTTAGCGTACGAGTTAGGGTTAGGGTTTGGGTACGGGTTAGGGTTAGGATTATGTTATGGGTTAGGGTTACAGTACGCGTTAGGGTTAGGGTGAGTTTAGTTTTAGGTTTAGAGTATGAGTAGGGTTAGGGTTAGTGTTACGGTTAGGGTTAGAGTACTGAGTAAGTTTAGTGTTAGTGTTAGGGTTAGGGAAAGTGTTAGGGTTAGGGTTAGGGTATGGGTTAGGTTTAGGGTTAGGGTTAGATTAGGGTTAGAGTACGGGTAGGGTTAGTGTTAGGGTTAGTGTGAGGTTAAAGTACGGGTTAGGCTTAGGGTTAGGTTTAGGGTTAGGTTACGGGTTAGGGTTAGGTTTAGGTTATGGAATAGGTTTAGCGTACGGGTTAAGTTTAGGGTTAGGGTTAGGTTTAGGTTATGGGTTAGGGTTACGGTTAGTGTAGAGGTTAGGGTTAGGTTTACGGTCAGGGTTAGGTTTAGGGTTAGTTTTAGGGTATGGGTTAGGGTTAGAGTAGGGTTTAGGGTACGCGTTAGTTTTAGGGTTAGGGTACGTGTTAAGGTTACGGTTAAAGTTAGGGTTATGTTAGGGTGTGGTTTAGGGTTAGGGTACGGTTAAGGGTTATGGTTAGGGATAGGGTTATGTTTAGATTGCGGTTTAGGGTTAGGGTTAGGGTTAGAGTACTGGTTTGGGTTAGTGTTAGGTTACGGGTTAGGTTTACCATTTGGGTACGGGTAAGGTAAGGGTTAGGGTTAGAGTTAGGGTTAGGTTTAGGGTTAGAGTACGGATTAGGGTTAGTGTGAGGGTTAGGGTTAATGTTAGGGTACGAGTTAGGGTTAGTGTACGGGTTAGGGTGAGGCTTAGGGTTAAGTTTAGGGTTAGAGTACGGGTTAGGGTTAGTATTAGGGTTCGGGTTAGGGTTATGGTTAGTGTACGATCGGGCTCGGGTTAGGGTTAGGGTTAGTGTTACGGTTAGGTTTAGGTTTAAGGTACGGGATAGGGTTAGGTTTAGGTGAGGGTTAGTGTTAGGGTTAGGGTTAGGGTTAGGGTTAGGGTACGTGTTAGGGTTAGGTTTAGGGTCAGGGTTTGCATTAGGGATAGGGTTATGGTACGGGTTAGGTTAGGCTTGTGGTTAGGGTATGGGAAAGTGTTATGGTTAGGGTTATGGTTAGTTTTAGGTTTAGGGTGCGGGTTAGGGTCAGGGATAGGGTTAGGTTATGAGTTAGGGTTAGGGTTAGGTTAAGGGTACGGGTTAGGGTTAGGGTTAGAGTTAGGGTACGGGTTAGGTTTAAGGTATGGGTTAAGGTTAGGGTTAGGGTTAGGGTACGAGTTAGGGTTAGGGTTAGGGTACGGTTTAGAGTTAGGGTTATGTTACGGGTTATGGTTACAGTACGGATTATTGTTAGGGTGAGTGTTAGTGTTAGGGTTAGAGTACGAGTTGGGTTAGGGTTAGGGTTAGGGTTAGAGTACGGAGTAAGGTTAGTGTTAGTGTTAGGGTTAGGGTTAATGTACGGGTTAGGCTTAGGGTTAGGTTTAGGGTTAGGTTACGGGTTAGGGTTAGGTTTAGGGTATGGGATAGGGTTAGCATACGAGTTAAGTTTACGGTTAGCTTTAGGTTTAGGTTACGGGTTAGGGTTAGGGTACAGGTTAGGGTTAGGTTTAGGGTGCACGTGAGGGTTAGGGTTAGGTTTAGTGTACAGATTAGGGTTAGGTTTAGGGTCAGGGTTAGGGGTAGGGTTAGTGTTAGCATATGGGTTAGGGTAAGGGTTGTGGTTAGAGTACGGTTTAGTTTTAGGTTTAGGGTACGGATTAGGGTTACGGTTAATGTTAGGGTTAGGGTTAGGGTGTGGGCTAGGGTTAGGGTACGGTTAAGGTTTATGGTTAGTGTTAGGGTTAGGGTTATGTTTCGGGTGCGGTTTAGGTTTAGGGTTAGGGTTAGTGTTACGTGAGAGTACGGGTTTGGGTTAGTGTTAGGGTATGGGTTAGGTTTACTGTTTGGGTACGGGTTAGGGTAAGGGTTAGGTTTAGGGGTTAGGGTTAGAGTTAGGGTTAGGCTACGGGATAGGGTTAGAGTACGGGTTAGTATTAGGGTTAGCGTTAGGGTTAGGGTTAGGGTTATAGTACGGGTTAGGGTTAGAGTTAGGGTTAGGGTACAGGTTAGGTTTAGGGTAAGGGTTAGGTTTAGGGTTAGGGTCAGTGTTAGGGTTAGTTTTAGGGTACGATTTAGGGTTAGGTTAGGTTTAATGTACGGGTTAGGGTTAGGGTTAGGGTTAGGGTACGTGTTAGGTTTAGGGTACGGGTTAGGGTTAAGGTTATGGTACGTGTTAGGGTTAGAGTACGGGTTAGTGTTAGGGTGACGGTTAGGGTTAGGGTTAGAGTACGGTTAGGGTTAGGGTCAGGGTTAGGGTTAGTGTACGAGTTAGGTTTAGGTTTAGGGTACGGGTTAGGGTTAGGTTTATGGTACGGGTTAGGATTACAGTACGGGTAGAGTTATGGTGAGGGTTAGGGTTCGGGTTAGAGAACGGTTAGGGTTAGGGTTAGAGTACGGTTTAGGTTTAGTGTTAGGGTTAGGGTTAGGGTTAGGTTTAGAGTACGGGGTAGGGTTAGTGTTAGTGTTAGGGTTAGGGTTAATGTACGGGTTAGGCTTAGGGTTAGGTTTAGGGTTAGGATAAAGGTTAGGGTTAGTTTTAGGGTACGGGATAGGGTTAGCATACGGGTTAAGTTTAGGGTTAGGGTTAGGTTTAGGTTACGGGTTAAGTTTAGGGTACGGGTTAGGGTTAGGTTTAGGGTGAGGGTTTTGGTTAGGGTTATGGTTAGAGTAAGGTTTAGGGTGCGGTTTTAGTGTCAGGGTTAGTGTTAGCATTAGTGTTAGGGTACGGGTTAGTTTTAGGGTTAGGGTACGGGTCAGGGTTAGTTTTAGGGTTAGGGTTAGGTTTAGAGTACGGGTTAGGGTTACTGTTAGTGTTAGCGTTAAGGTTAGTGTACGGATAGGGTTAGGGTTAGGGTTAGGGTTAGGGTACGGGTTAGGGTTAGATTTAGGGATAGGGTCATGGTACGGGTTAGTGTTAGGGTTTGGGTTACGGTACAGGTTAGGGTTAAGATTCCAGTACGGGATAGGGTTAGTGTACGTGTTAGGTCTAGGGTTAGGGTTAGGTTTAGTGTGCGGGTTAGGTTTAGGGTTAGGGTACGTGTTAGGGTTAGGGTTTGGGTAGGGGTTACGGTTAGAGTAAGGGTTAGGGTTAGGTTTAGGGTTAGGGTTAGGGTTAGAGTACGGGTTAGGGTTAGTGTTAGGGATAGGTTTAGTGTTAGTGTGCGGATAGGGTTAGGGTTAGGTTTAGGGTACGGTTTAGGGTACGGTTTAGGGTACGGGAAGTGTTAGTGTACGGGTTCAGTTTAGGGTTAGGGTTAGGTTTAGGGTACGAATTAGGGTTAGGGTTAGGGTACGGGTTAGGGTGTGGGTATGTTACGGTTTATGGTTACAGTACGGGTTAGGGTTAGGGTGAGGTTTAGGGTTATGGTTAGAGTACGGTTAGGGTTAGGGTTAGGGTTTGGGTTAGGGTTAGAGTACGGGTTAGGGTTAGTGTTAGGGTTAGGGAAAGGGTTAGGGTAGGGTTTGAGTATGGGTTAGGTTTAAGGTTAGGGTTAGGTTAGGGTTAGAGTACGGGGTAGGTTTAGTGTTAGGGTAGGGTGAGGGGAAAAGTGCGGGTTAGGCTTAGGGTTAGGTTTAGGGTTAGATTACGGGTTAGGTTTAGATTTAGGGTACGGAATAGGTTTAGCGTAAGGGTTAAGTTTAGTGTTAGGGTTAGGTTTAGGTTACGGGTTAGGGTTAGGGTTAGGGTTAGTGTACGGGTTAGGGTTAGGTTTAGGTTCAGGGTTAGGGTTAGGGTTAGTGTTAGGGTATGGGTTAGGGTTAGGGTTGGGGTTAGGGTATGGGTTAGTCTTAGGGTTAGGGTACGTGTTAGGGTTACGTTTAAATTTAGGGGTATGTTAGCGTGTGGGTTAGGTTAGGGTACGGTTAAGGGTTATGGTTATGGTTAGGGTTATGGTTATGTTTAGATTGCGGTTTAGGGTTAGGGTGAGGGTTAGGGTTAGAGTACGGGTTTGGGTTAGTGTTAGGTCACGGGTTAGGTTTACCGTTTGGGTAAGGTTTAGGGTAAGGGTTAGGGTTAGTGTTAGGGTACGAGTTAAGGTTAGGGTTAGGTTTAGGTTATGGTTAGGGTTAGGGTTAGGGTACGGGTTAGGTTTAGGTTACGAGTTAGGGTTAGTGTTAGGGTCAGGGTTAGGGTAGGGAATGAGTTAGGGTTAGGGTACGGGTTAGGGTTAGGGTCATGTTACGGCTTAGGGTTACAGTACGGGTTAGGGTTAGGGTGAGGGTTAGGGTTAGGGTTAGAGTACGGGTAAGGGTCAGTGTTAGGGTTAGGGTTAGGGTTAGGGTTAGAGTATGGGTTAGTGTTAGTGTTAGGGTTAGGGTAAGGGTTTCTGTTAGGGTTAGGGTACTGTTTAGGGTTAGGGTTAGTGTTAGGTTTAGGGTTAGGGTTAGAGTACGAGGTACGGTTAATGTTAGGGTTAGGGTTAGGTTTAATGTACGGGTTAGGCTTAGGGTTAGGTTTAGGGTTAGGTTACGGGTTAGGGTTAGGTTTAGGTACGGGATAGGGTTAGCGTACGGGTTAAGTTTAGGGTTAGGTTTAGGTTTAGGTTACGGGTTAGGGTTAGGGTACGGATTAGGGATAGGTTTAGGGTACGAGATAAGGTTGGGTACGGGTTAGGTCAAGGGTTAGGGTTAGGTTTAGGATACGGGTTAGGTCTAGGGTTAGGTTTAGGGTTAAAATAAGAGTTAGGGTTAGGTTTATGGTACAGGATAGGGTTAGCGTACTGGTTAAGTTTAGGATTAGGGTTAGGTTTAGGTTATGGGTAAGGGTTAGGGTACGGGTTTGGGTTAGGTTTAGGGTGCGTGTTAGGGTTAGGGTTAGGGTTAGGGTTAGGGGTAGTGTACAGGTTAGGGTTAGGGTTAGGGTCAGGGTTAGGTTTTGAGTACGGGTTTGGGTTAGTGTTAGGGTACGGGTTAGGTTTATCATTTGGGTAAGGTTTAGGGTAAGGTTTAGGGTTAGGGTTAGGGTTAGAGTTTAGTGTTAGAGTTATGGTTAGGCTATGGGATAGGGTTAGATTACGGGTTCGGGTTAAGGTTAGGTTTGGGTTTGGGTTATAGCACAGGTTAGGGTTAGAGTTAGGTTAAGTTTAGGGTTAGAGTATGGGTTAGGGTTAGTGTGAGCGTTAGGGTTAGTTTTAGGGTACGGGTTAGGGTTAGAGTATGGGTTTGGTTAGGTTAGAGTTAAGTTTAGTGTTAGAGTACGGGTTAGGGTTAGTGTTAGGGTTGGGGTTAGGGTTAGGGTTAGTGTACGGATCGGGTTGGGGTTAGGTTTAGGGTTAGGGTACTGGTTAGGGTTAGGTTTAAGTTACGGGATAGGTTTAGGTTTAGGTGAGGGTTAGTGTTAGGGTTAGGGTTAGGGTTAGGTTTAGGGTTAGGGTTAGGGTTAGGGTACAGGTTAGAGTTAGGTTTAGGGTCAGGGTTTCCGTTAGGGATAGGGTTATGGTACGGATTAGGGTTAGGTTTGGGGTTAGGGTACGGGTTAGTTTTAGGGTTAGGATACGGGTCAGGGTTACAGTTAAGGTTAGGGTTATGGTTAGGGTTGGGTTAGGGTTAGGGTACGGGTAAGTGTTATGGTTAGGATTAGGGTTAGTTTTAGGTTTAGGGTGCAGGTGAGGCTCAGGGTTAGTGTTAGGGTACGAGTTAGGGTTAGGGTTAGGTTTTGGGTACGGCTTCGGGTTAGGGTTAGGGTACGGGTTATGTTTAAGGTACGGGTTAGGGTTAGGGTTAGGGTCAGGGTAAGGATTAGGGTTAGGGTATGAGTTCGGGTTAGTGTTAGGTTTAGGGTACGGGTTAGTGTTAGGGTAAGGGTTAGTGTATGGGTTAGGTTTAGGGTACAGTTTAGGGTTAGGGTCAGGGTTAGTGTTAGGGTACGATTTAGGGTTAGGGTTAGGGTACGGGTTGGGGTTAGGGTTATGTTACGGGTTACGGTTACAGTACGCGTTAGGGTTAGGGTGAGTTTAGTTTCAGGTTTAGAGTACGAGTAGGGTTAGGGTTAGGGTTAGGGTTAGAATACGGAGTAAGATTAGTGTTAGCATTAGGATTAGGGAAAGGGTTAGGGTTAGGGTATGGGTTAGGTTTAGGGTTAGGGTTAGGTTTAGGTTAGGTTTAGAGTACGGGTAGGGTTAGTGTTAGTGTTAGGGTGAGGGTTAAAGTACGGGTTAGGCTTAGGGTTAGGTTTAAGGTTAGGTTACGGGTTAGGGTTAGGTTTAGGGTACAGAATAGGTTTAGCGTCTGGGTTAAGTTTAGGGTTAGGTTTAGGTTTAGGTTATGGGTTAGGGTTAGGGTTAGTGTAGAGGTTAGGGTTAGGTTTAGGGTCAGGGTTAGGTTTAGGGTTAGTTTTAGGGTATGGGTTAGGATTAGAGTTGGGGTTAGGGTACGCGTTAGTTTTAGGGTTAGGGTACATGTTAGGGTTATGGTTAAAGTTAGGGTTATGTTAGGGTGTGGGTTAGAGTTAGGGTACGGTTAAGGGTTATGGTTAGGGTAGGGTTATGTTGAGATTGCGGTTTAAGGTTAGGGTTAGGGTTAGGGTTAGAGTACGGGTTTGGGGTAGTGTTAGGTTATGGGTTAGTTTTACCGATTGGGTACGGGTTAGGGTAAGGGTAAGGGTTAGGGTTAGGGTTAGGGGTTAGGGTTAGAGTTAGGGTTAGGTTAATGGTTATAGTACGGGTTAGGGTTAGTGTGAGGGTTAGAGTTAGTGTTAGGGTACGGGTTAGGGTTAGAGTACGGGTTAGGGTTAGGTTTAGGGTTAAGTTTAGGGTTAGAGTACGGGTTAGGGTTAGTGTTAGGGTTAGGATTAGTGTTAGGGTTAGTGTACGGATCGGATTCAGGATAGGGTTAGGGTTAGGGTACGGGTTAGGTTTAGGTTTAAGGTACGGGATAGGGTTAGGTTTACTTGAGGGTTTGTGTTAGGGTTAGGGTTAGGTTTAGGGTACGGGTTAGGGTTAGGTTTAGGGCCAGGGTTTGCGTTAGGGATAGGGTCATGGTACGGGTTAGGTTAGGGTTGGGGTTAGGGTATGGGAAAGTTTATGGTTAGGGTTATGGTTAGTTTTAGGTTTAGGGTGCGGTTTAGGGTCAGGGATAGGGTTAGGGTACGAGTTAGGGTTAGGGTTAGGTTTAGGGTACGGGTTAGGGTTAGGGTTAGGGTTAGGGTACGGTTTAGGTTTAAGGTATGGGTTAGGGTTAGGGTTAGGGTACGAGTTAGGGTTAGGGTTAGGGTACGTGTTAGATTTAGGGTTATATTATGGGTTAGGGTTACAGAATGGGTTAGGGTTAGGGTGAGTGTTAGTGTTAGGGTTAGAGTACGAGTTGTGTTAGGGATAGGGTTAGGGTTAGGTTTAGAGAACGGAGTAAGGTTAGTGTTAGTGTTAGGGTTAGTGTTAATGTACGGGTTAGGCTTAGGGTTAGGTTTAGGGTTAGGTTACGGGTTAGGTTTAGGTTTAGCGTAGGGGATAGGGTTAGCATACGGGCTAAGTTTAGGGTTAAGGTTAGGTTTAGGTCACGGGTTAGGGTTAGGGTACGGGTTAGTGTTAGGTTTAGAGTGCGGGTTAGGTTTAGGGTTAGGGTTAGTGTAGAGGTTAGGGTTAGGTTTAGGGTCAGGGTTAGGGGTAGGGTTAGTGTTAGGGTACGGGTTAGGGTTAGGGTTGTGGTTAGAGTACGGGCTAGTTTTAGGTTTAGGGTACGGGTTAGGGTTACGGTTAAAGTTAGGGTTTGGTTAGGGTGTGGGTTAGGGTTAGGGTTAGGGTTAGAGTACGGGTTTGGGTTAGTGTTAGGGTTCGGGTTAGGTTTACCTTTTGTGTACAGGTTAGGGTAATGATTAGGGTTACGGTTAGGGGTTAGGTTTAGAGTTAGGGTTAGGCTATGGGATAGGTTTAGAGTACGGGTTAGTGTTAGGGTTAGGGTTAGGGTTAGGGTTAGAGTACGGGTTAAGGTTAGAGTTATGGTTAGTGTACAGGTTAGGTTTAGGTTACGGGTTAGGGTTAGGGTTATGGTACGGGTTAGGGTTACAGTGCGGGTTAGTGTTAGGGTGAGGGGATGGTTAGAATTAGGATCAGGGTTAGGGTTAGTGTACGAGTTAGGGTTAGGTTAGGGTGCGGGTTATGGTTAGGGTTATGGTACGGTTTAGGGTTACAGTACGGGTGAGTGTTAGGGTGAGGGTTAGGGTTAGTGTTAGAGTACGGTTATGGTTAGGGTTAAGGTTAGGGTTAGAGTATTGGTTAGGGTTAGTTTTATGGTTAGGGTTAGGGTTAGGTTTAGAGTACGGGGTAGGGTTAGTGTTAGGTTTAGGGTTAGGGTTAATGTACGGGTTAGGCTTAGGGTTAGGTTTAGGGTTAGGATAAGAGTTAGGGTTAGGTTTAGGGTACGGGATAGGGTTAACGTACGTGCTAAGTTTAGGGTTAGGGTTAGGTTTAGGTACTGGTTAGGGTTAGGGTACGGGTTAATGTTAGGTTTAGGGTGCGGGTTAGGGTTAGGGTTAGGGTTAGTGTAAGGGTTAGGGTTAGGTTTAGGGTCAGGGTTAGTGTTAGGGTTAGTGTTAGGGTACGGGTTAGTTTTAAGGTTAGTGTACGGGTTAGGGTTAGGTTTAGGGTTAGGGTGAGGTTTACAGGTTAGGGTTAGTGTTAGTGTTAGCGTTAGGGTAAGTGTACGGATAGGGTTAGGGTTAGGGTTAGGGTACAGGTTAGAGTTAGGTTTAGGGTACGGAATAGGGTTAGTGTACGGTTTAAGTTTAGGGTTAGAGTTAGGTTTATGTTACGGGTTAGGGTTAGGGTACGGGTTAGAGTTAGGTTTAGGTGCAGGTTAGGGTTAGGGTACGGGTTAGGGTTAGGTTAGGGTCAGGGTTATGGTTAGGGATAGGGTCATGGTACGGGTTAGGGTTAGGGTTGGGGTTAGGGTACGGGTTAGTTTTAGGGTTAGAGTACGGGTTAGGGTTACTGTTAAACTTAGGGGTTAGGGTTACAGTTACAGTACGTGTTAGGTTTAGGGTTAGTGTGTGGGTTAGGGTTAGGGTACGGTAAAGGGTTATGGTAAGAGTTAGGGTTAGGGTTAAGATTAGGGTGCAGTTTAGAGTTATGGTTAGGTTTAGTGTTAGGGTTAGAGTACGGGTTTGAGTTAGTGTTAGGGTACGGGTTAGGTATACCATTTGGGTATGGGTTAGGGTAAGTGTTAGGGTTAGGGTTAGGGTTAGGCATTACGGTTAGAGTTAGGGTTAGGCTATGGGATAGTGTTAGAGTAAGGGTTAGGATTAGGGTTAGGGTAAGGGTTCGTGTTTGGGTTATACTACTTGTTAGGGTTAGAGTTAATTTTAGGTTTAGTGTACGGATAAGGTTAGGGTTAGGGTTAGGGTAGAGGTTAGGGTTAGGTTTAGGGTTTGGGCTAGGTTTAGCATACGGGTTAAGTTTAGGATTAGGGTTAGGTTTAGGTTACAAGTTATGGTTAGGGTACGGGTTAGGTTTAGGTGAGTCTTAGGGTTAGGGTTAGGGTAAGGATTAGGGTTAGGGTTAGGGAACGAGTTAGGTTAGGATTACGTTTAGGGTACGGTTTATGGTTAGTGTTAGGGTCAGGGTTAGGGTTAGGGAACGAGTTAGGGTTAGGTTTAGGGTACGGGTTAGGGTTAGGGTTATGTTACGGGTTAAGGTTACAGTACGAGTTAGCGTTAGGTTGAGGGTTAGGGTTAGGGTTAGAGTACGGCTAGGCCTAGGGTTAAGGTTAGGGTTAGAGTACGGGTTAGGGTTAGTGTTAGGGTTAGGGAAAGGGTTAGGGTTAGGGTACGGGTTAGAGTTAGAGTTAGGGTTAGGGTTAGGGTACGGGTTAGGGTTAGGTTTAGGGTACGGGCTATGGTTAGTGTACGGGTTAAAATTAGGTTTAGGGTTAGGTTTAGGTTACGGTTTAGGGTTAGGGTACGGGTTAGGGTTAGGTTTAGGTGAGCGTTAGGGTTAGGATTAGGGTTAGGGTACGGGTTAGTTTTACGGTTAGGGTACGTGTCAGGGTTACGGTTAAGGTTAGGTTTTGGGTTAGGGTATGGGTTAGTGTTTAGGGTACAGGTAAGGGTTTTGGTTAGGGTTAGGGTTAGGTTTAGGTTTAGGGTGTGGTTTAGGGTTAGGGTTAGGGTTAGCGTTAGGCTATGGGTTAGGGTCACAGTTAGGGTTTTGGTACGGGTTAGGGTTAGGTTTAGGTTATGGGATAGGCTTGGGTACGGGTTAGGTCAAGGGTTACGGTTAGGTTTAGGGTACGGTTTAGGGTTAGGGTTAGCATCAGGTTTAGGGTTAGGGTTAGGGTTAGGGTTAGGCTTTGGTTTAGGTTTAGGTTTAGGGTCAGGGTTAGGGTTAGGGATAGGGTTACGGTACGGCTTAGGATTAGGTTTAGATTTAGGATAAGGGTTAGGTTTAGCTTTTGGGTACGGGATAGTTTTAGCGTACGGGTTAAGTTTAGGGTTAGGGTTAGGTTTAGGTTATGGGTTAGGGTTAGGGTACGGTTTAGGGTTAGGTTTAGGGTGCGGGTTAGTGTTAGGGTTAGGATTAGTGTAAGGGTTAGGGTTAGGGTTAGGGTCAGGGTTAGGGTAGGGTTAAGGTTAGTGTTAGGTTAGGTTTAGGGTTAGGGTTAGTGTACGGGTTAGGGTTAGGGTTAGGGTTAGGGTTAGGGTTAGAGTACGGGGTAGGGTTAGTGTTAGGGTTAGGGTTAGGGTTAATGTACGGGTTAGGCTTAGGTTTAGGTTTAGGCTTAGAATACTGGTTAGAGTTAGGTTCAGGTTACGGGATAGGGTTAGGTATGGGTTAAGATAAGGGTAAGGGTTAGTTTAAGGTTACGGGTCAGGGTTAGGGTACGGGTTAGGGTTAGGTTTAGGATACGGGATAGGATTAGCGTACGGTTTAAGTTTAGGGTTAGGGTTAGGTTTAGGTTACGGGTTAGGGTTAGGGAACGGGTTAGGTTTAGGTTTAGGTGCGGGTTAGGGTTATGGTTAGGGTTAGGGTTTGGGTTAGGGTTAGGTTTAGGGTCAGGGTTAGGGTTAGGGATAGGGTTATGGTACGGGTTAGTGTTTGGTTTGGGGTTAGGGTACAGGTTAATTTTTGGGTTAGGGTATGGGTCAGAGTTACAGTTAAGTTTAGGGTTAGCGTTAGGATATGGGTTACGGTTAGGGTACGGGTAAGGGTTATGTTTAGGGTTAGACTTAGGTTTAGGTTTAGGGTGCGGTTTAGGTTTTGGGTTAGGGTTAGTGCTAGGTTATGGGTTGCAGTTACTGTTAGGGGTTGGTATGGGTTAGGTCAAGGGCTAGGGTTAGGTTTAGGGTACGGGTTAGGGTTAGGGTTAGGTTTAGGGTTAGTGTGAGAGTATGGATTATGCTTAGTGTATGGGTTAGGGTTAAGTTTAGGGTAGGGTTAGGGTTAGGGGTAGGGTTCGAGTTAGGGTTAGGGTTAGGTTTAGGGTATGGGTTAGAGTTAGGATTAGGGTTAGAGTACGGCTTAGGTTTAGGGTACAGGTTACGGTTAGTGTTAGGGTCAGGGTTAGGGTTACGGTTAGGGTACAAGTTAGGGTTAGGGTTAGGGTGCGGGTTAGGGTTAGTGTTATGGTATGGGTTAGGGTTACAGTACGGGTTAGGGTTAGTGTGAGGGTTAGGGTTATGGTTAGAATATGGTTAGGGTTAAGTGTAGGGTTAGAGTATGGGTTAGGGTTAGTGTTAGGTTAGGTTTAGGGTTAGGGTTAGTGTACGGGTTAGGGTTAGGGTTAGGTTTAGAGTACGGGGTAGGGTTAGTGTTAGTGTTAGGGTTAGGGTTAATGTACAGGTTAGGCTTAGGTTTAGATTTAGGGTTAGAATACGGGTTAGGGTGTGGTTCAGGGTACAGGATAGGTTTAGCGTACGGGTTAAGTTTAGGGCTAGGGTTAGGTTAAGGTTACGGGTTAGGTTTAGGGTATGGGTTAGGGTTAGGTTTAGGGTGTGGGTTAGGGTTAGGTTTAGGATTAGTGTAAGGGTTAGGGTTAGGTTTAGGGTCAGGGTTAGGATTAGGGTTAGAGTTAGGGTACGGATTAGGGTTAGGTTTGGGGTTAGGGTACGCGTTAGTGTTAGGTTTGGTGTTAGGGTACGGGTTAGTTTTAGGGTTAGGGTACAGGTTAGGGTTATGGTTAAGGTTAGGGTTAGGGTTAGGGTATGGGTTTGGGTTAGGTTACGGTTTAGGGTTATGGTTTCGGTTAGGGTTCGTGTTAAGTTAGGGTGCGGGTTACGGTTAGTTTTAGGGTTAGGGTTAGGGTTAGAGTACGGGTTTGGGTTAGTGTTAGGGTACGGGTTAGGTTTAACTTTTGGGTATGGGTTAGCGAAGTGTTAGGTTTAGGGTTAGGGTTTAGGGTTATAGATCGTGTTAGGCTACGGGTAGGGTTAGGGTACGGGTTAGGGTTAAGGTTAGGGTTTGGGTTAGGGTTAGTGTACGGTGTAGGGTTAGGTTTAGGGTTAGGGTTAGTGTTAGGGTTACGATACGGGTTAGGGTTAAGTTTGGGGTATGGGACAGGGTTAGTGTACGTATTAGGTCTAGGTTAAGGTTTAGGTTTAGTGTGCGGATTAGGGTTAGGGTTAGGGTACGTGTTAGTGTTAGGGTTTGGTTACGGGTTAGCGTTACGTTTAGGGTTAGGGTATGGGATAGGTTTAGGGTTAGGGTTAGGGTACGGTTTAAGGTTAAGGTACGGGTTAGGGTTAGGTCAGGTTTAGGTTTAGGGTTAGGGTACCGGTTAGGGTTACTCTACGGGTTAGGGTTATGGTTAGGGTTAGGGTTAGCATTATAGTACGGGTTAGGGTTAGAGTTAGGGTTAGGATTAGGGTTAGAGTACGGATTAGGGTTAGTGTTAGGGTTAGGGTTTGGGTTAGGGTTAGAGTTAGAGTACGGGTTAGGGTTAGTGTTGGTGTTAGGGTTAGCTTAAGGATTAGTGTACGGATAGGGTTAGGGTTAGGGTTAGGGAACGGGTTAGGGTTAGGGTTAGGTTTAGGTGCATGTTAGTGTTAGGGTTAGGGTTGGGGTTTGGGTTAGCGTTAGGTTTAGGGTCAGGGTTAGGGTTAGGGATAGGGTTTTGGTACGGGTTAGGGTTAGGTTTGGGGTTAGGGTACAGGTTAGTTTTAGGGTTAGGGTACGGGTCAAGGTTACAGTTAAGGTTAGGCTTAGGGTTAGGATATGGGTTACGGTTAGGGTACGGGTAAGGGTTATGGTTAGGTTTAGGGTTAGGTTTAGGTTTAGGGTGCGGGTTAGAGTTTGGGTTAGGGTTAGTGCTAGGTTATGGGTTAGGGTTACTGTTAGGGTTGGGCACGGGTTAGGTCAAGGGCTAAGGTTAGGTTTAGGGTACGGGTTAGGGTTAGGTTTAGGGTTAGTGTTAGGGTATGGGTTAGGCTTAGGGTACGGGTTAGGGTTAAGGTTAGGGTAGGGTTAGGGTTAGGGGTAGGGTATGAGTTATGGTTAGCGTTAGGTTTAGGGTATGTGTTAGGGTTAGGATTAGGGTTAGAGTATGGTTTAGGTTTAAGTTACGAGTTACAGTTAGTGTTAGGGTCAGGGTTAGGGTTAGGGTTAGGGTACAAGTTATGGTTAGGGTTTGGGTACAAGTTAGGGTTAGGGTTAGGGTACGGGTTACGGTTACAGTACGGGTTAGGGTTAGGGTGAGGTTTAGGGTTATGGTTAGAGTATTTTTAGGGTTAGGGTTAGTGTTAGAGTACGGGTTAGGGTTAGTGTTAGGTTAGGTTTAGGGTTAGGGTTAGTGTACGGGTTAGGGTTAGGGTTAGGGTTAGGGTTAGGTTTAGAGTACGGGGTAGGTTTAGTGTTAGGGTTAGGGTTAGGGTTAATGTACGGGTTAGGCTTAAGTTTATGTTTAGGCTTAGAATACTGGTTAGAGTTAGGTTCAGGGTACGGGATAGGGTTAGGTATGGGTTAAGTTAAGGGTAAGGGTTAGTTTAAGGTTACGGGTTAGGGTTAGGGTACGGGTTAGGGTTAGGTTTAGGATACGGGATAGGATAGCGTACGGGTTAAGTTTAGGGTTAGGGTTAGGTTTAGGTTACGGGTTAGGGTTAGGGAACGGGTTAGGTTTAGGTTTAGGTGCGGGTTAGGGTTAGGTTTAGGGTTAGGGTTTGGGTTAGGGTTAGGGTTAGGTTTAGGTTACGGGTTAGGGTTAGGGTACGGGTTAGGGTTAGGTTTACGGTGCACATTAGGGTTAGGGTTAGGGTTAGTGTAAGGGTTAGGGTTATGTTACGGGTTAGGGTTAGGGTTAGGGTTAGTGTTAGGGTACGCGTTAGTGTTAGGGTTGGGGTTAGGGTACGGGTTAGTTTTAGAGTTAGGGTACAGGTTAGGGTTATGGTTAAGGTTAGGGTTAGGCTTAGGGTATGGGTTAGGGTTAGGTTACGATTAAGGGTTATGGTTTCGAGTAGGGTTTGGGTTAAGTTTATGGTTCTGGTTAGGGTTAGGTTAGGGTGAGGGTTAGGGTTAGGGTTAGAGTACGGGTTTTGGTTACTGTTAGTGTACGGGTTAGGGTTACCTTTTGGGTACGGGTTAGTGTAAGGGTTAGGGTTAGGGTTAGGGTTAGGATTTAGGGTTAGAGTTAGGGTTAGGCTATGGGTAGGGTTAGGGTATGGGTTAGAGTACGGGTTAGGGTTCGGGTTAGGGTTAGTGTATGGGTTAGGGATTGGGTTAGGGTTAGAGTTATGGTTCGGGTTAGGGTTAAGATTCTGGTACGGGATAGGGTTAGAGTACTTGTTAGGTCTAGGGTTAGGTTTAGTTTTAGTGTGCGGTTTAGGGTTAGGGTTAGGGTTAGGGTTAGGGTACGTGTTAGGGTTAGGGTTTGGGTAGGGGTAAGGGTTACATTTAGGGTTAGGGTACGGATTAGGTTTAGGGTTAGGGTAAGGGTTAGTGTTAGGGTACGGGTTAGGGTTAGGTTTAGGGTTAGGTTTAGGGTTAGAGTACGTGTTAGGGTTAGTGTTAGTGTTAGCATTAGTGTTACTGTGCAGATAGGGTTAGGGTTAGGGTTAGGGTACGGGTTAGGGTTAGGTTTAGGGTACGGGATAGGGTTTGTGTACGGGATAAGTTTAGGGTTAGGGTTAGGTTCAGGGTACGAGTTAGGGTTAGGGTTAGGTTACGCGTTAGGGTTAGGGTTATGTTACGGGCTAGGGTTACAGTACGGGTTAGTGTTAGGATGAGGGTTAGGGTTATGGTTAGATTACTGTTAGGGTTAGGGTTAGGGTTAGGGTTAGAACACGGGTTAGGGTAAGTGTTAGGGTTAGGTTTAGGGTTAGGGTTAGGGTTAGGGTTAGGTTTAGGGTACGGGATAGGGTTAGCGTAAGGGTTAAGTTTAGGGTTAGGGTTAGGTTTAGGTTACGGGTTATGGTTAGGGTACGGGTTAGGGTTAGGTTTAGGGTGCGGGTTAGTGTTAGGGTTAGGGTTAGTGTAAGGGTAAGGGTTAGGTTTAGGGTCAGGGTTATGGTTAGGGTTAGTGTTAGGGTATGGTTTAAGGTAAGGGTTGGGGTTAGGGTATGGGTTAGATTTAGGGTTAGGGTACTGGTCAGGGTTACGGTTAAGGTTATGGTTAGGGTTAGGGTATGGGTTAGGGTTAGGGTACGGGTAAGGGTTATGGTTAGGGTTAGGGTTAGGTTTAGGTTTAGGGTGCGGGTTAGGGTTAGGGTTAGGGTTAGGGTTAGTGCTATGTTATGGGTTAGGGTTACTGTTAGGGTTTGGGTACGGGTTAGGGTTAGGTTTAGGTTACGGGATAGGGTTGGTAAGGGTTAGGTCAAGGGTTAGGGTTAGCTTTCGGGTACGGGTTAGGGTTAGGGTTAGCTTTAGGTTTAGGGTGCGGTTTAGGGTTAGGGTTAGGGTTAGTGCTTGGCTATGGGTTAGGATTACGGTTAGGGTTTTGTTACGGGTTAGGGTTAGGGTTAGGTTACAGGATAGGGTTGGGTACGGGTTAGGTCAAGGGTTAGGGTTAGTTTTAGGGTATGGTTTATGGTTAGGGTTAGGTTTCGGGTTAGGGTTAGGGTATGGGTTAAGTTTAGGGTTCGGGTTAGGGTTAGGGTTAGGGTAAGGGTTAGGGTTAGGGTTAGGGAACGAGTTAGGTTAGGACTACGTTTAGGGTACGGTTTATGGTTAGTGTTAGGGTCAGGGTTAGGGTTAGGGATAGGGTTATGGGACGGGTTAGGGTTAGGGTTGGGGTATGGGTTAGGGTTAGGGTTATGTTACGGGTTAGGGTTACAGTACGTGTTAGGGTTAGGTTGAGGGTTAGGGTTAGGGTTAGAGTACGGGTTTTGGTTACTGTTAGTGTACGGGTTAGGGTTACCTTTTGGGTACGGGTTAGTGTAAGGGTTAGGGTTAGGGTTAGGGTTAGGATTTAGGGTTAGAGTTAGGGTTAGGCTATGGGTAGGGTTAGGGTATGGGTTAGAGTACGGGTTAGGGTTCGGGTTAGGGTTAGTGTATGGGTTAGGGATTGGGTTAGGGTTAGAGTTATGGTTCGGGTTAGGGTTAAGATTCCGGTACGGGATAGGGTTAGTGTACTTGTTAGGTCTAGGGTTAGGTTTAGTTTTAGTGTGCGGTTTAGGGTTAGGGTTAGGTTTAAGGTTAGGGTACGTGTTAGGGTTAGGGTTTGGGTAGGGGTAAGGGTTACATTTAGGGTTAGGGTACGGATTAGGTTTAGGGTTAGGGTAAGGGTTAGTGTTAGGGTACGGGTTAGGGTTACATAACGGGTTAGGGTTAGGTTTAGGGTTAGGTTTAGGGTTAGAGTACGTGTTAGGGTTAGTGTTAGTGTTAGCATTAGTGTTACTGTGCGGATAGGGTTAGGGTTAGGGTTAGTGTACGGGTTAGGGTTAAGTTTAGGGTACGGGATAGGGTTTGTGTACGGGATAAGTTTAGGGTTAGGGTTAGGTTCAGGGTACGAGTTAGGGTTAGGGTTAGGTTACGCGTTAGGGTTAGGGTTATGTTACGGGCTAGGGTTACAATACGGGTTAGTGTTAGGATGAGGGTTAGGGTTATGGTTAGATTACTGTTAGGGTTAGGGTTAGGGTTAGGGTTAGAACACGGGTTAGGGTTAGTGTTAGGGTTAGGTTTAGGGTTAGGGTTAGGGTTAGGGTTAGGTTTAGGGTACGGGATAGGGTTAGCCTAAGGGTTAAGTTTAGGGTTAGGGTTAGGTTTAGGTTACGGGTTATGGTTAGGGTACGGGTTAGGGTTAGGTTTAGGGTGTGGGTTAGTGTTAGGGTTAGGGTTAGTGTAAGGGTAAGGGTTAGGTTTAGGGTCAGGTTATGGTTAGAGTTAGTGTTAGGGCATGGTGTAAGGTAAGGGTTGGGGTTAGGGTACGGGTTAGATTTAGGGTTAGGGTACTGGTCAGGGTTATGGTTAAGGTTATGGTTAGGGTTAGGGTATGGGTTAGGGTTAGGGTACGGGTAAGGGTTATGGTTAGGGTTAGGGTTAGGTTTAGGTTTAGGGTGCGGGTTAGGGTTAGGGTTAGGGTTAGGGTTAGTGCTATGTTATGGGTTAGGGTTACTGTTAGGGTTTGGGTACGGGTTAGGGTTAGGTTTAGGTTACAGGATAGGGTTGGTAAGGGTTAGGTCAAGGGTTAGGGTTAGCTTTCGGGTACCGGTTAGGGTTAGGGTTAGCTTTAGGTTTAGGGTGCGGTTTAGGGTTAGGGTTAGGGTTAGTGCTTGGCTATGGGTTAGGATTACGGTTAGGGTTTTGGTACGGGTTAGGGTTAGGGTTAGGTTACAGGATAGGGTTGGGTACGGGTTAGGTCAAGGGTTAGGGTTAGTTTTAGGGTATGGTTTATGGTTAGGGTTAGGTTTCGGGTTAGGGTTAGGGTATGGGTTAAGTTTAGGGTTCGGGTTAGGGTTAGGGTTAGGGTAAGGGTTAGGGTTAGGGTTAGGGAACGAGTTAGGTTAGGATTACGTTTAGGGTACGGTTTATGGTTAGTGTTAGGGTCAGGGTTAGGGTTAGGGATAGGGTTATGGGACGGGTTAGGGTTAGGGTTGGGGTATGGGTTAGGGTTAGGGTTATGTTACGGGTTAAGGTTACAGTACGTGTTAGGGTTAGGTTGAGGGTTAGGGTTAGGGTTAGAGTATGGTTAGGCCTGGGTTAGGTTTAGGGTTAGAGTACGAGTTAGGGTTAGTGTTAAGGTTAGGGAAAGGGTTAGGGTTAGGGTACGGGTAAGAGTTAGGGTTAGGGTTAGGGTTAGGGTACGGGTTAGTGTTAGGTTTAGGGTACGGGCTATGGTTAGTGTACGGGTTAAAATTAGGTTTAGGGTTAGGTTTAGGTTACAGTTTAGGGTTAGGGTACGGGTTAGGGTTAGGTTTAGGTGAGCGTTAGGGTTAGGATTAGGGTTAGGGTACCCGTTAGTTTTAGGGTTAGGGTATGTGTCATGGTTACAGTTAAGGTTAGGTTTAGGGTTAGGGTATGGCTTAGTGTTTAGGGTACGGGTAAGGGTTTTGGTTAGGGTTAGGTTTAGGTTTAGGGTGTGGTTTAGGGTTAGGGTTAGGTTTAGTACTAGGCTATGGGTTAGGGTTACCGTCAGGGTTTTGGTATGGGTTAGGTTTAGGATTAGGTTACGGGATAGGCTTGGGTACGGGTTAGGTAATGGGTTACGGTTAGGTTTAGGGTATGGTTTAGGGTTAGGGTTAGTGTCAGGGTTAGGGTTAGGGTTAGGGTTACGGTACGCTTTAGGGTTACTGTACGGGTTAGGGTTATCGTTAGGGTTAGGGTTAGGGTTAGCGTTATAGTACGGGTTAGGGTTAGAGTTAGGGTTAGGTTTAGGGTTAGAGTACGGGTTAGGGTTAGTGTTAGGGTTAGGTTTAGTGTTAGGTTTAGGGTTAGAGTACGGGTTAGAGTTAGTGGTAGTGTTAGGGTTAAGGTTAGGGTTAGTGTACGGATAGGGTTAGGGTTAGGATTAGGGTTAGGGTTAGGGTACGGGTTAGGGTTAGGTTTAGGATACGGGATATGATTAGCATACGGGTTAAGTTTAGGGTTAGGGTTAGGTTTAGTTTACGGGTTTGGGTTAGGGAATGGGTTAGGGTTAGGTTTAGGTGCGGGTTAGGGTTAGGGTTAGGGTTAGGGTTAGGGTTAGGCTTTGGGTTAGGTTTAGGTTTAGGGTCAGGGTTAGGGTTAGGGATAGGGTTATGGTACGGCTTAGGGTTAGGTTTAGATTTAGGATACGGGTTAGGTTTAGCTTTAGGGTACGGGATAGGGTTAGCGTACGGGTTACGTTTAGGGTTAGGGTTAGGTTTAGTTTACGGGTTAGGGTTAGGGTACGGGTTAGGGTTAGGTTTAGGGTGCGGGTTAGCGTTAGGGTTAGGATTAGTGTAAGGGTTAGGGTTAGGTTTAGGGTCAGCGTTAGGGTTAGGTTTAGTGTTAGGGTACGGGTTAGGGTTAGGGTTCTGTTTAGGGTACGGATTAGTTTCAGGGTTAGGGTACGGGTTATGGTTAGGTTTAGGTGCGGGTTAGGGTCAGGGTATGGGTTAGGTTTAGGTTTAGGGTCAGGGTTAAGGTTAGAAGTAGGGTTAGGGTACGGGTTAGGGTTAGAGTGGGGTTAGGGTACGGGTTAGTATTAGGGTTAGGTTACGGGTTAGGGTTACAGTTAAGGTTAGGGTTAGTGTAGGGAATGGGTTAGGATTAGGGTACGGGATAGGGTTGGCACCGGGTTAGGTCAAGGGTTAGGGTTAGTTTTACGGTACGGGTTAGGGTTAGGGTTATGTTTAGGGTTAGGGTTAGGGTATCGGTTAGGTTTAGGGTACGGGTTAGGGTTAATGTTAGGGTAAGGGTTAGGGTTAGGGTTATGGTACGAGTTAGGGTTAGGGTTAGGTTTAGGGTACTGGTTAGGTTTAGGGTTAGGTTTAGGGTACAGGTTAGGTTTAGGTTACGAGTTAGGGTTAGGGTTAGGGTTAGGGTTAGAGTACGGGGTAGGGTTAGTGTTAGTGTTAGGGTTAAGTTTAATGTACGTTTTAGGCTTAGGGTTAGGGTTAGGGTTACCTTACGGGTTAGGTTTAGGTTTAGGATACGGTATAGGGTTAGCGTACGGGTTAATTTTAGGGTTAGGTTTAGGTTTAGGGTACGGGTTAGTGTTAGGGTACAGATTAGTGTTAGGTTTACGGTGCCGGTTAGGGTTAGGGATAGGATTAGTGTACTGGTTAGGGTCATTTTTAGGGTCAGGGTTAGGGTTAGCTTTACTGTTAGGGTATGGGTTAGGGTTAGGGTTGGGGTTAGGGTACGGATTAGTTTTAGTGTTAGGGTACGGTTTAGGGTTACGGTTAAAGTTAGGGTTAGGGTTAGGGTGTGGTTTAGGGTTAGGGTACGGTTAAGGGTTATGGTTAGTCTTAGGGTTATGGTTAAGTTTAGGGTGCGGTTTAGGGTTTTTGTTAGTGTACGAGTTAGGGTTAGGGTTACGGTACGGGTTAGGGTTAGGGTTATGATACGGGTTAGGTTTACAGTACGGATTAGTGTTAGTGTGAGGGTTAGGGTTAGGGTTAGAGTATGGTTAGGATTAGGGTTAGAGTACGGGTTAGGGTTAGTGTTAGGGTTAGGGTTAGGGTTAGGTTTAGAGTACGGGATAGGGTTAGTGTTAGGGTTAGGGTTAGGGTTAATGTACGGGTTAATCTTAGGTTTAGTTTTAGGGTTAGGATAAGAGTTAGGGTTAGGTTTAGGGTACGGGATAGGGTTAGGGTATGGGTTAAGTTTAGGGTTAGGGTTAGGTTTAGGTTACGGGTTAGGGTTAGGGTATGGGTTAGGGTTAGTTTTAGGGTACGGGTTAGGTTTAGGTTTAGGATTAGTGTAAGGGTTAGGGTGAGGTTTAGGGTCAGGGTTAGGGTTAGGGTTAGTGTTAGGGTACTGGTTAGTTTTAGGGTTAGGGTACGGGTTAGGATTAAGTTTAGGGTTAGGGTTAGAGTTAGTGTACGGATAGGGTTAGGGTTAGGGTAAGGGTTAGGGTACATGTTAGGGTTAGGTTTAGGGTACGGGATAGGGCTAGTGTACCGGTTAAGTTTAGGGTTAGAGTAGGTTTAGGTTACGGGTTACGGTTAGGGTACGGGTTAGGGTTAGGTTTAGGTGTGGGTTAGGGTTAGGGTACGGGTTAGGGTTTCGTTTACGGTCAGGGTTATGTTTAGGGATAGGGTCATGTTACAGGTTAGGGTTAGGGTTGGGGTTAGGGTACGGGTTAGTTTTAGGGTTAGGGTATGTGTTAGGGTTACGGTTAAAGTTAGGGTTAGTGTTAGGGTATGGTTTAGAGTTAGGGTGCGGGTAAGGGTTATGGTTAGGGTTAGGGTTACATTTAGGTTTAGGGTGCGGCTTAGGCTTAGGGTTAGGGTTAGGGTTAGCGCTATGGTATGGGTTAGGGTTACTGTTAGGGTTTGGGTACGGTTAGGGTTAAGTTTAGGGTACGAGATAGGGTTGGGTACGGGTTAGGTCAAGGGTTAGGGTTCGGTTTAGCGTACAGCTTAGGGTTCGGGTTAGGTTTAGGGTTAGGGTTAGTGTTAGGGTTAAGTTCATGGTTAGGGTTAGGGTTACAGTACGGGTTAGGTTTAAGGTTCCGGTACGGGATAGGGTTAGTGTACGTGTTAGGTCTAGAGTTAAGGTTAGGTTTAGTGTGCGGGTTAGGGTTAGGGTTAGGGTACGTGTTAGGGTTAGGGTTTGGGTACAGTTACGGTTACGTTTACCGTTAGGGTACGGGTTAGGTTTAGGGTTAGGGTAAGGTTTAATGTTAGGGTACGGGTTAGGGTTAGAGTAAGGGTTAGGGTTAAGTTTAGGGTTAGGGTTAGGGTTAGAGTATGGGTTAGGGTTAGTGTTAGGGATAGGGTTCGTGTTAGTGTGCGGATAGGGTTAGGGTTAGGTTTAGGGTACGGTTTAGGGTTTGGTTTAGGGTACGGGTTAGGGTTTGGGTTAGGGTACGGGTTAGAGTACGGGTTATGTTCCGAGTTAGGGTTACAGTTCAGGTTAGGGTTAGGATGAGGTTTAGGGTTATGGTTAGAGTATGGTTAGGGTTAGGGTTAGGGTTAGGGTTATTCTTAGGGTTAGAGTACGGGTTAGGGTTAGTGTTAGGGTTAGGGAAAGGGTTAGGGTAGGGTTAGGGTATGGGTTAGGTTTAGGGTTAGGTTTAGGTTAGGGTTAGAGTACGGGGTAGGGTTAGTGTTAGGGTAGGGTGAGGGGAAAAGTACGGGTTAGGTTTAGGGTTAGGTTGAGGGTTAGGTTACGTGTTAGGGTTAAATTTAGGGTACGGAATAGGTTTAGCATAAGGGTTAAATTTAGTGTTAGGGTTAGTTTTAAGTTACGGGTTAGGGTCGTGTTAGGGTTAGTGTACGGGTTAGGGTTAGGTTTAGGGTCAGGGTTAGGGTTAGGGTTAGTGTTAGGGTATGGGTTAGGGTTAGGGTTGGGGTTAGGGTACGGGTTAGTTTTAGGGTTAGGGTATGTGTTAGGGTTATGTTTAAGTTAGGGTTATGTTAGGGTGTGAATTAGGGTTAGGGTAAGGTTAAGGGTTATGGTTATGGTTAGGGTTATGGTTATGTTTAGATTGCGGTTTAGGGTTACGGTTAGGGGTAGGGTTAGAGTAGGGGTTTGGGTTAGTGTTAGTGCACGGGTTAGGTTTACCGTTTGGGTAAGGGTTAGGGCAAGGTTTAGGGTTAGTGTTAGGGTACGAGTTAGGGTTAGGGTTAGGTTTAGGGTACTGGTTATGGTTAGATTTAGGGTACGGTTTAGGTTTAGGTTATGAGTTAGGGTTAGTGTTAGGGTCAGGGTTAGGGTTAGGAAACGAGTTAGGGTTAGGGTTAGGGTACGGGTTAGGGTTAGGGTCATGTTATGGGTTAGCGTTACAGTACGGGTTAGGGTTAGGGTGAGGGTTAGTGTTAGGTTTAGAGTACGGGTTAGGGTTAGTGTTAGGGTTAGGGTTAGGGTTAGGGTTAGAGTACGGGTTAGTGTTAGTGTTAGGGTTAGTGTAATGGTTAGGGTTAGGGTTAAGGTACGGTTTAGTGTTAGGTTTAGGGTTAGGGTTATAGTACGGGGTAGGGTTATTGTTAGGCTTAGGGTTAGGTTTAGGGTTAGGTTCCGGGTTAGCGTTTGGTTTAGGGTACGGGATAGGGTTAGCATACAGGTTAAGTTTAGGGTTAGGTTTAGGTTTAGGGTACGGGTTAGGGTTAGGTTTAGGGTTAGGGTTAGGGTTAGGGTTAAAGTACCGGGTAGAGTTAGTGTTAGGGTTAGCGTTAATGTACGGGTTAAGCTTAGGGTTAGATTTAGGGTTAGGATACGGTTTAGGGTTAGATTCAGGATTCGGGATAGGGTTAGCGTACGGGTTAACTTTGGGGTTAGGGTTAGGTTTAGGTTACGGGTTAGGGTTAGGTTACGGTTTAGGGTTAGGGTTAGTGTCAGGGTTAGGGTTAGTGTTAGGGTATGAGATAGCGTTAGGGTTAGGTTTAGGGTATGGTTTAGGGTTAGGGTTAGGTTTAGGATACGGTTTAGGTTAGGGTACGGGTTAGGGTTAGGGTCAGGTTTAGGGTTATTTTACGAGTTAGGGTTAGGGTTAGGGTACGGGTTAGGTTTAGGGTTATGTTATGTGTTAGGGATACAGTATGGGTTAGGGTTAGTTTGAGGCTTAGGGTTAGGGTTAGCGTATGTTTAGGTTTAGGGTTAGGGTTAGGTTTAGAGTACGGGGTAGGGTTAGTGTTAGGGTTAGGGTTAATGTACGTGTTAGGCTAAGGGTTAGGTTTAAGGTTAGGTTACGGTTTAGCGTTAGGGTACTGGTTAGGGTTAGGTTTAGGGTGCGGGTTAGGGTTAGGGTTAGGGTTAGGTTTAGGGTTAGTGTACGGGTTAGGGTTAGATTGAGGGTCACGGTTAGGGTTAGTGTTAGGTTATGGTTTAGATTTAGGGTTGGGGTTAGGGTACGGGTTAGTTTTAGGGTTAGGGTATAGGTTATGGTTTCGGTTAAAGTTAGGGTTACGGTTAGAGTACGGGTTAGGTTTAGGTTTTGGGAACAGGATAGGGTTAGTGTACGGGTTAAGTTTAGGGTTAGGGTTAGGTTTAGATTACGGGTTAGGGTTAGGGTACGGGTTAGGATTAGGTTTAGGTGCGGGTTAGGGTCAGGGTATGGGTTAGGTTTAGGTTTAGGTTCAGGGTTAGGGTTAGAAATAGGGTTATGGTACGGGTTAGGGTTAGGGTTAGGGTACGGTTTAGGGTTAAGGTTAGGGTTAGGGTTAGAGTACGGGGTAGGGTTAGTGTTAGGGTGAGGGTTAAGTTTAATGTACGTTTTAGGCTTAGGGTTAGGGTTAGGGTTACCTTACGGGTTAGGTTTAGGTTTAGGATACGGTATAGGCTTAGCGTACGGGTTAATTTTAGGGTTAGGTTTAGGTTACGGGTTAGGGTTAGGGTACGGATTAGGGTTAGGTTTACGGTGCTGGTTAGGGTTAGGGATAGGATTAGTGTACTGGTTAGGGTCATTTTTAGGGTCAGGGTTAGGGTTAGGGTTACTGTTAGGGTATGGGTTAGGGTTAGGGTTGGGGTTAGGGTACGGGTTAGTTTTAGTGTTAGGGTACGGGTTAGGGTTCTGGTTAAGGGTTATGGTTAGGCTTAGGGTTAGGGTTAAGTTTAGGATGCGGTTTAGGGTTAGGGTTAGTGTACGAGTTAGGGTTAGGGTTAGGGTATGGGTTAGGGTTAGGGTTATGATACAGGTTAGGTTTACAGTACGGATTAGTGTTAGGGTGAGGGTTAGGGTTAGGGTTAGAGTACTGTTAGGGTTAGGGTTAGAGTACGGGTTAGGGTTAGTGTTAGTGTTAGGGTTAGGGTTAATGTACGGGTTAGGCTTAGGTTTAGGTTTAGGGTTAGGATAAGAGTTAGTGTTAGGTTTAGGGTACGGGATAGGGTTAGGGTATGGGTTAAGTTTAGGGTTAGGTAGGTTTAGGTTACGGGTTAGGGTTAGGGTACAGGTTAGGGTTAGGTTTAGGGTGCGTGTTAGGTTTAGGGTTAGGGTTAGTGTAAGGGTTAGGGTTAGGTTTAGGGTCAGGGTAGGGTTAGGGATAGGGTCATGGTACGGATTAGGGTTAGGGTTGGGGTTAGGGTATAGGTTAGTTTTAGGGCTAGGGTACGGGTTAGGGTTACGGTTAAATTTAGGGTAGTGTTAGGTTAAGGGTTAAAGTTAGGGTACGGGTAAGGGTTATGGTTAGGTTTAGTGTTACGATTAGGTTTAGTGTGCGGGTTAGACTTAGGGTTAGAGTTAGGGTTAGCGCCAAGGTATGGGTTATGATTACTGTTAGGGTTTGGTTACGGGTTCGGGTTAGGTTTAGGGTACGATATAGGGTTGGGTACGGGTTAAGTCAAGGGTTAGGTTTAGGTTTAGGGTACGGGTTAGGTTTAGGGTTAGGTTTAGGGTTAGGATTTTAGTTAGGGTTAGGTTTAGGGTACAGGATAGGGTTAGCGTACGGGTTATGTTTAGGATTAGGGTTAGGTTTAGGTTACAGGTTAGGGTTAGGGACGGTTAGGGTTAGGTTTAGGGTGAGGTTTAGGGTTAGGGTTATGGTTAGTGTAAGGGTTAGTGTTAGGTTTAGGGTCAGGGTTAGGGTTAGGGTTAGTGTTAGGATACGGGTTAGTTTTAGGGTTAGGGTTCGGGTTAGTATTAGGTTTAGGGTTAGGGTTAGGTTTAGAGTACGGGTTAGTGTTAGTGTTAGTGTTAGGTTTAGGGTCAGTGTACGGATAGGGTTAGGGTTAGGGTAAGGGTTCGGGTACATGTTAGGGTTAGGTTTAGGGTACGGGATAGGGTTAATGTACGGGTTAAGTTTAGGGTTAGGGTAGGTTTAGGTTATGGGTTAGGTTTAGGGTACGGGTTAGAGTTAGTTTTAGGTGCGGGTTAGGGTTAGGGTACGGGTTAGGGTTTGGTTTAGGGTCAGGGTTATGTTTAGGGATAGGGTCATGTTACGGGTTAGGGTTAGGGTTGGGGTTAGGGTACGGGTTAGTTTTAGGGTTAGGGTACGGTTTAGGGTTATGTTTAAAGTTAGGGTTAGTGTTAGGGTATGGTTAAGGGTTAGGGTGCGGGTAAGGGTTATGTTTAGTGTTAGGGTTACGTTTAAGTTATGGTGCGGTTTAGGCTTAGGGTTAGGGTTAAGGTTATCGCCAGGGTATGGGTTAGGATTACTGTTAGGGTTTGGGTAAGGGTTAGGGTTAAGTTTAGGGTACGAGATAGGGTTAGGTACGAGTTAGGTCAAGGGTTAGGGTTCTGTTTAGCGTATAGGTTAGGTTTAGTGTTAGGTTTAGGGTTAGGGTTAGTGTTAGGGTTAAGTTTAGGGTTAAGGTTAGGGATACGGTACGGGTTAGGTTTAAGGTTCCGGTACGGGATAGGGTTAGTGTACGTGTTAGTACTAGGGTTAGGGTTAGGGTTAGTGCGTGGGTTAGGGTTAGGGTTAGGGTACGTGTTAGGGTTAGGGTTTGGGTACGGTTACGGTTACGTTTACTATTAGGGTACGTGTTAGGTTTAGGGTTAGGGTAAGGGTTAATGTTAGGGTACGGGTTAGGGTTAGAGTAAGGGTTAGGGTTAGGTTTAGGGTTAGGGTTAGGGTTAGAGTACGGGTTAGGGTTAGTGTTAGGGTTAGGGTTAGGGTTAGTGTACGGATCGGGTTCGGGTTACGGTTAGGATTAGGGTACGGGTTAGGGTTAGGTTTAAGGTATGGGATAGGGTTAGGTTTATGTGAGGGTTAGTGTTAGGGTTAGGGTTAGGTTTAGGGTTCGGGTTAGGGTTAGGTTTAGGGTCAGGGATTGCATTAGGGATAGGCTTATGGTACGGGTTAGGCTTAGGGTTGGGTTTAGGGTACGGTTTAGTTTTAGGGTTAGGATACAAGTCAGGGTTACGGTTAAGGTTAGGGTTAAGGTTAGGGTATGGGTTAGGTTTAGGGTACGGGTAAGTGTTATGGTTAGGGTTAGGGTTAGTTTTAGGTTTGGGTGCAGTTTAGGGTCAGGGATAGGGTTAGGGTATGAGTTAGGGTTAGGGTTAGGTTTAGGGTACGGGTTAGGGTTATGGTTAGGGTTAAGGAACGGGTTAGGTTTAAGGTACATGTTAGGGTTAGGGATAGTGTCAGGGTTAGGGTTAGGGTTAGGGTACGGGTTAGGTTTAGGGTTATGTTACAGGTTAGGGTTACAGTACGGGTTAGGGTTAGGGTGAGTGTTAGTCTTAGGGTTAGAGTACGAGTACGGTTAGGGTTAGGGTTTGGGTTAGGGTTAGAGTACGGATAAGGTTAGTGTTAGAGTTAGGGTTAGGGTTAATGTACGGGTTAGGATAGGGTTAGGTTTAGGGTTAGGTTATGGGTTAGGGTTATGTTTAGGGTACTGGATAGGGTTAGCGTATGGGTTAGGTTTAGGTTTAGGTTACGGGTTAGGATTAGGTTTAGGGTCGGGTTAGGGTTAGGGTTAGGGTTAGTGTATAGGTTAGGGTTAGGTTTAGGGTCAGGGTTAGTCATTGGGTTAGTGTTAGGTTATGGGTTAGGATTAGGGTTGTGGTTAGAGTACGGGTTAGTTTTAGGTTTAGGGTACGGGTTAGGGTTACGCTTAAAGTTAGGGTTAGGGTTAGGGTGTGGTGGTTAGGTTTAGGGTACGGTTAAGGGTTATGGTTAGGCTTAGGGTTAGGGTTAAGTTTACGGTGTGGTTTAGGGTTAGGGTAAAGGTTAGGGTTAGGGTTAGGGTTAGGGTTAGAGTACGGGTTTGGGTTAGTGTTAGGGTACGGGTTAGGTTTACCTTTTGGGTATGGGTTAGGGCAAGGGTTAGGGTTAGGGTTAGGGGTTAGGTTTAGAGTTAGGGTTAGGCTACGGGATAGGGTTAGAGTACGGGTTAGTGTTAGGGTTAGTGTTAGGGTTAGGGTTATACTACGGGTTAGGGTTAGTGTTATGGTTAGTGTACGGGTTAGGTTTAGGGTATGGGTTAGGGTTAGGGTCAGTGTTAGGGTTAGGGTTAGGGTACGATTTAGGTTTAGGGTTCGGTTTAGGGTACGGGTTAGGTTTAGGGTTAGGGTTAGGGTACGGGTTAGGTTTAGGGTACAGGTTAGGTTTAGGGTTATGGAACGGGTTAGGGTTAAAGTACGGGTTAGTGTTAGGGTGAGGGTTAGGGTTAGGGTTAGAGTACGGTTAGGGTTAGGGTCAGGGATAGGTTTAGTGTACGAGTTAGGGTTAGGGTTAGGGTACGGGTTAGGTTTAGGTTTATGGTACGGGTTAGGGTTACAGTACGAGTGAGTTTTAGGGTGAGGGTTAGGGTTAGGGTTAGAGTACGGTTAGGGTAAGGGTTAGGGTTAGCGTTAGAGTACGGGTTAGGGTTATGAATAGGTTTAGGGTTAGGGTTAGAGTATGGGTTAGGTTTCTCGTACGGGTTAAGGTTAGGGTTAGGGTCATGTATAGGGTTAGGGTAAGAGTTAGGGTTAGGGTTAGGTTTAGGGTACGGGTACAGGTTAGGGTTAGGGTATGTGTTAGGGTTAGGGTTTGGGTACAGTTACGGTTACGTTTACCATTAGGGTATGGGTTAGGTTTAGGGTTAGGGTAAGGGTTAATGTTAGGGTACGGGTTAGGGTTAGAGTAAGGGTTAGGGTTAGGTTTAGGGTTAGGGTTAGGGTTAGAGTACGGGTTAGGGTTAGTGTTAGGGATAGGGTTCGTGTTAGAGTGCGGATAGAGTTAGGGTTAGGTTTAGGGTACGGTTAAGGATTAGGTTTAGGGTACGGGATAGGGTTAGTGTATGGGTTTAGTTTAGGGTTAGGGTTAGGCTTAGGGTACGAGTTAGGGTACGGGTTAGGGTACGGGTTAGAGTACGGGTTATGTTACGAGTTAGGGTTACAGTTCGGGTTAGGGTTAGGGTGAGGTTTAGGGTTATGGTTAGAGTACGGTTAGGGTTAGGGTTAGGGTTAGAGTACGGGTTAGGGTTAGTGTTAGGGTTAGGGAAAGGGTTAGGGTAGTGTTAGGGTATGGGTTAGGGTTAGGGTTAGGGTTAGGTTAGGGTTAGAGTACGGGGTAGGTTTAGTGTTAGGGTAGGGTGAGGGGAAAAGTACGGGTTAGGCTTAGGGTTAGGTTTAGGGTTAGGTTACGGGTTAGGGATAGATTTAGGGTACGGAATAGTTTTAGCGTACGGTTTAAGTTTAGTGTTAGGGTTAGGTTTAGGTTACGGGTTAGGGTTAGGGTTAGGGTTAGTGTACGGGTTAGGGGTAGGATTAGGGTCAGGGTTAGGGTTAGGTTAGTGTTAGGTTATGGGTTAGGGTTAGGGTTGGGATTAGAGTACGGGTTAGTTTTAGGGTTAGGGTACGTGTTAGGGTTACGGTTAAAGTTAGGTTTATGTTAGGGGGTGGGTTAGGGTTAGTGTACGGTTAAGGGTTATGGTTATGGTTAGGGTTATGGTTATGTTTAGATTGCAGTTTAGGGTTAGGTTTAGGGTTAGGGTTTGGGTACGGGTTTGGGTTAGTGTTAGGGCACGGGTTAGGTTTAAAGTTTGGGTAAGGGTTAGGGCAAGGGTTAGGGTTAGTGTTAGGGTACGAGTTAGGGTTAGGGTTAGGTTTAGGGTACTGGTTATGTTTAGAGTTAGGGTACGGGTTAGGTTTCGGTTATGAGTTAGGGTTAGTGTTAGGGTCAGGGTTAGGGTTAGGGAACGAGTTAGGGTTAGGTTTAGGGTATGGGTTAGTGTTAGTGTTAGGGTAGTGTAAGGGTTAGGGTTAGGGTTAAGGTACGGTTTAGGGTTAGGGTTAGGGTTAGGGTTAGGGTTAGGGTTAGAGTACGGGGTAGGGTTAGTGTTAGGTTTAGGGTTAGGTTACGGGTTAGGGTTAGGTTTAGGGTATGGGATAGGGTTAGCGTACGGGTTAAGTTTAGGGTTAGGTTTAGGTTTAGGGTACGGGTTAGGGTTAGGTTTAGGGTTAGGGTTAGGGTTAAAGTACCGGTGAGGGTTAGTGTTATGGTTAGGGTTAGGGTTAATGTACGGATTAGGCTTAGGGTTAGATATAGGGTTAGGATATGGTTTAGGGTTAGATTCAGGGTTCGGGTTAGGGTTAGGGTTGATGTACGGGTTAGGCTTAGGGTTAGGTTAGGGTTAGGATATGGGTTAGGGTTAGGTTTAGGGTGCGGGTTGGGTTAGGGTTAGGGTTAGTGTAAAGGTTAGGATTAGGTTTAGGGTCAGGGTTAGGGTTTGGGTTAGTGTTAGGGTACGGGTTAGGGTTTGGGTTGGGGTTAGGGTACGGGTTAGTTTTAGGTTTTGGGGACGGATTAGGGTTATGTTTAAGGTTAGGGTTAGGGTTAGGTTATGAGTTAGGGTTAGGTTACGGTTAAGGGTTATGTTTTGGGTTAGGGTTAGAGTTAAGTTTAGGGTGCGGTTAAGTGTTAAGTTTAGGGTACGGGTCAGGGTTACGGTTGTGGTTAGGGTACGGGTTAGTTTTAGAGTTAGGGTACGGGTTAGGGTTACGGTTAAAGTTAGTCTTAGGGTTAGTGTGTGGGTTAGGGTTAGGGTACGGTAAAGGGTTATGGTTAGGGTTAGGGTTAGGGTTAAGTTTATGGTGCGTTTTATGGTTCGGGTAGGGTTAGGTTTAAAGTACGGGTTTGGGTTAGTGTTAGGGTACGTGTTATGTATACCGTTTGAGTATGGGTTAGGGTAAGGGTTAGGGTTAGGGTTAGGTTTAGTGCACGGATTGGGTTAGGGTTAGGGTTAGGGTTAGGGTACGTGTTAGGATTAGGTTTAGGGTACGGGATAGGTTTAGTGTACGGGTTAAGTTTAGGGTTAGGGTTAGTTTTAGGTTATGGGTTAGGGTTAGGGTATGGGTTAGGGTTCGGTTTAGGTGCTGGTTAGGGTTAGGGTCAGGGTTAGGGTTAGGTTTAGAGTCAGGGTTAGGGTTAGGGATAGGGTTATGTTACGGGTTATGGTTAGGGTTGTGGTTGGGGTATGGATTAGTTTTAGGGTAAGGGTATGGGTTAGGGTTACGGTTAAGGTTAGGGTTAGTGTTAGGGTATGGGTTAGGGTCAGGCTATGGGTAAGGATTATGGTTAGGTTTAGGGTTAGGTTTAGGTTTAGGGTGTGGGTTAGGCTTAGGGTTAGGGTTAGGGTTAGCGCTCGGGTATGGGTTAGTGTTACTGTTAGGTTTAGGGTACGGGTTAGGGTTAGGGTTAGGGTACGGGATAGGGTAGGGTACGGGTTAGGTGAAGGTTTAGGGTTAGGTTTAGTGTACGGGTTAGGGTTAGGTTTAGGTTTAGGGTTAGGGTTAGGTTATGTGTTAGGTATAGGGTACGGGTTAAGGTTAGGGTTAGGGTCAGGTTTAGGGTTAGGGTTAGGATAAGAGTTACGGTTAGGGTTAGGTTAGGATACGGGTTAGGGTTAGGGTTAGGGTGAGGGTTAGGGTTAGAGTACGGGGTAGAGTTAGTGTTAGGGTTAGGGTTAATGTACGGGTTATGCTTAGGGTTAGGTTAGGGTTAGGATACGGGTTAGGGTTAGGTTTAGGGTACAGGATAGGGTTAGCGAACGGTTTAAGTTTAGGGTTTGGTTCGGTTTAGGTTACGGGTTAGGGTTAGTGTATGGGTTAGGGTTAGGTTTAGGGTGCGGGTTGGGTTAGGGTTAGGGTTAGTGTAAGGGTTATGGTTAGGTTTAGGGTCAGGGTTAGGGTTAGGGTTAGTGTTAGGGTACGGGTTAGTGTTAGGGTTAGGGTACGGGTTAGTTTTAGGGTTAGGGTACGGATTAGGGTTATGGTTAAGGTTACAGTTAGGGTTAGGTTATGGGTTAGGGTTAGGTTACGGTTAAGGTTTTTCGTTTGGGTTAGGGTTAGAGTTAATTTTCGGTTGCAGGTTAGAGTTAGGGTTAGGGTTAGAGTACGGGTTTGGGTTAGTGTTAGGGTACGGGTTAGGTTTAATATTTGGGTATGGGTTAGGGTTAGGGTTAGGGTAAGGCTTAGGGTAGGGGTTAGGGTTAGAGTTAGGATTAGGCTACGGGTAGGGTTAGGGTACGGGTTAGGGTTAGGTTTAAGGTTCGGGTTAGGGTTAGTGTACGGTTTAGAGTTAGGGTTACGGTTAGGGTTAGGGTTAGGGTTAGTGTTAGGGTCACGGTACGGGTTAGGGTTAAGGTTAGGATACAGGATAGGGTTAGTGTACGTGTTAGGTCTAGGGTTAGGGTTAGGTTCAGTGTGTGGGTTAGTGTTAGTGTTAGGATATGTGTTATGGTTAGGGTTTGGGTAGGGCTAGGGTTAAGTTTAGGGTTACAGTATGGGTTAGGTTTAGGGTTAGGGTTAGGGGTCGGTTTAGGGTTAGGGTACGGGATAGGGGTAGTGTTAGGGTCAGGGTTAGGGTTAGGTTTGGGGTCCGGGTTAGGGTTAGGTTAGGGTTAGTTTTAGCACTAGGGTATGGGTTTGGGTTACTCTTAGGGTTTGGGTACGGGTTAGTGTTAGGGTGAGGATACGGGATAGGTTTGGGTACGGTTTATGTCAAGGGTTAGGTTTAGGTTTAGGGTACGGATTAGGGTTAGGGTTAGGTTTAGGGTACGGGTTAGGGTATGTGTTAGGTTTAGGGTACGGGTTAGGGTTAGGGTTAGGGTGAGGGTTAGGGTTAGAGTACGGGGTAGAGTTAGTGTTAGGGTTAGGGTTAATGTACGGGTTATGCTTAGGGTTAGGTTAGGGTTAGGATACGGGTTAGGGTTAGGTTTAGGGTACAGGATAGGGTTAGCGAACGGTTTAAGTTTAGGGTTTGGTTCGGTTTAGGTTACGGGTTAGGGTTAGTGTATGGGTTAGGGTTAGGTTTAGGGTGCGGGTTGGGTTAAGGTTAGGGTTAGTGTAAGGGTTATGGTTAGGTTTAGGGTCAGGGTTAGGGTTAGGGTTAGTGTTAGGGTACGGGTTAGTGTTAGGGTTAGGGTACGGGTTAGTTTCAGGGTTAGGGTACGGATTAGGGTTATGGTTAAGGTTACAGTTAGGGTTAGGTTATGGGTTAGGGTTAGGTTACGGTTAAGGTTTTTCGTTTGGGTTAGGGTTAGAGTTAATTTTCGGTTGCAGGTTAGAGTTAGGGTTAGGGTTAGAGTACGGGTTTGGGTTAGTGTTAGGGTACGGGTTAGGTTTAATATTTGGGTATGGGTTAGGGTTAGGGTTAGGGTAAGGCTTAGGGTAGGGGTTAGGGTTAGAGTTAGGATTAGGCTACGGGTAGGGTTAGGGTACGGGTTAGGGTTAGGTTTAAGGTTCGGGTTAGGGTTAGTGTACGGTTTAGAGTTAGGGTTACGGTTAGGGTTAGGGTTAGGGTTAGTGTTAGGGTCACGGTACGGGTTAGGGTTAAGGTTAGGATACAGGATAGGGTTAGTGTACGTGTTAGGTCTAGGGTTAGGGTTAGGTTCAGTGTGTGGGTTAGTGTTAGTGTTAGGATATGTGTTATGGTTAGGGTTTGGGTAGGGCTAGGGTTAAGTTTAGGGTTACAGTATGGGTTAGGTTTAGGGTTAGGGTTAGGGGTCGGTTTAGGGTTAGGGTACGGGATAGGGGTAGTGTTAGGGTCAGGGTTAGGGTTAGGTTTGGGGTCCGGGTTAGGGTTAGGTTAGGGTTAGTTTTAGCACTAGGGTATGGGTTTGGGTTACTCTTAGGGTTTGGGTACGGGTTAGTGTTAGGGTGAGGATACGGGATAGGTTTGGGTACGGTTTATGTCAAGGGTTAGGTTTAGGTTTAGGGTACGGATTAGGGTTAGGGTTAGGTTTAGGGTACGGGTTAGGGTATGTGTTAGGTTTAGGGTACGGGTTAGGGTTAGGGTTAGGGTCAGGGTTAGGATTAGGGTTAGGGTTAGGGTACGGGTTAGGGTTAGGTTTAGGGTACGGGTTAGGGTTAGGTTTAGGGTTAAGGTACGGGTTAGGTTTAGGTTAGGGTAAGGGTTTGTGTTAGGGTACAGGATAGGGTTAGAGTACGGGTTAGGGTTAGGTTTAGGTTTAGCGTTAGGGTTAGAGTACGGGTTAGGGTTAGTGTTAGGGTTAGGGTTAGGTTTAGTGTATGGATAGCGTTAGGATTAGGTTGGGGTTAGGGTACGTGTTAGGGTTAGGTTTAGAGTACGGGATAGGGTTAGTGTACTTGTTAAGTTTAGGGTTAGGGTATGGTTTAGGTTATGAATTAGGGTTAGGGTACGGGTTAGGGTTAGGTTTAGGTGCTGGTTATGGTTAGGGTACGGGTTAGGGTTAGGTTTAGGGTCAGGGTTAGTTTTAGGGATAGGGTTATGGTACGGGTTAGGGTTAGGGTACGCGATAGGGTTGGGTACCGGTTAGGTCAAGGGTTAGGGTTAGGTTTAGGGTACGGGTTATGGTTAGGGTTAGGTTTAGGGTTAGGGTAAGGGTACGGGTTAGGCTTAGGGTATGGGTTAGGTTTAGGGATAGGGTCAGGGTTAGGAGTAGGGTTAGGGTGAGGGTACGGGTTAGGGTTATGTTTAGGGTACGGGTTACGGTTAGGTTTAGGTTTAGGGTACGGGTTAGGTTTAGGGTACGGGTTAGGGGTACAGTTAGGGTCAGGGTTAGGGTTAGGTTTAGGGTACGAATTAGGGTTAGGGTTAGGCTACGGGTTAGGTTTAGCGTTATGGTACGGGTTAGGGTTACAGTACGGGTTAGGGTTAGGGTGAGGGTTCTGGTTAGAGTTAGAGTACGGATAAAGTTAATGTTAGGGTTAGGGCTAGAGTACGGGTTAAGGTTAGTGTTAGGGTTAGGGTTAGGGTACAGGTACGGGTTAGGGTTAGGGTTAGGGTTAGAGTACAGGGTAGGGTTAGTGTTAGGGTTAGGGTTAGGGTTAAGTTTAGGGTATGGGTTAGGCTTAGGGTACGGGTTAGAGTTAGGCTTAGGGTCAGGTTTAGTGTTAGAGTTAGGGTTAGGGTGCGTGTTAGGATTAGGTTTAGGGTACGGGTTAGGGTTAGGGTTAGGGTCAGGTTTAGGGTTAGGGTTAGGATAAGAATTAGGGTTATGTTTAGGATACGGTTAAGGGTTAGGTTTATGGTTCGTGTTAGGGTTACAGTACTGGTTAGGGTTAAGGTCAGGTTTAGGGTTTGATTTAGGGTTAGGTTTAGGGTTAGGGTTAGGATTAGGGTAAGGTTTAGTGTTAGGGTACGGGATAGGTTTAGAGTACGGGTTAGGGTTAGGTTTAGGGTTAGGGTTGGTAAGGGTTAGTGTTAGGGTACGGGATAGGGTTGGGTACGCGTTAGGTGAAGGTTTAGGGTTAGGTTTAGGGTACCTGTTAGGGTTAGGGTTAGGTTTAGGGTTAGGGTTAGGGTATGGGTTACGTTTAGGGTACGGGTTAAGGTTAGGGTTAGGGTTAGGGGTTAGGTTTAGAGTTAGGGTTAGGCTACGGGTAGGGTTAAGGTACGGGTACGGGTTAGGGTTAGGGCGAGTGTTAGCGCTAGGGTATGGGTTAGGGTTACTGTTAGGGTTTGGGTACGGGTTAGGGTTAGGGTTAGGGTACGGGATAGGTTTGGGTATGGGTTAGGTCAAGGGTTAGGTTTAGGTTTAGGGTACAGGTTAGGGTTAGGGTTAGGGTTAGGGGTTAGGGTTAGAGTTAGGGTTAGGCTACGGGTAGAGTTATGGTACGGGTTAGGGTTAGTGTTAGGCTTCGGGTTAGGGTTAGTGTACAGGTTAGGTTTTGGGTTAGGGTTAGGGTTAGGGTTAGTGTTAGGGTTACGGTATGGGTTAGGGTTAAGGTTTCGGTACGGGATAGGTTTAGTTTACATGTTAGGTTTAGGGTTAGGGTTAGGTTTAGTGTGCGGGTTAAGGTTAGGGATAGGGTACGTTTTAGGGTTAGGGTTTGGTATGGGTAAGGGATATGGTTAGGGTAAGGGTTAGTTTTAGGTTTAGGGTGCGGGTTAGGCTTAGGGTTAGGGTTAGGTTTAGCGTTAGGGTATGGCTTACTGGTACTGTTAGGGTTTCGGTACGGGTTAGTGTTAGGGTTAGGGTACGGGATAGGGTTGGGTATGGGTTAGGTCAAGGGTTAGGTTTAGGCTTAGGGTACGGGTTATGGTTAGGGTTAGGTTTAGGGTTAGGGTTAGGGTTAGGGTATGGGTTAGGCTTAGGGTACGGGTTAGGCTTAGGGTTAGGGTCAGGGTTAGGATAAGGGTTAGGGTTAGGTTATGGGTTAGGGTTAGGTTTAGATACGGGTTAGGGTTAGGTTTAGGGTTAGGGTACGGGTTAGGTTTAGTGTACGGGTTAGGGTTAGGGTTAGGGTCAGGGTTAGGGTTAGGGTTAGGGTACGAATTAGGTTTAGGGTTAGGGTACGGTTTAGGTTTAGCGTTATGGTACGGGTTAAGGTTACAGTATGGATTAGGGTTAGGGTGAGGGTTCTGGGTAGAGTTAGAGTACGGTTAAAATTAGTGTTAGGGTTAGGGCTAGAGTACGGGTTAGGGTTAGTGTTAGGGTTAGGGTTAGGGTACAGGAATGGGTTAGGGTTAGGGTTAGAGTACGGGTTAGGTTAGTTTTAAGGTTAGGGTTAGGGTTAAGGTTAGGGTATGGGTTGGGCTTAGGGTACGGGTTAGGTTTAGGGTTAGGGTCAGGTTTAGTGTTAGTGTTAGGGTTAGGGTACGGGTTAGGATTAGGTTTAGGGTACGGGTTAGGTTTAGGGTTAGGGTCATGGTTAGGTTTAGGGTTAGGGTACGAATTAGGGTTAGGTTTAGGGTCAGGGTTAGTGTTAGGGATAGGGTTATGGTACGGGTTAGGGTTAGGGTTGTGTTTAGGGTATTGGTTAGTTTTAGGGTAAGGGTACGGGTTAGGGTTACGGTTAGGTTTAGGGTTAGGGTTAGGGTTAGGGTTAGCACTAGGGTATGGGTTAGGTTTACTGTTAGGGTTTGGGTACAGGTTAGGGTTAGGGTACGGGATAGGGTTAGGGTTAGGTTTAGGGTTAGAGTATGGGGTAGGGTTAGTGTTAGTGTTAGGGTTAGGGTTAATGTTAGGGTATGGGTTAGGCTTAGGGTACGTTTTAGGGTTAGGGTTAGGGTCAGGTTTAGTGTTAGGGTTAGGGTTAGGTTACCGGTTAGGGTTAGGTTTAGTGTACGGGTTAGGGTTAGGGTTAGGGTCAGGTTTAGGGTTAGGTTTAGGGTACGAATAACGGTTAGGTTTAGGGTACGGTTTATGGTTAGGGTTATTGTACGGGTTAGGGTTACAGTACTGGTTAGGGTTAGGGTGAGGCTTAGGGTTAGGGTTAGGGTACGTGTTAAGTTTAGGGTTTGGGTACGGGTTAGGGTTACGTTTTGGGTTAGGGTACAGGTTAGATTTAGGGTTAGGGTAAGGGTTAGTGTTAGGGTACGGGATAGGTTTAGAGTATGGGTTAGGGTTATGTTTAGGGTTAGGTTTGGTAAGGGTTAGTGTTAGGGTACGGGATAGGGTTAGAGTACTGGTTAGGGTTAGGTTTAGGGTTAGGGTTAGGGTTAGAGTACGGGTTAGGGTTAGTGTTAGGGTTATGGTTAGGTTTACTGTACGATAGCGTTAGGGTTAGGGTTAGGGTTAGGTTTAGGGTACGGGATAGGGTTAGAGTACGGGTTAAGTTTAGGGTTAGGGTTAGGTTTAGGTTATGGGTTAGGGTTAGGCTATGGGTTAGGGTTAGGTTTAGGTGCGAGTTAGGGTTAGGGTACGGGTTAGGGTTAGGTTTAGGGTCAGGGTTAGGGTTAGGGATAGGGTTATGGTACGGGTTAGGGTTAGGGTTGTGTTTAGGTTATGGGTTAGTTTTAGGGTAAGTGTACGGGTTAGGGTTACGGTTAAGGTTAGGGTTAGTGTTAGGGTATGGGTTAGGGTTAGGGTACGGTTAAGTATTATGGTTAGGGTTAGGGTTAGGTTTAGGTTTAGGGTGCGGGTTAGGCTTAGGGTTAGGTTTAGGGTTAGCGCTAAGGTATGGGTTAGGGTTACTGTTAGGTTTTGGGTCTGGTTAGGGTTAGGGTTAGGGTACGGGATAGGGTTGGGTACGGGTTAGGTGAAGGCTTAGGGTTAGGTTTAGGGTACGGGTTAGGATTAGGGTTAGGTTTAGGGTTAGGGTTAGGGTATGGGTTAGGTTTGGGGTACGGGTTAAGGTTAGGGTTAGGGTCAGGTTTACGGTTAGGGTTAGGGTATGTGTTAGGGTTAGGGTTAGGTTTGGTTACGGGTTAGGGTTAGGGTTAGGGTGAGGGTTAGGGTTAGATTACGGGGTAGAGTTAGTGTTAGGGTTAGGGTTAGGGTTAATTTACGGGTTAGGCTTAGGGCTAGGTTAGGGTTTGAATACGGGTTAGGGTTAGGTTTAGGGTACGGGATAGGGTTAGCGAACAGGTTAAGTTTAGGGTTTGGTTCGGTTTAGGTTACGGGTTAGGGTTAGGGTACGGGTTAGGGTTAGGTTTAGGGTGCGGGTTCGATTAGTTTTAGGGTTAGTGTAAGGGTTAGGGTTATGTTTAGGGTAAGGGTTAGGGTTAGGGTTAGTGTTAGGGTACGGGTTAGGGTTGGGGTTAGGGTACGGGTTAGTTAGGCTTAGGGTTAGGGTTAGGGTTAGGGTTAGTGTTAGGTTTAGGGTATGGGATAGGGTTAGTGTGCGGGTTAAGTGTAGGGTTAGTGTTAGGTTTGTTACGTGTTAGGGTTAGGGTACGGGTTAGGGTTAGGTTTAGGTGCGGGCTAGGGTTAGGGTACGGGTTAGGGTCAGGGTTAGGGTTAGGGTACGAGTTAGGATTAGGATTAGGTTCAGGGTACGGGTTAGGGTTAGGGTTAGGGTACGGGTTAGGTATAAGGTACGGGTAAGGGTTAGGGTTAGGGTACGCGTTAGGGTTAGGATTAGGGTACGGGTTAGGGTTAGGGTTATGTTACTGTTTAGGGTTATAGTATGTGTTAGGGTTAGGGTGAGTGTTAGTGTTAGGGTTAGAGTACGAGTAGGGTTAGGGTTAGGGTTAGGGTTAGATTACGGAGAAAGGTTAGTGTTAGTGTTAGTGTTAGGGTTATTGTATGGGTTAGGCTTAGGGTTAGGTTACGGGATAGGGTTAGGTTTAGGGTACGGGATAGGCTTAGCGTACGGGTTAAATTTAGGGTTAGGGTTAGGTTTAGGTTACTGGTTAGGGTTAGGGTACGGGTTAGGGTTAGGTTTAGGGTGCGGGTTAGGGTTAGGGTTAGGGTTAGTGTAAGGGTTAGGTTTAGGTTTAGGGTCAGGTTTAGGGTTAAGGTTAGTGTTAGGGTATGGGTTAGTTTTAGTGTAAGTGTACGGGTTAGGGTTAGGTTTAGGGTTAGAGTGAGGTTTAGAGTACGGGTTAGGGTTAGTGTTAGTGTTAGGGTTAGGGTTAGTGTACGGATAGGGTTAGGGTTAGGGTTAGCGTTAGGTTTAGGGTATGGGATAGGGTTACTGTACGGGTTAAGTTTAGGATTAAGGTTAGGTTTAGGTTACGTGTTAGGGTTAGGGTACGGGTTAGGGTTAGGTTTAGGTGCGGGTTTGGGTTAGGGTACGGGTTAGGGTTAGGTTTAGGGTGCGGGTTAGTGTTAGGGTTAGGGTTAGTGTAAGGGTTAGGGTTGGGTTTAGGGTCAGGGTTAGGGTTAGGGTTAGTGTTAGGGTACGGGTTAGTTTTAGGGTTAGGGTACGGGTTAGGGTTAAGTTTAGGGTTAGGGTTAGGTTTAGAGTACAGGTTAGGTTTAGTGTTAGGGTTAGGTTTAGGGTTAGTGTACGGAAGGGTTAGGGATATGGTTAGGGTTAGGGTACGGGTTAGGGTTAGGTTTAGGGTACGGGATAGGGTTAGTGTACGCGTTAAGTTTAGGGTTAGGGTTAGGTTTAGGTTACGGGTTAGGGTTAGGGTACAGGTTAGGCTTAGGTTTAGGTGCGGGTTAGGGTTAGGGTACGATTAGGGTTAGGTTTAGGGTCAGGGTTATGGTTAGGGATACGGTCATGCTACGGGTTAGGGTTAGGGTTGGGATTAGGGTACGGTTTAGTTTTAGGGTTAGTGTACGTGTTAGTGTTACGGTTAAAGTTAGGGTTAGAGTTAGGGTATGGGTTAGGATTAGGGTACGGGTAAGGGTTATGGTTAGGGTTAGGGTTATGTTTAGATTTAGGGTGCAGTTTAGGCTTAGGGTTAGGGTTAGGTTTAGCTCTAGGCTATGGGTTAGGGTTACTGTTAGGGTTTGGGTACGTGTTAGGGTTAGGTTAGGGTACGAAATAGGGTTGGGTACGGGTTAGGTCAAGGGTTAGGTTTAGGTTTAGGGTACGGGTTAGGGTTAGGGTTAGGATTAGTGTTAGGGTTAGGGTACGGGTTAGGTTTAGGGTACGGGTTAGGGTACGGGTTAGGGTCATGGTTAGGGTTAGGGTTAGGGTATGAGTTAGGGTCAGGGTTAGGTTTAGGGTACGTGTTAAGGTTAGTGTTAGGTTTAAGATATGGTTTAGGTTAGGGTACGGGTTACGGTTAGGGTTAGGTTTAGGGTTACGGTACATGTTAGGGTTAGGGTACGGGTTAGGGTTAGGGTTATATTACGGGTTAGGGATACAGTATGGGTTAGGGATAGGTTGAGGCTTAGGGTTAGGGCTAGAGTACGGTTAGGTTTAGGGTTAGGGTTAGGGTTAGAGTACGGGTTAGGGTTAGTGTTAGGTTTAGGGAAAAGGTTAGGTTTAGGGTTAGGGCAAGGGTTAGGGTTAGGGTTAGGTTTAGGGTTCAAATACTGGGTTGGGTTAGTGTTAGGGTTAGGGTTAGGGTTAATGTGCATGTTAGGCTTAGGGATGGGTTTAAGGTTAGGTTACGGGTTAGCGATAGGGTACTCGTTAGGGTTAGGTTTAGGGTGCGGGTTAGGGTGCGGGTTAGGGTTAATGTATGGGTTAGGGTTAGGTTGAGGGTCAGGGTTAGGGCTAGGGTTAGTGTTAGGTTATGGGTGCGGGTTAGGCTTAGGGTTAGGGTTAGGATTAGCGCTAGGTCATGGGTTAGGTTTTCTGTAGAGTTTGGGTACGGGTTAGGGTTAGGGTAAAGGTACGGGATAGGGTTGGGTACGGGATAGGTCAAGGGTTAGGGTTAGGTTTAGGGTACGGGTTAGGGTTAGGGTTAGGGGCAGGGTTAGGGTTAGGGTTAGGGTACGAATTAGTGTTAGGGTTAGGTTTAGGGTACGGGTTAGCGTTAGGGTTAGGGTTAAGGTACGGGTTAGGTTTAGGGTATGGTTTAGGTTTAGGGTCAGGGTTAGCGTTAGGGTATGAGTTAGGGTTAGGGTTAGTGTACGATTAGGGTTAGCATTATGTTACGGGTTAGGGTTACAGTACTGGTTAGGGTTAGTGTGAAGGTTAGTGTTAGGGTTAGAGTACGGTTAGGGGTAAGGTTAGGTTTAGGATTAGGTACGGGTTAGGGTTAGTGTTATGGTTAGGGAAAGGGTTAGGGTTAGGTTTAGGGTATGGGTTAGGGTTAGGTTCAGGGTTATGGTTAGAGTATGGGGTAGGGTTAGTGTTAGCGTTAGGTTTAGCTTTAATTTACGGGTTAGGCTTAGGGTTAGGTTTAGGGTTAGGTTACGGGTTAGCGTTAGGCTTAGTGTACGGGATAGGGTTAATGTACGGGTTAAGTTTAGGGATAGGGTTAGGTTCAGGTTACTGGCTAGGGTTAGAGTACAGGTTAGGGTAGGTTTAGGGTCAGGGTTAGGGTTAGGTTTAGTGTTAGGGTATGGGTTAGGGTTAGGGTTGGGGTTAGGGTACAGGTTAGTTTTAGGTTTAGGGTATAGGTTAGGGTTATGGTTAAAGTTAGGGATAGGGTTAGGTTGTGGGTTAGGGTTAGGGTACGGTTAAGGGTTATGGTTAGAGTTAGTGTTAGGGTTAATTTTAGGGTGCGGTTCAGGGTTAGGGTTAGTGTTAGGGTTAGAGTACGGGTTTGGGTTAGTGTTAAGGCACGCGTTAGGTTTACCATTTGGGTACAGGTTAGATTAAGGGTTAGGGTAAGATTTAGGGTTAGGGGTTATTGTTAGAGTTAGGGTTAAGCTACGGGATAGGGTTAGAGTTGGGTTAGGGTTAGTGTTGGGGTTAGGGTTATAGTACGGGTTAGGGTTAGAGTTAGGGTTAGGTTTAGGATTAGAGTACGGGTTAGGGTTAGAGGTAGGGTTAGGGTTAATGTTAGGGCACCGGTTAGGTTTAGAGTTCTGGTTAGGGATAGGTTTAGTGTTAGGGTTAGGGTTAGAATACGGTTTAGGGTTAGTGTTAGGTAGGTTTAGGGTTAGGGTTAGTGTACGGATAGGGTTAGGGTTAGGTTAGGTTTAGGGTACGGATAGGATTAGGGTTAGGGTTAGGGTTAGGGTACGGGTTAGGGTTAGGTTTATGGTAGAGGTTGGGGTGGGTTCGGGTTAGGTCAAGGGATAAGGTTAGGTTTAGGGTACGGGTTAGGGTTAGTGATGGTTTAGGGTTAGGGTTAGGGTATGGGTTAGGCTTAGGATACTGGTTAGGGTTAGGTTTAGGGTCAGGGTTAGGGTTTGGGTTAGGGTAGGGTTAGAGTTAGGGTTATAGTCCGGGTTAGGGTTAGGTTTAGGGTAAGATTACGGGTTAGGTTTAGTGTTAGTGTTAGTGTTAGGGTTAGGGCTAGTTTTCGGATATGGTTAGGGTTAGCGTTAGATTACGAGGTTAGGGTTAAGTTTAGGTGTGGGTTAGGGTTAGGGTTAGCGTTAGTGTTAGGGTTATAGTACGGGTTAGGGTTAGAGTTAGTGTTAGGTTTAGGGTTAGAGTACGGGTTAGGGTTAGTGTTAGAGAGTTAGGGTTAGTGTTAGGGTACGGGTTAGGGTTAGAGTTTGAGTTAGGGTTAGGTTTATGGTTAGGTTTAGGGTTAGAGTACGGTTTAGGGATAGTGTTAGGTTTAGGTTTAGGGTTAGGGTTAGTGTACGGATAGGGTTAGGGGATGGTTAGGGTTAGGATACGGGTTAGGTTTAGGTATAGGGTACGGGATAGGGTTAGCGTACGGGTGAAGTTTAGGGTTAGGGTTAGGTTTAGGTTACGGGTTAGGGTTAGGGTACGGGTTAGGGTTAGGTATAGGTGAGGGTTAGGGTTAGGGTTAGGGTTAGGGTTAGGGTGCAGGTTAGGGTTTGGGTTGGGGTTAGGGTACGGTTTAGTTTTAGGGTAAGGGTACGGGTAAGGCTTATGGTTAGGGTTAGGGTTAGGTTTAGGTTTAGGGTGCAGGTTAGGGTTAGGGTTAGGTTTAGGGTTAGCGCTAGGGTATGGGTTAGGGTGACTGTTAGGGTTTGGTTATGGGTTAGGGTTAGGGTTAGGTTACGGGATAGGGTTGGGTACGCGTTAGGTCAAGGGATAGGGTTAGGTTTAGGGTACGGGTTAGGGTTAGTGATGGTTTAGGGTTAGGGTTAGGGTATGGGTTAGGCTTAGGATACGGGTTAGGGTTAGGGTTAGGGTCAGGGTTAGGGTTAGGGTTAGGGTAAGGGTTGGGGTACGGGTTAGTTTTACTGTACGGTTTAGGGTTAGGTTTAGGGTTAGGGTTAGAGTTAGGGTTATAGTCCGGGTTAGGGTTAGGTTTAGGGTAAGAGTACGGGTTAGGGTTAGAGTTAGTGTTAGGGTTAGGGTTAGTGTATGGATAGGGTTAGGGTTAGCGTTAAGGTACGGATTAGGGTTAAGTTTAGGTGCGGGTTAGGGTTAGGGTTAGCGTTAGGGTTAGGGTTATAGTACGGGTTAGGGTTAGGTTTAGGGTTAGAGTACGGGTTAGGGTTAGTGTTAGGGTTAGGGTTAGTGTTAGGGTACGGGTTAGGTTTAGAGTTCAGGTTAGGGTTAGGTTTAGGGTTAGGTTTAGGGTTAGAGTATGGTTTAGGGTTAGTGTTAGTGTTAGGGTTAGGGTTAGTGTACGGAAAGGGTTAGGGTTAGGGTTAGGGTTAGGGTAAGGGTTAAGGTTAGGTTTAGGGTACCGGATAGGGCTAGCGTACATGTTAAGTTTAGGGTTTGGGTTAGGTTTAGGTTACGGGTTTGGGTTAGGGTACGGGTTAGGGTTAGGTATAGGTGAGGGTTAGTGTTAGGGTTAGGGTTAGGGTACGGGTTAGGGTTAGGGTTGGGCTTAGGGTACGGGTTTGTTTTAGGGTTAGGGTATGGGTCAGGGTTATGGTTAAGGTTAGGGTTCGGGTTAGGGTATGGGTGAGTGTTAGGGTACTGGTAAGGGTTATGGTTAGGGTTAGGGTTATGTTTAGGTTTAGGGTGCGGTTTAGGGTTAGGTTTAGGGTTAGGGTTAGCGCTAGGGTATGGGTTAGGGTTACTGTTAGGGTTTGGGTACGGGTTAGGGTTAGGGTTAGGTTACGGGATAGGGTTGGGTACTGGTTATGTCAAGGGATAGGGTTAGGTTTAGGGTACGGGTTAGGGTTAGGGATAGTTTAGGGTTAGGGTTAGGGTATGGGTTAGGCTTAGGGTACGGGTTAGGGTTAGGGTTAGTGTCAGGGTTAGTGTTATGGTTAGGGTAGGGGTTAGGTTTACTGTACGACTTAGGGTTAGGTTTACGGTTAGGGTTAGTGTTAGGGTTATAGTCCGGGTTAGTGTTAGGTTTAGGGTTAGAGTACGGGTTAGTGTTAGGGTTAGGGTTAGGGTTAGGGTTAGGGTTAGGGTTAGTGCTATGGTATGGGTTAGGGTTACTGTTAGTGTTTGGTTTTGTGTTAGGGTTAGGGTCAGTGTACGGGATAGGGTTGGGTACAGGTTAGGTCAAGGGTTAGGGTTAGGTTTAGGGTTTGGATTAGGGGAAGGGTTAGGTTTAGGGTTAGGGTTATTGTATGGGTTAGGCTTAGGGTACAGGTTAGGGTTAGGGATAGGGTCAGGATTAGGGTTAGTCTTAGGGTATGATTTAGGGTTAGGTTTAGGTTTAGGGCATGGGTTAGGGTTAAGCTAAGGGTTACGGAATGGGTTGGGTTTAGGGTACGGGTTAGGGTTAGGGTTAGGGTCAGGGTTAGGATTAGTGTTAGTGTACGAGTTAGGTTTAGGCCTATGTACGGTTTGGGGTTAGGGTTATGGTACGGGTTAGGATTACAGTACGGGTTAGCGTTAGGGTGAGGTTTAGGGTTAGGGTTAGGGTTAGAGTACGGATAGGGTTTGGGTTAGGTTTAGGGTACGGGTTAGGGTTAGGTTTATGGTACAGGATACGGTTAGCATACGGGTTAAGTTTAGGGTTTGGGTTTGGTTTAGGTAATGGGATACGGTTAGATTTAGGGTCAGGGTTAGGGTTAGGGATAGGGTTATTGTACGGGTTAGGTTTAGGGATGGGGTTAGGCTACTGGTTAGTTTAGGGTTAGGATACGAGTCAGGGTTACGGTTAAGTTTAGGGTTAGGGTTAAGGTATGTGTTAGGGTTAGGGTACGGGTAAGGGTTATCGTTAGGGTTAGGGTTAGGGTTAGGTTTAGGGTACGGGTTAGAGTTAGGTTTAGTGTTAGGATTAGCGCTAGGGTATGGGTAAGGGTTACCTTAGGGTTTGGGTACGGGTTAGGGTTAGGGTAGGATTAGGTTTAGGGTTAGGGTATGGGTTAGGCTTAGGGTACGGCTAAGGGTTAGGGTTAGGGTCAGTGTTAGCTTTAGGGTTAGGGTTAGGTTTAGGGTACAGGTCAGGGTTAGGTTTAGGGTCAGGGTTAGGGTTAGGGTTAGGGTTTGAGTTAGGGTTAGGGTTTGGGTACGGGTTAGGTTTAGGGTTATGGTACGGGTTAAGGATACAGTACGGGTTAGGGTTAGGGTGAGGGTTAGGGTTAGGATTAGGGTTAGTGTACGGTTAGGGTTAGGGTTAGGGTTAGAGTTAGGGTTAGAGTACGGGTTCGCTTTAGTGTTAGGGTAAGGGTTAGGGTTAGGGTTAGGGTACGGGTTAGGGTTAGGGTTAGGGTTAGAGTACGGGGTAGCATTAGTGTTAGGGTTAGTGTTTGGTTAGTGTATGGGTTAGGGTTAGGGTTAGGTTTAGTTTAGGGTATGTGTTAGGGTTAGGTTTTGTGTTAGGGTACAGGTTAGTTTTAGGGTTAGGGTACGGGTTAGGGTTAAGGTTAAGGTTAGTGTTAGGGTTAAGGTATGGGATAGGGTTAGTTTACGGTTAAGGGTTATGGTTTGGGTTAGGGATAGGGTTTAGTTTAGGGTGCTGGTTAGGGTTAAGGTTAGGGTTAGAGTACGGGTTTGGGTTAGTGTTAGGGTACGGGTTAGGTTTACCGTTTGGTACGGGTTAGATTAAGGGTTAGGGTTAGGGTTCGGGGTTAGGGTTAGAGTTAGGGTTAGGGTTAGGCTACGGGGAGTTTAGGGTACGGGTTAGGGTTAGGTTTAGTTCGGTACAGGATAGGGTTAGTGTACGTGTTAGGTCTAGGGTTAGTGTTAGGTTTAGTGTGCGGGTTAGGTTTAGGGTTAGGGTTAGGGTACGTGTTATGGATAGGGTACGGGTTAGGGTTAGGTTTAGGGTTTGGGTTAGGGTTAGGGTTAGGTTTAAAGTATGGGGTAGGATGAGTGTTAGGGTTAGGGTTAGGGTTAATGTACGGGTTAGGCTTAGGGTTAGGTTTAGGTTTAGGATACGGGTTAGGGTTAGGTTCAGGTATGGCATAGGGTTAGCGTACGGGTTAAGTTTAGGGTTAGGGTTATGTTTAGGTTACGGGTTAGGGTTAGGGTATGGGTTAGGGTTAGGTTCTGGGTTAGGGTTAAGGTTAAAGTACGGGGTAGGGTTAGTGTTAGGGTTAGGGTTAGGTTTAATGTACGGGTTAGGCTTAGGGTTAGATTTAGGGTTAGGATACGGTTTTATGGTTAGGTTCAGGGTACGGGATAGGGTTAGCGTACGGGTTAACGTTAGGGTTAGGTTTTGGTTTAGGTTACGGGTTAGGCTTAAGGTACGGTTTAGGGTTAGGTTTAGGGTCAGGGTTAGGGTTAGGGTTAGTGTTAGAGTACGGGTTAGGTTTAGGGTTGGGTTTAGGGTACGGGTTAGTTTAGGGTTAGGGTACAGGTTAGGCTTATGGTTAAGGTTAGGTTTAGGGTTAGGGTATGGGTTAGGTTTAGGTTACGGTTAAGGCTTATGGTTGGTTTAGGTTTAGGGTTAAGTTTAAGGGGCGGTTAGGGTTAGGGTTAGGGTTAGAGTACGGGTTTGGGTTAGTGTTAGTGTGCGGGTTAGGTTTACTGTTTGGGTACGGGTTAGAGTAAGGGTTAGGGTTAGGGTTAGGGGTTAGGGTTAGAATTATGGTTAGGCTACGGGTCGGGTTAGGTTACGGGTTAGGGTTCGTGTTAGGGTTAGTGTACGGGTTAGGGTTAGGGTTAATTTTAGGGTTAGGGTTAGGGTTAGTGTTAGGGTTACGGTATGGGTTAGGGTTAAGGTTTCGGTACGGGATAGGTTTAGTTTACGTGTTATGTCTAGGGTTAGGGTTAGGTTTAGTGTTATGGTTATGGTTAGGTTTATGGTATGTGTTAGGGTTAGGGTTTGGGTATGGGTACGGGTTACGTTTAGGATTAGGGTACGGGTTAGGTTTAGGGTTACTGTAAGGGTTAGTGTTAGGGTACGGGTTATGGTTAGGGTACGGGTTGGGGTTAGGTTTAGGGTTAGGTTTAGGGTTTGAACACCGGTTAGAGTTAGTGTTAGGGTTAGGGTTAGGGTTAATGTACGGATAAGGTTAGAGTTAGGGTTAGGGTTAGGGTATGGGTTAGGGTTAGGTTTAGGTGCGGGTTAGGGTTAGGTTATGGGTTATGGTTAGGTTTAGGGTCAATGTTAGGGTAAGGAATAGGGTTATGGTACGGATAAGGGTTAAGGTTGGGGTTAGGGTACGGGTTAGTTTTAGGGTTAGTGTACGGGTTAGGGTTACGGTTAAGGTTATGTTTAGTGTTAGGGTATGGTTTAGGTTTAGGGTACAGGTTAGGTTTATGGTTAGGGTTAGGGTTAGTTTTAGGTTTAGGGTGTGGGTTAGGCTTAGAGTACGGTTTGGGTTAGTCCTAGGTTATGGGTTAGGGTTACTGTTAGGGTTTGGGTACGGGTTAGGGTTAGGGTTAGGGTACGGGATAGGGTTAGGTTTAGGGTACGGGTTAGGGTTAGGGTATGGGTTAGGGTACGGGTTAGGTTTAGGGTATGGGTTAGGGTTAGGGTTAGGGTCAGTGTTAGTGTTAGGGTTAGGGTATGAGTTAGGGTTAGGGTACGTGTTAGGGATTGGGTTATGTTACGGGTTTGGGTTTCAGTATGGGTTAGGTTTAGGGTGAGGGTTAGGGTTAGGGTTAGATTACGGTTAGGTTTAGGGTTAGGGTTAGGGTGAGAGTACGGTTTAGGGTTAATGTTAGGGTTAGGGTTAGGGTTAGGTTTAGGGTTAGGGTACGATTTAGGGTTAGGTTTAGTGTTAGAGGACGGGGTAGGGTTAGTGTTAGGGTTAGCGTTAGGGTTAATGTACGGGTTAGGCTTAGGGTTAGGTTTAGGGTTAGGATACGGGTTAGGGTTAGGTTTAGGGTACGAGATAGGGTTAGCGTACCGGTTAAGTTTAGGGTTAGGGTTAGGTTTAGGTTACGGGTTACGGTTAGGGTCAGGGTCAGGGTTAGGGTTAGGGTAAGAGTTAGGGTTAGGGTTAGGTTTAGGGTATGGGTTAGGGTTAGGCTTAGGGTTAGGGTACGGGTTAGGTTTAGGTTACGGGTTAGGGTTAGTGTTAGGGTCAGGGTTAGTGTTAGAGTATGGGTTAGGGTTAGGTTTATGGTTAGTGTTAGGTTTAGAGTACGGGTTAGGGTTAGTGTTAGTGTTAGTGTTAGGTTTAGGATTAGTGTACGGATAGGGTTAGGGTTAGGGTTAGGGTTAGGGTACGGTTTAGGTTTAGGTTTAGAGTTCAGGTTAAGGTTAGGGTTAGGGTACGGGTTAGGTTTAGGGTACGGGTATGGTTAGGGTTAGGGTCAGGGTTAGGGTTAGGTAAGGGTACGAGTTAGGGTTAGGGTTATGGTACGGGTTAGGGTTAGGGTTATGGTACGGGTTTGGGTTACAGTATGGGTTAGGATTAGGGTGAGGGTTAGGGTTAGGGTTAGAGTACCGTTAGGGTTAGGTTTAGGGTTAGGGTGAGAGTACGGTTTAGGGTTAATGTTAGGGTTAGGGTTAGGGTTAGATTTAGAGTTAGGGTACGATTTAGGGTTAGGGTTAGTGTTAGAGTAAAGGTTAGGGTTAGTGGTAGGGTTAGGGTTAGGGTTAATGTACGGGTTAGGCTTAGGGTTAGGTTTAGGATTAGGATACGGGTAGGTTTAGGTTTAGGGTACGGGATAGGGTTAGCGTACGGGTTAAGTTTAGGGTTAGGGTTAGGTTTAGGTTACGGGTTAGGGTTAGGTTTAGGGTGGGGGTTAGGGTAGGGTTAGTGTAACGGTTAGGGTAAGGTTTAGGGTCAGGTTTAGGGTTAGGGTTAGTGTTAGGGTACGGGTTAGGGTTAGGGTTGCGGTTAGGTTATGGGTTAGTTTTAGATTTAGGGTTACAGTTTAGGGTTATGGTTAAGGTTAGGGTTAGGTTTAAGGTATGAGTTAGGGTTAGGTTACGGTTAAGGGTTATGGTTTGGGTTAGGGTTAGGGTAAGTTTAGGCTGCGGGTTAGAGTTAGAGTTAGGGTTAGAGTACGGGTTTGGGTTAGTGTTAGGGTATGGGTTAGGTTAAGCATTTGGGTACGGGTTAGGGTAATGCTTAGGGTTAGGGTTAGGGTTAGGGGTTAGGGTTAAAGTTAGGGGTAGGCTACGGGCAGGTTTAGGGTATGGATTAGGGTTAGGGTTAGGGTTCGAGTTAGGGTTAGTGTACGGGTTAGGGTTAGGGTTACGGTATGGGTTAGGTTTAAGGTTATGGTATGGGATAGGTTTACTGTACGTGTTACGTCTAGGGTTAGGTTTAGGTTTAGTGTGCAGGTTAGGTTTAGGGTTAGGGATAGGGTCCGTGTTAGGTTTAGGGTTTGGGTATGGGTTAGGATTATGTTTAGGGTTAGGGTACGGGTTAGGTTTAGGGTTAGGGTAAGGGTTATTGTTAAGGTATGGGTTAGGGTTAGAACGGGTTAGGGTTAGGTTTAGGGTTAGGGTTGGGTTCGAGTACGGGTTAGGGTTAGTGTTAGGGTTAGGGTTAGGGTTAGTGTACGGATAAGGTTAGGGTTAGGGTTGGGGTTAGGGTACGGGTTAGGGTTAAGTTTAGATCACGGGTTAGGGTTAGGGTTACGGTTAGGGTACAGGTTAGGTTTAGGGTACGGGTTAGGGTTAGGTTTAGGGTCAGGTTTAGGGTTAGTGTTAGTGTTAGGGTACGGGTTAGGATTGGGGTTAGGGTACGGGTTAGTTTTAGGGTTAGGGTACAGGTTAGAGCTATGGTTAAGGTTAGGGGTAGGGTTAGGGTATGGGTTAGGGTTAGGTTTTGGTTAAGGGTTATGGTTTGGGTTAGGGTTAGAATTAAGTTTAAGGTGCGGGTTAGGGTTAGGGTTTGGGTTAGGTTTAGAATACGGGTTTGGGTTAGTGTTAGGGTACGGATTAGGTTTACCATTGGTTACGGGTTAGGGTAAGGGTTAGGGTTAGGGTTAGGGGTTAGGGTTAGAGTTATGGTTAGGCTACGGGTAGGGTTAGGGTACAGGGTAGGGTTAGGGTTAGGGTTCGGGTTAGGGTTAGTGTACGGGTTAGGGTTAGTGTTAGGGTTAGGGTTAGTGTTAGGTTATGGGTTAGGGTTAGTGTTTGGGTTAGGGTTAGGGGTAGGTTGAGGGTTAGAGTACGTATCAGGGTTAGTGTTAGGGTTAGGGTTAGTGTTAGTGTACGGGTTAGGGTTAGAGTTTGGGTTCGGTTTAGGTTTAGGTTTAGGGTTAGTTTTAGAGTACGGTTTAGGGTTAGTGTTAGGTTTAGGTTAGGGTTAGGGTTAGTGTACGGATAGGGTTAGGGTTAGGGTACGGGTTAGGGTTAGGTATAGGTGAGGGTTAGGGTTAGGGTAGGCTTAGGATCTGGGTTAGGTTATGGTTGGGGTTAGGGTACGGGTTAGGGTTAAGTTTAGGTGCGGGTTAGTGTTAGGGTTAGTGTTAGGTTTAGGGTTAGTGTTAGGGTACGGGTTAGGGTTAGATTTCGGGTTAGGGTTAGGTTTAGGGTTAGGTTTAGAGTTAGAGTACGGGTTAGGTTTAGTGTTAGGGTTAGGGTTAGTGTTTGGTACAAGTTAAGGTTAGAGTATGGGTTATGTTTAGGTTTAGGGTTAGGGTTAGTTTTAGAGTACGGTTTAGGGTTAGTGTTAGGTTTAGGGTTAGGGTTAGGGTTAGTGTACGGATAGGGTTAGGGTTAGGGTTAGGGTATGGGTTAGGGTTAGGTTTAGGGTACGGGATAGGTTTAGTGTCCGGGTTAAGTTTAGGGTTAGGGTTAGGTTTAGGTTATGGGTTAGGGTAAGGGTACCAGTTAGGATTAGGTATAGGTGCGGGTTAGGGTTAGGGTACGGGTAAGGGTTAAGTTTAGGGTCAGAGTTAGGATTAGGGATAGGGTTATGGTACGGGTAAGGGTTAGGGTTGGGTTAGGGTACGTGTTAGTTTAAGGGTTAGGGTACGGGTTAGGGTTACAGTTAAAGTTAGGGTTAGTGTAGGGTATGGGTTAGGGTTAGGGTACGGGTAAGGGTTATGGTTAGGTTTAGGGTTAGGTTTAGGTTTAGGGTGCGGGTTAGGCTTAGGGTTAGGGTTAGGATTATGTCTAGTGTATGGGTTAGGGTTAATGTTAGGGTTTGGGTATGGGTTAGGGAAAGAGTTAGGTTATGGGACAGGGTTGGCTTGGGTTATGTCTAGGGTTAGTGTTAGTTTTAGGGTACGGTTTAGGGTTAGGGTTAGGGTACGGGTTAGGTTTAGGGTACAGGTTACGGTTAGGGTTAGGTTCAGGGTTAGCTTTAGGGTTTGGGTACGAGTTAGGGTTAGGGTTAGGTTTAGGGTACAGGTACGGGTTAGGGTTAGGGTTATGGTTAGGGTACGGGTTAGGTTTAGGTTACGGGTTAGGGTTAGTGTTAGGGTCAGTGTTAGGGTTAGGGTACGAGATAGGGTTAGGGTTAGAGTACGGGTTAGGGTAAGGGTTATGTTACGGATTAGGGTTGCAGTACGGGTTAGGGTTAGGGTGAGGTTTAGGGTAGTGTTAGAGTACGGTTAGGGCTAGGATTAGGCCTAGGGTTACGGTTAGAGTACGGGTTAGGATTAGTGTTAGGGTTAGGGAAATGTTTAAGGATATGGTTAGGGTTAGGGTACGGGTTAGATTTAGGGTTAGGGTTAGGTTTAGGGTTAGGGTTAGGGTACGAGGTAGGGTTAGTGTTAGTCTTAGTGTTAGGGTTATTGTACGGGTTAGGCTTAGGGTTAGGTTTAGCGTTAGGTTACGGGTTAGGGTTAGGTTTCAGGTACGGGATAGGGTTAAGGTAAAGGTTAATTTTAGGTTTAGGTTTAGGTTTAGTTTACGGGTTAGGGTTAGGGTACGGGTTAGGGTTAGGTTTAGGGTGGGGTTTAGGGTTAGGGTTAGGGTTAGTGTAAGGGTTAGTGTTAGGTTTAGGGTCAGGGTTAGTGTTAGGGTACGGGTTAGGGTTAGGGTTGGGGTTAGGGTACGGGTTAGTTTTAGGGTTAGGGTACGCGTTAGGGTTATGGTTATGGTTAAGATTAGGTTTGGGTTAGGGTATGGGTTAAGGTTAGTTTACGGTTAAGGGTTTTGGTTTGGTTTAGGTTTAGGGTTAATTTTAGGGTGCGGGTTAGGGTTAGGGTAAGGGTTAGGTTTAGAGTACGGGTTTGGGTTAGTGTTAGGGTATGGGTTAGGTTTACCATTTGGGTATGGGTTAGGGTAAGGTTTAGGGTTAGGGTTAGGGTTTAACGGTAGGGTTAGGTTTAGGCTACGGGTAGGGTTAGGGTACGGGTTAGGGTTAGGGTTAGGGTTCGGGTTAGGGTTAGAGTACGGGTTAGGGTTAGGGTTAGGGTTAGGGTTAGGGTTAGGCTTAGGGTACGTGTTAGGGTTAGGGTTACGGTACGGGTTAGGGTTAAGGTTATGGTATGGGATAGGGTTAGTGTACGTTTTAGGTCTAGGGTTAGGGTTAAGTTTAGTGTGCGGGTTAGGGTTAGGGTTAGGGTACATGTTAGGGTTAGGGTTTGGGTAAGGGTTAGGGTTACGTTTAGGGTTCGGTTACAGTTTAGGTTTAGGGTTAGGGTAAGTGTTAGTGTTAGGGTAAGTGTTAGGGTTAGAGTACGGTTTAGGGTTAGGTTTAGGGTTAGGGTTAGTTTTAGAGTACGGGTTAGGGTTAGTGTTAGTGTTAGGGTTAGGGCTAGGGTTAGTGTACGGATAAGGTTAGGGTTAGGGTAGGGTACGGTTTCAGTTACGTTTAGGGTACAGGATAGGATTAGTGTACGGGTTAGTGTTAGGGTTAGCGTAAGGGTTAGGGTTAGTGTTATAGTACGGGTTAGGGTTAGAGTTAGGGTTAGGGTTAGGGTTAAAGTACGGGTTAGGGTTAGTGTTAGGGTTAGGGTTAGGGTTAGGTTTACTGTACGGATAGGGTTACAGTTAGAGTTAGGGTTAGGGTACAGGTAGGGTTAGGTTTAGGTGAGGGTTAAGGTTAGGGTTAGTGTACGGGTTATTGTAAGGTTTAGGTTTAGGGTTAGCATTAGTGATAGGGTTATGGTACGGGTTAGGGTTAGGGTTGGCGTTAGGGTACAGGTTAGTTTTAAGTTTAGGGTACGGGTCAGGATTAAGTTTAAGGTTAGGGTTAGGGTTAGGGTTAGGTTATGGGTGAGTGTTAGGGTCCGGGTTAGGTTTAAGGTTAGGGTTCGAGTTAGGATTAGTGTACAGGTTAGGGTTAGGGTTAGGGTTAGGGTTAGGTTAGGGTTACGGTACGGGTTAGGTTTAAGGTTTCGGTAAGGGATAGGTTAGTGTACGTGTTAGGTCTAGGGTTAGGGTTAGGGTTAGGGTACGTGTTAGGGTTAGGGTTTGGGTACGGGTTAGGGTTACGTTTAGGATTAGGGTCGGGTTAGGTGTAGGGTTAGGGTAGGGTTAGCGTTAGGGTGTGGGTTAGGATTAGAGTACGGGTTAGGGTTAGGTTTAGGGTTAGGGTTACGGTTAGAGTACGGGTTGGGGTTAGGGTTAGGGTTAGGGTTAGGGTTAGTGTACGGATAGGGTTAGGGTTAGGGTTAGGGTACAAGTTAGGGTTAGGTTTAGGGTGCCGGTTATGGTTAGGGTTAGTGTTAGTGTACTGGTTAGGGTTAGGTTTAGGGTCAGGGTTAGGGTTAGGGTTACTGTTAGGGTATGGGTTAGGATTAGGGTTGGGGTTAGTGTACATTTTAGTTTTAGGGTTAGGGTACGGGTTAGGGTTACGGTTCCAGTTAGGGTTAGGGTTAGGGTGTGGGTTAGAGTTAGCATACGGTTAAGGTTTATGGTTAGGCTTAGGGATAGGGTTAAGTTTAGGGTGCATTTTAGGGTTAGGGGTAAGGTTAGGGTTAGGGTTAGAGTACGGGTTTGGGTAGTGTTAGGGTACGGGTTAGGTTTACCGATTGGGTACTGTTTAGGGTAAGGGATAGGCTTAGGGATTACGGTTAGAGTTAGGGTTAGGCTACGGGATAGGGTTAGAGTACAGGTTAGTATTAGGGTTAGGGTTAGGGTTAGGGTTTGGGTTATAGTACGGGTTAGGGTTAGACATAGGGTTAGGTTACGGGTTAGGTTTAGGGTACGGGTTAGTGTTAGGGTTAGGGTCAGGGTTAGGGTTAGGTTTAGGGTACGGGTTAGGGTTAGGGTTATGGTCAGGTTTAGTTTAGGGTTAGTTTACGAATTAGAGTTAGGGTTAGGGTACAGGTTAGGGTTAGGGTTATGGTACGGATTAGGGTTACAGTACGAGTTAGTGTTACGGTGAGGGTTAGGGTTCGGGTTAGAGTACGGGTTAGGGTTAGTGTTAGGGTTAGGTTAGGGTAAGGGTTATGGTTAGGTTAGGTTTAGAGTATGGGGTAGGGTTAGTGTTAGGATTAGGGTTAATGTACGTGTTAGGCTTAGGGTTAGTTTTAGGGTTAGGATAAGAGTTAGGGTTAGGTTTAGGGTACGGGATAGGTTTAGCGTACCGGTTAAGTTTAGGGTTAGGATTAGGTTTAGGTTACAGGTTATGGTTAGGGTACGGGTTAGGGTTATGTTTAGGGTGCGGGTTAGGGTTAGGGTTAGGGTTAGGGTTAGTATAAGGGTTAGGTTTAGGTTTAGGGTCAGGGTTAGGGTTAGGATTAGTGTTAGGTTACGGGTTAGGGTTAGGGTTAGGTTTGGGGTGAGGGTACGGATTAGTTTTAGGGTTAAGGTACAGGTTAGGGTTATGGTTATGGTTATGGTTAAGTTTAGGGTAAGGGTTAGGGTATGGGTTAGGGTTATGTTATGGTTAAGGGTTTGGGTTAGGGTTAGGTTTAAGTTTAGGGTGCGGGTTAGGGTTAGGGTTAGGGTAGAGTACGGGTTTGTGTTAGTGTTAGTGTAAGGGTTAGGTTTACCGTTTGGGTATGGGTTAGGGTAAGGGTTAGGGTTAGGGTTAGGGGTTAGGGGTAGGGTTAGTGTTAGGCTACAGGTAGGGTTAGGGTACGGGTTAGGGTTAGGGTTCGGGTTAGGGTTAGTGTTAGGGTGCGGGTTAGGGTTAGGTTCAGCGTCAGGTTTAGGGTAGGGATAGGGTTATGGTAAGGGTTAGGGTTAGGGTTGGGGTTAGGGTACGGGTTAGTTTTAGGGTTAAGGTACGAGTTACGGTTATGGTTAAAGTTAGGGTTAGGTTTAGGATGTGGGTTAGGGTTAGTGTACGGTTAAGGGTTATGGTTATGGTTAGTGTTAGGGTTAAGTTTAGGGTGCGGTTTAGGGTTAGGGTTAGAGTACGGGTTTGGGTTAGTGTTAGGGTGCGGGTTAGGTATACCATTTGGGTACGGGTTAGGGTAAGGGTTAGGGTTAGGGTTAGGGTTAGGGGTTAGGGTTAGAGTTAGGGTTAGGCTACGGGATAGTGTTAGAGTACGGGTTAAGGTTAGGGTTAGAGTAAGTGTTAGGGTTAGGGTTATAGTACGGGTTAGGGTTAGAGCTAGGGTTAGGTTTAGGGTTAGAGTATTTGCTAGGGTTAGTGTTAGGGTTAGGGTTAGGGTTAGGTTTAGTGTACTATTAGGGTTAGGGTTGGGGTTAGGGTACGGGTTAGTTTTAGGGTTAGGGTACGGGTCAGGGTTACAGTTAAAGTTAAGTTTCGGGTTAGGATATGGGAGAGTGTTAGGGTACGGGTTAGTTTTAAGGTTAGGGTTCGGGTTAGGGTTAGTGTACGGGTTAGTGTACGGGTTAGTGTTAGGGTTAGGGTTAGGTTTAGGGTTAGTTTTAGGGTTACGGTACAGGTTAGGGTTAAGGTTCCAGTATGGGATAGCGTTAGTGTACGTGGTAGGTCTAGGGTTAGGGTTAGGTTTAGTGTGCGGGTCAGGGTTAGGGTGAGGGTTACGTTTAGGGTTATGGGACAGGTTAGGTTTAGGGTTAGGGTAAGTGTTAGTGTTAGGGTACGGGTTAGGGTTAGAGTACGGGTTAGGGTTATGTTTAGGGTTAGGGTTAGGGTTAGAGTACGGGATATGGTTAGTGTTAGGGTTAGGGTTAAGGTTAGTGTACGGATATGGTTAGGGTTAGGGTTAGGGTTAGGGTACGGGTTAGGGTTAGGTTTAGGATACTGGATAGGGTTAGTGTACGAGTCAAGTTTAGGGTTAGGGTTAGGTTTAGGTTACGGGTTAGCATTAGGGTACGAGTTAGGGTTAAGTTGAGGTGCGGGTTAGGGTTAGGGTACGGGTTAGGGTTAGGGTTACGTTTACGGTTAGGGTTAGTGTTAGGGTATGGGTTAGGGTTAGGGTATGGGCAAGGGTTATGTTTGGGGTTAGGGTTACGTTTAGGTTTAGGGTGCGGGTTAGGTTTAGGGTTAGCGTTAGGGTTAGCGTAAGGGAATGGGTTAGGGTTACTTTAGGGTTTGGGTACGGGTTAGGGTTAGGTTTAGGGTATGAGATAGGGTTGGGTACAGGTTAGGTCAAGGGTTAGGTTTCGCTTTATGGTACGGGTTAGGGTTAGGGTTAGGTTTAGGGTTAGGGATATGGTATGGGTTAGGTTTAGGCTACGGGTTAGGGTTAGGGTTAGGGTCAGGGTTAGGGTTAGGGTTAGGGTATGAGTTAGGGTTAGGGTTAGGTTTAGGGTTACGGTTAGGGTTAGGTTTAGGATACGGTTTAGGTTTAGGGTACTGTTAGGGTTAGGGTCAGGGTTAGGGTTAGGGTATGAGTTAGGGTTAGGGTAGGGTACGTGTTAGGGTTAGGGTTATGTTATGGGTTAGGGTTAGGGTTAGGGTACAGGTTATGGTTATGTTTAGGGTCAGGGTTAGCGTTAGGGATAGGGTTATGTTACGGGTTATGGTTAGGGTTGGGGTTAGGGTAAGGGTTTGTTTTTGGGTTAGGGTACGGTTCAGGGTTAGGGTTAGGTTTCGGGTTAGGGTTAGTGTATGGGTTAGGGTTAGGGTTAGTGTTATGGTTAGTGTTTGGGTTAGTGTTAAGGTTACGGTACGGGATAGGGTTAGTGTACGTGTTAGGTCTAGGGTTAGGGTTAGGTTTAGTGTGCGGGTTAGGGTTAGTGTTAGGGTAAGGGTTAGGGTTAGAGTACGGGTTAGGGTTAGGTTTAGGTTTAGGGTTAGGTTTAGAGTACGTGTTAGGTTTAGTGTTAGTGTTAGGTTTAGGGTTAGTGTATGGATAGGGTTACGTTTAGGGTTAGGGTTAGGGTACGGGTTAGGGTTAGGTTTAGGGTTACGTTTAGGGTACGGGTTAGGTTTAGGGTACGGTTAGGGTTAGGGTCAGGGTTAGGGTTAGGGTATGAGTTAGGGTTAGGGTAGGGTACGGGTTAGGGTTAGGGTTATGTTACGGGTTTAGGGTTAGGGTTAGGGTACAGGTTAGAGTTATGTTTAGGGTCAGGATTAGCGTTACAGATAGGGTTATGGTACGGGTTAGGGTTAGGGTTGGGGTCAGGGTACGGGTCAGGGTTACGGTTAAGTTTAGGGTTAGGGTTAGGGTATGAGTGAGTGTTAGGGTACGGGTAGGTTTAAGGTTAGGATTCGGGTTAGGGTTAGTGTACGGGTTCGGGTTAGGTTTAGGGTTAGAGGACGGGTTTGGGTTAGTGTTAGGGTACGGTTTAGGTGTACCGTTTGGTACGGGTTAGGGTAAGGGTGAGGGTTAGTGTTAGGGTTAAGGGTTAGGGTAAGAGTTAGGGTTAGGATACGGGATAGTTTTAGAGTACGGGTTAAGGTTAGGGTTAGGGTAAGGGTTAGGGTGAGGATTATAGGACGTGTTAGGGTTAGAGTTAGCGTTAGGTTTAGTGTTAGAGTACGGGTTAGGGTTAGTGTTAGGGTTAGGGTTAGGGTTATGTTTAGTGTATGGATAGGGTTAGCGTTAGGGTTAGTGTTAGCGTACGGGTTAGGGTTAGGTTTAGGGTATGAGCTAGGGTTAGCGTACGGGTTAAGTTTAGGGTTAGGGTTAGGTTTAGGTTATGGGTTAGGATTAGGGTACGGGTTAGGGTTAGGTTTAGGTGAGGGTTAGGGTTAGGGTTAGGGTACGGGTTAGGGTTAGGTTTAGAGTCAGGGTTAGCATTAGGGATAGGGTTATGTTACGGGTTAGGGTTAGGGTTGGGGTTAGGGTACGGGTTATTTTTAGGGTTAGGGTAGGGGTCAGGGTTACGGTTAAGGTTAGGGTTAGGGTTAGGGTATGGGTGAGTGTTAGGGTATGGGTTAGCTTTAAGTTTAGGATTCGGTTTAGTGTTAGTGTACGGGTTAGGGTTAGGGTTAAGTTTAGGGTTAGGGTTAGGATTAGTGTTAGGGTTACGGTACGGGTTAGTGTTAAGGTTCCGTTACGGGATAGGGTTAGTGTACGTGTTAGGCTTAGGGTTAGGCTAAGTTTTAGTGTGCGGGTTAAGGTTAGGGTTAGGGTACATGTTAGGGTTAGGGTTTGGGTACGGGATAGGGTTACGTTTAGGGTTAGGGTACGGGTTAGGGTAAGGTTTTGTGTTAGGGTACAGGTTAGGGTTAGATTACGGGGTACGGTTAGGTTTAGGGTTATGTTTAGGGTTAGAGTATGGGTTAGGGTTAGTGTTAGGGTTAGGGTTAGTGTACGGATAGGGTTAGGGTTAGGGTTTGGGTACGGTTTAGGGTTAGGTTTAGGGTACGGGATAGGGTTAGTGTACGAGTTAAGTTTAGGGTTAGGGTTAGGTTTAGGTTACGGGTTAGGTTTAGGGTACGGGTTAGGGTTAGGTTTAGGTGTGGGTTAGGGTTAGGGTATGGGTTAGGGTTAGGTTTATGGTCAGGGTTAGGGTTAGGGTACGAGTTAGGGTTAGGGTTAGGGTACGGGTTAGGTTTAGGGTTATGGTACGGGTTTGGGTTACAGTACGGGTTAGGTTTAGGGTGAGGTTTAGGGTTAGGTTTAGAGTACGTTTAGGGTTAGGGTTAGGGTTAGGGTGAGAGTACGGTTTAGGGTTAATGTTAGGGTTAGCGTTAGGGTTAGGTTTAGGGTTAGGGTACGATTTAGGGTTAGGGTTAGTGTTAGAGTACAGGGTAGGTTTAGTGTTAGGGTTAAGGTTAGGGTTAATGTACGGGTTAGGCTTAGGGTTAGGTTTAGGGCTAGAGTACGGGTTAGGGTTAGTGTTAGTGTTAGGGTTAGGGTTAGGGTTAGGGTTAGGGTGCGGGTTAGGGTTAGAGTTTGGGTTAGGTTTAGGTTTAGAGTTAGAGTTAGTGTTAGAGTACGGTTTAGGGTTAGTGTTAGGTTTAGGGTTAGGGTTAGGTTTAGTGTACGGATAGGGTTAGGGTTAGGGTTAGGGTTAGGGTTAGGTTTAGGTTTAGGTTACGGGATAGGTTTAGCATACGGGTGAACTTTATGGTTAGGGTTAGGTTTATGTTACGGGTTAGGTTTAGGGTACGTGTTAGGGTTAGGTATAGGTGAGGGTTAGGGTTAGGGTTAGGGTTAGTGTATGGGTTAGACTAGGGTACAGGTTAGGGTTAGGGATAGCGTCAGGATTAGGGTTAGGTTAGGGTACGAGTTAGGGTTAGGGTTAGGTTTAGGGCACGGGTTAGTGTTAGAGTTAGTGTTAGGGTTAGGGTTAGGGTTAGGGTTAGGGTTAGGGTTAGAGTACGGGTTTGGGTTAGTGTTAGGGTACGGGTTAGGTTTACCGTTTGGGTACGGGTTAGGTTAAGGGTTAGGGTTAGGGTTAGGGTTAGGCATTAGGGTTAGAGTTAGGGTTAGGTTACAGGTAGGGTTAGGGTACGGGTTAGGGCTAGGGATCGGGTTAGGGTTAGTGTACGGGTTAGGGATAGGGTTAGGTTTATGGTTAGTGTTAGGGTTACGGTACGGGTTAGGGTTAAGGTTACGTTACATGATAAGGTTAGTGTATGTGTTAGGTCTAGTGTTAGTGTTAGGTTTAGTGTGTGGGTTAGGGTTAGGGTTAGGGTTATGGTTAGGTTACGTGTTAGGGATAGGTTACGGCTTAGGGTTAGGGTTAGGGTTAGGGTTAGGGTTAGGGTTAATGTACGGGGTACGGTTAGTGTTAGGGTTAGGGCTAGGGTTAATGTACAGGTTAGGCTTAGGGTTAAGTTTAGGGTTAGGATACGGGTTAGGGTGAGGTTCAGGGTACGGGATAGGGTTAGCATACAGGTTAAGTTTAGGGTTAGGGTTAGGTTTAGGTTATGGGTCAGGGTTAGGGTTAGGGTTAGGGTTAGGGTTAGGGGTAAAGTACGGGGTAGGGTTAGTGTTAGGGTTAGGGTTAATGTACGGAGTAGGCTTAGGGTTAGATTTAGGATTAGGATACGGTTTAGGGTTAGGTTCAGGGTACGGGATAGGGTTAGCGTACAGGTTAAATTTAGGGTTAGGGTTAGGTTTAGGTTACGGGTTAGGGTTAGGGTACTGGTTAGGGTTAGGTTTAGGGTCCAGGTTAGGGTTAGGTTTAGGGTTAGTGTAAGGGTTAGGGTTAGGTTTAGGCTCAGGGTTAGGGTTAGGGTTAGTGTTAGTGTAAGGGTTAGGGTTAGGTTTAGGCTCAGGGTTAGGGTTAGGCTTAGTGTTAGTGTACGGGTTAGGGTTAGGCTGGGGTTAGGGTACGGGTTAGTTTTAGGGTTAGGGTACAGGTTAGGGTTATGGTTAAGGTTAGGGTTAGGGTTAGGGTATGGGTTAGGGTTAGGTTACGGTTAAGGGTTATGGTTTGGGTTGTGGTTAGAGTTAAGTTTAAGGTGCAGGTTAGGGTTAGGTTTTGGTTAGGGTTATGTTTAGAACACGGGTTTGGGTAGTGTTAGGTTACGTGTTAGGTTTACCATTTGGTTACGGGTTAGTGTAAGGGTTAGGTTTAGGGTTAGGGGTTAGGGTTAGAGTTATGGTTAGCTATGGGTAGGGTTATGGTACGGCTTAGGGTTAGGTAAGTGTTCGGGTTAGGGTTAGTGTACGGGTTAGGTTTATGTTTAGGGTTAGGGTTAGGGTTAGGGTTAGGGTTAGTGTTAGGGTTACGGTACGGGTAGGGTTAAGGTTTCAGTACGGGATACGTTTCGTTTACGTGTTAGATCTAGGGTTAGGTTTAGGTTAAGTGTGCGGTTTAGGGTTAGGGTTAGGGTACGTGTTAGGGTTAGGGTTTGGGTCTGGGTTAGGGTTATGTTTATGTTTAGGGTACGGGTTAGGTTTAGGGTTAGGGTAAGTGTTAGTGTTAGGGTATGGGTTAGGGTTAGAGTACGGGTTATGGTTAGGTTTAGGGTTAGGGTTAGGTTTAGGGTTAGGTTTAGAGTACGGGGTAGGGTTAGTGTTAGGGTTAGGGTTTTGGTTAAAGTACGGTTAGGGTTAGGTTTAGTGTTAGGATACGGGTTAGGTTTAGGTTTAGGGTACGGGATAGGTTTAGCGTACGGGTAAGTTTAGGGTTAGGGTTAAGTTTAGTTTACGGGTTAGGGTTAGGGAATGGGTTAGAGTTAGGTTTAGGTTGCGTGTTTGGATTAGGGTTAGGGTTAGTGTAGGGTTAGGGTTAGGTTTAGGGTGAGGGTTAGGATTAGGGTTAGTGTTAGGGTATGTGTGAGGGTAGTTTTGGGGTTAGGGTACAGGTTAGTTTTAGGGTTAGGGTACGGGTTAGGGTTAAGGTTAAGGTTAGTGTTACGGTTAAGGTTATGGGTATGGGTTCGGGTTAGGGATAGGGTTAGAGTACGGGTTTGGGTTAGTGTTAGGGTACGGGTTAGTTAACCGTTTGGTACAGTTTAGTTTAAGGGTTAGGGTTAGGGTTAGGGTTAGGGGTTAGGGTTAGAGTTAGGGTTAGAGTACGGGTAGGGTTAGGGTACGGGTTAGGTTTAGGGTTCGGGTTCGGGTTAGGGTTAGTATTCGGGTAAGGGTTAGGTTTAGGGTTAGGGTTAGGGTTAGTGTTAGGGTTACGGTATGGGTTAAGGTTAAGGTTATGGTACGGGATAGGGTTAGTGTACATGTTAGGTCTCGGGTTAGTGTTAGGTTTAGTGTGCGGGTTAGGGTTAGGGTTAGGGTACATGTTAGTGATAGGGTGCAGGTTAGGGTTAAGTTTAGGGTTAAGGTTAGGGTTAGGGTTAAAGTACGGGGTAGGTTTAGTGTTAGGTTTATGGTTAGGGTTAATGTACGGGTTAGGCTTAGAGTTAGCTTTTGGGTTAGGATTCGGGTTACGGTTAGGTTCAGGTTATGGGATAGGGTTAGCGTACGGGTTAAGTTTAGAGTTAGGGTTATGTTTAGGTTACGGGTTAGGGTTAGGGTACGGGTTAGGGTTAGGTTTACGGTTAGGGTTAGGGTTAGGGTTAGAGTACGGGGTAGGGTTAGTGTTAGGGTAAGGGTTAGGGTTAATGTACGTGTTAGGCTTAGGGTTAGATTTAGGGTTAGGATAAGATTTTGTGTTAAATTCAGGGTACGGGATAGGGTTAGCATACGTGTTAGCTTAATGTTAGGGTTAGGTTTAGGTTACGGTTTCGGGTTGGGGTACGGGTTAGGGTTAGGTTTAGGGTCAGGGTTAGGGTTAGGGTTAGTGTTAGAGTACGAGTTAGGTTTAGGGTTGGGGTTAGGGTACGGGTTAGTTTTATGTTTAGGGTACAGGTTAGGGTTATGGTTAAGGTTAGGGTTAGGGTTAGGGTATGGGTTAGTTTTAGGTTATGGTTAAGGGTAATGGTTTGTGTTAGGGTTAGGTTAAGTTTAAGGTGCGGGTTAGGGTTAGGGTTAGAGTACGGGTTTGGGTTAGTGTTAGGGTATGGGTTAGGTTTACCATTTGGGTACGGGTTAGGGTAAGGGTTAGGGTTAGGGTTAGTGGTTAGGGTCAGATTTTGGTTCGGCTACGGGTAGCGTTAGGGTACGGGTACGGGTTAGGGTTAGGGTTCGTGTTAGGGTTAGTGTACGGGTTAGGTTTAGGGTAATGTTAGCGTTAGGGATAGGGTTAGTGTTAGGGTTATGGTACGGGTTAGGGTTAAGGTTTCAGTATGGGATAGGTTTAGTTTACGTTGTAGGTCTAGGGTTAGGGTTATGTTTAGTGTGCGGTTTACGCTTAGGGTTAGGATTAGGGTACGTGTTTGGGTTAGGGTTTGGCTACGGGTACGGGTTATGTTTAGGGTTAGGGTATGGTTTAGGTTTAGGGTTAGGGTAAGGGTTAGTGTTAGGGTACGGGTTAGGGTTAGAGTACGGGTTAGGGTTAGGTTTAGGGTTAGAGTACCGGTTAGGGTTAGTGTTAGGGTTAGGGTTAGGGTTAGTGTACAAAAGGGTTAGAGTTAGGGTTAGTTTTAGGGTACGGGATAGGGTTAGTGTACGCCTAAAGTTTAGCGTTAGGGTTAGGTTTAGGTTATGGGTTAGGATTAGGGAACGGGTTAGGGTTAGGTTTAGGTGCGGGTTAGGGTTAGGGTACGGGTTATGGTTAGGTTTAGAGTCAGGGTTAGGGTTAGGGATATGGTTATGTTATGGGTTAGGTTTAGGGTTGGGGTTAGGGTACGGGTTAGTTTTAGTGTTAGGGTATGGGTTAGGGTTACGGTTAAGGTTTGGGTTAGTGTTAGGGTATGGGTTAGGGTTAGGGTACGGTTTAGGATTATGATTAGGGTTGGGGATAGGTTTAGGTTTAGGGTGCGGTTTAGGCTTAGAGTTAGGGTTTGGGTTAGCCCTAGGGTATGGGTTAGGGTTATTGTTAGAGTGGGTACGGGTTAGGGTTAGGGTTAGGGTACGGGATAGGGTTGGGTACGGGTAAGGGCAGGGGTTAGTGTTAGGTTTAGGGTACTGGTTAGGGTTAGGGTTAGGTTTAGGGTTAGGGTTAGTGTATGGGTTAGGTTTAGGGTACAGTTTAGGGTTAGGGTTAGGGTTAGGGTTAATGTGGGTTAGACTTAGGGTTAGATTTAGGGTCAGGATATGGTTTAGGGTTAGGTTCAGGGTATGGGATAGTGTTAGCGTACGGGTTAACTTTAGGATTAGGGTTAGGTTTAGGTTACGGGTTAGGGTTTGTGTACGGGTTAGGGTTAGGTTTAGGGTCCGGGTTAGGGTTAGGGTTAGGTTTATTGTAAGGGTTAGGGTTAGGTTTAGGGTCAGGGTTAGAGTTAGGGTTAGTGTTAGAGTACGGGTTAGTGTTAGGGTTGGGGTTAGGGTACGGGTTAATTTTAGGTTTAGGGTACAGTTTAGGGTTATGGTTAAGGGTTAGGGTTAGGTTTAGTTTTAGTGTACGGTTTAGGGTTAGGTTTATTTTTTTATTTTTTATTTTTTTTAAATTTTTTTTATTTACGATAGTCACACAGAGAGAGAGCTAGAGAGAGAAGCAGAGACATAGGCAGAGGGAGAAACAGGCTCCATGCACCGGGAGCCCGACGTGGGATTCTATCCCGTGTCTCCAGGATCATGTCCTGGGTCGAAAGCAGGCACTAAACTGCTGCGCCACCCAGGGATCCCTAGGGTTAGGTTTAGGGTCAGGGTTAGGTTTAGGGTTAGTGTTAGGGTATGGGTTAGGTTTAGGGTTGGGGTTAGGGTACAGGTTAGTTTTAGGGTTAGGGTACGGTTTAGGGTTACAGTTAAAGTTAGGATAGGGTTAGGGTGTGGGTTAGGGTTAGGGTACGTTAAGGGTTCTGGTTATGGTTAGGGTTAGGGTTAAGTTTAGGGTGCGGTTTAGGGTTAGGGTTAGGGTTAAGGTTAGAATACGGGTTTGGGTTAGTGTTAGGGTACGGGTTAGGTTTACCGTTTGGGTACGGGTAGGTTAAGGGTTAGGGATAGCATTAGGGTTAGGGGTTAGGGTAGAGTTAGGGTTAGGCTACGGGATAGGGTTAGAGTTCGGTTTAGGGTTAGGGTTAGGGTTAGGGATAGGTTTAGGTTTATAGTACGGGTTAGGGTTGGAGTTAGGGTTAGGTTTAGGGTTAGAATACAGGTTAGGGATAGTGTTAGGGATAGGGTTAGTGTTAGGGTACGGGTAGGGTTAGAGTTCTGGTTAGGGTTAGGTTTAGGTTCAGGGTTAGGGTTAGAGTACGGTTTAGGGTTAGTGTTCGGTTTAGGGTTAGGATTAGGGTTAGTGTACGGATAGGGTTAGGGTTAGGGTCAGAGTTAGGGTACGGGTTAGTTTTAGGTTTAGGGTACGGGATAGGGTTAGCGTACGGGTTAAGTTTAGGTTTAGCGTTAGGTTTAGGTTACGGGTTAGGGTTAGGTTACGGGTTAGGGTTAGGTATAGGTGAGGGTTAGGGTTAGGGTTACGGTTAGTGTTAGGGTTAGGGTACGGGTTATGGTTAGGGTTGGGGTTAGGGTACGGGTTAAGTTCAGGGTTAGGGTACGGGTCAGGGTTATGGTTAAGGTTAGGGTTACGGTTAGGTTATGAGTTAGGGTTAGGGTACGGGTAAGGGTTATGTTTAGGGTTAGGGTTAGGTTTAGGTTCTGGGTGCGGGTTAGGGTTAGGGTTAGGGTTTGCGCTAGGGTATTGGTTAGGGTTACTGTTAGGGTTTGGGTATGGTTTAGGGATAGGGTTAGGTTATGGGGTAGGTTTGGGTACGGGTTAGGTCAAGGTATAGGGTTAGGTTTAGGGTACAGGTTAGGGTAGGGATGGTTTAGGGTTAGGGTTAGGGTATGGGTTAGGCTTAGGGTACAGTTTAGGGTTAGGGTACGGGTTAGGGTTAGATTTAGGGTACGAGATAGTGTTAGCGTACAGTTTAAGTTTAGGGTTACCGTTATGTTTAGGTTATGGGTTAGGGTTAGGATACTGGTTAGGGTTAAGTTTAGGTGCGGGTTAGGGTTAGGGTTAGGGTTAGGGTTATATTAGGGGTTAGGGTTAGGTTTAGGGTTAGAGTATGGGTTAGGGTTAGTGTTAGGCTTAGGGTTTGTGTTATGGTATGGGTTAGGGGTAAAGTTCAGGTTAGGGTTAGGTTTAGAGTTAGGTTTAGGTTTAGAGTATCGTTTAGGGTTAGTGTTAGGTTTAGGGTTAGGGTTAGGGTTAGTGTACGGATAGGGTTAGGGTTAGGGTTAGGGTACAGGTAGGGTCAGGTTTAGGGTACGGGATAGAGTTAGCGTACTGGTTAGTATAGGGTTAAGGTTAGGTTTAGGTTACGGGTTAGGGTTAGGTTATGGGTTAGGGTTAGGTATAGGTGAGGGTTAGGGTTAGGGTTAGGGTTAGGGTACGGGTTAGGTTTAGGATTGGGGTTAGGGTACGGGTTAGTTTTAGGGTTAGGGTACGGGTCAGGGTTATGGTTAAGGTTAGGGTTAGGGTTAGGGTATGGGTTAGGTTTAATATACGGGTAAGGGTTATGGTTAGGGTTAGGGTTAGGTTTAGGTTTAGGGTGCAGGTTAGGGTTCGGTTTAGAGTTAGGGTTAGCGCTAGGGTATGGGTTAGGGTTACTGTTAGGTTTTGGGTACGGGTTAGGGTTAGGGTTAGGTTACAGGATAGGGTGGGTACAGGTTAAGTCAAGAGATAGGGTTAGGTTTAGGGTACAGCTTAGGGTTAGGGATGGTTTAGGGTTAGGGTTAGCGTATGGGTTAGGCTTAGGTTACAGGTTAGGGTTAGGGTTAGTGTCAGGATTAGTAGAAGTGTTAGGTTTAGGGTACGGGTTAGGTTTACCGTACCGCTTAGGGTTAGGTTTAGGGTTAGGGTTATAGTCCAGGTTAGGGTTAGGTTTAGGGTTAGAGTACGGGTTAGGTTTAGTGTTAGTGTTAGGGTTAGGGTTAGGGTTAGTGTACGAATAGGGTTAGGGTTAGGGTTAGGGTTAGAGTACGGTTTAGGCTTAGTGTTAGGTTTAGGTTTAGGGTAGGGTAGTTTACGGATAGGGTTAGGGTTAGGGTTAGGTTTAGGTTACGGGTTAGGGTGAGGGTATGGGTTAGGGTTAGGTATAGGTGAGGGTTAGGGTTAGGGTACAAGTTAGGGTTAGGGTACGGGTTAGGTTTAGGGTTGGGGTTAGGGTACAGGTTATTTTTAGGGCTTGGATATGGGTCAGGTTTACGGTTAAGTTTAGGTTTAGGGTGAGGGTATGGGTTAGGGTTAGGGTACGGGGAAGGTTTATGGTTAGGGTTAGTGTTAGGTTTAGGTTTAGGGTAGGGTTAGTGTACGGATAGGGTTAGGGTTAGGTTTAGGTTTAAGGTATGGGTTAGGGTGAGGGTACGGTTTAGGGTTAGGTATAGGTGAGGGTTAGGGTTAGGGTATGGGATAGGCTTATGGTATGGGTTAAGGTTAGGGTCAGGGTAAGTGTTAGGGTTAGGGTTAGGGTACGGGTTAGGTTTATTGTACGGGTTAGGGTTAGGGTACGGGTTAGGGTACGGGTTAGGTTTACCATACCGCTTAGGGTTAGGTTTAGGGTTAGGGTTATAGTCTGGGTTAGGGTTAGGTTTATGGTTAGAGTACGGGTTAGGGTTAGTGTTAGTGTTAGGGTTAGGGTTAGGGTTAGGGTTAGTGTACGGATAGGGTTAGGGTTAAGGTTAGGGTACGGGTTATGGTTAGGTTTAGGGTACGAGATTGGGTTAGCGTACGGGTTAAGTTTAGGGTTAGGGTTAGGTTTAGGTTACGGGTTGGGGTTAGGGTTCGGGTTAGGGTTAGGTTTAGGTGCGGGTTAGGGTAAGGGTTAGGTTTAGGGTTATGGTTAGGGTTATAGTACGGGTTAGAGTTAGTGTTAGGGTTATGGTTACTGTTAGGGTACGGGTTAGGGTTAGAGTTTGAGTTAGGGTTAGGTTTAGGGTGAGGGTTAGGTTTAGAGTATGGTTTAGGGTTAGTGTTAGGTTTAGGGTTAGGGTTAGGGTTAGTGTACGGATAGGGTTAGGGTTACGGTTAGGGTTAGGGTACGGGTTAAGTTTAGGTTTAGGGTACGGGATAGGGTTAGCGTACGGGTTAAGTTTAGGTTTAGCGTTAGGTTTAGGTTACGGGTTAGGGTTAGGTTACGGGTTAGGGTTAGGTATAGGTGAGGGTTAGGGTTAGGGTTACGGTTAGTGTTAGGGTTAGGGTACGGGTTATGGTTAGGGTTGGGGTTAGGGTACGGGTTAAGTTCAGGGTTAGGGTACGGGTCAGGGTTATGGTTAAGGTTAGGGTTACGGTTAGGTTATGAGTTAGGGTTAGGGTACGGGTAAGGGTTATGTTTAGGGTTAGGGTTAGGTTTAGGTTCTGGGTGCGGGTTAGGGTTAGGGTTAGGGTTTGCGCTAGGGTATTGGTTAGGGTTACTGTTAGGGTTTGGGTATGGTTTAGGGATAGGGTTAGGTTATGGGGTAGGTTTGGGTACGGGTTAGGTCAAGGTATAGGGTTAGGTTTAGGGTACAGGTTAGGGTAGGGATGGTTTAGGGTTAGGGTTAGGGTATGGGTTAGGCTTAGGGTACAGTTTAGGGTTAGGGTACGGGTTAGGGTTAGATTTAGGGTACGAGATAGTGTTAGCGTACAGTTTAAGTTTAGGGTTACCGTTATGTTTAGGTTATGGGTTAGGGTTAGGATACTGGTTAGGGTTAAGTTTAGGTGCGGGTTAGGGTTAGGGTTAGGGTTAGGGTTATATTAGGGGTTAGGGTTAGGTTTAGGGTTAGAGTATGGGTTAGGGTTAGTGTTAGGCTTAGGGTTTGTGTTATGGTATGGGTTAGGGGTAAAGTTCAGGTTAGGGTTAGGTTTAGAGTTAGGTTTAGGTTTAGAGTATCGTTTAGGGTTAGTGTTAGGTTTAGGGTTAGGGTTAGGGTTAGTGTACGGATAGGGTTAGGGTTAGGGTTAGGGTACAGGTAGGGTCAGGTTTAGGGTACGGGATAGAGTTAGCGTACTGGTTAGTATAGGGTTAAGGTTAGGTTTAGGTTACGGGTTAGGGTTAGGTTATGGGTTAGGGTTAGGTATAGGTGAGGGTTAGGGTTAGGGTTAGGGTTAGGGTACGGGTTAGGTTTAGGATTGGGGTTAGGGTACGGGTTAGTTTTAGGGTTAGGGTACGGGTCAGGGTTACGGTTAAGGTTAGGGTTAGGGTTAGGGTATGGGTTAGGTTTAATATACGGGTAAGGGTTATGGTTAGGGTTAGGGTTAGGTTTAGGTTTAGGGTGCAGGTTAGGGTTCGGTTTAGAGTTAGGGTTAGCGCTAGGGTATGGGTTAGGGTTACTGTTAGGTTTTGGGTACGGGTTAGGGTTAGGGTTAGGTTACAGGATAGGGTGGGTACAGGTTAAGTCAAGAGATAGGGTTAGGTTTAGGGTACAGCTTAGGGTTAGGGATGGTTTAGGGTTAGGGTTAGCGTATGGGTTAGGCTTAGGTTACAGGTTAGGGTTAGGGTTAGTGTCAGGATTAGTAGAAGTGTTAGGTTTAGGGTACGGGTTAGGTTTACCGTACCGCTTAGGGTTAGGTTTAGGGTTAGGGTTATAGTCCAGGTTAGGGTTAGGTTTAGGGTTAGAGTACGGGTTAGGTTTAGTGTTAGTGTTAGGGTTAGGGTTAGGGTTAGTGTACGAATAGGGTTAGGGTTAGGGTTAGGGTTAGAGTACGGTTTAGGCTTAGTGTTAGGTTTAGGTTTAGGGTAGGGTAGTTTACGGATAGGGTTAGGGTTAGGGTTAGGTTTAGGTTACGGGTTAGGGTGAGGGTATGGGTTAGGGTTAGGTATAGGTGAGGGTTAGGGTTAGGGTACAAGTTAGGGTTAGGGTACGGGTTAGGTTTAGGGTTGGGGTTAGGGTACAGGTTATTTTTAGGGCTTGGATATGGGTCAGGTTTACGGTTAAGTTTAGGTTTAGGGTGAGGGTATGGGTTAGGGTTAGGGTACGGGGAAGGTTTATGGTTAGGGTTAGTGTTAGGTTTAGGTTTAGGGTAGGGTTAGTGTACGGATAGGGTTAGGGTTAGGTTTAGGTTTAAGGTATGGGTTAGGGTGAGGGTACGGTTTAGGGTTAGGTATAGGTGAGGGTTAGGGTTAGGGTATGGGATAGGCTTATGGTATGGGTTAAGGTTAGGGTCAGGGTAAGTGTTAGGGTTAGGGTTAGGGTACGGGTTAGGTTTATTGTACGGGTTAGGGTTAGGGTACGGGTTAGGGTACGGGTTAGGTTTACCATACCGCTTAGGGTTAGGTTTAGGGTTAGGGTTATAGTCTGGGTTAGGGTTAGGTTTATGGTTAGAGTACGGGTTAGGGTTAGTGTTAGTGTTAGGGTTAGGGTTAGGGTTAGTGTACGGATAGGGTTAGGGTTAAGGTTAGGGTACGGGTTATGGTTAGGTTTAGGGTACGAGATTGGGTTAGCGTACGGGTTAAGTTTAGGGTTAGGGTTAGGTTTAGGTTACGGGTTGGGGTTAGGGTTCGGGTTAGGGTTAGGTTTAGGTGCGGGTTAGGGTAAGGGTTAGGTTTAGGGTTATGGTTAGGGTTATAGTACGGGTTAGAGTTAGTGTTAGGGTTATGGTTACTGTTAGGGTACGGGTTAGGGTTAGAGTTTGAGTTAGGGTTAGGTTTAGGGTGAGGGTTAGGTTTAGAGTATGGTTTAGGGTTAGTGTTAGGTTTAGGGTTAGGGTTAGGGTTAGTGTACGGATAGGGTTAGGGTTACGGTTAGGGTTAGGGTACGGGTTAAGTTTAGGTTTAGGGTACGGGATAGCATTAGCATACAGGTGAAGTTGAGGGTTAGGTTTAGGTTTAGGTTACAGGTTAGGTTTAGGTTACGGGTTAGGGTTAGGGTTGGGGTTAGGGTACAGATTAGTTTTAGGGTTAGGGTATGGGTCAGGGTTACGGTTAAGGTTATAGTTAGGGTAGGTATGGGTAATGGTTAGGGTACAGGTAAGGATTATAGTTAGGGTTAGGTTTAGGTTAAAGTTTAGGGTGCAGGTTAGGGTTAGGGTTAGGGTTAGGGTTAGCGCTAGGGTATGGGTTAGGGTGACTGTTAGGGCTTGGGTACGGGTTAGGGTTAGGTTTAGGTTATGGGATAGGTTTGGGTACGGGTTAGGTCAAGGGATAGGGTTAGGTTTAGGGTACGGGTTAGGGTTAGGGATGGTTTAGGGTTAGCGTTAGGGTACGGGTTAGGTTTACTGTACGGGTTAGTGTTAGGGTTAGGGTTAGGGTTATCGTCCGGGTTAGGGTTAGGTTTAGGGTTAGAGTACAGGTTAGGGTTAGTGTTAGGTATAGGTTTAGGATAAGAGTTAGGGTTAGGTTTAGGGTACGGGATAGGTTCATCGTACCGGTTAAGTTTAGGGTTAGGATTAGGTTTAGGTTACGGGTTAGGGTTAGGGTACGGGTTAGGGTTATGTTTATGGTGCGGGTTAGGGTTAGGGTTAGGGTTAGTGTAAGGGTTAGGGTTAGGTTAGGGTCAGGGTTAGGGTTAGGATTAGTGTTAGCGTACGGTTTAGGGTTAGGGTTAGGTATAGTGTACGATTAGGGTTATGGTTAGGGTACGGGTTAGGGTTAGGTTTAGGGTTCGGGCTAGGGTTAGCTTACTGTTTAGTTTAGGGTTAGGGTTAGGTTTAGGTTACGGGTTAGTGTTAGGGTACGGGTTAGGGTTAGATTTAGTTGAGGGTTAGGGTTACGTTTAGAGTACGGGTTAGGGTTAGGTTTAGGGTCAGGGTCAGCATTAGGGATAGGGTTATGGTACGGGTTAGGGTTGGGTTGGGGTTAGGGTACGGGTTAGTTTTAGGGTTAGGGTACAGGTCAGGGTTACGGTTAAGTTTAGGGTTAGGGTTAGGGTATGGGTGAGTGTTAGGGTACGGGTTAGGTTTAAGGTTATGGTTCAGGTTAGGGTTAGTGTATGGGTTAGTTTTTGGGTTAGGGTTAGGCTTAGGTTTAGTGTTAGGGTTAAGGTACGTGTTAGGGTTAGGGTTAGGTATAGTGTACGATTAGGGTTAGGGTTAGGGTACGGGTTAGGGTTAAGGTTCCAGTATGGGATAGGGTTAGTATACGTGTTAGGTCTAGGGTTAGGGTTAGGTTTAGTGTGCGGGTTAGGGTTAGGGTTAGGGTACGTGTTAGGGTTAGGTTTTGGGTAAGTGTTAGGGTTACGTTTAGGGTTAGGGTATGGGTTAGGTTTAGGGTTAGGGTAAGGCTTAGTGTTAAGGTATGGGTTAGGGTTAGAGTACGGGTTAGGGTTAGGTTTATGGTTAGGGTTAGGTTTAGAGAACGGGTTAGGGTTAGTGTTAGGGTTAGGATTAGTGTTAGTGTACGGATAGGGTTAGGGTTAGGGTTAGGGGTAGGGTTAGGGTTAGGGTATGGGTTAGGGTTAGGTTTAGGGTACCGGATAGGGTTAGTGTACGAGTTAAGTTTAGGGTTATGGTTAGGTTTAGGTTATGGGTTAGGGTTAGGTTACGGTTTAGGGTTAGGTTTAGTTTCGGGTTAGGGTTAGTGTACGGGTTAGGGTTACAGTTAACGTTAGGGTTAGTGTTAGGTTATGGGTTAGGGTTAGGGTACGGGTAAGGTTTATGGTTAGGGTTAAGGTTACGTTTAGGTTTAGGGTGCGGGTTAGGCTTAGGGTTAGGGTTAGGGTTAGCGCTAGGGAATGGGTTAGGGTTACTTTAGGGTTTGGGTACGGGTTAGGGTTAGGTTTAGGGTATGAGATAGGGTTGGGTACGGGTTAGGTCAAAGGTTGGGTTTCGGTTTATGGTACGGGTTATGTTTAGGGTTAGATTTAGGGTTAGGGTTAGGGTATGGGTTAGGTTTAGGGTACGGGTTCGGGTTAGGGTTAGGGTCACGGTTAGGGTTAGGGTTAGGGTATGAGTTAGGGTTAAGGTTAGGTTTAGGGTATTGGTTAGGGTTAGGGTTAGGTTTAGGTTTAGGGTACGGTTTAGGTTTAGGGTACGGTTAGGGTTAGGGTCAGGGTTAGGGTTAGGGTATGAGTTAGAGTTAGGGTAGGGTACGTGTTAGGGTTAGGGTTATGTTACGGGTTAGGGTTAGGGTTAGAGTTCGGGTTAGGGTTAGTGTACGGTTTAGGTTTAGGGTTAGAGTTAGGGTTAGTGTTAGGGTTACGAAACGGATTAGGGTTAAGGTTGGGGTGTGGGATAAGGTTAGTGTACGTGTTAGGTCTAGGGTTAGGGTTAGGTTTAGTGTGCGGGTTAGGGTTAGGGTTAGGGTACGTGTTAGGGTTAGGGTTTGAGTACGGGTTAGCGTTACATTTAGGGTTAGGGTATGGGTTAGGTTTAGGGTTAAGGTTGGGGTACGATTTAGGGTTAGGGTACGGGTTAGGGTTAGGGTTAAGTCAGGGTTAGTGTTAGGGTTAGGGTTACGGTACACTTTAGGGTTGCTGTACGGGTTATGGTTATGGTTATGGTTAGGGTTAGGGTTAGCGTTTTAGTACGGGGTAGGCTTAGAGTTAGGGTTAGGTTTAGGGTTAGAACACGGGTTAGGGTTAGGGATAGGGGTAGTGTAAGGGTTAGGGTTAGGTTTAGGGTCAGGGTTAGGGTTAGGGTTAGTGTTAGGGTACGGGTTAGTTTTAGGGTTAGGGTACAGGTTAATGTTAGGTTTAGGGTTAGGGTTAGGTTTAGAGTACAGGTTAGGTTTAGTGTTAGTGTTAGTGTTAGGGTTAGTGTACGGATAGGGTTAGGGTACGGGTTAGGGTTAGTTTTAGGATATGGGATAGGGTTAGTGTTCGCGTTAAGTTTAGGGTTAGGGTTAAGTTTAGGTTACGGGTTGGGGTAGGGTACGGGTTAGGCTTAGGTTTATGTGCGGGTTAGTGTTAGGGTTAGGGTTAGGGTTAGGATTAGGGTTAGGGTTAGGGTTTGGGTTAGGTTTAGGGTACGGGTTAGGGTTAGGGTTAGGGTCAGTGTTAGTGATAGGGTTAGGGTATGAGTTAGGTTTAGGGTTAGGTTTAGGGTACGGGTTAGGTTTAAGGTTAGGTTTAGGATACGGTTTAGGTTAGGGTACGGGTTAGGGTTAGGGTCAGGTTTACGGTTAGTGTCCGAGTTAGGGTTAGGGTTAGGGTACGGGTTAGGGTTAGGGTTATGTTACGGGTTAGGGATGCAGTATGGGTTAGTCTTAGGTGGAGGCTTAGGGTTAGGGTTAGAGTACCATTAGGTTTAGGGTTAGGGTTAGGGTTAGAGTACGCGTTAGGGTTAGTGTTAGGTTTAGGGAAAGGGTTAGGTTTAGGGTTAGGGCACGGGTTAGGGTTAGGGTTAGGGTTACGGTTAGGGTTAGGGTTCAAGTACGGTGTAGGGTTAGTGTTAGGGTTAGGGTTAGGGTTAGAGTACGGATTAGGGTTAGTGTTAGGGTTAGGTTTAGTGTTAGTTTTAGGGTTAGAGTACGGGTTAGGGTTAGTGTTAGTGTTAGGGTTAGGGTTAGGGTTAGTGTACGGATAGGGATAGGGTTAGGGTTTGGTTAGGCTACAGGTTAGGGTTAGCTTTAGAATACGGGATAGGATTAGCGTACGGGTTATGTTTAGGGTTAGGGTTAGGTTTAGGTTACAGGTTAGGGTTAGGGAACGGGTTAGGGTTAGGTTTAGGTGCGGGTTAGGGTTAGGGTTAGGGTTAGGGTTAGAGTTTGTGTTAGGGTTAGGTTTAAGGTCAGGGTTAGGGTTAGGGATACGGTTATGGTATGGGTTAGGGTTAGGTTTGGGGTTAGGGTACAGGTTAGTTTTAGGGTTAGCGTACGGGTCAGGGTTACGGTTAAGGTAGGGTTAGTTTTAGGGTTAGGGTTAGGTATGGGTTAGGTTTAGGGTACGGGTTAGGGTACTGGTTAGGGTCAGGGTTAGGGTTAGGGTTAGGGTACGAGTTAGGGTTAGGGTTACATTTAGGGTATGGTTTAGGTTTAGTGTTAGGGTCAGGGTTAGGGTTAGGGTACTTGTTACGGTTAGGGTTAGGGTACGGGTTAGGTTTAGTGTTATGGTAAGGGTTAGGGTTACAGTACGGGTTAGGATTAGGGTGAGGGTTAAGGTTAGGATTAGAGTATGGTTAGGGTTAGGGTTAGGGTGAGGGTTAGGGTTAGAATATGGTTTAGGGTTAGTGTTAGGGTTAGGGAAAGGGTTAGGATTAGGGTTAGGTTACGGGTTAGGGTTAGGGTTAGGGTACGGGTTAGGGTTAGTTTTAGGGTACAGGCTAGGGTAGCTTACGGGTTAAGATTAAGTTTAGTGTTAGGTTTAGGTTACGGGTTAGGGTTAGGGTACGGGTTAGGGTTAGGTTTAGGTGAGGCTTAGGGTTAGGGTTAGGGTACGGGTTAGTTTTAGGGTTAGGGTACGGGTCAGGGTTACGTTTAAGGTTAGGGTTACGGTTAAGGTATGGGTTAGGTTTTGGGTACTGGTAAGGGTTATGGTTAGGGTTAGGGTTAGGTTTAGGTTTAGGGTGTGGGTTAGGTTTAGGGTTAGGGTTATGGTTAGGGTTAGCACTAGGGTATGGGTTAGGGTTACTGTTAGAGTTTGGGTACGGGTTAGGGTTAGGGTTAGGGTACGGGATAGGTTTGGATACGGGTTAGGTCAAGGGTTAGGGTTAGGTTTATGGTACGGGTTAGGGTTAGGGTTAGGTTTAGGGTTAGGGTTAAGGTATCGGTTAGGCTTAGAGTACAGGTTCGGGTTAGGGTTAGGGTCCAGGTTAGGGTTAGGGTTAGGGTACGAGTTAGGGTTAGGATTAGGTTAAGGGTACGGGTTATGTTTAGGGTTAGGGTTAGGGTATGGTTTAGGTTTAGGGTACGGTTTAAGGTTAGGGTTAGAGTCAGGGTTAGGTTTAGGGTTAGGGTACGAGTTAGGGTTAGGGTTAGGGTACAATATAGGTTTAGGGTTATGGTACGGGATAGGGTTACAGTACGGGTTAAGGTGAGGGTTAGGGTTAGGTTTAGGGTTAGAATACGGTTAGGGTTAGGGATAGGGTTAGGGTTAGGGTTAGGTTAAGGTTAGGGTACAGGTACGGGTTAGGTTTAGGGTTAGGGTTAGAGTATGGGGTAGGGTTAATTTTAGGGTTAGTGTTAGGTGTAATGTACAGGTTAGGCTTAGGGTTAGGTTTAGGGTTAGTGTACGTGTTAGGGTTAGGTTTAGGGTACGGGATAGGGTTAGCGTACGGGTTAAGTTTAGGTTTAGGGTTAGGTTTAGGTTACGGGTTAGGGTTAGGGTGCGGGTTAGGCTTAGGGTTAGGATTAGTGTAAGGGTTAGGGTTAGGTTTAGGGTCAGGTTTAGGGTTAGTGTTAGGGTACGGGTTAGATTTAGTTTTGGGGTTAGGGTACGGGTTAGTTTTAAGGTTAAGGTACGGGTTAGGGTTAAGGTTAAGGTTAGGGTTAGGGTTAGGGTATGGGTTAGGGTTAGGTTACGGTTAAGGGTTATGGTTTGGGTTAAGGTTAGTGTTAAGTTTAGGGTGCAGGTTAGGGTTAGGGTTAGGGTTAGAGTACGGGTTTGGGTTAGTGTTAGGGTACGGGCTAGGTTTACCGTTTGGGTATGGTTTAGGGTAAGGGTTAGGGTTAGGGTTAGGGTTAGTGTTAGGGTTAGGCTACGGGTAGGGTTAGGGTACGGGTAGGGTTCGGGTTAGGGTTCGGGTTAGGGTTAGTGTACGGGTTAGGCTTAGAGTTAGGCTTAGGGTTAGTGTTGGGGTTACAGTATGGGTTAGGGTTAAGGTTAGGGTACGGGATAGGGTTAGTGTACGTGTTAGGTCTAGCTTTAGGGTTCGGTTTAGTGTGCAGGTTAGGGTTAGGGTACGTGTTAGGCTTAGGGGTTGGGTACGGGTTATGTTACGTTTAGGTTAGGGTACGGGATAGGGTTAGGGTACGGGTTAGGGTACGGTTTAGGTTTTGGGTACGGGTTAGGGTCAGGGTTATGGTTAGGTTTAGGGTTAGGGTTAGGGTTAGGGTTAGGGTATGGGTTAGGGTACGGTTTAGAGTCAGGTTAGGGTTAGGGTTAAGATATGAGTTAGGGTTAGGGTTAGGGTTAAGGTTAGAGTACGGGTTTGGGTTAGTGTTAGGGTACGGGTTAGGTTTACTGTTTGGGTACAGGTTAGGGTAAAGTTTAGGGTTAGGTTTAGGGTTAGGGGTTTGGGTTAGAGTTAGGGTTAGGCTACGGGATAGGGTTAGATTACGGGTTAGGTTTAGTGTTAGGGTTAGGGTTAGTGTTAGAGTAAGGGTTAGGGTTAGAGTACGGGTTAGGAATAGGTTTAGGGTTAGGGTTAGAGATCAGGTTAGAGTTAGTGTTAGGGTTAGGGTTATGGTTAGTGTACGGATCATGTTAGGGTTAGGGCTAGGGTTAGGTTACGGGTTAGGGTTAGGTTTAGGGTACGGGATAGGGTTAGCATATGGGTTAAGTTTAGGGTTAGGGTTAGGTTTAGGTTCTGGGTTAGGGTTAGTAAGTGTTAGGGTTAGGTTTAGGTGAGGGGTAGGGTTAGGTTTAGGGTTAGGGTTAGGGTTAGGTTTAGGATTAGGGTCAGGGTTAGCGTTAGGGATAGGGTTATGGGACGGGTTAGGGTTTGTGTTGGAGTTAGGGTACGGGTTAGTTTTAGGGTTAGGGTACGGGTCAGGGTTACGTTTAAGGTTAGGGTTACGGTTAGGGTATAGGTTAGGTTTAGGGTACTGGTAAGGGTTATGGTTAGGGTTAGGGTTAGGTTTAGGTTTAGGGTGTGGTTTAGGTTTAGGGTTAGGGTTAGGGTTAGCGCTAGGGTATGGGTTAGGGGTACTGTTAGAGTTTGGGTACGGATTAGGGTTAGGCTTAGGTTAGGGTTAGAGTTAGGGTATGGGTTATGCTTAGAGTACGGGTTAGGGTTAGGGTTAGGGTCAGGGTTAGGGTTAGGTTTAGGGTACGGGTACGGGTTAGGGTTAGGCTTAGAGTACGGGTTTGGGTTAGTTATGGTTACGGGTTAGGTTTACAGTTTGGGTACCGGTTAGGGTAAGGGTTAGGGTTAGGGTTAGGGGTTAGGGGTAGGTTTACGGTGAGGCTACGGTTAGGGTTAGGGTACGGGTTAGGGTTAGGGTTAGTGTTCGGGTTACGTTTAGTGTACGGTTTAGGGTTAGGGTTAGGGTTAGGTTTAGCTTAGGATTAGTGTTAGGGTTACGGTACGGGTTAGGGTTAAAGTTACAATACGGGATAGGTTTAGTGTACGTGTTAGGTCTAGGGTTAGGGTTAGCTTTAGTGTGCAGCTTAGGATTAGGGTTAGTGTTAGGGTTAGGGTTAAGGTACGTGTTAGGTTTAGGGTTTGGGTACGGGTTAGGGTTACGTTTAGTGTTAGCGTACGGGTTTGGTTTAGGTTTAGGTTTAGGGTTAGGGTTAGGTTTAGAGTACGGGGTAGGGTTAGGGTTAGGGTTACGGTTAGGGTTAATGTACCGGTTAGGCTTAGGGTTAGGTTTAGATTTAGGTAAGAGTTAGGGTTAGGTTTAGGGTACAGGGTAGGGTTAGCGTACGGGTTAAGTTTAGGGTTAGGGTTAGGTTTAGGTTACTGGTTAGGGTTAGGGTTAGGGTACGGGTTAGGGTTAGGGTACGGGTTAGGGTTAGGTTTAGGGTGCGGGTTAGGGTTAGGGTTAGGGTTAGGGTTAGTGTAAGGGTTAGGGTTAGGTTTAGGGTTAGGGTATGGGTTAGGGTTAGGTTTAGGTGCGTGTTAGGGTTAGGGAACGGGTTAGGGTTAAGGTACGGGTTAGGGTTAGGTTTAGGGTCAGGGTTAGGGTTAGGGATAGCGTCATGGTACGGTTTAGGGTTAGGGTTGGGGTTAGGGTACGGGTTAGTTTTAGGTTTAGAGGACGGGTTAGGGTTACGGTTAAAGTTAGGTTTAGTGTTAGGGTATGGGTTAGGGTTAGGATTAGGTTTAGGGTTAAGTTTAGGGTATGGGTTAGGTTTAGGGTATGGGTTTGGGTTAGGGTTAGGGTCAGGGTTAGGGTTAGGGTTAGGGTATGAGTTAGGGTTAGTGCTAGGGTATGGTTTAGGGTTTCTGTTAGGGTTTGGGTACGGGTTAGGTTTAGGTTTAGGGTATGAGATAGGGTTGGGTACGGGTTAGGTCAAGGGTTAGGGTTAGTTTTAGGGTACGGGTTAGGGTTAGGATTAGGTTTAGGGTTAAGTTTAGGGTATGGGTTAGGTTTAGGGTATGGGTTTGGGTTAGGGTTAGGGTCAGGGTTAGGGTTAGGGTTAGGGTATGAGTTAGGGTTAGGGTTAAGTTTAGGGTACAGGTTAGGGTTAGGGTTAGGGTTAGGTTCAGGTTTAGGGTGCGGGTTAGGGTTTGGGTTAGGGTTAGTACCAGGTTATGGGTTAGGGTTACTGTTAGGGTTTGGGTACGGTTAGGGTTAGGGATAGGTTACGGGATAGGGTTGGGTACTGGTTAGGTCAAGGGCTAGGGTTAGGTTTACGGTACGGTTTAGGGATAGGGTTAGGTTTAGGGTTAATGTTAGGGTATGGGTTAAGCTTAGGGTATGGGTTAGGGTTAAGGTTAGGGTAGGATTAGAGTTAGGGATAGGGTACGAGTTAGGGTTAGGGTTAGGGTTAGGTTAGGGTGTGGGTTAGGGTTAGTATTAGTGTTAGAATACGGGTTAGGTTTAGGGTTCGGGTTACGGTTAGGGTTAGGGTCAGGGATAGGGTTAGGGTTAGGGTACAATTTAGGTTTAGTGTTAGGGTATGGGTTAGGGTTAGTGTTATGGTACGGGTTAGGGTTACAATATGGGTTAGGGTTAGGGTGAGGGTTAGGGTTATGGTAAGTGTATGGTTAGGGTTAGGGTTAGGGTTAGAGTACGGTTTAGGGTTAGGGTTAGTGTACGGGCTAGGGTTAGGGTTAGGGTTAGGGTTAGGTTTAGAGTACGGGGTAGGGTTAGTTTTAGAGTTAGGGTTAGGGTTAATATACGGGTTAGGCTTAGGTTTAGGTTTAGGGTTAGGATGGTTTAGGGTTAGGTTCAGGGTACGGGATAGGGTTAGCGTTCGGGTTAAGTTTAGGGTTAGGGTTAGGTTAAGGTTACGGATTAGGGTTAGGGTACGGGTTAGGGTTAGGTTTAGGGTGCGGGTTAGGGTTAGGGTTAGGATTAGTGTAAGGGTTAGGGTTAGGTTTTGGGTCAGGGTTAGGGTTAGTGTTAGTGTTAGGGTACGCGTTAGTGTTAGGTTTGGGGTTAGGGTACGGGTTAGTTTTAGGGTTAGGGTACAGTTTAGGGTTATGGTTAAGGTTAGGGTTAGGGTTAGGTTATGGGTATGGGTTAAGTTAAGGTTAAGGGTTATGGTTTCGTTTAGGGTTTGTGTTAAGTTTAGGGTGCGTGTTAGGGTTAGGTTTAGGGTTAGGGTTAGGGTTAGAGTACGGGTTTGGGATAGTGTTAGTGTACGGGTTAGATTTACCATTTGGGTACGGGTTAGGAAAGGGTTAGGTTTAAGGTTAGGGTTTAGAGTTATAGATAGGGTTAGGCTACGGATAGGGTTAGGGTACTGGTTAGCGTTAGGGTTATTGTTGGGGTTACGGTTAGTGTACGGTTTAGGGTTAGGTTTAGGGTTAGGGTTAGTGTTAGGGTTACCATATGGGTTAGTGTTAAGGTTGGTGTATGGGATAGGGTTAGTGTACGTGTTAGGTCTAGGGTTAGGTTTAGGTTTAGTGTGTGGGTTAGGGTTAGGGTTAGGATACGTGTTATGGTTAGGGTTTGGTTACGGGTTAGCGTTACGTTTAGGGTTAGGGTACGGGTTAGGTTTAGGGTTAGGGTTAGGGTATGGTTTAGATTTAGGGTACGAGTTAGGGTTAGGTCAGGGTTAGATTTAGGGTTAGGGTTAGGGTACCGGATAGGGTTACTGTACGGGTTAGGGTTATGGTTAGGGTTAGGGTTAGGGTTAGCGTTATACTACGGGTTAGGGTTAGAGTTAGGGTTAGGTTTAGGGTTAGAGTACGGGTTACGGTTAGTGTTAGGGTTAGGGTTAGTGTTAGAGTATGGGTTAGGTTTAGAGTACGGGTTAGGGTTAGGTTTAGGGTTAGGGTTAGAGTACCGGTTAGGGGTAGTGTTAGGGTTAATGTTCGGATAGGGTTAGGGTTAGGGTTAGGGTTAGGGTACGGGTTACAGTTAGGTTTAGGATAGGGGATAGGGTTAGTGTACGGTTTAAGTTTAGGGTTAGAGTTAGGTTTAGGTGACGGGTTAGGGTTAGGGAAGCAGTTTAGGGTTAGGTTTAGGTGCAGGTTAGATTTACGGTTAGGGTTACGTTAGAGTATGGTTTAGGGTTAGGTTTAGGGTCAGGGTTAGGGTTAGGGATAGGGTTATGGTACGGGTTAGGGTTAGGTTTGGGGTTAGTGTACAGGTTAGTTTTAGGGTTAGGGTACGTGTCAGGGTTACAGTTAAGGTTATGGTTAGGGTTAGCGTATGGGTTAGGGTTAGGGTACGGGTAAGGGTTATAGTTAGGGTTAGGGTTAGGTTTAGGTTTAGGGTGCAGGTTAGGGTTAGGGTTATGGTTAGTGCTAGGTTATGGGTTAGGGTTATTGTTAGGGTTTGGGTACGGGTTAGGGTTAGGGATAGGTTACGGGTTAGGGTTGGGTATGGTTTAGGTCAAATGTTAGGGTTAGGTTTCGGGTACGGGTTAGGGTTAGGGTATGGGTTAGAGTTAGGTTTAGGGTGCGTGTTTGGATTAGGGTTAGGGTTATTGTAGGGTTAGGTTAGGTTTAGGGTCAGGGTTAGGATTAAGGTTAGTGTTAGGGTATGGGTTAGGGTTAGGTTTTGGGTTAGGGTACAGGTTAGTTTTAGGGTTAGGGTACGGGTTAGGGATAAGGTTAACGTTAGTGTTAGGGTTAAGGTATGGGTAGGGTTAGGTTACGGTTAAGGGTTATGGTTTGGGTTAGGGTTAGGGTTAAGTTTAGGGTGCGGGTTAGGGTTACGGTTAGGGTTAGAATACGGGTTTGGGTTAGTGTTAGGGTACGGGTTAGGTTTACCATTTGGTACGGGTTAGGTTAAGGGTTAGGGTTAGGGTTAGGGGTTAGGGTTAGAAGTAAGGTTATTGTATGGGTAGGGTTAGGGTACAGGTTAGTGTTAAGTTTAGGGTTCGGGTTAGGGTTAGTGTACGGGTTAGGGTGAGGTTTATGGTTAGGGTTAGTGTTAGTGTTAGGGTTACGGTCTGGGTTAGGGTTAAGGTTATGGTACGGGATAGGGTTAGTGTACGTGTTAGGTCTATGGTTAGTGTTAGGTTTAGTGTGCGGGTTTGGTTTAGGGTTAGGGTTAGGGTACGTGTTATGGATAGGGTACGGTCTAGGGTTAGGTTTAGGGTTAGGGTTAGGGTTAGGGTTAGGGTTAGGGTTAAATTACGGGGTAGGGTGAGTGTTAGGGTTATGTTTAGGGGTAATGTACGGGTTAGGCTTAGGGTTAGGTTTAGGTTTAGGATACGGGTTAGGGTTAGGTTCAGGGTATGGGATAGGGTTAGCATACGGGTTAAGTTTAGGGTTAGGGTTATGTTTAGGTTACGGGTTAGGGTTAGGGTACTGGTTAGGGTTAGGTTTAGGGTTAGGGTTAAAGTACGGGGTATGGTTAGTGTTAGGGTTAGGGTTAGGGTTAATGTATGGGTTAGGCTTTGGGTTAGAATTAGGGATAGGATACGGTTTAGGGTTAGGTTCAGGGTACGGGATAGGGTTAGCGTACGGGTTAACTTTAGGGTTAGGTTTAGGTTTAGGTTACGGGTTAGGGTTAGGGTACGGGTTAGGGTTAGGTTTAGGGTCAGGGTTAGGGTTAGGGTTAGTGTTAGAGTAGGGGTTAGGTTTAGGGTTGGGGTCAGGGTATGGGTTAGTTTAGGGTTAGGGTACAGGTTAAGCTTATGGTTAAGGTTAGGGTTAGGTTTAGGGTATGGGTTAGGTTTAGGTTACGGTTAAGGGTTATGGTTTGGTTTAGGGTTAGGGTTAAGTTTAAGGTGCGGGTTAGGGTTAGGGTTAGGGTTAGGGTTAGAATACGGGTTTGGGTTAGTGTTATTGTACGGGTTAGATTTACTGTTTGGGTACAGGTTAGGGTAAGGTTTAGGGTTAGGGTTAGGGGTTAGGGTTAGAGTTATGGTTAGGCTATGGGTAGGATTAGGGTATGGGTTAGGGTTCGTGTTAGGGTTAGTGTATGGGTTAGGGTTATGGTTAATGTTAGGGTTAGGGTTAGGGTTAGTGTTAGGGTTACGGTACGGGTTAGGGTTAAGGTTTTGGTACGGGATAGGTTTAGTTTACGTGTTAGGTCTAGGGTTAGGGTTACGTTTAGTGTGCAGGTTAGGGTTAGGGTTAGGGTACGTGCTAGGGTTAGGGTTTGGGTACGGGTACGGGTTACGTTTAGGGTTAGGGTACGGGTTAAGTTTAGGGTTAGTGTAAGGGTTAGTGTTAGGGTACGGGTTAGGGTTAGAGTACGGGTTAGGGTTAGGTTTAGGGTTAGGTTTAGGGTTTGAGTACCGGTTAGGGTTAGTGTTAGTGTTAGGGTTAGAATTAGTGTACGGATAGGGTTAGAGTTAGGGTTAGGGTTAGGGTACAGGTTAGGGTTAGGTTTAGGGTACCGGATAGGGTTAGTGTACGCGTAAAGTTTAGGGTTAGGGTTACGTTTAGGTTATCGGTTAGGGTTAGGGTACGGGTTAGGGTTAGGTTTAGGTGCGGGTTAGGGTTAGCGTACGGGTTATGGTTAGGTTTAAGGTCAGGGTTAGGGTTAGGAATAGGGTTATGGTACAGGTTGGGGTTAAGGTTGGAGTTAGGGTACGGGTTAGTTTTAGGGTTAATGTACGGCTTAGGGTTACCGTTAAGGTTATGGTTAGTGTTAAGGTATGGGTTAGGGTTAGGGTACGGGTTAGTTAATGGTTAGGGTTTGGGTTAGGTTTAGGTTTAGGGTGCGGGTTAGGCTTAGAGTTAGGGTTTGGGTTAGTCTTAGGGTATGGGTTAGGGTTACTGTTAGGGTTTGGGTACGGGTTAGGGTTAGGTTTAGGGTACGGGATAGGGTTTGGTACGGGTTAGGGCAGGGGTTAGGGTTAGGTTTAGGGTACGGGTTAGGATTAGGGTTAGGTTTAGGTTTAGGGTTAGGGTATGGGTTAGTTTTAGGGTACAGGTTAGGTTTATGGTTATTGTTACGGTTAATGTGGGTTTGACTTAGGGTTAGATTTAGGGTTAGGTACCGTTTAGGGTTAGGTTCAGGGTACGTGATAGGGTTAGCATACGGTTTAACTTTAGGTTTAGGGTTAGGTTTAGGTTACGGGTTAGGGTTAAGGTACGGGTTAGGGTTAGGTTTAGGGTCCGGGTTAGGGTTAGGGTTAGGGTTAGGGTTAGGGTTAGTGTAAGGGTTAGGGTTAGGTTTAGGGTCAGGGTTAGGGTTAGGGTTAGTGTTAGAGTACGGGTTAGGGTTAGCGTTGGGGTTAGGGTACGGGTTAATTTTAGGGTTAGGGTACAGGTTAGGGTTATGATTAATGGTTAGGGTTAGGGTTAGGTTTAGTGTACGGGTTAGGGTCAGGTTTATTTTTTTATTTTTTATGTTTTTTTAAATTTTTATTTATTTACGATAGTCACACAGAGAGAGAGCTAGAGAGAGAGGCAGAGACATAGGCAGAGGGAGAAACAGGCTCCATGCACTGGGAGCCTGACGTGGGATTCTATCTCGGGTCTCCAGGATCGTGCCCTGGGCCGAAAGCAGGCACTAAACTGCTGCGCCACCCAGGGATCCCTAGGGTTAGGTTTAGGGTCACGGTAAGGGTTAGGGTTAGTGTTAGGGTATGGGTTAGGGTTAGGGTTGGGGTTCGGGTACAGGTTAGTTTTAGGGTTAGGGTGCGTGTTAGGGTTACGGTTAAAGTTAGGGTTAGGGTTAGGATGTGGGTTAGGGTTAGGGTACGGTTAAGTGTTATGGTTAGGGTTAGGGTTAGGATTAATTTTAGGGTGCGGTTTAGGGTTAGGGTTAGGTTTAGGGTTAGTGTTCAGATAGGTTTAGGGTTAGGGTTAGGGTACGGGTTAGGGTTAGATACAGGGTACGAGATAGGGTTAGCGTACGGGTAAAGTTTAGGGTTAGGGTTATGTTTAGGTTACGGTTTAGGGTTAGGGTACTGGTTAGGGTTAAGTTTAGGTGCGGGTTAGGGTAAGGGTTAGCGTTAAGGTTAGGGTTATAGTACGGGTTAGGGTTAGAGTTAGGGTTAGGGTTAGGGTTAGTGTACGGGTTAGGGTTAGTGTTAGGGTTAGGGTTAGTGTTAGGGTACGTGTAAGGGGTAAAGTTCGGGTTAGGGTTAGGTTTAGGGTTAGAGTATGGTTTAGGGTTAGTGTTAGGTTTAGGGTTAGGGTTAAGGTTAGTGTACGGAAGGGTTAGGGTTAGGGTTAGGGTACGGGTTAGGGTTAGATTAGGGTACGGAATAGAGTTAGCGTACAGGTTAAGTTTAGGGTTAGTGTTAGGTTTTAGTTACGGGTTAGGGTTAGGGTACGGGTTAGGGTTAGGTATAGGTGAGGGTTAGGGTTAGTGTTAGGGTCAGGTTACGGGTTAGGGTTAGGGTTGGGGTTAGGGTACGGGTTAGTTTTAGGGTTAGGGTACGGGTCAGGGTTACGGTTAAGTTTAGGGTTAGGGTTAGGGTATGGGTTAGGGTTAGGATTAGGTTTAAGGGTTAGTGTTAGAGTTAGGGTTAGGCTACGGGTAGGTTTAGGGTATGGGTTAGGGTTAGGGTTAGCCTTCGGGTTAGGGTTAGTGTACGGGTTAGGGTTAGGGTTAGGGTTAAGTTTAAGGTTTGGATTAGTGTTAGGGTTACGGTACGGGTTAGGGTTAAGGTTACGGTAAGGGATAGGTTTACTGTACGTGTTAGGTCTAGGGTTAGGTTTAGGTTTAGTGTGCGGGTTAGGGTTAGGGTTAGGGTACGTGTTAGGTTTAGGGTTTGGGTTCAGGTTAGGGTTACGTTTAGGGTTAGGTATGGGTTAGCGTTAGGGTAAGGGTAAGGGTTAGTGTTAGGGTACGGTTTAGGGTTAGAATACGGGTTAGGGTTAGGTTTAGGGTTAGGGTTAGGGTTAGAGTACGGGTTAGGATTAGTGTTAGTGTTAGGGTTAGGGTTAGTGTACGGATAGGGTTAGTGTTAGGGTTAGGGTTAGGGTATGGGTTAGGGTTAGGTTTAGGGTACGGGTTAGGGTTAGGGTTAGGGTATGGGTTAGGTTTAGGGTACAGGTTAGGGTTAGGGTTAGGGTCAGGGTTAGGGTTAGGGTTAGGGTTAGGGTACGAGTTAGGGTTAGGGTTAGGGTATGTGTTAGGATTAGGGTTATGGTACGGGTTTGGATTACAGTATGGGTAAGGGTTAGTGTGAGGGTTAGGGTTAGTGTTAGAGTACTATTAGGGTTAGGGTTAGCGTTAGAGTACGGTTTAGGGTTAATGTTAGGGTTAGGGTTAGGGTTAGGTTTAGGGTACGGGATAGGGTTAGTGTACGGGTTATGTTAAGGGTTAGGGTTAGGTTGAGGTTATGGGTTAGGGTTTGGGTACGAGTTAGGGTTAGGTTTAGGTGCGGGTTAGGTTTAGGGTACTTGTTAGGGTTAGGTATAGGGTCGGGGTTAGGGTTAGGGATAGGGTTATGGTACAGTTTAGAGTTCGGGTTAGGGTTATGGTTAAGGTTAGTGTTAGTGTTAGGGTATTTGTTAGGGTTAGGGTACGGGAAAGTGTTATGGCTAGGGTTAGGGTTAGGTTTAGGTTTAGGGTGCGGGTTAGGCTTAGGATTAGTGTTAGGGTTAGCGCTAGGGTATGGTTTAAAGTTACTGTTAGGGTTTGGGTACAGGTTACGGTTAGGGTTAGTGTATGGAATAGGGTTGGGTATGGGTTAGGTCATGGGTTAGGGTTAGGGTTAGGGTATGTGTTATGTTTAGGGTATGGGTTAGGGTTCAGGTTAGGGTCAGGGTTAGGGTTAGGGTACGAGTTAGGGTTAGGGTTAGTGTTATAGTACGGGGTAGGGTTAGTGTTAGGGTTAGGGTTAGGGTTAATGTACGGGTTAGGCTTAGGGTTAGGTTTAGGGTTAGCATACGGTTAGGGTTAGTGTTTTGGTTAGGGTTAGGGTTAGGGATAGCGTACGGGTTATGTTTAGGGTTAGGGTTAGGTTTAGGTTACGGGTTAGGGTTAGGGTACAGGTTAGGGTTAGGATTAGTGTAAGGGTAATGGTTAGGTTTAGTGTCAGTGTTAGGGTAAGGGTTAGTGTTAGGGTACGGGTTAGTTTTAGGGCTGGGGTTAGGGTACGGGTTAGTTTTAGGCTTAGGGTATGGGTTAGGGTTAGGGTCAGGGTTAGGGTTAGGTGTAGGGTACGGGTTTGGGTTAGTGTTAGGGTACGGGTTAAGTTTACCGTTTGCGTATGGGTTAGGGTAAAGGTTAGGGTTAGGGTTAGGGGTTAGGATTAGAGTTATGGTTAGGCTACGGGTAGCGTTAGGGTACGGGTTAGGGTTAGGGTTAGGGTTCGTGATAGGGTTAGTGTTATGGTTACGGTACGGGTTAGTGTTAAGGTTTGGTCACGGGATAGGGTTAGTGTACGTGTTAGGTCTAGGGTTAGGGTTAGGTTTAGGTGCGGGTTAGGGTTAGGGTACGTGTTAGGGTTAGGTTTTGGGAACGGGTTAGCGTTACGTTTAGGGTTAGGGTATGGGTTAGGTTTAGGGTTAGGGATAGGGTACGGTTTAGGATAAGGGTACGGGTTAGCGTTAGGTTTAGGGTTAGGGTTAGGGTTAGGTTTAGGGTTAGGGTTAGTGTTAGGGTACGGATTAGGGTTATTGTACGGTTTAGTGTTAGGGTTAGGGTTAGGGTTATAGTACGTGTTAGGGTTAGAGTTAAGGTTAGTTTTAGGGTTAGAGTACGGGTTAGGGTTAGTGTTAGGGTTAGGGTTAGGGTTAGTGTATGGATAGGGTTAGGGTTAGTGTTAGGGTTATAGTACGCGTTAGTGTTAGGTTTAGGGTTAGGTTTAGGGAACGGGTTAGGTTTAGGGTACGGTTAGGGTTAGGGTCAGGGTTAGGGTTATGGTACGGGTTAGCGTTAGGTTTAGGGTACGGGTTAGGTTTAGGGTTAGGGTACGGGTTAGGTTTAGGGTACGGGTTAGTGTTAGGGTTAGGGTCAGGGTTAGGGTTAGTGTTAGGGTACGGGTTAGTGTTAGAGTTATGGTACGGGTTTGTTTTACCGTACGGATTAGGGTTAGTGTGAGGGTTAGGGTTAGGTTTAGAGTACGGTTAGGGTTAGGGTTAGGGTTAGGGTGAGAGTACGGTTTAGGGTTAATGTTAGGTTTAGGATTAGGGTTAGGTTTCGGGTACGGGATAGGGTTAGTGTATGGGTTAAGTTTAGTGTTAGGGTTAGGTTTAGGTTACGGGTTAGGGTTAGGGGACGGGATAGGGTTAGGTATAGGTGTGGGTTAGGGTTAGGGTATGGGTTAGGGTTAGGTTTAGGGTCGGGGTTAGGGTTAGGGATAGGATTATGTTACGGGTTAGGGTACGGGTTAGGGTTATGCTTAAGGTTAGGGTTAGTGTTAGGGTATGGGTTAGGGTTAGGGTTCGGTAAGTGATATGGCTAGGGTTGGGGTTAGGTTTAGGTTTAGGGTGCGGGTTAGGCTTATGGTTTGGGTTAGGGTTAGCACTAGGGTATGGTTTAAGGTTACTGTTAGGGTTTGGGTACGGGTTAGGGTTAGGGTTAGGGTATGGAATAGGGTTGGGTATGGGTTAGGTCAATGGTTAGGTTTAGGGTTGGGGTATGTGTTATGTTTTGGGTACGGGTTAGGGTTAGGGTTAGGTTTAGGGTCAGGATTAGGGTTAGGGTACGAGTTAGGGTTAGGGTTAGTATTAGTGTACGGGGTAGGGTTAGTGTTAGGGTTAGGGTTAGGTTTAATGTACGGGTTAGGCTTAGGGTTAGGTTTAGGGTAGGGATACGGATTAGGGTTAGTGTTAGTGTCAGGGTTAGGGTTAGCGTACGGGTTAAGTTTAGGGTTAGGGTTAGGTTTAGGGTTAGTGTAAGGGTCAGGGTACGGGTTAAGGTTAGGTTTAGGGTACGAGATAGGGTCGGGTATGAGTTAGTTCAAGGATTATGGTTAGGTTTAGGGTGCGCGTTAGGGTTAGAGTTAGGTTTAGGTTACGGGTTAGGTTTAGGGTTAGGTTTAGGGTATGGGTTAGGTTTAGGGTTAGGGTCAGGATTAGGGTTAGGGTTAGGGTATGAGTTAAGTTTAGTGTTAGGTTTAGGGTATGGGTTAGGGTTAGGGTTAGTTTTAGGGTACGAGTTAGGTTTAGGGTACGGGTTAAAGGAGGGTCAGGGTTAGTGTTAGGTTACGAGTTAGGGTTAGGGTTAGGGTATGGGTTAGGTTTAGGTTTATGTTACGGGTTAGGGTTACAGTACGGGTTAGGATTAGGGTGAGGGTTAGGGTTAGAGTACGGTTAGGGTTAGGGTTAGTGTTAGGGTTAGAGTACGGGTTAGGGTTAGTGTTAGGTTTAGGGAAAGGTTTAGTTTTAGGGTTAGGGTACAGGTCAGGGTTAGGGTTAGGGTTAGGGTTAGTGTTAGAGTATGGGGTAGGGTTAGTGTTAGGGTTAGGGTTAGGGTTAAGTTTAGGGTTAGGGTTAGGTTTAGGTTACGGTTTAGGGTTAGGGTTAGGGTCAGTTTTAGGGTTAGGGTTAGGGTAAGAGTTAGGTTTAGGGTTAGGTTTAGGATATGGGTTAGTGTTAGGGTTAGGTTTAGGGTACGGGTTAGGTTTAGGTTATGGGTTAGGGTTAGTTTTAGGGTCAGGGTTAGGGTTAGAGTACGGGTTAGGGTTAGGATTAGGGTTAGTGTTAGGGTTAGAGTATGGGTTAGGGTTAGTGTTAGTGTTACTGTCAGGGTTAGGGTTAGTGTACGGATAGGGTTAGGGTTAGGGTTAGGGTTAGGGTACGGGTTAGGTTTAGGTTTAGGTTACGGGTTAGGGTTAGGTTTAGGGTTAGGGTTTGGGTTAGGATTAGTGTACGGGTTAGGGTTAGGGTTAGGTTTAGGTTTAGGGTTAGTGTTAGAGTACGGATTAGGGTTATTGTACGGTTTAGTGTTAGGGTTAGGGTTAGGGTTAGGGTTAGGGTTATAGTACGTGTTAGGGTTAGAGTTAAGGCTAGTTTTAGGGTTAGAGTACGGGTTAGGGTTAGTGTTAGGGTTAGGGTTAGTGTTAGGTTATGGGTTAGGGTTTAGTACGGGTTAGGGTTAGGTTTAGGGTTAGGGTTAATGTTAGAGTATGGGTTAGGGTTAGTGTTAGTGTTAGGGTTAGGGTTAGGGTTAGGGTTAGTGTACGGAGAGGTTTAGGGTTAGGGTTAGGGTACGGGTTAGGGTTAGGTTTAGGGTACGGGTTAGTGTTAGGGTACGGCTTAGGGTACGGGTTAGGTTTAGGGTACGGGTTAGGGTTAGGGTTAGGGTCAGGGTTAGGGTTAGGGTTATGGTACGGGTTTGGGTTACAGTACGGGTTAGGTTTAGGGTGAGTGTTAGGGTTAGGGTTAGGGTTAGAGTACGGTTTAGGGTTAATGTTAGGGTTAGGGTTAGGGTTAGGTTTAGGTTTAGGGTACGATTTAGGGTTAGATTTAGTGTTAGAGTACGGGGTAGGGTTAGTGTTAGTGTTAGGGTTAGAGTTAATGTACGGGTTAGGTTTAGGGTTTGGTTTAGGGTTAGGATACGGGTTAGGGTTAGGTTTAGGGTACGGGATAGGGTTAGCGTACCGGTTAAGTTTAGGGTTAGGATTAGGGTTAGGTTATGGTTAGGGTTAGAGTATGTGTTCGGTTTAGGTTTAGGGTTCGGGTTAGGGTTATGGTTAGTGTAAGGGTTATTGTTAGGTTTAGGGTCAGGGTTAGCATTAGGGTTAGTGTTAGGGTACGGGTTAGGGTTAGGGTTGCGGTTAGGTTACAGGTTAGTTTTAGGGTTAGGGTACGGGTTAGGGTTATGGTTAAGTTTAGGGTTAGGTTTAGGGTATGGGTTAGGGTTAGGTTACGGTTAAGGGTTATGGTTTGGGTTAGGGTTAGGGTTAAGTTTAGGCTGCGGGTTAGAGTTAGAGTTAGGGTTAGAGTATGGTTTTAGGTTAGTGTTAGGGTACGGGTTAGGTTAACCGTTTGGGTATGGGTTAGGGTAAGGGTTAGGGTTAGGGTTAGGGTTAGGGGTTAGGGTTAGAGTTAGGGTTAGGCTACGGGTAGGTTTAGGGTACGGGTACGGGTTAGGGTTCGGGTTAGGTTTAGTGTACGGATCAGGGTTAGGGTTAGATTTAGGTTTACGGTTAGTGTTAGGGTTACGGTACGGGTTAGGGTTAAGGTTACGGTAAGGGATAGGTTTACTGTACGTGTTAGGTCTAGGGTTAGGTTTAGGTTATTGTGCGGGTTAGGGTTAGGGTTAGGGTACGTGTAAGGTTTAGGGTTTGGGTACAGGTTAGGGTTACCTTTAGGGTTAGGGTACGGGTTAGGTTTAGGGTTAGGGTAAGGGTTAGTGTTAGGGTACGGGTTAGGGTTAGAGTACGGGTTAGGGTTAGGTTTAGGGTTAGGGTTATGGTTAGAGTACGGGTTAGGGTTAGGTTTAGGGTTAGGGTTAGGGTTAGAGTACGGGTTAGGGTTAGTGTTAGGGTTAGGGTTAGGGTTAGTGTACGGATAGGGTTAGGGTTATGGTTGGGGTTAGGGTACGGGTTAGGGTTAGGTTTAGGGTACGAGTTAGTGTTAGGGTTAGGGTAGGGTACGGTTAGGTTTAGGATACGTGTTAGGTTTAGGGTTTGGGTACGGGTTAGTGTTACGTTTAGGGTTAGGATTAGGTTTAGGGTAGGGTTAGTGTTAGGGTATGGGTTAGGTTTAGAGTACGGGTTAGGGTTAAGTTTAGGGTTAGAGTTAGGGTTAGAGTACGGGTTAGGGTTTTTGTTTGGGTTAGGGTTAGGGTTCGTGTATGGATAGGGTTAGGGTTAGTTTTAGGTTTATAGTACGGGTTAGTGTTAGGTTTAGGGTTAGGTTTAGGGTACGGGTTAGGTTTAGGGTACGGTTAGGGTTAGGGTCAGGGTTAGGGTTAGGGTACGGGTTAGCATTAGGTTTAGGGTACGGGTTAGTTTTAGGGTTAGGGTACGGGTTAGGTTTAGGGTATGGGTTAGGGTTAGGGTTAGAGTCAGGGTTAGGGTTAGTGTTAGGGTACGGGTTAGTGTTAGAGTTATGGTAAGGGTTTGGTTTACCGTACGGATTAGGGTTAGGGTGAGGGTTAGGGTTAGGGTAGGAGTACGGTTAGGGTTAGGGTTAGGGTTAGGGTTAGGGTGAGAGTACGGTTTAGGTTTAATGTTAGGTTTAGGATTAGGGTAGGTTTCGGGTACGGGATAGGGTTAGTGTATGGGTTAAGTTTAGTGTTAGGGTTAGGGTTAGGTTACGGGTTAGGGTTAGGGGACGGGATAGGGTTAGGTTTAGGTGTGGGTTAGGGTTAGGGTACGGGTTAGGGTTAGGTTTAGGGTCGGGGTTAGGGTTAGGGATAGGGTTATGTTACGGGTTAGGGTACGGGTTAGGGTTATGCTTAAGGTTAGGGTTAGTGTTAGGGTATGGGTTAGGGTTAGGGTATGGTAAGTGATATGGCTAGTTGGGGTTAGGTTTAGGTTTAGGGTGCGGGTTAGGCTTAGCGTTTGGGTTAGGGTTAGCACTAGGGTATGGTTTAAGGTTACTGTTAGGGTTTGGGTACGGGTTAGGGTTAGGGTTAGGGTATGGAATAGGGTTGGGTATGGGTTAGGTCAAGGGTTAGGTTTAGGGTTGGGGTATGTGTTATGTTTTGGGTACGGGTTAGGGTTATGGTTAGGGTTAGTGTTAGGGTCAGGATTAGGGTTAGGGTACGAGTTAGGGTTAGGGTTAGTATTAGTGTACGGGGTAGGGTTAGTGTTAGGGTTAGGGTTAGGGTTAATGTACAGGTTAGGCTTAGGGTTAGGTTTAGGGTTAGGATACGGATTAGGGTTAGTGTTAGGGTTAGGGTTAGCGTACGGGTTAAGTTTAGGTTTAGGGTTAGGTTTAGGGTTAGGGTAAGGGTCAGGGTACGGGTTAAGGTTAGGTTTAGGGTACGAGATAGGGTCGGCTATGAGTTAGTTCAAGGGTTATGGTTAGGTTTAGGGTACGCGTTAGGGTTAGAGTTAGGTTTAGGTTACGGGTTTGTTTTAGGGTTAGGTTTAGGGTACGGGTTAGGTTAAGGGTTAGGGTCAGGATTAGGGTTAGGGTTAGGGTATGAGTTAAGTTTAGTGTTAGGTTTAGGGTATGGGTTAGGGTTAGGGTTAGTTTTAGGTTACGGGTTAGGTTTAGGGTACGGGTTAGAGGGTCAGGGTTAGTGTTAGGGTACGAGTTAGGGTTAGGGTTAGGGTATGAGTTAGGTTTAGGTTTATGTTACGGGTTAGGGTTACAGTACGGGTTAGGATTAGGGTGAGGGTCAGGGTTAGGGTTAGCGTGCGGTTAGGGTTAGGGTTAGTGTTAGGGTTAGAGTACGGGTTAGGGTTAGTGTTAGTTTTAGGGAAAGGTTTTGTTTTAGTTTTAGGGTTAGGGTACAGGTCAGGGTTAGGGTTAGGGTTAGGGTTAGTGTTAGATTACGGGGTAGGGTTAGTGTTAGGGTTAGGGTTAGGGTTAAGTTTAGGGTTAGGGTTAGGTTTAGGTTACGGTTTACGGTTAGGGTTAGGGTCAGGTTTAGGGTTAGGGTTACGGTAAGAGTTAGGGTTAGGGTTAGGTTTAGGGTATGGGTTAGGGTTAGGGTTAGGGTACGTGTTAGGTTTAGGTTATGGGTTAGGGTTAGTGTTAGGGTCAGGGTTAGGGTAGAGTACGGGTTAGGGTTAGGTTTAGGGTTAGGGTTAGGGTTAGAGTATGGGTTAGGGTTAGTGTTAGTGTTACTGTCAGGGTTAGGGTTAGTGTACGGGTAGGGTTAGGGTTAGGGTTAGGGTTAGGGTTAGGGTACGGGTTAGGTTTAGGTTTAGGGTATGGGTTAGGGTTAGGATTAGGGTTAGGGTTTGGGTTAGGGTTAGTGTACAGGTTAGGGTTAGAGTTAGGTTTAGGTTTAGGGTTAGGTTTAGGGTTAGGGTTACAGTTTAGGGTTATGGTTAAGGTTAGCGTTAGGTTTAGGATATGGGTTAGGGTTAGGTTACGGTTAAGGGTTATAGTTTGGGTTAGGGTTAGGGTAAGTTTAGGATGCGGGTTAGAGTTAGAGTTAGGGTTAGAGTACGGGTTTGGGTTAGTGTTAGGGTACGGGTTAGGTTAACCGTTTGGGTACGGGTTAGGTTAAGTGTTAGGGTTAGGGGTTAGGGTTAGAGTTAGGGTTAGGCTACGGGTAGGTTTAGGGTACGTGTTAGTGTTAGGGTTAGGGTTAGGTTTTGGGTTAGGGTTAGTGTACGGGTTAGGGTTAGGGTTAGGATTAGGGTTAGTGTTAGGGTTACGGTACGGGTTAGAGTTAAGGTTACGGTAAGGGATAGGTTTGCTGTACGTGTTAGGTCTAGGGTTAGGTTTAGGTTTAGTGTGCGGGTTAGGGTTAGGGTTAGGGTACGTGTTAGGTTTAGGGTTTGGTTACGGGTTAGGGTTATGTTTAGGGTTAGGTTACCGGTTAGGTTTAGGGTTAGGGTAAGGGTTAGTGTAAGGGTACGGGTGGGTTAGATTATGGGTTAGGGTTAGGTTTAGGGTTAGGGTTAGAGTACGGCTTAGGGTTAGGTTTAGGGTTAGGGTTAGGGTTAGAGTACGGGTTAGGGTTAGTGTTAGGGTTAGGGTTAGGGTTATTGTATGGATAGGGTTAGGGTTAGGGTTGGGGTTAGGGTAGAGATTAGGGTTAGGTTTAGGGTACGGGTTAGTGTTAGGGTTAGGGTTAGTGTTAGAGTCGGGTTAGGGTTAGGTTTAGGGTTAGGGTTAGGGTTAGAGTACAGGTTATGGTTAGGTTTAGGTTTAGGGTTAGGGTTAAAGTACGGGTTAGGGTTAGTGTTAAGGTTAGGGTTATGGTTAGTGTACGGATAGGGTTAGGGTTAGGGTTGGGGTTAAGGTACGGGTTAGGGTTAGGTTTAGGGTACGGGTTAGTGTTAGGTTTAGGGTTAGGGTACGAGATAGGGTTAGGTTTAGGGTCGGGGTTAGGGTTAGTGATAGGGTTACGTTACGGGTTACGGTACGGGTTAGGATTATGGTTAAGGTTAGGGTTAGTGTTAGGGTATGGGTAGGGTTAGGGTACGGGTAAATGATATGGCTAGGGTTAGTGTTAGGTTTAGGTTTAGGGTGCGGGTTAGGCTTAGGGTTAGGGTTAGGGTTAGCACTAGGTTATGGTTTAAGGTTACAGTTAGGGTTTGAGTACGGGTTAGTGTTAGGGTTAGAATGGAATAGGGTTGGGTATGGGTTAGGTCAAGGTTTAGTGTTAGGGTTAGGGTATGTGTTATGTTTTGGGTTCGGGTTAGGGTTAGGGTTACGGTACGGGTTAGTGTTAGGGTTAGGGTTAGGGTACGGGTTAGGTTTAGGGTACGTGTTAGGTTTAGGGTTTGGGTACGGGTTAGTGTTACGTTTAGGGTTAGTGTACGGGTTAGGTTTAGGTTTAGGGTAGGGTTAGGGTTAGGGTATGGGTTAGGGTTAGAGTACGGGTTAGGGTTAGGTTTAGGGTTAGGGTTAGGGTTAGAGTACGAGTTAGGGTTAGGGTTAGAGTTAGAGTACGGGGTAGGGTTAGTGTTAGGGTTAGGGTTAGGGTTAATGTACGGGTTAGGCTTAGGGTTAGGTTTAGGGTTAGGATACGGATTAGGGTTAGTGTTAGGGTCATGTTTAGGGTTAGGGTTAGGGTACGGGTTAGGTTTAGAGTTATGGTACGGGTTGGGGTTACAGTATGGATGAGGGTTAGGGTGAGGGTTAGGGTTAGGGTTAGAGTACGGTTAGGGTTATGTTTAAGGTTAGGGTTAGAGTACGGGTTAGGGTTAGTGTTAGGTTTAGGGAAAGGGTTAGTTTTAGGGTTAGGGTACAGGTCAGGGTTAGGGTTAGGGTTAGGGTTAGGGTTAGGGTTAGTGTTAGGCTACGGGATAGTGTTAGAGTACAGGTTAGGGTTAGGTTTAGGGTAAGGGTGAGGTTTAGGGTTATAGTACGGGTTAGGGTTACAGTTAGGTTTAGGTTTAGGGTTAGAGTACACGTTAGGGTTAGTGTTCGGTTTAGTGTACGGATAGGGTTAGGGTAAGGGTTAGGGTTAGGATATGGGTTAGGGTTAGGTTAAGGGTACCAGCTGGGGTTAGTGTACGGGTTAAGTTTAGGTTTAGGTTTAGGTTTAGGTTACGGGTTAGGGTTAGGGTACTTGTTAGGGTCAGGCTTAGGTGAGGGTTAGGTTTAGGGTTAGGGTGCGCGTTAGGGTTAGGTTTAGGTGTGTGTTAGGGTTAGGGTAGGGTTAAGTGTAGAGTTAGGCTTCGGTTTAGGGTTAGGTTAGGGTCAGGTTTATGGTTAGGGTAGCGTTATGGTACGGGTTAGGGTTAGGGTTGGGGTTAGGGTACGGGTAGGTTTTAGGGTTAGTGTACGGGTCAGTGTTATGGTTAAGTTTACGGTTAGGGTTAGGGTATGGGTTAGGGTTAGGGTACGGGAAGAGTTATGGTTAGGGTTAAGGTTAGGTTTAGGTTTAGGGTGCGGGTAAGTGTTAGGGTTAGGGTTAGGTTTTGCGCTAGGGTATGGGTTAGGGTTACTGTTAGCGTTTGGGTACGGGTTAGGGTTAGGGTAGGGTTACGGGATAGGGTTGGGTACGGGTTAGGTCAAGGGTTAGGGTTAGGGGTAATTTATGTGTTAGGTTTAGGGTACGGGTTAGGGTTAGGGTTAGGGTATGGCTTAGGGTTAGGGTTAGTGTAGGAGTACGGGGTAGGGTTAGTGTTAGGGTTAGGGTTAGGGTTAATGCACGGGTTAGGCTTAGGGTTAGGTTTAGGGTTAAGATACGGGTTAGGGTTAGGTTTAGGATTAGTGTAAGGGATAGTGTTAGGTTTAGTGGCAGTGTTAGGGTTAGGGTTCGTGTTAGGGTACGGGTTAGGGTTAGGGCTGGGGTTAAGGGTTAGCGTTAGAGTTAGGGTTAGGCTACGGGTAGGTTTAGGGTACGGGTATGGGTTAGGTTTAGGATTCGGGTTAGGTTTAGTGTACGGATCAGGGTTAGATTTAGATTCAGGATTAGGGTTAGTGTTAGGGTTACGGTACGGGTTAGGTTTAAGGTTACAGTAAGAGATAGGTTTACTGTACGTGTTAGGTCTAGGGTTAGGTTTAGGTTTAGTGTGCAGGTTAGGGTTAGGGTTAGGATTAGGGTTAGGTTACGTGTTAGGTTTAGGGTTTGGGTACGGGTTAGGGTTACGTTTACGGTTAGGGTACGGGTTAGGTTTAGGTTTAGGGTTAGGGTTAGTGTTAGGGTACGGGTTAGGGTTAGAGTACAGTTTAGGTTTAGGTTTAGGGTTAGGGTTAGAGTACGGTTTAGGTTTAGTGTTAGGTTTAGGGTTGGGGTTAGTGTACGGATAGGATTAGGGTTAGGGTGTGGGTTAGGGTACGGGTTAGGTTTATGTTTAGGGTACGGGATAGGGTTAAAGTTCGGGATAAGTTTAGGGTTAGGGTTAGGTTTAGGTTACGGGTTAGGGTTAGGGTTAGGGTCATGGTTAGGGTTAGGGTTAGGGTAAGAGTTAGGGTTAGGGTTAGGTTTAGGGTATGGGTTAGGGTTAGTGTTAGGGTTACGGTCCAGGTTAGGGTTAATGTTACAGAAAGGGATAGGTTTACTGTACGTGTTAGGTCTAGGGTTAGGTTTAGGTTTAGTGTGCGGGTTAGGGTTAGGGTTAGGGTACGTGTAAGGTTTAGGGTTTGGGTACAGGTTAGGGTTACCTTTAGGGTTAGGGCACGGGTTAGGTTTAGGGTTAGGGTAAGGGTTAGTTTTAGGGTACGGGTTAGGGTTAGAGTACGTGTTAGGGTTAGGTTTAGGGTTAGGGTTAGGGTTAGAGTACGGGTTAGGGTTAAGTTTAGGGTTAGAGTTAGGGTTAGAGTACGGGTTAGGGTTTTTGTTCGGGTTAGGGTTAGGGTTCGTGTATGGATAGGGTTAGGGTTAGTTTTAGGTTTATAGTACGGGTTAGTGTTAGGTTTAGGGTTAGGTTTAGGGTACGGGTTAGGTTTAGGGTACGGTTAGGGTTATGGTCAGGGTTAGGGTTAGGGTACGGGTTAGCATTAGGTTTAGGGTACGGGTTAGTTTTAGGGTTAGGGTACGGGTTAGGTTTAGGGTACGGGTTAGGGTTAGGGTTAGAGTCAGGGTTAGGGTTAGTGTTAGGGTACGGGTTAGTGTTAGAGTTATGGTAAGGGTTTGGTTTACCGTACGGATTAGGGTTAGGGTGAGGGTTAGGGTTAGGGTAGGAGTACGGTTAGGTTTAGGGTTAGGGTTAGGGTTAGGGTGAGAGTACGGTTTAGGTTTAATGTTAGGTTTAGGATTAGGGTAGGTTTCGGGTACGGGATAGGGTT